>OX243874.1:3760000-5010000 GCA_945859645.1 Amphipoea oculea
AATTTACAAGTGTATGTCCCTATGTTTTCCTTTTTGATGATAAATTATTTTTATAGGTAAGCACTGAACCCTCCAAAAATGCATAAGTCCATGCCTAGTGTACTTAATGAACAAAAAACAAAGGGACACAGTATAATACACTCCTTTGCAAAAAAAACGGGCACCTAAGGAAATTTACGTTCTCAGGTCAATTCGAGTTAATTAAATGAAATTTATTTTTTTGACGTAGTCTGTAATCTGTAGGTATACTAATAATCGTGTAAATTAATACACGTGAAGTGAATTCTGGATTTTTTTTTTTTAAATTTTCGATGATGAATTCTTTAAAACCGGTGTACACGGCCAAACAATAAGAAGTGGTCGGCAATAAAGACAAGAAGATTTTTTTACTTTTTTAAATTAAATAAAGTTACAAATGTAAAAATCTAATAGAGTGTGACCTCCTCTTGCCAAAATCACAGCTTGAATCCTTCTGGGCATGATTTCCACGATGTTTTTAATAACATTTTGAGGAATACGTTCCCAATCTTCTGCAATGACTCTTTTTAGCTCCCTGATGTTTTGTGGAGCAGGTTGCATTGATCTAACCCGTCTTTTTAGAACATCCCAGACATGCTCAATTGGATTGAGGTCAGGACTTCGAGCTGGCCAATCTAAACGACGGATCCCAACTTCTTGCATGTATGCTTCCACGTCGCCAGAACGGTGCGGGCGAGCATTGTCGTCCATAAAAATGGAATCTTCCCCAATTGCAGTCAATGCGGGTTGTGCATATGGAATAAGGACTTCCATTATGTACCGGTATGCATTTAATGTTCCATTTTTTCTGAAAATTGACTCCGTACGCTCCGTCAAATAAATTGCTGCCCAAAACATAACGGAGCCTCCGCCATAAGGAGTGATTTCTTCGAAACACACTTCCGCATAGCGTTCCCGTGGTCTTCGCAGCACTCGCCGGCGTCGGTTCTCTCCACACAAACAGATTCTAGCTTCATCAGAAAACAATACTTTATTCCAGTCCTCCAGTGTCCATAAAGCACAGTTTCGAGCAAACTGAAGTCGAGCAACACGGTGCTCACGGAGTAATTTAGGGCCCCGAGCCGGGCGGTAACTCCTGATATTGGCAGCCAAAAGCCTCCTCTTGACCGTCCACAAGCTAACTTCTACTCCTCTTACTTCTTCAAGGCTCTTCTTCAGGTCCACACTTGACGCCTGACGATTCTGCAACGCCTGACTCACCAAAAAGCGGTCATCTCTTGGTTCTGTGCATCGTTTTCTTCCCGAACCGGGTCTTCTTTTGACCGAGCCGGTCTCTTAATACCGTTGCCAAGTCCTCTGGACAGTTGAACGACTCACATTTAGCCGCTGAGACACGTAAGTTTGCGAACAACCTTCTTCAAGTAGGGCTATAATTTTACCGGCCCTTATCGCTTTATCACTCATATCAAATAGTGGTATTTAATGTCAAAAGAAAGATTAAATTGTTTAATTTGCAGAAAATATACAAAAAGTTTTAAAATTTTAGTAATCAGTAAAAAAATCGTTTCAACAATTCGCGCCAGTAGTAAAGCAATTTTACAATAATCCACAATAATAATTATTTTTCTTTTGATTTTTTGGAACGTGAAGAATCATGCTAGGATGCTTCAAATAACATACCAATACATCGTCAAATTAATAAAACTTCTTTCTTATTCTTCTTCATTGAAGTAGAGAACAAAAACTAAAGTGCCCGTTTTTTTTGCAAAGGAGTGTATATATCCTTCTTGATCAATTTATGAAATATCTTTTAAACTGGTCTAATATTGGAGGAGCAAATAAGCGAGAGCCAAACCTCGAATTATGACTTTTTACTTAGGCTTTTTCAAAAGTCTCTCCGACTGCATTTCCTCTTCGACATCTCGGTGTACACCAGTATTCAACAGTCGCGCGTGCGCCGCAATTACGTAAGGACGCGGACGGTACGAGACAAGAAATAAGGCACGAAGTGATCGACTTCAAAAAACATTTTAATGCACAGGACAAACAAAGCGCAACGTATCAATGGTCTCCTGTCATTCAATTTGGCGGGCTTATAAAGTACAGTTACAACCCAAGAGACACAATCGGTAGGCAACCCTAGTGCGTGTGTATCTAACGAGCGGGCGTAATAATTATTTCAAGGACATTGCCGAGACGTAATACTGCTTACTTTCTTAGACTGTATCAATGTAAATAAAATGATTAAATGCATGCTTAATAGGATTTAAGTCGCTTGTTTGTAAAATTATTTGAATATGATATTATTTTATTTTTGGCTTTGTTTTAAACTATATGTTTATGGTTCCTGTGTTTCTGTTTAAAATAAACGAACGTAAGAGGCACAAGTTGTAGGTAGTTAAGTAAACATAGAATCAATAGACACAGTATGGGTTATACAGGGTGAAATTTTAATCACCGTTTTCCTCTTAAAGTTGCTCATAATGATGAGTACAAGGACCGCTGTCATTGTACTCATCATTAGGAGCCACTTTTACTATGCGACCAAACCTGAAATCGTGAAAGAAAAATCAGCTGTTCCCTACATTCGTTCGCACAACTCGACAAAATGTAGGGAACAGCTGATTTTTTTTTCGCGATTTCATGTTTAGTCCCATAGCAAATGTTGTTCATAATGATGAGTACAATGACTCCTTAAGAGAAAAACGGTGATTAAAATTTCACCCTGTACTTATTTTTTCTTTGTTCTCAAATTAGAGCAGCAAGAACATCGACGAAGTAACTGTAACCATGGATTCAGCATATAATTCTGGGCCTAGCGTAGAAATGTTTCGTTCTGCTTACATAGAAAAGTGCAATACTAGTGCGGTCAAAATGTATGACATAGCAAATTTTTAATAACCGACGAAAAATTTCAACTCAGGGGGGACTTCAATTGATCAGAACCATGTACAGCATGTAGTGAATCCATGGTAACCTGTTGCGTATCGATGTCCTTGCCACCCTGTATACAGGGTAAAATTGAATTCATGGGCATCCTTTTAAAGGGTCATTGTAATCATCATTATAAACAACTTTTACTATGGGATTAAACCTAAAATCGCGAAAGAAAAAATCAGCTGTTCCTTCCATTTATGTTCACATAACTCGTCAAAATGTAGGGAAGAGCTGGTTTTTTTTCACGATTTCAGGTTTGGTCCCATAGTAAAAGTTGTTCAAAATGATGATTACAATGACCCCTTAAAAGGATGCCCATGAATTCCATTTCACCCTGTATAGAGGCTGTCTTATACAATGATTATAAAAGTACAGATAAGATACCCCAGTCCCCAAAGGCTCTCTGTCTGTCATACCTACTACCTTATTTCTTTTTTTTTTCTACGAATTTCTCAGTACCTGGCAGCTCGAAGTCTGGATTTGTGGTAATGGACTCACTCTCGCAGGAAATAACTATAAATTATCCTCAATTAATCACGCTAATTTACTTTAGGTTACATCACGTCTTACGTTAGGAGGTACTGTAGCAGCTAAGACTTACACACTCCTAGCAAAAACATAACAAGGTATATCCGCTTTATTAGTTTCTGAATAACGACAAATCAAATAAAATTTAATATGTGGCCTGCAAATATATACCTCAATGCGTTGGTGCAATATTTTAATATTATCTAATCGAACAACACTCATTCAACTCAACAACAATACAACGGTAAAATAAACTTCACCTTGAACAACTCATTCCCCAAATTAACAACGTAACCTAAAAAATAACACACTAATTGACACTAAATTAAAAAAAAAACAATTTGACTGTAGTTTTCATGTAAATTACAGTAAAAATATTTATTGAGAATGAGGAAATACGTACCGGTCCGTAGTGTAGACCGCGCGGCGGCGATAGCAGCGCAGAACGCGAGCACGCTGCGCAGGCGCATGTTTGACACTAGCCCGTTATGTTACGTCTACGTCATGACGCACGCTGTCGCTCACGGTAGTAATTAGGTAGCGTAGAATAATGCAGAAGTTTTAAAGATAGACCCTGACTGCTATGCCGGAGGTCGTGGGTTCGATTCCCACCCAGGACAAATGTTTGTGTGATGAGCACGATCATTTGTTCTGTGTCTGGGTGTAATTTATCTATAATATGTATGTATTTAGAAATATATAAGTATGTTTATCAGTTGTCTAGTACCCATAACACAAGCTCTGCTTAGCTTGGGACTAGATGGCGTTGTGTGATAGTTGTGGAATATTATTATTATTTGTTGGTATACATTTTTGTATCTCGGCATTGATGTGCCGGTTTTATAGAATAACACGGGCCGAAGCCAAGTGCTAACCTAAGCGATAGATGATAATATATTATGATGTGATGATATGTTTAGACTTTGTGTTGTTGGTGATGTTTGTGGGTGTGACATTTGGGCAACATTGTCGTTCTGGAGGAATTTTCGGACAATTCTGCAAGTGTTCAGAATAGCAGCTTTCTGTAGAGTTTGGTAGGTGGAAGGAGATAAATCTAGCGTTTTTAAAGATTGGTGTAGTTGTTTGGGAATGACACCCGTGGTTGAGACCACTACTGGGATTATGTCAACGCTGCCTAATCGCCACATTCGGCTTATTTCTATTTTTAAATCTGTGTATTTTGACAGTTTTTCTGCTATAGTGTTTTGTAGGTTGTGTGTGTTTGGTACTGCTATGTCAATAATTTGCGCAGTTTTATTAATTTTGTCTAGTAAAGTTATGTCTGGCCTATTGTAATGTATTATTATAGATGTGCTAGGTGTAACGATTATAATATGGCCAAGGCCTGATTTTTCAAGATAATAGATAATTAAATTTTTTTCCTCAGATAATTTTTATCTGAGGAATAAATATTGTGGTTTGACAGCTTTTGTATAGAAATTATATAAGTTATTTGAATATTGAAAAATGAGCCATAGACCTGTAGTCTCTAGATAATGATAGATACGAATTATTCGATAGATATAAGAATGGAGTGCCTACCACAGTGCTACGGGGTTCAACCACCGGCCTTGACTTCCTAGAAACTACGTCATAATTATTAGCCTGTAATAATTCACGGTCAAATTAAGTTTGCTAGTGAAACTCCAGACGTGATATCTAAATACGATTAAATAAAAATAAAATTATTTGATTTTTTTTTGGGTCAACAACCTTTGGTAGTGTTGTTACTTATACTATGAGTAGAGAAAATGTTTTATTTTCTTTTATTATCGTATTTACACATTAATAACCAACACGTCTAAACTCACACACAAAAAAAAAAAATTAAACTGACATTTCAAGTGACCACACTGTGGTCAATTAACTCAAAAAATATCATCGAATTAATTAATTTTTTACTTCTCATGCTCTAAAAGTTCGTCATTTTGTTGTGCTTAGGCGACATAAAATCGCTTTTTATGTTCTAGTGCATAAAGTATTTTTTTTTCTAAGACCAAGGTAATCAGGCCCAACAGCCACACGCACAATAAAACTTAGCAGATTAAAGTCGTGATTTATTTCATTTTCTTTAATTTATACCATTTCCGTGTTTTCTATCTTTAATTTAATAAAATCAGATAAAATACTTGTCATTTATTATTTAAAAACGCAAATGTATGAAGTACCCAAGTCGAATGACACATATTGAAAATTAAAAAAAAAACTTTTAAAAAGTTTCGTGACGGGAATTAGCTATGCTTTGCAACATTTTTGTTTAATTATGTACTGTATACTTTATGCCTGTTTCATTTTCTCGCAATCGAAGTGAAAAGCAGAGTGTATAACTCAGGCATAAACGAGCCATATTTTACCCCTCGACTTAACTATCCACCCTCGCCTGACGTCTCGGGGTAAAATAGCTTCTTTTATGTATTAGTTGTACAATCTACTATTTTGTTTCATCGTGTTTAGTTATCGATACCCATCACGTCTGCAGAGTTTCGCTAGCTAATTTAATTTGAATCTGTATTAGTAATTAGGCACCTACTTCTGTACGGGCCACCGACCCGCCACCATGCAACACTTGTGCTAATAGTGACAATCTTGGCGCAGTGGCATTGCATCGTTTGGTGTTTATCATAAATGCGTGGACTTACTTTTGTTTGGGGTGGCCCTACTGTTCTTTTATATACTGTGGTACAGGTACAGTCGAATATCGATGAGTCTGTGGTCGTTCCAAAATTAAGGCGTTTTGTTTATTAAATAGAGTCAGAAATAGTCAGAATCTGACGATTGGATGATTAGGTTTTTGTAGGTCAATAGGTTACTGCAACAAATAGATTCTGAAGTTGTTGGTTTGGATTTTGTTACAATATTATTATCTGCAGCGATTTAATATACCTACCGATACCTGAGATACAGGTTCAGACCTAGCTCAGGTAGAATCCAATTATTTTTAACTACATCTAGTATAAGGCCCTATTTTAGTAAATATTTATGAAAATAAATTATTTCAATAAACAATTTCAATTTCAATAATTGGTACGCACGAAGAAGCACGAAGACACATCAAGCTATACATTTCCATTATATCCATCCATTGTTTTTTTATTTCCATTCTTTTACAATTTTTTTTGTGCAAGAGAGTTGTTTCCCTGACGCGTTCCAACAGCTACCTTCAGCTGTTTGCATGGAGGATGGATCTGGATCTGCGTTACCCAGCGGTACTGGACCAGGCTGCATGTTGAGCACTCCGGATTCAAACCTAGACTAAGATGAAACATATAGTGTACCTATTTAATCTTATTGTTATTTTAATTTAATGTTTTTATTGATGAGTTTTGTAATGTTCATTGTACGAAAAGCCTATACAATGCAAGGTCAGCTAAAAGTGGAAATGTACAGCTTTATAATTAATGTCGTCGTGTGTTCAATGAGTCGTGTGCCTGTTGGGATTTCCCATAGGTACAAAATGACAAACTTCCATATTGAATTTTCAAAAATCTTTTCTTAGTAGGTAGGTACTCACTTTCGCTATAGGAACTCTTGTGCTCATGCTGCTAGCCCCAGCGGTTTAGGATGTGTGTTGTCTGTCAGTGAATAAATGAATTTAAGAGATTATTAAAAAACTAGGGTCGATGGTCTCCTTAAAAATTATAAGTAGTTCCCGCTCATACGAAGCTGCACACGCAGCGGCACACTCAAGCAATGACGGTAAGTATCACAAGTGGAACCACTTCACTTCTGATGTAGCACGAGCTCATATAAGCAGATAAACGAGATGGTAGAAAAGTTCTAGAAACTATCGCAGTAAGCTAACATGCAGCTTACATCTGGTACAGCTAAAATTCCCATACCGTACCGACCGTTTTTGGTTAAATCTAACACTCGTAACTCACAACTTTGTATTCATGTTTACTCGTAGCGTTCACAGGAATTTTTTTTAGGCAATTAACATTACCTACTCCACTAGACCCCCAAGATACAAGCCCTGCTTCGTTCGGGGGTCAACGGACAAACTAAAAATTGTGATGTTTATGTAACTGTGTTTATTTTGGTAAAATTACTGTTTGTCATCAGTGATGACATATTACTGTGGTGATGACATACAGTCATCAGTCATCACCTTTTCTTTTTTGTAAAACAAAAAAATAAAACTTATCAATAAAACTTTTTGTAATTTTTTTTTAGATTCACACTTTCTTGTCCTTTTACATTCTTGATAGCGTAACAGGTAGTCGCCATACAAACCAAAACAACCACAAGTTACTCTCAAAAAACTACCTAAGAAAGAACCTCATTACCAACTCGGGAGATAAACGCTATAACCGAAGATAACATCTCATTCATTACAGCTATTACCGCTGACGAGATAACGTTACGTGCTAAACGCTTGAATTACTTATACATATACGTGTATATATTACAGACATATACATATAATGGCGACAGGATATCGGAGCGCCCGAATGGTATCGATCGGAGCCTCGTATCGTACTGCGCAGGGTCCGCACAGCCTCCCAGTTAAGGCCAACACTGGTGTCGATTTAATTTCGGAGTATGTATTTAATTTGTAGTAAGCCGATTGTTTACTTGTTCGAGTTCTTTTGTAATGTAGGTATGGGTTGAGATATTGATATAATGTTATTATGTTGCATCCAGAGCATGTGGAATTGTGTTCACATTAGAAAATAGGTAACCAACAGTCGAGTCATTGGTAACAAACATCCGCCTGATCATGGGAATGCAAATCCTGGCTTTCGGTCTCATAAAGAAAAAATATTCATCTAGAATCTTATCCTTCGTATTCATAAATATAAAATACTAGCTGCGCCCCGCGGTTTCACCCGCATAAGTTTCGATCCCGTGGGAATATCGGGATAAAAACTATCCTATGTCCTTTTTCGGGACTTAAACTATCTCTATAACAAATTTCATCTAATTCGGTTCAGTGGTTTAGGCGTGAAGAGGTAACAAACATATAAACACACACACACACTCACAAACTTTCGCCTTTATAATATTAGTGTGATGGTCGTGTTACTTATTTTTAACTTCTGATCTTTAAGCTCTACTGTGTTACCATAGCGTATTACGATTATAGCAGTTCAGACTACGTTACTCATCCTCATTTATATTTCGAATCTTATTTCACAAAATCTCTCTCTCATTATTATTTATTTATATATACTTTCTCAACATCTTTACTCATTTTTAAACAATTTAATATCATTAAACATCTACGAACGTTTAACACCGTTTTTCCTGAAGCCTACCCTTAACTGGCGCGCTGACTTCAATCAGCGCCGCCTTTGCAAAGTGAAGTTGACGCTCGAATAGTGAATCTATTAAAATGTTATAGGGCTGTGCATACATATTTTGAGACGGAGACAACACAGTTTGTAATACCAGTGGTTAATCGGATAATGGTACGTGTTATTAATAATGTTTATCGACGAAGAGATTATTATTGTGACGGTTATTTTCTTTGTATTGTTGAATCTGGTAATGATAGAATGATTATAGGTTTTTTTGGTTGACTTGGTGTTTTTTTTTTTTTGAAATTTCAATAGCGATCTAGCAGTCTTTATGTTGTGACTTTTATGCGATTAAATTCCAAACAAAGGTCGTATTTGACAACCACTTTGGTGATTAGATATCTTAATACTTTCGATTTTTATTTAGTTGTGATGAGACATTTTATTTCGGGTATCGTATTACCCAGCAACTGGGTTGTGGAGGTCAGATAGGCTCAGATCAATGTAAAAATACTGGCATTTAGCTGCATCCTGTTAGACTGGAAGCCGACCCCAACATAGTTGGGAAAAGGCTAGGTAGATGAAGACACATTTAATTTTGTTCTGAAACAAGACAGATAAAAATATTGTAAACACTTCTTTATCTGATATTAACAGATCCATAAGATCAACCCAACATTGCGATTAATGTCATTAAATGTCACTTTGTGTAGCGCCTTTATTTTTGTTTGTGATCTCTGCCAAGACTTCGTCATTTCACAAGGTCTGATGAATGCTTAGGTACCTACTTATTATTACTGCTATTTTTTTACTGAAACGTCTTGAAGGCCCTGACCACGTCAGCTGATCTTTAGAACGAACGATTTCAGGGAAATTGCCATAAACATACCTACACCACGCTTAAAATATGGATTGGTGATCGCGGTTTGTAGTTAACAGCTGACAGAAAGATGCTGTTGTAAGTTACCTCTCTCGACATCCACGGATGAGAGAATTGAGAAGGCTGGTATACCTACCTATTATTATACAGGGTGAAATTGAATTCATGGGCACCCTTTTAAGGGGTCATTGTAATCATCATTAAGAACAACTTTTACTACTGGACCAAACGTGAAATCGCGAAGAAAAATCAGCTCTTCCCTACATTTTGGCGAGTTATGTGAACACAAATGCAAGGAACAGCTGATTTTTTTTCGCGATTTTAGGTTTAGTCCTATAGTAAAAGTTGTTCATAATGATGAGTACAATGACCCCTTAAATGGATGCCCATGAATTTAATTTCATCCTGTAGAGGGTGGCAGGGACAGTGACGCGCAACCTATCACCATGGATTCAATACATGATTCTGAACAAGTCAGCGCAAAGGGCGTCGAATATTCCGCGGATTATTAAAAAAAAAAAATTGCTGTCTATACATTTTGACCGCGTAGGTACCATCGCGGAATTCGCGGACACTGGCGGTGGACTACTTTTCAACCTTTTATTATCAAGGGCATAAGGGTGAAAAGTGATCGACCGCTATTGTCCGCGGCTGTACCTATTGCACTTTTCTAAGAAACAGCTGATTTTTGTTTACCTACGAAATATTTCTGCGCGCGTATTGAATTATCATGTGCTGAATTTTTGGTTAGTTTGCACGTCATTGACCCTGCGCATCTTTATTAGTAGGTATCTACCTATTACCTATATTGTATACAGGGTGTAAAAGAACCCTTCACGAAGCCATCTATCGTCAACGTATACTGTACATCAAACTGAGTAACTTTGTGCAAAAATAATTGCTGGGAAACGACTTTTATTTTTGGTGTGAAAATTAGCTGTTTTACGTGCGTTACATATCGCGCACTACCGTATAATGCGCGACGTAACGCACGCAAAACATTGTGCTATTTATTTAACCGGTCAAGCGGCGTGGTTCGCCGATCGGCGACGATACAATAGAAAATGCCTTGTTTGTCTCTGCATCACCCTAAGGTTGACTGGTAGGAAATGCCTCAGGCATTAAGTCCGCCTTTGTATAGTATTATTTTTTTACTTGTGCATAAAGTTTTAATAAATAAATAAATAAAATCAATTGTGTCTCATTAGCAGAGTTTGGCAGATTAAATGGTGCATGCAACGGTACAGGGGGGGACCGTGGGAGTGTTATAACATTAAAAACTTGTTTTTCGTAAACACATAAAAAATAGTTAGAACTTTGACCTTCAATATTTCGGTAACCAGAAGGTTCCCAGGTATGGTACTCAGTACAAAAAGTTTTTACACCCGCTATTATTACTTGCCAGAAACCACGCAAAAACCTAAAAACTCTTTTCACTTCTCATGCTCTAAAAGTTCGTCTTTATGTCGTGCTTAGGCGACATAAAATCGCTTTTTATGTTCTAGTGCATAAAGTAATTTTTTTTTCTGAGACTAAGGTAATCAGGCCCAACAGCCACACGCGCAATAAAACTTCGCAGATTGAAAGTCGTGATTTATTTCATTTTCTTTAATTTATACCACTTCCGTGTTTTCTATCGTTAATTTAATAAAATCAGGTAAAATAGTTGTCACTTATTATTTAAAAACGCAAAAAAACGTTTTTATGACTTGGCAGTATGAAGTACCCAAGTCGAATGACAAATGTTGAAATTAAAAAAAAACCTTTTAAAAAGTTTCGTGGCGGTATTATCTGTGGTGGCGGGAATTAACTATGCTTTGCAACATTTTTGATTAATTATGTACTGTATACTTTATGCCTGTTTCATTTTCTCGCAATCGAAGTGAAAAGCAGAGTGTATAACTCAGGCATAAACGAGCCATTTTACCCCTCGACTTAACTATCCACCCTCGCCTGCGGCTCGCGTGGATATAAACGTCTCGGGGTAAAATAGCTTCTTTTGTGCCTTAGTTGTACAATCTACTATTACGACCTAGTAACAAAGAAATAAAGACCTTTGAATCGTATAAAATATTCTGTTCCTTTGTTTTGCATTCGAACATGTTAATCGTTTGTAAACTAACCTGATTTGCATGTATATCAACTTGAATACAAAGTTGGGGGAATTAATTGTTAAGCAAATTGACTATGAACTTTAATTGCCCGTATATTCAAATCACAACTGCCATTGTTTGACAGTTAGGGCGTTTTCGCCGGCGCCGGGCGTTTTAATCCGAGAAATGCCGGCCGGTCCGAAGTGACCATAGTCCTATTTGTTTGAGGGGTTGCGCACTAGATCCGAACACTATCCGTCAGAATTTAGAACATTCCCAATTCGGATTGAAGTCGGATCTTTAATTCGGATCGGATGTAGTACTAAACGGCTCTTACAGTCCAGCCGTCGCGTCGAGAGAATGCGTTCCTGACACTTGTCCTTACAACAATTTTAGTAGTTAATAAAGATTATTAAAGACCAAATTTTAAAGAGCAGTGATGGCCCAGTGGTATCAGCCGCGACTTACAAGTTGTAGGTCGTAGGTTCGAACCCCGACAGGCGCTTTACTTTGTGTAAATTATTTCATCGCCACTGCTTTCAAAACGGTGAAGGAAAACATCGTGAGGAAACCGGCATGTCCTATTACCCAAAAATTCGAAGACATGTGACATCCACCAACCCGCACTGGGCCCGCGTGGTAGATTACGGCCCACTCCCTCTCACAGAGAGGAGGCCTGTGTCCCAGCAGTGGGAACGTTATAGGCTGATTATGTAAAGACCAAATTCGCAAGACATTATATTCGTTTGTATGAAACTGACACCTGTGTCAAGAACGCATTCTCCCGTCGGCCACGCTGTAGATAACTTAAAAGGTTATAACACGTTTAATTGAGGCAGTGTGTGAATTACATAAACAATTAGTTTCCCTGACTGTACCTACATCACAAATTTTTTCTACTTTCAAGCTTAACCGGGAATAAAAGAAAACTGAGAAGGTACCTATTATATTTATACTTATTCATGATACTTTCAAACTTTCCAACGACACATTAAAACGCTTTTCAGTTCAAAACCAATTGCAAACAAATCATTAGTTATACAATGTGGAGATGACAATACGACAATAAATTAAAACACACGCAATAATAATGCACAAGAGTATTTTGGAACTATCAAAATAAATCCTAATATTAAAATTAAAAAAGTGATTTTTTCAAAAAAAAAAAAAAAAATAATAGTGATGGGCCGACTATGGTTTCTGCCAATCTTTGACGCCGAAAAAGTAAAAAAAAAGATATAACTTTGCAATTTTTTTGTATCGAGAAAAATTCATTGAATCGTGTACCTATTCCTTATACATGATAGACCAAAGAGTCAAAAAGCATATAAGTACCAAAATGTTAAATCTCTATTCCACATACTTAACAAGTCACACGAAATAGAAAAAAACACATTTTTTTCAATATATCATCTTAATTTAATATTGTTGTATTGTCGTCTTCATCACACGCTTGCCGTCATTGTTTTCATCTAAAATTGTAGTGCGTAAGATGAATGCAATGAATGTGGACGTCTGTATCTATTACGACTTTTACAAAAGGGATGAATCCTCAATATCATACTATCCACTAACATCCAGTAATGAACATCCCATGGACGGTAGGTACACAAAAATTTACAATCACAAGCCATAATCATGGTGCAAGGAAAATGGAGATCTTTCAGCATTGATTAGGTATAATTTTAATAATTAAGGTGCAGGAACGGAAATCGTTTTTTTAGCTATCCTTACTCAAGAACTTCAGTTTGATCATTAAATTGCACTCAAGAAATTCGCTACATTTTTGTCACGGATAACCAAATAATAAAGAAGTCTCAGTTGGTACAGTCAACAGCAAAAGTAGATGATGAAAATCAGAAATTCAATACTAATGAACGGCGTCAGAACTGTGTGGCGTCGAAGTGATTCAAAAGTATGTGATTGTAAATTATACCAACATTTACTACTAGTACAGCTGCCATATATTCGTAATCAGTTTTGACTCCAAAAGTTATAAACTCTTACTAATTTTGCTGTTGACTGTGCTCCCTGAAAATGTACTCCCTGATCCTGACCAGTCTCCGTAGTACCAACTTGGCAACTCTAACTAGTCAATAAATTTAAAACGGCATGATGTTTTCTTTTGTGCATTTCGACAAAAGTGAATGAGACCTGTAACCATCAGGACTAACAATCAGACAGAAAGATAAATAGTAGTACCTATATTATTTTTAATTTATGTATGTTCCAGGCCAGGATGGAGCTCCCCGTGCTAGACAAGTTCTGTTTCATCTTCGACTTGAGGACAGGATGCATTGTGATGGGATTTATCAATTCCGTAAGTAGTATACCTCGAATCCTTATTAATACTACACAAAAAAACCGCGGTTTTCAACGACTATCAACTCTTTTGAATTACCACCTGACTAAATTACTATAGCCTAATTCTTCTCCTATTCATCATCATCGTAGTCCGTCACTTCTTTTCTAGCCATACCTATCATCTTTCACACAGTACATCCATCGTTGCTTCGGTCTTTCCCTACTCTTAGAGCCATCCACATTCATACCCAAAATTTTCCTAATGACTAATGACCACAGATACTTATAAATAGACCTAGATAACGCAGAACACAATCTGTATGAAAACCAAATGTGCCATTTTTTTGACTACCTACTATGACGTCACAAGCACTATTTAGTGATGGGAAAATCAATTCGATTCAAAGACGTCGCCGCATGTGGCACCCCTCTCGCCCCACCCCTGGGACCTAGCGCCAGCGCTCACGCTCACCCAGCCAGCAGCAGTACACAGGATGACAGAACTGAGTGCGAAAGTGGCGGCTTACGATATTTGTATGCTGGTGCGATTTTTGGCACGCGAAGTAGCAACTACTTCACGTGTCTTTCGTTATCTAGGTGTATCTATACCTGTGATATCTAATGATACTTAATGAAGGGTGGCAAAGAAATCGACGCACACCCTGTTACCATGGATTCAGTAGGTACATGATTCCGAACCCCCGTGCGCTGACATCGTTAGTTGGTTATTAAAAAAACTTAGCTGTTCCATTAATTTTGACCGCGTAGCACTTTTCAAGGAAACATCAGATTTTTTTTGCTAACCCACGAAAAACTTCTACGCTAGGGGTCTAGCATCATGTGCTGGATTCATGGTTTCAGTTGCCCGCCACCTTGTATAGGTATAATAGTTAGATGAATCGGAATATTAATATCAATACTGAATATTCATTTTAATCTAACTATTAGTTATCAGCTAATTAATTTATTTTTTTCCGAGATAGTCCATCGCATTAATTTAAAACATCTAATATAAAATTCACACATTAAAATATAAAATTCACACATTAAAATATAAAATTCACACATTAAAATATAAAATTCACACATTAATATAAAATTCACACATACAAAAAAAAAAAAACTGTATTTCTGTATTATTTAAGCCAATAAAAAACATACCGTCGAATTGAGAACGTCCTCCTTTTTTGAAGTCGGTTAAAAAAACCTTTCTTTCTTTCCTCCAGATTGTAACATTCATCTTAGCACTACTCCTGATAAACTTCGCGGTAAACATCAAGGATGCTGCCGACGCGCAGATGAAACGCGATGACATCGACTCGATGTCGTCGGTGGTGTACACCATCGTGGTCCTGCTGGTGATCCTGCTGTTCATCAAGTTCATACTGGACTTGGTCTTTGTAACCTCAGTGTACAAGGTAAGGATCCGCCATTTTTTGTGATGTCATTTATTTATTATTTTGTTTATTTAACCAACTAAAGATTATACACAAGACATGGTATATATCTAAAGGGTAACATCAGTTAGTAAGTTGGAGCACTCCTTCATATAAAATTAAGGAGACCAGAGCATGTACCATAGTGTTAAAAATGTTGAAATATTAATAGTTTAAAGACAGAACACTGAAACAATTTTGTTATAAAAATAACTTTAATTTCGGAAGTCGGTGTCGTTGGTTCCGCATTTTCGTTTTTGACACTGACTTCCGAAATTAAAGTTATTTATCGCTTTGTGGTGTTTTTAAAGTTGGTTGTTTTTTTGTAAAAAAAAAAAAATATTTCACTTTTTGGTTGTACCTACACCACACAAATTCAATTAACACTAGTGCATTGAAGAATTGAAGACACCGACTAGAATAATCATCAAACATCGCATAGAAATGCCGGAGATGCAGTACATTTATGTATATAACTTCGTACATAAGAATAATTACCTAATATATTATATACTAAAACTTTTCTGAAAGTATGTAGATCACATTAGTGAAAGAATTATCAAAATTGGTTCATTAGTTTTTGAGAAAATCGCGGACATACAAACATACATACGGGTCGAATACAGAACCTCCTTTTTTGAAGTCGGTTAAAAAGACTCCTTTCCTTAGATCAGCTGCACAGTCAGCAGCACCAGCTGCATAGTCAGCAGCACCAGCTGCAGCAATCATTTGTTTTAATGTATTTGTGGTTTTTATAATACAACCTATACTAGCTCAACTGTGGCTAATGGGACAATTGAATTTATATTGTTATAAATCAAATTTTGATTTTTCAACAGTTGAGAGGACGGATTTTTCTTATTCGTCATGTTGAATGTTGATTAAAATATGATTCGCCAGGCGTAACAAATATGACCCAACAGAATTATAATCATTAAAATCAACAATACAATCCTCTAAGTTCATATAGGTAGTCGTAGTGAATGACTATTTCATGAAATATCAATCAATAGAATTATTATACGATTGAATTTACTAATAAATGAATTATTATCTGCATAAATGAATAGCGCAGTGAGACCGTGTTTCGTTTCTTTTAAAATTCGGCATAGTGTGAATGGGCTCTGATTTCAACAAGCGAAAAAAAAGTGGCACTCCGAAAGTGCCGACAGAAGTGAAAACTTGAACAATTAGGTACGTGTGTATTTTTTGAATTGTCATATACACAAAACACAAACAGAATACTTTGCCATCACTCACTGACATATCGGAAATACATTAAAACCGAGCACCTACATCCCGAGGACAGCCGAACACATCCGAATGAAGCGCGGTGTCGGTAACAGTGTCGCGAGTTAAATGGCTTTTTCCCATCTTAAAAAATGCCCAACGCGCCCAATGAAGTTTTCACTTCAAAAATAGACATGCACATTATGTAGAATTTTATTTATTTATTTATTAAAACTTTATGCACAAGTAAAAAACTGTACAAAGGCGGACTTAATGCCTTGGGCATTTTCTACCAGTCTACCTTAGGGTGATGCAGAGACAATACACAGTAGGTGCAATAACAGAAAAAATAAAGAAAATATTTATAACTAAGGTATAAGAATAAATACATATATACATACATAGGTACAACAATATATGTATAAAACCCTACAACAACTTAATTTTGAGACGAATGTGTTCTCGAGCTGTCACTTTAAATGTGAACGCATTGGTTACCGTCCTGATATTCTGAGGGAGCGCATTCCAAAGAAAAACCGCCTGGACAAAGAAATAATTTTCTTTGAGCTTCTCTTTATATTAGCCTATATCTACCTTCCCACTGCTGGGTAAAGACCTTCTCCAACTCATCCCAGGAGCTCTTTTCCCGCACCACCTCAAACCAGCCCTCGTGGTACGCGTCAGTTCGTCTCGCCACCTCTTTCTGGGTTTGTCTCGGCGGTGTCGTCCATTTACAGGCACTCATTGTGTGGAGACTGCCCAGCAATCATCGTGCATGAAGCTGATGTGGAATTATTTTGCCCAAGTAAGACAGGACTAAACAGGGCATTGGTAATTTACAGGAAAAACTGGGCCTCATGAAGAAGTACTGCATCTTCTGGATAATATTCCTGGTGCTGTTCATCATTGGCTTCCTCAAGACCCTGTTCCACATGGACGCTGGATACGTCATCGCTCAGATATTGTTTCTCGGTATGTTAAAATTGAATGGTACAAACACAACAACCATGGAGCACAACAACCAGTTGTGCTCCATGACAACAACAGACAGTTACCTGCAAAATTTAAGACCTTCACAAAGAATGCGATCATTTTTTTAGCATATAAACTCTTTGCTATTACGTGAAAAGCTAAAAAGCAGTTTATTGAAAAAAATTCTTGTCAATTTAATAACATGTAAAAATGACGGTGTTAATCGACTTTTGTTGCTGACTGTACTATGAAGTATTAATATCACGGTCTTACGCAAATTAATCTTTATTAATTTTCAGCTGGAAACTTGTACTACATCGTGGTCATTAGGAGCTACTTGATATCAATCAACGAAGACGGTGTCATGTAAATACTTAGTTCCTTTTCATACTAATTTATTATCTTCTCTACCGAACAACAAGAACGGGAGTTGTGACTCGAAAAACAAATTCAATTCAGAAAATGTATATTGTCTGTATAATTATATTTTTTTGTCACAGTTTTACAAAATTTGTAAAGAAATTTGTATTAACAACATGTCATAGGTTTTTGTAGGACTCTGGATAGTGTTATAGACAAAATTATCGTTTGATAACTGCAAATGTATGTAATAGCAGTGTCTAGCAAAATGTACCAATAGATGGCGTTACTTACCATAGCGTAGGAAACCTTATTATCGAATAGATTGTTAATATGTATCGCTAGATAGAATTAACATATCAGAAAATATTTTACTTAATCCGTGAATGTTTTGCGTTCTTAAAATTGTTTTACATAAAACAATACTTTTTAACAAGAGACATTTGGAGAAAGAAAGGATGAGTTAATGAGGGGCTGATATAAATAATTTTAAAATATCATGAGAGTTATGAATTTGAAGAAGAAGAGTTTAAAGGACCAAATTATACAGATCTGTCTTTATATAACTATAATCATCAGTATAAAATCATTACGTAGTTTATTATTAGAATACTAGGTGGCGCTGACGGTACGAAGTTAATAGAATTGATGTACAGACGCCAGCACATCAAGCTACCCCAATCTGTCAAATTTCTTTGATAGGTTTTCAAATTTACTGCAAAGTAATAAGGTTTATATTCAATTGGGAAAATTTGACAGATTGAGGTAGCTTGATGTGCTGGCCTCTGTACACCCGATTATTGCTGACAATTAAGTTTACACATCTCTAGAAATGGAGGCTTACTTACATATAATTGAAAAGAAAGGGACATGACAAGATACGAAATGCCACCTACGCCAAGGTCATCAGTGCCATCTAGTAGTTATATGTACCTATTTATTTTTTTGGGAGGCTTTTAACTGCATGCATAATTTTTCTTTGAAAATCCTATAATTTATTATCGTAAGAGAATGTGTAGTTCCTGTTGGTTTATGCTGCGTATATTGAATATGATTATAATAATAGATATTAATTGCTATTTAATAGTATGATGTTATTGTAATGCATAGTTATCCGACGTGTGTTAACCAAAAAATATTCATTGTTATTTAATATTTATACTTTTAAAAGGTACAGCTCCTGGTCCAATATTTGACGACAACAGTTGAAAAAAAATTCAATGTATATTGAAGTCTTATTTTTGTAGAATACGGAATCGGAATCACACATGATGTTATAATAGGAAAAATAATTACCTGGCAGGCTTACTACGGCTTACCTACATACATATAGTTGTTTATTTCTATTAAATACTTATCAAAATAAACTGGTAGGTAATGCTAATATTGGATTAGGAGTTTTTCAAATATCTTACCTAATATAAAATTAAACAGTCATAGTTTGTTGGTTGTGAAAAGCTTCCGCTTTATCGTTTTTATTATACTTATTTTGTATAATACTGCACTTGTATAAATGTATAGTAAAATGTTATTTTATATCATTTTGATATGAAGATTTGTCTTCCAGTTTGTAGATTTAAGTGATCATCATTTGTTGTGAAGTTCGATGAATAGGTACCATGTTTTAACGTAAATCGGTTGTCGTTTAAACGAGGCGAAAAGATCTTTACCTAACTATAGGTAATTTCAATAAAACAAGGCTATTAATTTGCTTGCCCGCGTCATTCTGTAATTTTTATCGATCGGTTTTTCCAGGTTAAATTAAAACGACTTTAGCACACCATTTATATAATATAAGGTCCCATTGAAAAGATGGACAAACTTTTAGAAATCATTAAGACCACCAAAATTAGGACGATGGTAAAAAATATATAAGAAAAACGCATCAGATATTTACAAGAAAAATAATCAGCTAACTAAAATACACTAATGTGTCGGCAATTTATTATTTTAGGTCAAAATAAAATTACTTTAATCAGTGTTTTTTTTGCTTGGATATCTTTGGTTAGACGTACTGAGCGATGTGGTAAAATTTGTCCATATATTTTAATGCGAACCTGTATACAGGTAAACATAATATTCAGGTTTTTTCAGTTATCGGTGTTTATAATTCGGCAACGACGTATGTATGTTGATTGTCTGCGACATTTTCTTCTTAACAGAGAGTTTATTCAGGTTAACTAGTTATGTCAATAATATTTATAAAAAAAAAACGCAAAATAATGTAAAATTCTTGGATGTTCCGGGTAGGTTGACATTTTGCGTTTGCAATTTTTCAACAATTATACAAAATTTAAAATCATTTTTATGGACATACTATTTACCAAATTTCTAAAAAAACTTATAACATTTCACTTTTAACTAACGTACATTTGATATTCTTATTTATTGTTATTCTATACTAACATTTGAAATCTACATATCTTTTATATCATTTACGTAATTTGGACATAATATATTACAGTCATAGGATTTGACAAAAAGGAGCTTAACAGATTTATATTGCACAAATATTTATACATATACCAAAGTCTATTATTGTAAAAATATTTTTTGTATAATTATAAAATATTTTTTGTATAATAAATTATTCTCAATAAAGTTTTAAACATCACTCAAGGTCATACCTATCCGTATCTTGAGAAAACATTACCTTATTTTTTGTTTGAGCTTTATTAAATTGTTACTTTAAACGGTAGAAGTTCTAGTTGTCAAGCAATGATGGTTAAACTGTCTGTGAGGATACCCTTATGTGTAATAATAGGTTAGTGGGCGATCTAGCAAATATATTTATGTATTAAATAGCTGTGATTGTTCTAGTGTCCATGTATGCCATAAATATAATGAAGGGAACAGAAGAGTTGGTTGTAAACATGTAGGTACTCTACAGTGTTGTATATATTGCAGATATATTATACACAATATATTATGGCAAATTGATATGTTTAACATTATACAGCGCAGATGACATTTTATTGGTAACTTGTATAATAATATGTATTTCAACACGAGGCGACATCTAAGAATAGGACTTGAGAATCGTGGTCAGTCAGCGCCTCTATAACATTGCCAACTGGCTAATAAGTTTACCAAGACATAAGCTGTTCACATATTCCTACAAAATACTGATACGGGAGAAGAAAAAATACCATAATCATGATTTGATAATAACTTCATAATACATTTTGTATTTTGATATTGAATTTGTTGACTGATGGTATACAACTAAGCTTTTTAATCAGATTTCATGAAAAGTACTGTTTCTCAGAAAACGCTTAGTTCTGTATAGATTAGATTAAATGGATGTGTATTTAATGTTTGTAGGTACCAAATAAACTAAATAACGACAATAATACGTCCTTCGCTTTAATTAGCTGATAGATTATTGTATCCCCATGTCTGTACCTGTCCACTGTAGGGAAGCAAATAGATAATTATACAAATATACATATTTGAAAACACAATTTTCCTTTGTTTTTCGCTTATATATATATACGGGATTACCTGTTACATTTTAAGTACCTGATTGCAAATATACTTACGTTATATATTTATTATTAAGTATTATATTTATAAGTTTTAACATACCTTTTAATATGTCCTCAGGTATAAAAGTTTCGTAAGAAAATTATTTAAATCTATTTGCTTCCCCTAATTCCTAAAAATATGAGAATCCCCTAAAAAAATACCATTATTTTTTACTAAATGATCAGTATTATATTGCAGAATTGAGAAGTTAAAGGGTTTTCTTATATTTTATACTAAAAATCTTTATGAATATTTACCTACATCTTGTACTTCCCCTTTACAGTGTACTCAAATTATTTGTTAGAAACGTTTGTAATAAATGTATAATATTAAATAGTCTGGGCTTATTCACATTGGAACACTATAACCACAATTCAAAGTGCGGAAATATAGTAATATTTATTGCAAATACTCGTACAATGTTGGTCGATAACTTAAAGGAAGTACTTAAATAACAATAATTTAATAGGGGTTTAATAAAACCCGCAACTCGTTTATTATTGTGGTTCTTGGAAGGCCGTTCAACCTAAAATATATATGTTACAGTCATAGTGATTAAATAGCTATTATACATAATGACTGGTCATTATATAATATCAAAATTGACTAGACATTGTGATAAATTAATCACTTTATCCGGATATTAATCATAATAGCGGTTCAAAGTTAGCCAAAGTAATAAATACGGTCTAACTGAGTTGTTACCCCTTCCGCTCTTCAATAAATGTTGTTTTATGGCTAGTAAGCTTTAAATTTACTTTATAAATTAAAGTTGAATAACTTTATAACAATGTATCTATGACAATGTTATTTTAATTCTTAATATAAACATTATAAATATTACTTTTCAAATAATAGTATAATATTGCTACACATATAGTTAGGTATGCTTAAGGCAAATTGAAATATAATTTTATAATCTTTACCTATACCTACTTATTTTATAACATTATCCAAGTCTTCGAAGATATTATATAAAATTGCTAGTTAATGTGATTAATTCTGTGTCAATTATCACTTTATCTAAATTGAGTAGACATTATAAATAATGGCTAGATAATATATATAATATCCGGATTTATTACTTTGGCTGTAACATATATATTCGCATTGTTTTAATTATTAGGTACAAAGTTTAGGTTTATTACTGCCAATATGATTTTAATTTGAATGCCTGAAATGGTAGTCGTTCTTCACTAAAGACCAATTTTACTGAAATGATGGGAAAAAGTATATTTACAGCAAGATAGGGTAAAGTATAAAGTAATTAAAAGTGAAAATATAGGTGGAATCAATCCACCGAATAACTAATGCATATACGAGTATATTTACTTTTAATTTCAAGTATAAGTAGCTAATAGACAAATTGTGTAAAATGTTTATTGTTTCTGGTCTAATTAATATACGGTTCAAGTAGGTACAGCCGCGGACAATGGCGGTCGACCACTTTTCACCATTATGCCCTTGGTAAAAAGGTTGAAACGTGGTCCACCGCCAGTGTCCGCGAAGGTACATAAAATGGACGACTCCGCCTTGGAGTGTAAACGTGGTGCTGTTCCACAAACGATGGGACACTTATTATCATGTCCTACGTGTCCTGTCAGCGCCATGTTGCAAAACTAATGGACTCAACTGGGCCGAGTCCATTTAGATTCCCATCGACACGCTAAGAAGATAAAATGGACGGAAGGATGAAGCTAATATTAGTCGACTAATACAACTAGATAATTATAATCTATCCTGTCTAATATGAATAGGCCCATAACTTAAATGTTTGCACAACTATCGATCAATTATAAACGCTTTAAATGTTGTAACAATTATTTACAAATGTGGATTGAATTTAATTTTATAGAAATTTTGATGTTTGTGATTGTTGTACAACGCTTTGTTAAATGCATTGGGTATTTAAAAATAAAAGAAAAGTTATAGCAAACTGTTTCTTATTTATTATTTGTGTACATACATTTTTCTTTTTGATTATACAATATTCATTCAATGAGGCAGTCTCCATATTAGGTAATCAAATTCTTGACACGATTCTTACGTTACTATGAATAGAACCATAATCCCCCTTAGTAAGCTGACAACCAGTCTTACCACGGGGTTTCGTATTACCCAGTAACTGGGTTGTGGAGGTCAGATAGCTCCATGTAAAATACTTGTATTTAGCAGCATCCGGTTTGACTGGAAGCCGACCACAACGTAGTTGGGAAAAGGCTAGGCAGATGATGAATATAATCATTTTAATTAAAAACAGTAATATTCAGGGTAAACTTGTTATTTCATACAAAATTGGTACAGTACATAATAATATTTATATACTACATCATACAGGTTGAAATTGAAAACATGCGACAAATCGAAATGGGAGATTGTACTCATCATTATGAACAACTTTTACTATGGGACCAAACCTGAAATCGCGAAAAAAAATCAGCTGTTCCCTACATTTATGTTCGCATAACTCGTCCAAATGTAGGGAACAGCTGATTTTTTTTTTCGCGATTTCAGGTTTGGTCACATAGTAAAAGTTGTTCATAATGATGAGGACAATCTCCCATTTCGATTTGTCGCATGTTTTCAATTTCACCCTGTATAAATAGTTGCCTACAACATCAAAGGCACGGTATTTGCACATAATTCATTGTTTAAGGCTATTATTATGATAACAAGGTATATTATACAGATTATTCTAAGTACGTAGCTGCAAAAGTTATATAGGTATAACTAAATAACAAACATAGTGTAGCTGCCGTTGAAAAACTACTGATGCAAGCAAATACCTACGTAATTGTTTTTCATGAACAGAACACCCGGTGAAAATAATACTTAGTTAAAATTCTCATTGAACTAAATTCTTCAAAAAAAAAAGAAGTATTTATTTAAAGAATAAAGAAAAACATGCTTTGGCTTATTTTCCTAACTATTATGAAAAGCTATGAAAAATGATAATTATACGTTTGTGTAAAGTGTTTCTCGAAAAGATTTCTTACTATCCTTTCAAAGGTGTAGTAAAAGGAAATTTCAATAAAAGAAAGACTAGATAGGATAACACCAATAGGCATCTCTGCTAATGATGATAATGTCGAAATTCCCTTGCAGCCTTGCGACTGTCCAATATAATCATTACAACGGCCTATGAGTATAACTAGCTGATAAGATTCAAACATTGATTAGAAATTGAACGATTGACACGCAAACCGGAATCAGAGCTGCCAAAATAGAACTATAGCTGCACTAGGCTTTCAAGCAAAGACCTAAAATTATTCAGTTATCTTACAAATTAATATCTTACAGTTACAAATTACAATGTAGCTTAAAATAAGTCAAATTAACACATTTTTTCATTCATTTTTTGTCAGGCGAGTTACACCTCACTTTAAGTACCTATCTAATTTGTTCAAAGTATACTCTCCGAGACGTGTCTTATTAACAAAACAACAAAGACAAAACAACACATATAGCTACACTATCCATAGGTATCTATATTATTTATACATCCATACTTAATATACTCAATAATATTATAAATTCGAAAGTAACTCTGTCTGTCTACCTTTTCACGCCTAAGCCGCTGAATCGATTTAGATGAAACTTGGTATAGAGATAGTTTGAGTCCCGGGAAAGGACATAGAGTACTTTTTATCCCGATATTTCCACGGGATCGAGACTTATGCGGGTGAAACCGCGGGGCGCAGCTAGTCTATTATAAACTAGCTTCAGCCCGCGACTTCGTTCGCGTGAAACTTCTTGTTTCCCCCGAGCCACCCCGTCGTATCGCATCACCCGCCCGCGCTATCACTTAACGTTCTTTTTTACTTTTTTTCTTTTTGCTCGGCTCCTAAGGGTCATAGCGTGATGTTACATAGCCTATAGCCTTCCTCAAGAATTGGGCTATCAATTAATGCAAGAAGAATTTTTCAAATCCGACAGGTAGTTCCAGAGATTACCCCCTACATACAAACTTACAAACTTACAAACATACAAACTTACAAACTTTACCTCTTTATAATATTAGTATAGTATAGATTAAAGTCGCTTTTCGCGTCTGTCTGTGTGACCGCGCGCGTTGTTGTTCGGATTATTATGCGGTTTTAACCATCATGTAAGTTTGATATATCGCTCATTTGGAGAAACATCGACGTAACTGCTACATTTTTTGAAGTCTTTGCTTTCCCAACGTAAATACAGTAAAACGGAGCTACTTTGACTTCCAGGGTTACTTTGACAAGGCCGATCACAACGCTATGACGCGTTCCCCACACCCCGCGCCTCGCGCAATATTACTCGAGGTTACGCACACTTGCTGAGCACACGTGAAAACCGATTTTGGCGCTCTTTTAAAGTAGTTCCAACGCCTGTCAAAGTAACCCTGGAAGTCAAAGTAGCCCCGTTTTACTGTACGCTTTCTAAGTGCTTTGGCATATTTAACTCATTTGTGGAAAAAATACATTTACGTCGATGTTTCTCCAAATGAGCGATATATCAAACTTACATATAAATAAAGTAATTAAAATTATCATGCCTTATAACTTTTAAATAAATAAATATATTATTATTTAATTGCGTTACACACAAACATTAGGAGTGGCTTTCATTTTGACAGTTCAACAACATTCATTGCGTTGTTTACGTTGTTAAGTAGACAATTTTTTCGAACACACATATGCAGCAATGGATTAGCAATATCCTTCAAAAGAATTCAGATGGCAATTGATCGTGTCTTACGCAGTTAGGGTGCGCGGTGCCTGAACACGGAAGAAATAAATAGAGGAAGAAAGGATTGTAGCACGTGAGGTTCAGTAGTTTCTGCATATACACCGTGTTCCGGACGATATACATAAACTTCGATCAGGTGTTCAGACCATGGAAATAAGCATTTTTCATAATGGACACATTAGTGAATTTTTATTTTTTGGTAATTTTCATATAAACTAAATACCTTGACGTAAATCGCCCGATATGCATGCCTCTTTATCCGAATTGGCAACGATGACGTATTTTCATTCATAAGATTTGGCGGGCTGCAACTTGTCAAAACCGAGTTAAGACCCTTTCTTACTGCATAGCTCGATTAAATTTACTGAATGAAATTACAAATATCTTTGTAACGAAGCCTTTTTAAGTACTACTTCCTTTGTTAGATTTAATTTGTAAAAGCTATAGAAGCGTTTGACAAAGTATAGGTATGGATATCGTGAAGAACACGGTGTATACAGGGTGTTAAAGAAAGGGTATATCAATACAAACGGGTTGAAGAGTGTATCTGGTCTAGAATCTCTGTACAAAATTTCAGCTCAAAAGCATTAATTTTGAAAATGCCTAATATTTTTTTATTTCGACATCACGGCGCTGCACTGGCGCGCGGCGGCGTGATGTGCGTGTAATAGGCGCACAGAGACACTACAGATAATGGATAATGACCCTCGTAATGCGGTGACACGTTTGTTATGATTTTAATTTAATAAACTATCGAAATAAAAAAAATATTAAGCATTTTCAAAGTTACTGCTTTTGAGCTGAAATTTTGTACAGAGATTTGAGACCAGATACACTCTTTAACCCGTTTGTATTGATATACCCTTTCCGTAACACCCTGTATACTATACTACTAAAACTACATACCCCTACGTTTTTTTACCATGGGGCGCCATGGTAAAAAAAACGTGAGTTTATGTTGATTATTATGAGAAGTCCATGGGCTTTTTTCCGGGTTTCCTATGCTGTCATTTGTTACAGTCCGGCTGACCGTTAGTAGAGAGAATGCTTTTCTGACAGTGCGACAAAAATCAAATTCGTAAAACACGTATTCGTTTGTATGAAACGGACAGCTAGCTGTCAAGAAAGCATTCTCTCAGCGGCCGAATAATCCATATTTCTAAATATATAAAACACACAGGCACATTTAAAACCTATTAATAAAATACTTTATACTGATACAATAATGTTTCATTGGTAAACATTTGTCAAAGAAATCATATTTAAACCACAAGATGGCGGCTTTTGTTCCGATTCTAGCCATGCGCCAAAAAATCCTTGCCGTGATTCAAACATTATGACGGCTCTGAAGTGCGCTACTCGCTGCGCAGTACCTCACCCCTCACCCCGCTGACACGTGAATTTGTTACTGCGCGGCGACTCGCCTCATGTTCAGAGCCGCCACAAAGTTTGGATCGGGCTGTATAAACTAACTAATCCACGCTGTCTTGGAGGGACTATTCTTCAAAGTCGTGTCCACCCCAATAAAGTATGTAGATTTACATTAAATACTGGCAAGATTCTAGCGCGCTGGCTCAGATGGGTATAGCAGTCTCTAGGTACGCCATCTTCATCAACCGGTAGAGGCTGTTGATCATCGTCAGGTAGTACAGGGAGTACACTGAAAAGGTAAGGAAAAAAGTATGTTATTAGAAGAAATATTAGGTCCTTACATATGAAATTGGCGTTTTTCGTACTGGCCACTTTAATCACGAATTTCTCCTCTTTGGTAAGGAATTCCAAATTCAAATTTGTACAGCTATTTACTCATGTATTTGTGCTTCGATGACCGTCATTCATTTGTTTTTTAACCGACTTCTAAAAAAGGAGGAGGTTCTCAATTCGAATGTTTGTATTTTTTTTTTTTTTTTTTTTTTTATATTTGTTCGCGCATATCTCCGTCGTTTGCCAACCGATTTGAAAAATTCTTTTTTTGTTGGAAAGGGTATACTTCCCAAATGGTCCCATGAAAATTTTATCGAAATCGGACAAGCGGTTTTTGAAAAATCAACAAAAATCTAGAAAAAATTATCTACATTGTCTACATTAACGATCTTTTTGTTTACTTTTTTGTGGGGTAGGTACAACTAAAAAGTGAAAAATAAAAACTTTTTTACAAAAAAAAAACAACCGACTTCAAAAAAAAACACTACAAAGTGATAAATAACTTTAATTTCGGAAGTCGGTGTCAAAAAACGAAAATGCGGAATCAACGACACCGACTTCCGAAATTAAAGTTATTTATCACTTTGTAGTGTTTTTTTTTGAAGTCGGTTGTTTTTTTTTTGTAAAAAAGTTTTTTTCTTCTGTTTTTAACCGACTTCTAAAAAAGGAGGAGGTTCTCAATTCGAATGTTTGTATTTTTTTTTTTTTTTTTTTTTTTTTTTTATGTTTGTTCGCGCATATCTCCGTCGTTTGCCAACCGATTTGAAAAATTCTTTTTTTGTTGGAAAGGGTATACTTCCCAAATGGTCCCATGAAAATTTTATCGAAATCGGACAAGCGGTTTTTGAAAAATCAACAAAAATCTAGAAAAAATTATCTACATTGTCTACATTAACGATCTTTTTGTTTACTTTTTTGTGGGGTAGGTACAACTAAAAAGTGAAAAATAAAAACTTTTTTACAAAAAAAAAACAACCGACTTCAAAAAAAAACACTACAAAGTGATAAATAACTTTAATTTCGGAAGTCGGTGTCAAAAAACGAAAATGCGGAATCAACGACACCGACTTCCGAAATTAAAGTTATTTATCACTTTGTAGTGTTTTTTTTTGAAGTCGGTTGTTTTTTTTTTGTAAAAAAGTTTTTTTCTTCTGTTTTTTCTGTTTGCGTCACTCATTTTACAAAATGGAAAATTTAAAATATCGCATTATTTACGAGTACGAGTTCCGCCGTGGCACTAGTGCTGCGGAAACGACTCGAAGGGTGAATGATGTGTATGGCGGTCATGTTGCAAAAGAAAACACAGTTCGTTTTTGGTTCCAACGTTTTCGTTCTGGAAATTTCGACCTGCAGAACAAGCCCCGTGGACGGCCTGAGACCCAAGTTGATAATGGAGAATTGAAGGCTATTGTGGAAGCGGACCCATCGCAAACCACGTCCGAGTTAGCTGCAGGCTTCGATGTTAGTGATAAAACTGTTTTAATTCACTTGAAGCAAATTGGGAAGATTAAAAAGCTTGAAAGGTGGGTACCTCACGAATTGACTGAAGCAAACCGGCAAACGCGCGTCGACTGCTGCGTTACATTACTGAACCGGCACAACAATGAAGGTATTTTAAACCGAATCATTACCTGTGATGAAAAATGGATTCTTTACGATAATCGGAAGCGCTCAGCGCAATGGTTGGATCCTGGCCAGCCAGCCAAATCCTGCCCCAAGCGAAAATTAACCCCAAAAAAGTTACTTGTAAGCGTTTGGTGGACTAGTGCCGGTATTGTTCATTACAGTTTTCTCAAATCTGGCCAGACTATTACAGCTGATGTCTATTGTCAGCAATTACAAACCATGATGGAAAAGCTAGCGGCTAAACAACCAAGGCTGGTCAATCGCTCCACGCCACTGCTGCTTCACGACAACGCCAGACCACACACTGCGCAACAGACGGCTACCAAATTAGAAGAGCTTGAATTGGAATGTCTTAGACATCCTCCGTACTCCCCGGACCTTGCTCCAACAGATTACCATTTTTTTCGCAATTTGGATAACTTTTTGCAAGGGAAAAAATTCAACTCCGATGGGGCAGTCCAAATCGCCTTCAAAGATTTTATTGATTCCCGTCCGACTGGTTTTTTTAGTAAAGGGATCAATGAACTACCTATAAGATGGCAAAAGTGCATTGAAAACAATGGTTCATACTTTGATTAATTAAATATATTATATTAAAAAATATTCGACTTTTTGTTCCTTCCATACAAAACGCCAATTTCATATGTAAGGACCTAATATATAAGATTCAAGCTTTTCTTCACAACGCCATGTTAGGGGTGACACACTGGTTCGACTCGGCATGGTGGCAAAATCGAATATGACGTAAATAAAAAATAAACTATATATGTAAGAGACCAGACGGGATGACCATAATGCCTAGGAAGGTAGGTAGGCCTTTGGTGTGGGATGCAACGTGTGTCGACACCCTTGCGCCATCCCATCTTCCAAGCACGGTAAGCTGTGCTGGGGCGGCTGCTGCAGGTGCGGAAAACCTCAAATGGCGCAAATACTCCAATCTCTTTGGAACTTACATATTTGAGCCGTTTGGGGTTGAAACACTAGGGCCATGGGGCCCGAGTGCCCACTTAGTATTCCGAGACATCGCCAAGCGGTTGGTCGACTCATCACGTGACCAGAGGGCTGGCCTATTTTTTGGCCAATGAATCAGCATTACCATACAACGTGGCAATGCTGCCAGCCTTTTGGGCACGTTTCCCGTTGACAGTGATGCGGACGAATTTTTTGATGCCCTTTGATTATTTTCCCTCCCTTTTTATATACTTGTACATATTATTATTTTACTATATGTTTAGAATTACTTAGCTCGAATTGTGCCGAGTCGACCCCGAACATGAATCGGAGGGTAGATGCCGAACGGAGTTTGCCGATCGGCATGAGTCGAATGAAAGCCGAATATGTATATTCAATGCTTCGGGCCAGCTTTGTTGTTCAATAAATACTATCGAATCATTAGAAGGAAATCATATCAATTATGAAGTCGACCGTCCACTCTACGTAGAATATTCACGGAGAGATTTGCCACGTTATGTGTGCTTCATACTTGTTTCATCTGGGATGATTCAGCACAGCCAGGCGGAAAAATTTTCAGCAAATGCCGCTCGGCTTTGTTGGAATTGTGTCGAGCCGACCCGAATTCCGAACATGATTCAACGAGGGTACCGAGCCGCGAGCATAGCGAGGAAAGCCGAATCAAAGCTGAATATACATGTGTAGTAATTTTTGCAACGAGCTGTATGGTCGTTGAGTAATTGTTTCGGGGTCGGATTTGTTGTTAAACAAATTGCCAAACTGAATGTGCCGTCCAAAACAAACGTGTAGCGCTCCTTAGCTGCGCGTTGCATTATTTGCTAGCCACGCATCTGTGGGTAGCGTGCCTGTAGGTCACAACTCTTTTTATACAAAGAATCTAAGTACATGTACGGAACTTAGGCCGGCCGCAAACGTCCGGTTTCCTGATTCGGAATTCAGATTCGGAGACCCCGTTTCCGTTCGGAAACCCTGGCGGAAAATTTAAGTACGTGTGCGCTGGAGAGAACATTTTGTATGAAATGCGTGCATTCGGGGTCTCCGAATCTGAATTCTGAAACTGAATTCCGAATCAGGAAACCGGACGTATGCGGCCTGCCTTAGCCGTGGGCTGTCGTGGAGCAATAGGTACATGGTGCATCCCCGACGATTCCTAACTGCCGTTAACGAACCAAAGAGCATGCCATGACATTGCGTTATTTTTAATTTAACATCAATAGAACTAACTGCGCAGTCAGTTTATTTATTGAATGAGTACACCAACAGCATATAAATGTAACATTAATTTAAAACAGAATTCCGGTATTACTCACTTCTGATATGTACGCAATAATTATAGGCGTACATACTTAACACTAGTCAGTTAGTTCATGGCATTGTTCGTAACAATATTTTGTGGTTTGAAATGAATCATAAGAGATACTTTGAGTTATCAGGGGCAGTCCCTGTATTAACTACCCATAGGTTCTACAAGTCTTTGCTTCAAGTATTGAACCCATAGAGCAGAGGAAATTAGTTCATCACCTCTGCTCTCAAAAAGGTAAAGAAAAACATCTTGAAGAAACCGGCATGTCCTAGAAGCAAAAAGAATCATGACCACGCTCCATACATGCGATGACCTGTCATTCTATTTTTTTTTCTGATGATGTATAGTGACGTGAATCATATCAAAATATTTAATAAGTCTTAGATTAACCACTGTAAAAACGTGGTTCGATTTGACAATAAGGTAAAAATGTTATATTGAAAACAATATTTGAGGTTATGTAATTAACTGTCCAACGAATTTATGTACAAACTATCAGTTTTACAACAAATCCATAGTAAGTATCTACCAAAAAGTATATAGTAAACCACCACCCACCACACCAGTAGTCGCAAAAACACAGTGCACATCGACGCGAAAGCAAACGAAGGACTGCAAGAAACATTCGTAAGTAACCGACGGGGATGACACCCTAACAGCAAAAAAAAAAAACGTTTCATTTCACAACTATAACTTCACTTGCTAACTTCACAACTACGGATTTATTTACTTGCTTAGAATATTTTTACTACTAAGTAGCGTTAAAGCTAAATTAAAAATTATATAACGACGCACAAAATAGAAAACAAATAAATATTAACAGTGCTTAGACCGCATTTAAATGTCAAACTCCTACTGTCACAAGGCCACAACATAAAACGAAACGGTACTTCAATGCGTTTGTAATGGCTGCGTTCTATTAAAAACAATTCTATTCACAGTAGTAATTTAAAAAAATAATATTTCTTTTTTTTCACATTGCTAATTCTGATTTAAGTTCGTATTACGTAAACAGCAAAAAAAACCTATTTAATAAGCCAAATAACATCACTATACACAACATCTTCTGTCAAAATGTTTGACAGGTCATAAATGGACATGATTCTTTGAAGACATGTGACATCCACAAACCCTCACTGGGCCCGCGTGGTGGATTACAGCCCACAAGAGGCCTGTGGCCCGGCAGTGGGAACTATAGATGCTGGCGGGAAAAATTCCGAATCATTCCCGTCGAATACTTCGGAAGTATTCCGAAATATTCCGAAACTTTGGGAATATTTCCCATTGAATTATTCGGGCGAAATATTCGGCGGAAACATTCGATTGCGGGGTACGAATGTTTCTCGCGGGGCGCGGGGGGGAAAACTTCTCCAGGGAACATCTCCCCTCTTACCGCACCCCGCACCGCCACCGCCTGCACGCACGACTCGTGCAGCCGGGCGCGCGCGGCACGCACGACTCGTGCAGCCGGGCGCGCGCGGCACGCACGACTCGTGCAGCCGGGCGCGCGCGGCACGCACGACTCGTGCAGTCGGGCGCGCACATAGGGACAGCGCGGCGGCGATCGACGATCGAATGAATGAATGAATGAATGAATGAATTGCACCGATCCCAGCGTGGTTAAACCAGACTCGATTAATCGAATGAACCCCAAGATTCGCACTAGCTCCTGTAGCCTCATTTTCATGGTGCTACAGCGACCATTGCATATCAAGGAATAGACCGGGGGGCGCGGTAATGGTAGGGAAGACGTGCCCGAGGGATAGGTAAGGATTTAAGAGCCTACCGGATATGCATCCTAGAGTAAGCATTGGACTAGTGGAAAGACGGGTAATTATATCTATGGATGGGCATCTTTTAACGACCTTGCCGTCAGGCTGGTTCAGGTCGAGCTTCATCGTTGAGTCTTTTGGCGGGATTCTACTGCTTTCTCGGTTCTTTTGTATCGTTGCTCTGTTGTGTTGTGTTGGATGTTGCTGTTTTCCATGTCGTCATCGGATGTTTCGCTACTCTCCGTTTCCGGTTTTTTGTAAATCTCACTAGCAGCAATCTTGATCTTACTTCTGTCTTCGGCTGTATTCATCCAAAAGTTGATTTCCTTGTCAAAGTACTTCATGTCCTGTTTTAAATTGTCGTTCCATGTGTAAATAGGTCGGCCGACCTTCCTGGATTTGGCCTTGTACTGCATTGCTGCATGCAGCAGGTGTGGTTTGCGGCGCCTGTAGACATGTGCGAGGTAGCACATCCTGTGGTTCTTGATGCGTTTGGTTACTGTTTTTCCGTCTAAGATTTCATGCATTTTCTTTTGTCTTGGTTTATTCCTAGAGTGGTTAATCAAGTCTCTCATGATAACTCGCTCGTATCTTCTGAGTCTTGACCTGTTGGCTTTGGTAAGTGCCGATACTTTCAAACCATGTATCATGCACGGTACGATCACCATTCGATACATAAGTCTGGCTAATTTCCAGTCCATATTTGAGTTATTTATGAATGGTATTAACGATTTGGCGTTTTTCATGGCCTGTTCGCAACGTTTTTTTATAGTTCTTTTTCTGCTTAATGTAGACGTTATGTATGTACCTAGGTATTTTATTTCGTCACATGTCGCTATATTTATTCCATTAAGGGTTATGTGTGTCGTTATCTGTGTAGCTATGGGGTCCCTAATTAGTATTTTTGTTTTTGTTTCGTTAATTTGGAGGCCTACACTATCTAGTAGGGGTTTAATATGGTATACGATACCTTCTAACCCTTTTAGGTCATCTGTAATGATGATAAGGTCGTCCGCAAATGATAGTACTAGGGGGAGTGAGATTTCACGATCCTGGTCAAGTTTTATTGATTGGGTTTCCTCTTCGAGAGTTCTAAGGACTTCGTCGATGACCAGTGTAAACAGGCGAGGGGACAGAGGGCAACCTTGTTTAACTCCCTTTCCCTTAATAATCCAACTACTTTGCTGGCCACACCATTTGATGCATGTACGTTCATTCATGCATACCTTGATTATCCTGTTGGTTAGCGATTTGTTGGTTCGTTGTAATAGGATATCCCTTAGTACAGGGTTTCTTAAACTTTTAGCAGTCACGGACCCCTTTCCAGAATTTAAAACCTCCACGGACCCCTGTCAAACAATATTTTAGGAAAAGAAAACAAACCTTGTTTATGTAATAATTATGTATTATATTAAAAATCACATTTATAACTCGACCTGCTCGCAGGCGCGGTCGCAGCCCAAGATTTGGGGGGGGGGGGGGGGGGTCATCATGGGTGCCGAGGAATATTTTAAGGGAGGTACATTTTCTCGTTGGTCTAGTAGTCGCAAGCGTTAGCGTTGGGTTCGATTCCTAGGTCGGGTACAGTGTTAAAGGGTTTTTCCATCAGAAATTTCTCAGAAGCAGGTTAAAGTCTGGATTTGTGCCCGGTTGGCAGTAGTAGGCTCGCCCTCTATGACATTTCACTTAATAACTGGCGAAATGTGGGTGTAAGCGAAGCGAGCTCGAAAATTTTAACACTCCGCCTCTGTTGATTAGGTGTTTTGTTTTATATTTTCAAGTAGAAATAGGAGTTACATTGTCGACTTATGCAGGCAAGCTCAAGCAGCTATCAGAACCTAAAATGCAAGAGCGAGCGAAGCGAGCTCGAAAATTTGGCACCCTCTCGGATAGGTTCGATTTTCTTTCGATCATTCCAAAAGGACTAGGAATTACTTGTTTTGTCGACTTTTGAAGAAAAGCTCAAGAACCAATGAAAATTGCAAGAACGAGCGTAGCGAGCCTGAAAATTTTAGCACCCCACCTTGAATAGTCTCTGTTTTCTTTTACACATCATACAAAAAGAGAACTTACTTTGTCGAATTATGACGAAAAGCTTACACTCGTTTTACACCAGTTTAGGTTTTCAATCTAGCCTTACCTAAGCCTTTCAACCTTACGTACGAGCGGGGTGCCCAATATCCCGAATTTGCTTCGCTCGCTCTTGAATCCTTGATTCTATATTTTTATAACAGGCTTTTTAAAGGAAAATATTTATTAGGCGCCTTAAAAAACCCACTGTCATTTTATGGCTTTAAGTTTTTACTTCAGTCGGCAGTCCCCATGTCTGCCGATGTTCTTAATGTTTTTGAATATGCCAATCGGGGTTTTCGTGGCTCAAGTACAGTTTAAAGTTAGTAAGGCAAGTAAATCATTCAGACTCTCGACAGCTTGAATGATTTTGACTGTAGGTACTTATTAATTATAATTGAATTCGCTAGCCCGTCGCTCGACACTGCTTCATAGTTAAATAATTTCCTGATAAGTATGTTAAGGTTTAACTAAGCTACCGCGGACCCCTGACACATACGCCACGGACCCCCTGGGGGTCCGTGGACCCCACTTTAAGAAACCCTGCCTTAGTACATTGAGGTCGACGTTGTCAAAGGCCTTTTCTATGTCGAGGGCGAGTACATAAATTCTTTTACCTGCACGCCATTCTTCGTCTAAGGTCCTTTTAAGCGTAAAGATATGGTCGTCTGTTGATCTATTATTTAAAAAAGCAGCTTGGTAGTTGCCTAATTCCGTTATAATCTCATCTAGTTTTTTAAGCACGTAGGAGGCGTAAATTCTGTAACCCGTATTGCAAACCGATATGCGGCGATATTCATTCACATCCTTAGGGTTATTGTTTTTTGGAATTGGTACCTGTACTGTCTCCAGCCACGTGTCAGGTGCTTCGTTTAGTGTCCAAGCTTTATTCATGTGATTGGTGACGGCTTCTAGAATTATTTGGGGCATTGCTTTGTAAAGCTCGATTACCACTTGGTCAGTTCCGGGAGCTGTCCCGTTCCGCATTTTATTAATGATTCCCATTACGTCATCCGCAGTGGGTCCATCACACTGTACTTCGGTTATCGGCTTTTTTATATTAACTATTGGTATAAGATGGCCCTCGGATTTTTTTAATATTTGCTCCCATTTGGTCATCGGTATATAAGTAGATTTTTTTCGACGTTTGGTTTGAAGTTTGTTTCTGCCGTAAAAAAAGTATAACATCTGCATGCGTTTTGCAGGGTGGTTTTTCCCCAGACCGTTGAGGCAGGTCCTGCATGCTTTTTGCTCTTCCTGATATTTGACCTTTTGAAGTGTTGCCTGACGTTCTTTTACTAGGTTGTGCCTATTTGGATTATCTGGTTGCCTACTTTGTAAAAATTTCGCCTTTTGTAGGTTAGCAAGAGCTAGTCGATGGTCTCTGGAGAGAACTGGCTGAAAAATCAGAGTTTCCTGGGCAGCCGCCTTTAATATTTCCGTTATGGTATTCCAGGGTATTTCGATGTTTTCGTCCGTTGAGCTGATTCCTATGTCTTTTAGTTTTTTTTGTTACGCATTCTTGGAATTTTTTTTCGTGAATTTACTGTTAAGGGCGGCGTAATAGCACTGTTTATAGTTGAAGTCCTTGGCCGCTATTGTTGTTTCCTTCACGGCTTGCTGTTGTCTTTGTGTATTATTGTGTTTTGTGTTTTCTTTTTTGTTTGAAATTCTGTTTATTCTTAGCAGACCCCAGATTATTTTATGGTCGGATGTGCCCCTAGCGGCCCATTCGCCTTTAATATGTTCGAAGAGTTTTTTTGTTGAATGTGGCGTTATGATGTGATCCAATTGAGATTTCTGAGTGCCCTTTGACCATGTTATCCTGCATGATGATCTCGCTTTTGTCGTTTCTATTTGAAGTTTTTCCCTGTTGGCTATATCCATTAACATTTCCCCATTGTAGTTAGAAAGGTCATGGTGTAGGTTTTGTTGGATCAGCCCTTTGCGTTGGAAACTTTGTGTATCATGTCGACCAATATGAGCGTTAAAGTCGCCAAGAATTATTAAAGTACATTTCCTTGGTTTTTGTCTGATTAAGTTTAATAAGCCTGTGAAGGATCTGTTTGCTATAGATGTACAACTGTTAATGTGAGAATTGATTATATACAGATGAGCAGGCCTATCATTTCCCCTGTCAACCTTAAGAGTAGCTGACATCGCGTCTGTATCCCTTTTTCTGTTAACTAATTCAATTTGGGTATCTTTTCTAATTAGAATCGCAAGTCCCCGGTGCGCTTTACCTGCGGTTCCATAGAGGTGCCATGCGTAGTGTGTAGAGCTGAATGTTCCAGAGTTCATAAATGATTCTTGTATGCAGGCTACATGAATGCCCCTAATTGAAAGTTCAGCATCTATTTTATCTTTTTTGGCCGGTTTTGAGGCCCCACGGACGTTCCAAGTTGCAATACGCAAGTCTGGGCAAGTATATTTTATTGCGGTAGACGGCTGATTTCTAAGTATTGTGAACCCAGTAACATCTGCGACTACATCTGATAACTGTGTATACATTAATGCTTGCCGTTCATACTGTGTTAATGAGCTAGCTAATTGGGGGCTTTCCGTTTGAGACTGGGGTTTCGTCGGTTGGCCTTGCTCTTCACGTGGGTTGTATTGGTTAACTAAAGGCTTGTTATGTTGTGTTGTTTTGACGTTGTTTGTTTCTTGTATGAGATCTATCAGGTTGCTGTTGTAATGTTCGTCGTCGGTCGTGACCCAGCTATCGTAGTGCTGGTCCTTGTAGAGGATGTGTATGTTGCCGGGTACTGGTTCGCCGGTAGGTGAATACACAAGTGTGTCTCTTGTATCCGTGTGCACGTGCAAATTTACAAGATAGAACTCGGCCGCGGCGATTAGAATGTCCTCTCCTCCCCAGAACGTCTTGTTAAACTGGGTGGTTATGTATTTTGTTATCCTTTGTTCCTGGGATAGATTGCTGTTATGGCGAAATTCTTGTATATTATTTAGAAGTGCTAGGTGAATTCTGTCGTCATCTCGATGCTCCAAAACATATGAAGCGAGGTCTTGACGGACAGACGCGTGATCAAAAGTTAAACCCATTAAATTATTTATTTGATGGGCTATAGCTCTAAACAAACAGTTCCCGTCTTTTGTCATACGCACAATTGCCATTTTAAAAACCCTTTTGTTTTTATGGTATTTCGAGACCTTCTCGGCACACGTGTTGGGTTTGGGAATCACTAAAGCTGACAGGCGAGCGTAAATTTATGAACTTCGCACTTATGAAATCTTTAGAAATGTGTTTTTTGTTTTTTGTTACTTAACCTTTTTTTTTTGAACTTCGAGTCCAAATTGACGCGAATACAAACTTGACTTACAAGCTATGCAATAATTTAGTACAATGGTAAATTAAGGAAATCGTAAAGTACGAATTCTAAAGCGATACCGTATTTTAAGTTAGAATAATAGAGTGTATTAGTTTATCCCACCCTCAGACTATATAAATAATATGCAAACGTTTCCCTAAAGCTTAGCTATTTATAGCTTACAATGATGTTAAATTCGCGTGGCTTCAAAATTCGAAATTATCAAAGTAAAACGCAGCCGGATACAGCTTCCAATGGAGATCCCTGAAATATAATTATGGAAAGATCTCACCAGATTTTCGACGTCACCAAGATCCACGGTCGGCAGGCCTAGGTCTCGGGCTTGTAGAGGGAACACACGTATGCCACTTCAACACCTTTTTAAGGTATTTTAATTTGCACCCACTATAAACCACAATTGCTGCAGCGTTCGTATTTCAAATTCGAGTTTCAAACTCCGAGTCCGCCACGTGTTGTGCACATTGCGTCAAGTAAAAACCAAAAGCGGGACACGACACGTCTGTCCCATTCGGCGGTCACTATCCGAATCAGCGCGGCGGCGATCGACGATCGATGCAAAATACGATTTTTCAGCAAAAAAAAATAAAAATCTTAATTAAATTCATTTTGAATAATTCTGATTTAAAGAAACTTTCCTAGAAGTATTCCGGAATTATTCAGAAGTTTTGCAACTATAGTGGGAACATTATAGGCTGATTATGCTATTGAATCCATATTTTCGCGGAGGAGCCAGTCTTTATTTTTCATTTGATCATATTCTAAAATACAATCTCTAGCTACAACCACGACACTTCATACCTATCCACCAGAAGGAGTCACCTAGTCTAAGGCAACGGATTAGGGAAAAACCCTTTTTTACTGGTACAGTCACCAAAAGAGATAAGTAACCAGGGTCGTCGGATATAGTTGAAGTTTAGTAAGAAGCCGATGGAGGTTTTCGAATGAAATTAAGTTTTGTAAATGTTGTAACTATTTGTTTCTATTAATTAAATTAAATTGTATTCGAAAATATCCAACTATTTCCGATGACCCTGATTACTTATCTCTTTTGGTGACTATACATAATATAACATGACAATTGTATTCCTCGAAAGGTTTAACAGAGGGGTACCTAAAAGTAAACCCACATTTCGCCAGTAATCTTGAAGTTCTATGTAATAGGGAGCAAACCTGGTGCCATTAACCGGGCAATCCAGACCCCGAGCTGCTACTGAGAGATTACTGACGGAAAAACCCAATAACACTTTGCCCGACCTGAGAATCGAACTCCGGACCTCCTGCTCAGCAGTACCGCTTGCGACCACGTACTGAACAAATGATTTATTTTCGTTGGATCCCAGTTTTAGATACCATTTTTTGGTCCCATTTGCCATTTCCGTTGAATCCCATGTATACTTTTCAGAAGATAAGTGATTTACCTTTATCAAACATTTAAAAAGCATGGTGTGTGTTCGTGTGTGTCGGTTAGTTACAGACGCCAGCACATCAAGCTACTACAATCTGTCAAATTTCTTTAATAGATTTTCAACTTTATCTCTAAAGCCTAAGGTTCAAAGTTGATTGGGAAAATTTGACAAATTCGGGTAGGTTGGCGTGCTGGCGTCTGTACGTCGTGACGTAAGCAGGAGATGGCGGATTCTGTAGAAAGGCATGCTACAATCTCATGAGGCAGTCTTACATTTTTTTTTTTCCGTGGGTATATCGTCTGGGAAGAACGGCGAGTTATGTCGGACTTCAACCGACTAAAACCCCACTGTTCCTTCAAGTACCATGAGTCGGGGGCCCGGGAGATAGGTACTTGTACATTCGCCGCACCCCCGACTGGAGGCACTCTTACTTAGAGTATCTACCTTAGTCGTACCTGGAGTATAAAATACTCTTAGATACTTACAAGCTCCACCGATCAACAGGAACACAATGAGGGCGATGTGGCCAGGCACCTTCAGGAAGTCATCCAGTCTGAACAGGCACGTCACTATGGCAACCAGGAATATGCAGAATATGAATACTGAGTTGAACACCAGGGACCACTGCAGCTTTGATGGACGTTTCTGAAAAAAATATGAGATTACTGGTTTACTTTTTGAAGTGAAACTTCTTTACGCACGCTTGACTTGGGGAGTAAGCTGGCGAACGCGTGATGAAAAGTGTGATCGGGCGAGGCGAACGGGAGTTGAGTGGGGGATATAAGCAAGAGAAAGCAGTGCGCGCGCACATTTTCTTTCTCTCTTCCTCTCATAGCCAAATACGTTTGAAGTGTCACTTCAGTCGTGTGGTCATAAGCAGACTCGGTTTTTTATTACACTCTGAGCTTTTGTTTCCTATTTTACGGTTTTTTAGAAAAACCCAATAGTTCAAGGAAAGATTATCATTATCATCATTCAGCCGAAAGACGTCGACTGCTGGACATAGGCCTTCCCCAAGCACCTCCACTTCAACCGGTTCTGTGCTTCTCGCATCCAACGGGTTCCTGCTTCACAAGGTCGTCGGTCCACCTAGTGGAAGGCCTTCCAACGCTACGCCTTCCGGTACGCGGTCGCCACTCCAGAACCTTTCAGCCCCATCGGCCATCTGTTCTGCGAGCAATGTGCCCTGCCCACTGCAAAATTTCTGTAAATTACAGGGTATTTTTGGCTGATTCAGACCGATTAGAATAATAAACAAAAGAATGAAAATGTTCTTAAAAACACGGAAATTGTCCCTCAGGCTTGAATTTTGGCCCCCTCTTTCTGTGACATCATAATAAAACAAAATGGCCTCACCAGTACAATGCCGAATAGTGCGATAAGATTACTGATAGCTGACAACGTAGAGAACATGACCATGCTCATGGATATCAGGTTGTCTTCTGGCTCCCTCTCTCTGTGACGCGGCAGGTTCCATGCTCCGGCTGCAATGTTAGCTGTACATGCCAGCTGGAAGAAGCAAAGTGTTATACAGGGTTAAATTAAACAGACTGGGGAAAGTGATGGGTTCACTGGATACCTACTGTGTGTCGATACCTAATCACGATAAAAAAATAAAAAATAATTTCTCATAGGTCGTACGGTCAGCATCAAAAGTTGATTAACACTTCGGTTTTTTAATATTAGTTATAGAGCAAAATATTTGTTCAAAATTGCAGCAGAAGAATTTTTTTTAGAATATATACTCTTGTCTATTACGTGAAAAGCTAAAAATCAGTTTATTGAAAAAAAGTTGTTGTCAATTTAATAACATGTAAAAATGATAGTGTTAATCGACTTTTGATGCTGACTGTACATCCCACGGCCGTTGACATGACACCGATGTGGCTGGTCTTTTCTCCATAGAAACGCTCTCGCCTGTTTTCTATCTGGCTAATGACCATAAAGCAATGATTTTTTACAAAATAATAAATATTAACCATTTGTATGTCCCTGTTTTCCTTTTCGATGATATATATTATTTTTATAAGCACTAGAACCCTCAAAAAATGCCGATTTAAACCGCTGTCAACAGAGGCCTATTGTAATAATTTGACAACTATTATTGAACAAAAAAAACATAGGGACACAGTATATTATATCCTTCTTATTCAGTTAATGAAATACTAGCAGCTCCCTGCGGTTTCACCCGCATAAGTGTCGATCCCGTGGGAATATCGGGATAAAAAGTATCCTATGTCCTTTCCCGGGACTCAAACTATCTCTATACCAAATTTCATCTAAATCGGTTCAGCGGTTTAAGCGTGAAGAGGTAACAGACAGACAAACACACTTTCGCATTTATAATATAATATTAAGTATGGATATATATATAATCTCACCGAGAGGAGGCCTGTGTCCCAGCAGTGGGAACATTATAGGCTGGTTATGTATTATATTATTTATGGATATAAGAAAGAAGGAGATAATATGTCCGGTAGTAGAAACTGTATCGGAACCCAGTGTCGCTAGTGTCTCCCTTCCACGCACCACTACTACACATGCAGTATATTTCTATGGTTTTATTCCTGAATGTTAAAACTTTATGAAGTACGTTACAGTGGGCTTGGACGCTGATTAGACCCTCGACTTTATGCACTTAATTGGCTAATAAGTTTTTCTGTTTTTCGAACAATGGATTACTCGGATTGATATAAGGCAACAGGACCTATTAGCGAATTGTAACATTTGTAACCAACTAGAGCAATTACACATAAAATTATTTTATAAATATTAATCACTAGTTATTTCCCAATCCCGTTGGAATTTCTAAAAACCTGGCGTTATTCCTTTATCCATACTTCCATCCATACTTCCATCCATACTAATATCATAAATTCGAAAGTAACTCTGTCCGTCTGTCGGACTGTCTGTCTGTCTGTATGTTACCTTTTCACGCCTAAACCACTGAACCGATTTAGATGAAATTTGGTATAGAGATAGTTTGAGTCCCGGGGAAGGACATAGGATAGTTTTTATCCCGATATTCCCACGGGATCGACACTTATGCGGGTGTAACCGCGGGGCGTAGCTAATATATCATAAAGACTGACTGCCCCGTTGGTCTCGTGGTCACAAGCGTTTCCACTGAGCATGGGTTCCATTCCCGGGTCGGGCTAAGTGTTATTGGGGTTTTCCATTGGGAATTTTCTAGTAACAGCCCGGAGTTTGGAAGTCGGCGGTGTGATACCCCCGTGCCTCGAAAGCACGTTAAGCCGTTGGTCCTGCGCCTGATTTCTCTCCGGTCGTATCGGATTGCCGTGGCACCGGACAATGAGAGTGAGGGAAGAGAGAGAGCACCTGTGTCTGCGCACTCACTTGTGCACTATAATATCTCCTCCGCCGATGGCTAGTCTCCACTGAAAGTTTCACCATGGCAGTAAGTTTTGAGCAGTATCGAAATATCGGCAGTTATCCTGCCTAACGTAACGTCAACAGTACAATATCGACTCAGAAGTGTAAAATAACTCATAAAGTTGAATGCACGTTTAATGGTTAACTGAAGTACCTAACTCGGCCATGCGAGTCGTTCATTAATTCCCACAAGGATGACAAATATAACAATTCAGTGTCCTACAAATTGGGATGCCCCATTAAGAGGATTGTCATTGATATTTGCCTTTTAAACAATTTAAAACAAACGACTAAGGCGCTCCATCCACTGCACCGCATTACGCGGCGGGGTGCGGGAAACGGAGCCAAATTCCTAGTGCGGAAGCGCGTTTTTATTGTATTTGTATGTAAAAAATCACGCGCGGGGGCTCGTTATCTGCGCCCCGTCGCGTGGTGCGTCGTAGTGTGTGATCCGCCTTAAGGTTAAAAATAAATGGAATTTCCATTTTCATGCATAGGTCACCTATGTAGGAAAATGGAAATTCTATTCTACCCACTAATTACATCCGTCCACTGTACCGATGAATAATTGTCAGTTATCGCATGCCACGCGCGTTATTCATTCCTGTATTGGTACCTACTTGTCCCAACGCCGCGCCGCCGCCGATGAGGAATGAGGAACGAGGAAGCTACTGGCTATAGTACCTATCAACGATTTTCTCGCTCAAGAAACGTACAAAAATTTGTAGGTCCCACAAATATAGATATAACTACCTAGATGACGCAAGTATCACGAACTGTATGAAAACTAAACGTGCCACTTATTGACTACCTACTATGACGTCAAAAGCTCGCGCTCTCTCGCTCACGCTCACCCAGCTGTACCTACGCAGGACTGAGCGCGAAAGTGGCGGCTTATGATTTTCGATCGTAAACTGGTGCGATTTTTGGCACGCGAAGTAGGTGCTCTTGCGTTATCTAGGTATATGTGGTAGGTCCCGTGTAAGTAATTAATTAATAGTTGATCGCTGACTGTTCACACCGGCGAGTACTCGTTTGTCACGACAACAAGAGCTATCAAAGATAACTCGCTCAGCGTCACTCGCTTGGCGGACAGAGCACACGCAGACTCACACTTGGTACAGACGCCAGCACCTCAAGCTACTACAATCTGTCAAATTTCTTTAATAGATTTTCAACTTTATTGCTAAAGCATTAGGTTCAAAGTTGATGACAGTTTCGGGTAGCTTGATGTGTTGGCGTCTGTACATACGCTGCAGTGTGACCTCCACGGTTACATTTTTTTTTTAGTTCATATCACTCGCCATCAACCAGTCTTACCTTGGGGTATCGTATTACCCAGTAACTGGTTGTGAACGTCAGATTATCAGATAGGCAGTCGCTCCATGTAAAATACTGGTATTCAGCTGCATCCGGTTAGACTGGAAGCCGACCCTAACTTAGTTGGGAAAAGGCTAGGCAGATGATGATCACTGGCCATCAATTTTGATTCAGCGGGGCATTTGCGTAACACATTATCAATCGGGATCGGTTTCATTTTGACAGTTCAACAACATTTATTGCGTTATTTACGTGTTGAGGAGAAAAAAATTTCGAACTTATGAAGCAATGGACTTTGAAGCAAATTTCTATGCTTCAAAATTATTCTGATCCCGATTGATAATGTTTTACGCAATTAGGGTGCTGAATTAAAAGAATCACTTGATTAGGTTTTGGAAGAATAGTCTGTTGCTGACAAATATATGCTGAATCCAGTCGAACCCTATAAATCGAATCAGAATTTTAAATTGTGCCATGTCAGTTGAAGCGGCTCACCAGGCTTCATGTTTGTAATCTGCAATAGTGTTAGTGCGATACTCTTCGAATTTGGTATGTATTTTTCCTAATTTGCCCTCTCAGCGGAAGCCCTTTTCAATGGTGTAAAAACTTTTTTACAAAAAAAAAAAAACAACCGACTTCAAAAAAAAAAGACTACAAAGTGAAAAATAACTTTAATTTCGGAAGTCGGTGTCGTTGGTTCCGCGTTTTCGTTTTTGACACCGACTTCCGAAATTAAAGTTATTTTTCACTTTGTAGTGTTTTCTTTAAGTCGGTTGTTTTTTTTTTGTAAACGTTTTTATTTTTCACTTTTTAGTTGTACCTACCCCACACAAATTCAATTAACACTAGTGCATTGAAGAGTTGAAGACACCGACTAGAAGAATCATCAAAATTCGCATAGAAATGCTGGAGATGCGGTACATTTATGCATATAACTTCGTACTTAAGAATAATTACCTGATGAATTACATACTAAAACCTTCCTGAAAGTACGTAGATCACATTAATGAAAGAATTATCAAAATCGGTTCATTCGTTTTTGAGAAAATCGCGGACATACAAACATACATACGTACATACATACAGGTCGAATACAGAACCTCCTTTTTTAAAGTCGGTTAAAACTCCATTCTATTTGTCGTGGGTGTAGTACCAGTTACAAAGGGCTACTACCGGCCCTTTTCTCGGGTACCGGACTATTCACAAAATTATCGTTATTTGCCGTCGCGCACTCGCTGCTCGTCAACTCGTTTTTGCTAGCTCTACTACTTGTACTAAATTATTCTGTGGCTCTACTCGCTTCTCGTTACTCGCTGGCGGTAGGAGACAAGGCATTGGACTTTACATTTGGAATTCATTTAATCTCTATCGGTGGGAGAGTGTCCAGTCTGGAGACGAGCTCTACAGAGTCGTACGGTGGCGGGGTGCGACTCTTCCCCATTAGGGGGAACCGACCCAAACACTAATATTTAACACATTTAGGAAAATCGAAAATTTTATCAGCCTAGGGTCATTTAGGAACAGTCACATGTCAGATCCCTATACACATACATTATAAAAGTAGGCGTATGTATTACAATATATGAACGTGATGAGCATATGTGACTACCCGTCATTGTTGGTACAATGATAACACATATGCACGTCCATCTAGTGATTCATGATCGAGTGCAAACAACGCCACTCTATAAGGTGTAGGTACCTACTCAATAACAATAAATTATTGTTCTATTATAATTTGTGGTTATAATAATAATAATACTTTATTTCAGAACAAAGTTCCATAAACATTGTTAGTACTGCTTAAAAACTATGTTAGTACCTTATACGATAGCAGTGGCGTGCATTGGTTTTCAGAATAGCTAGGCACTAGGCCGGGTCTAGTCTAGGCAAACGCGGTCAGTAATCAGAAAAAAAAGTGAGGTCAAAAGTGTGGTTATTTGAGCAGGCATGCCTACTAAAAGCCGCGTACGCACGAACGAACAAAACCATGGTGAACACGTTCATCGAACACTTTGTTCGCACGTGCGTACCCAACGACCATAACACTGTGTTTGTCAAAAATGTTCGTGGCGATCCCAGGTTCGGTCCCATAGTAAAAGTTGTTCATAATGATGAGTACAATCTCCCATTTCGATTTGTCGCATGTGTTCAATTTCACCCTGTATGCAATGCACGCCACTGTACGATAGGTATTGTAATAAACAATTGGCATGCAAATGTTGGCGTTATTTACGTTAAATTACGTCACTTAAGTATTTAGGTATTATTTACACAGGTTTTTCCTTATAGAGAAGCAAACTAACAAGCGTAAGCTTTTCGTAATCTTTAACTTACTGTTTAATCCTTCGTATGCTTAAACGTGGATCCACGCGAGACACAATGCCTTTTTTAATAGTGTCTATAATTACGACATTCAACCGGTTAAGTCCGTGATCTTACCAAAGGATTCTCGGTTACTTTGGTCACATTGCCCGTCGGACAGAGCCCTCACTATCGAAAAAACATTCGTATCGTCAACGAAAGCATTTTGTATGGGAACTTGAACAGCGCCTCTGTACCGCTAGCACGAATCACTATCGAAAAAACATTCGTATCGTCAACGAAAGCATTTTGTATGGGAACTTGAACAGCGCCTCTGGTGTGCGTAAATTGAACTAATTTTCAGAGCACGAACAAATACATGTAAGTTTCGTATCGTCATCGTATCGAATACGAAACGTAATTTGAGGCGTTTGTATGAAGATAGCTAGCACGAAGGCATAAAATGACGGATAGTATCGTAATTGTCGACGGCTGGCTTACGAGTTTCACGAATATTTATTCACTTTAAATTTGACAGTGAGAAAACTTTCGTCGGAGTTTATTTTAAACATAAAATTATAATTTAAGTGATTGTGTTGATATATTTTGTTAGAAAATGTTTAGATTAACAAGAAGCACCCCACGACCGACGTAGTGCATTGTACAATTATCTCGCAGCGCGATTGATTATTGAAAGTAGAAATGTACGAAGAGAAACAAGGTAGTGATTTATTTTAGAACACTATTTATTTTTATAAATAAAAAACAAGTTTTAAAAAACAAATATTAGTTGTTATAATACAATAGAAATAATTTAAAAAAAAAAATATTTGTTATAGTTTTTTTTTTTTTTATATTTTTGAACAAATAAACTTTAGCTCTTTTAAACTTTACAAAAATATATTCCAAATATCCCTTTGAAACACTATTAAAATCAACGTAATATGCATAAGACAATAAAATCTTAAATGTAATACTTACACTTACTTTTCCATAAATTCTATCATAATGGTGTACTGCGGGTGGCTGGTTCTCATTGTAGAACAATAAAATAGTTCTAAACTTTTCACAAATCTAATCAACACAACACAAGTTTACTTCAAAACAAAGTTGGCCTTGAATGAGCTTCGAGCGCCCGTCGTTCGTTTAGGAATACAGTCAAACCAAACAACGTTTTAGTAATCAGTTAAATTATTATACTTACCATTTATCTAACTGAATATTAGCTTTTTCTGCAGTTTCTTCGTATTGCGTCATAAATTGAACAGTATTAAAGTTTTAAATGCCCTAAAATCACACAATTTTTAATCACCTAATTACTTATCCAGTTATTGAACGAAGCATTCATTCAATTTGTATGATCATTCGTTCTATTTTTCTCATCCTTACTTAGAGATAAACTACGATAACATGGCGCGCCCCTCCAAATTACTGTTTCAATGTGTGTAGTGACGTCCTTACAAAGGAGTTTGTATGTAGTTGTAAGTATTCGTCTTCAGTAGCAGGCCGGCAGCGGTCTGAGACAGTCAAGTTATTAATACTACGTCGCTCAGTAATACGAAAGTACTGATAGCAAAACAAGTTCGTCATGGAAAATTCAAGAAAAAAAATGATGCGAAGTCAGGTAATTTTGTTTGTTTGTGAAATAAGTTTATGTAATGTTTTGGTTGACTTTTATGTCTATTAATTAATTAATGTAAAATCTTTTAGGCACGAGAAGTGATAGCTACAGTATACCAACATATGAAGTACGAGGCTGAAAATGGAGTGGAGCGCTTGACAGACGCTAGATGGAGAACTTCAAGAGCTGTGGGGGTTAGTGAAAGGACTGTAACTAGAATTCTTAAAGAAAAAGCAAAATGTCATGCAACTGGCACACAAATGAGTTCACCGCGTAAAAACCAAAATCCTCGCAAACGTTTCAAGCGTAACATTGATGAATTTGACAAGGGAGTAATAAGGCGTACTGTCAGTAATTTTCATAGAGAGTATAAGCAATATCCCACATTAAAAGCTCTGAAAAGGGTGCTTACTGAAAAGATTAATTTTGACGGATGTTTGGAGACATTACGGCGTATACTTCTTGATTTAGGTTATGAGTGGAAAACTACTGAAGACAATCGTCAAGCACTTGTTGAAAAACATGATGTGCAGTTCCTCCGCTATAAATATTTAAAACAATTGAAGAAATATAGAGAAGAAGGGTGGAATATTGTATATACTGACGAAAGCTACATTCATACCACACATGTGCTAAATAAGTCATGGGGTACTCAACAAGGAACTGTAGCAAAGAATAAAATTTCTAAAGGGTTACGCGTCATAATAGTCCACGCTGGTGGAAGAAATGGTTTTGTCCCCGATGCTTGTTTAATTTACAAGGCCAGTTCGAAGACAGGCGACTACCATGACAATATGAACCATGACAATTACAAGAAGTGGTTCATAACACAACTACTGCCTAACATACCAGAAAAGTCCGTAATTGTTATGGATAACGCCTCCTACCATAACACATTTACAGAAAAAGTTCCCACCTCCAACAGCAACAAAGCAGCCATGAAATATTGGTTGGTGAATAAACACATCGACTTCGAGGAAGACATGAAGAAAATCGAACTCTATGATCTCATTCTAAAAAATAAAGATAATTCTAGAAATTACGCCGTTGATGGCGAAGCAAAAAAATATAATTGCGATATTTTAAGACTTCCTCCATATCATCCCGACTTAAACCCGATTGAGAAAATTTGGGGAGTGTTAAAAAACTATGTCGCAAACAAAAATGTAGACCAAAACTACACATCCATCATGAAATTACTTCATGAACGTCTAGACATGATCGATTGCATGATGTGGACCAACACTTGCAGACATGTGGAGGAGACTGAATCCAAATACTGGAAAAACTACGACGACGAGCAAGAATTTATTATTCACGTAGGAGAATCCGATTCTGAAAATGACACATCAAGCTTCTATGACAGCGATGAAGAAAATTTTAGCTCCAGTGCCAATAGAGATCATTAAGATTTAAGTTTGTTTAATTTATGTTTTATTAATGTTGTGGGAAAAGTGATTAATGAGGGTATTATTATTAATGTCAGGGCAGTACGAATAATGCCTTTTCACTTGGCTCGTAACATATTATAAACTTTCTTATAATAATTATGATTACGTATTTTTGTAAATGATTTTGATGTCTTAGTCACTAAAAATAAATTTGGTATAAATACATTATAAAGGTTTCATTTTATTGAAAACATTAAACACGCAAGATATAGAGTAAATTACATTTCAATATTTGAACACAATAAAATTAATTCATAGTTTTTTTGCAATCAGTACTCGTAATATCTCACTTATTACCAGATTTGTTGGTCAACTAATCATAAGTTGCCGAGCGCGCAAGACAACGCACGTGTCGTTTTCATAGAGTACGTCAGTGCAGCGCCATTACTAATAATAATGAGTGCTTAATGACGTGACTAGTCGAGCAACAAATCCGTGGATTTGTTTTTGTTTGACGGCCGTCGCATTACGCACACATGCGTTGTGAATCTTGGTGGTGCATTGTAAATACTTTCACAAATACTTTCAAACGTTTTGAATTTTGGAGGGGCGCGCCATGTTATCGTAGTTTATCTCTACGTTAGTATGACGTCACCAACGTTATCGTATCGAGCTCTCGATACTAGTTCGAAAGTGCTTCGTGCTTCAGACTTTCGTTGTATTCCGTTATCGTATCGACAACACGATACGTTTGCGATACGAAACCTACAAATATTCGTGCTAGGCGTACTGGTGTGCTTAAATTGAACTAATTTTCAGAGCACGAACAAATATAAGTTTCGTATCGTCATCGTATCGAATACGAAACGTAATTTGAGGCGTTTGTATGAAGATAGCTAGCACGAAGGCATAAAATGACGGATAGTATCGTAATTGTCGACGGCTGGCTTACGAGTTTCACGAATATTTATTCACTTTAAATTTGACAGTGAGAAAACTTTCGTCTGAGTTTATTTTAAACATAAAATTATAATTTAAGTGATTGTGTTGATATATTTTGTTAGAAAATGTTTAGATTAACAAGAAGCACCCCACGACGTAGTGCATTGTACTATTATCTTGCAGCGCGATTGATTGTTGAAAGTAGAAATGTACGAAGAGAAACAAGGCGAGTGATTTATTTTAGAACACTATTTATTTTTATAAATAAAAACAAGTTTTAAAAAACAAATTTTAGTTTTTATAATACAATAGAAATAATTAAAAAAAAAATTAGTGTTTAAATTTTTTTTTATATTTTTGAACAAATAAACTTTAGCTCTTTTAAACTTTACAAAAATATATTCCAAATATCCCTTTGAAACACTATTAAAATCAACATAATATGTAGTATATATATAATAAAATCTTAAATGTAATACACTTACTTTTCCATAAATTCTATCATAATGGTGTACTGCGGGTGGCTGGTTCTCATTGTAGAACAATAAAATAGTTCTAAACTTTTCACAAATCTAATCAACACAACACAATATGTTTACTTCAAAACAAAGTTGGCCTTGAATGAGCTTCGAGCGCCCGTCGTTCGTTTAGGAATACAGTCAAACCAAACAACGTTTTAGTAATCAGTTAAATTATTATACTTACCATTTATCTAACTGAACATTACCTTTTTCTGCAGTTTCTTCCTATTGCGTCATAAATTGAACAGTATTAAAGTTTTAAATGCCCTAAAATCACAAAAATTTTAATCACTTAATTACTTATCCAGTTACTAAACGAAGCATTCATTCAATTTGTAAGATCATTCGTTCTATTTTTCTCATCCTTACTTACGATAGTATGACGTCACCAACGTTATCGTATCGAGCTCTCGATACTAGGTCGAAAGTGCTTCGTGCTTCCGACTTTCGTTGTATTCCGTTATCGTATCGACAACACGATACGTTTGCGATACGAAACCTACGTGCTAGGCGTAGATTCACAACCATACGACAGGCTATCGTATCGAGAACCTGACATTTCGATAACCTGATTTGACTTCCCCTCAACAGCAAATAGCTGTTGGAAGAATAGCGGGCGTCTATTTGATTTAAACTGACAAAATTTTCGGGTTTTGGAATTGTGAACAGCGTTGAGAAGACGAAGACTCCTACGATAACAATGATTAATGTTCGATATGATACGGAAGCATATCGAGTGTTTGTGAATAAGGGGGCAGAAGCCAAATTCCCGTAATTAAAAACGTTCAAAATCTAGTCGCAATCTTATCTCAGCGACAATCAATGTCAAAAAATGTAGGGAAATTTGAGGTATTTTTGAAAGATTGCGACCATTGCGACTGATATCAGACTGTAAACATTCTCAAAATTACGAGAATTGCCCCTCTGATAATCTTGAAAAGTTGGAACTTGGAACACTATGGAAGTTTGTAGGTACACAGACACGTTTTTTCTACGGCGATGTTTATACGAAGTACCGTAATGAAAACGTGCCGTGTGCAGTCAACAAAAGAGACAATGTTGAAGTTTAGTAAGAAACCGATGGATGTTCTTGAACTTGAAAGCTGTCCATGCTACCGATGTGTCGTTGCCCGTTGGAATAATTTGATTTGACACTTGTTTTGACGGATCAAATACTTTTGGTCGAACCCATACCTTCGTTACCTACTAGACTTTAGAGAGTAGACGCCCTGGAGCAGAGCGCGTGCGTTGCTGGTTGGGTCGTTTTCACAAACTCTAGGCCAGGCATATACATAATATATATACATAATGGCGCTGGCCTGCGGACGGAAAGTAATGGGTTCACCGTCCGATCAGGACCAGGCCCGTGCCGGACGGCGCGTAAGTATTCCACGCGCGCCTCAAAGAGATGTCACCAAAAAGGAAGGGGCCTGCCAGGGCCGAAGCCTGCCGGGGGTGCGGGATTGTCCGAAAGGGTTACCGCTACCCCGGAACATAAAGGGCTAAGGAAGGAACACGGATGGGTTTTAGTCAGTAAGAGTCTGACACTCCCTTCCGCTCCACCCAGAGCGGGAGGGGTTATTTGATGATTTCCCATCCATAAAAAAAGGCATATACATAATGTTCTTGGTGCTTTTGGGACTAAGCACTGTCAAACAAACACTTCTAACAAAAGGTCCTCCTTTGCGAGGTTTCTTGTTTCTTAATCGATTCCATTACTTGTTTTCCTTTTTCCACCTCAGACCAGCACCCTAATTGCGTAACACACTATCAATCGCAATCTGAATCCTTTTGAAGGATATCGCTAATCCATTGCTTCATATGTTTGAAAAATGTGTTTGATCAATAACGTCATTTATAACGCAATGAATGTTGTTGAACTGTCAAAATATAACCTGTGTTCTTCTCAATCACCCCGCTGAATGAACTGAATACGCAAGAACACTTTTAGTTCTTTTCCACCACTCAAAATGTTCATGCATCAAATCAATCATTCTCATCATTTATGTAAACATACTTAGTAATATTAGTATATCTGTTTGATAGCACTTTCAGAGAAACCAGACCACTCCGTACGAGGTTAGACACAAATAGCCCAATGTACAGTCGAACAAGTTGTTTGTTATACAGGCAAACATATCCATCTTTCCATTACACTGCCAATATTCATTTTTATTGTAGGTAAAATATCTTTTTAAGCAATCAAAATTGCTTTAAAAGTAGTTAAAACTATTGATAAAAAATAACTTATTTGACAACTCCGCATCTTCCCAGTCACCTTTTTAAGGTCATTGGTCCACCTAGCTGGGGGGCGTCCCACACTACGCTTGCTGATACGCGGTCTTCACTCCAGGACTCTTCTGCTCCACCGGCCATCAGTCCTTCGAGAGACATGGCCAGCCCACTGCCACTTCAGTTTGCTTACTCTGCAAGCTATGTCAGTAACTCCGGTTCTTTTCCAGATAATTTAATTTCTGATTTGTATCCTCTAAAGAAACCCCGAGTTCTATAGCATGCTGAGCAGATGGTATCTACTTAGAAAGTATTATATCGAAGGAAGATCTATCCACCAACCCGCACTGGGCCTGCGTGGTGGATTACGGCCTACTTTCTCACAAGAAAGGAGGCCGCTGTAGCCTGTGTGTGTGAAGCCTATAATGTTCTCACTGATAGGAACATTATAGGCTCATTATGAATGTCGAAAGAGCGATTGGAGGATAACTTAGGAGTTCCATATAATAAACCCGTTTTATCATACCTATACTATAACCCACGACGACGCCACGACTTTTGGCTTAGCGGCAAGCGGCGCGGTGTCTTTAGGCGTTGACGATGCGAGCGATGCGTCGTGGCATGGATTTGTTTTATCGCTCGCCGCTGTTAGCTGTCGCTGATAGCAGCAAGGTTGTGGCCAGGCCGTAAAAAGTTCCAAGGTTTCATACTTAGTTAATTTGCGAAGAATAAACTTAACAAAAACCGCTGAAAGTGGTTTTTCCTTCCTGCGTCTTAATGACATCAAATTCTTAATACATATTTGATTTATGGTTTTTGCAACTTGGCTTGTAGTTAGGTTAGAACAGTTATTATAAACATATTACATAGTTCAGCTACTGTTCTAAGAGCGGTGGCCGCTACGTACTCGTAATGGCCACTGTGTCATGAAATGACGGCAGCGGAGTTTGACTTTATGGTGTCTAAAACTCTCTCTAGGAAAAAGCATACAAAAAATCTGCTGTTTCCTACAAAAGACCTACGCGTTCAAAATGTATGGAACAGCAATTTCTTTTTTTTATAACCCACGAATTTCGCGGGGTGTTTAGAAACATGTACTGAATCCATTGTTACAGGTTGCGCATCGAAGCTGCCACCCCGTATGGAAAAAAAATTGCTGTTACAAACAAAACTCCACGAACACGATCAAAATGTATTAAACAGCTAATTTGTAAGTAAGTAAATCAACTCCGGAATCGCGAAAAAATTGTGAGTTATGCTAAATTACATACATATACATAATCAGCCTATAATGTTCCCACTGCTGGGACACAGGCCTCCTCTCTGTGAGAGGGAGTGGGCCGTAATCCACCACGCGGGCCCAGTGCGGGTTGGTAGATGTCTTCGAATTTTTGGTTCTAGGACATGCCGGTTTCCTCACGATGTTTTCCTTCATCGTTTTGAGAGCAGTGGTGATGAAATAATATACACAAAATAAAGCGCCTGTCTGGGTTCGAACCTACGACCTACAACTCGTCAGTCGCGGTTGATACCACTGGGCCACCACTGCTCTCCCCTATGCTAAATTAGCTAACATAATTATGCAGGTAGCTGAGGAGTTTGTCCCGCCACTTCTTCTCCCCAGCGAAAGCACTAGGAAGTGGTGAAGGGCGGGCGTTTTGGGGGACTCTCTTTTGTAATTATGACGTTAGAAAAGTGCTGATTCTCAGCCTAACTACGCGGCCTACCCAAATGTCCCTTCTTTGGTATTGTTCGTCGAATCGTTGAGCTCCTCAAGTTCTGAGTCGAGCTACACGATTTTTGACAAATGCGTGCACTGACTAGACAGGTTCGCTCAATCTGTGTGGTTCTTTCCTCAAAAGACCATTTCAGACTCATGGCCTTCACATGATCTGACCAAGATTTTGTCTGGACTTTAAAAGAGACTGACCTCTCGAGTTTGTTTCGGCCTTTCTTTTCAGAGTAGTCAGATAGGAAACGCCGACTTCATCTAGCTTAAAAAAAGTATGATTGACGTGTAAAAGTGTTTGTACAAACCTTCTTACAGAAAATAAATCATTTAATTTGAATAAATGACTTTTGATAAATGTATGGAGCTGCTGATTTTTTCACGATTTTTTGACGAGTCTTCGTGGTTTCTCAAAATGATGAATACAATGACCCCTTAAAAGGTTTTCAAGGTACACCTTGTTTATTTGAAAGATAATATGACTAGAAAGGGGGGTATGATGACAAATAGAGTTTTAGATGGAAAAAATAGATATACTGCGCCCCCTGCAGCTGCGGCCCCAAATGAAATGGCATAAGGACACGGGTTTGATGACATGTACAGGTACTTACAGTGGACATGATGCACAGTATGAAGCAGCCCGTGCGCAGGGATACGCAGCCGCAGCATTTTAACATAGGCAGTGGCATGTCGGAACTGGAATCAAACAATTTTCGTTTTTCAGCTCAATTAAATTCAATTAATCATTATTGCAATCCATAATGTCCTCGATATGACTTTAAACTGTCGTGCATTTAGTATTGAACTAAATGTAGAACGCCACCTGTAGGCTATGGGATAAATACACCCAAATAGGCTCGGATGGAACAGTCGATATTAGTGCAGGATATCAACTCAGGGCGGCGGCTGATGAACATTTAGCACGTCAAAGGCGGCGCCCACGGACCCAGTCAGGCGGTCCACTGTACACCCACCAACTCGCACTAGACAAGCGCGGTGGGTTAATTTGTCTTGGAGGCCTTTGCCCTGCAGTGGGACGTCACAGGCTAATAATATAATAATAATATAATGTACATAATACAGGTGGTAAGTATATTAATAAAAAGAAACATTATGACCCAAACGTGGGCTTACTTCACTCGGGAAACGCAATCGCGTTTGTTAACTCCACCACTTTTTATAATACTTCGCCAAAATATTAATTAATCCTTGTCTCGTCTTTGTTCTACCGAACCCAAAAAATTATGTGGGTACCTAAGTTTCGACCGGATAAGGCATGACGTCACGGCCGTGCCGAATTCTCCCCTCTGATCAGTTACCATGGCGCCAGACTTAATAGAGCCATTAAATGATATTACTTGGATGGAACGTTTTGCGAGTTATGGGAGTCACTGTTGTTGTCGAACGTTTTGCCTTGTAAATAATTTATACTTCTACACTAATATTAGAGGTAAATTTTCTTTGTTTGTTTGTAGAGGGATTTCTCCGGAACTACTATAATCGGATTTGAAAAAATGTTTTTGCTTTTGATAGCCCTATTCTTGAGGAACGTTATAGGCTATTTAACATCACGCTACGACCCTTAGGAGCCGAGCAAAAGGGAAAAAAAGCGAGAAAACGTTAGGCCAAAACAAAGTTGTAGCACGGGCGAGCGATGGAATCGATGCTATGTGTCAGGGTCCGAAATTTCATGCGGACGAAGTCGCGGGTAGAAGCTAGTAATATTATACTTAAGTCAATTAATCTGCTTAGCCTTTTCCCTACTATGTTGGGGTTCGCTGCCAGCCTGACCGGATGCGGCTGAATACCAGTATTTTACATGGAGCGACTGCCTATCTGACCTCTACCACCGGCAACCCAGGTACTATGTATTAAGATACCTCTTGGTAAGACAAGTTGTGCTTCTGAACACCCGTAACAACTGTCAAAGATCCACGAATGACAGCCGAGACCAATGCTCTAAACAGTGGTTACCCGCAGCACAGAATAAATAGCCCGAAGGACGTACGGAAACCAAGTCAGGTTAAATGAAGTAATATTTTTGCCTTTTGTTCTTTTGTGTGCTTTTATAATTTCTAACGTGACGTTATTATCGTGAACGTCCACGTCCACGTCACCAAATCACGATAACACGGGGAAGTCAAATGTATACAAACAAAACAAAAACAAAAAAAGAAACAAACCAGGAGTTCCCTACATTTTGACGAGTTATGCGAGCATAACTGTAGGGAACAGCTGTTTTTTTTTTTCGCGATTTCAGCTTTGGTCCCATAGTAAAAGTTGTTCATAATGATGAGTACGATCTCCCATTTCGATTTGTCGCATGTTTTCAATTTCGCCCTGTATTTTATGGAAGTGGACGTGGACGTGGACGTCAACAGTAATATCGTAACGTTAGAAATTGTTAAAGCGCACATTGCAGGGCAAATGCTTTTCCACACACATAGAAACAAAGAACATTGATCATCAAATTGCTCATCGCTTGTTGAAGACTTCAGAGCTTGTTATACATACTGAGTAGCGACTGACATTTTGTTTAAAATTCCTGTACCAAGCTGGACATTTGCAAAAAAGTCCAGACATTTTAGTACTTTTTGGTTTTATCAGTTTATTTTTTTGCTGAATTAATTTTTATTTACATAACTTAAAAAGCTTACAGTCTTAAAATAATAATATTTACAAGTAAGTACCTAAATAAAAAGGAGGGGAAATATTAATTATAATAAAACAATGATAATAAAAAAAATAACACATTATTTAAATGAAAAGAAAACCCTTTGAAGTGCCTTTTATGCGACGAATAGGAGGATAACTTATTAGTATGTACCTATAAAAATAAAGTTGAAATTTCAATGACAATACCTGAGGACGTCGCGGCATACTTAGCTAAGGCTACCAAGGCATCGTTGCCGTCAGTTTTCGCTTGCATGTAGTGATGCCGAAGGAACCCCTGCCATGTCGTGCCGCCCCAGTGGGCAGGTCTTTAGTCAAAAAGTCCTGACAATTGACAAGGTCGGACAAAGTCCGGACTGACATTAACCCTAGTTATGATGTGGGATGATTTCCGTGCAATTTGTCATTTCCTGAGTCAATGTAAATATTAAGTATAGGTGCCTAATGACGATGACTTGGAATTATTTTGAGTCGTCGTTTTCATGGCGAATTTTTTAAAACCTGACTGCCAAGTTATTTAAAAGGTATTTAAACGTTGAAATAATATTTAGGCTTATTCAGCTGCATCCGGTTAGGATTCGGATAGTGACCTCCGAAGGGGACAGACGTGTCGTGTCCCGTCAACTCCCGTCTTTGTTTTACTTGATGCAATGTGCACAACACATGGCTGACTCGGAGTTTGAAACTCGAATTTGAAATACGGACGGTGCCGCGCTTGTGATTTGTAGTGGGTGCAAATTAAACCACCTTAAAACGGTGGTAAAGTGGTGTACGTGTGTTCCTGATCTATAAGCCTGAGGCCTAGGCCTGCCGGCCGAGGATCTTGGTGACGTCGAAAATCTGGTGAGATCTTTCCGTATATTTCAGGGATCTCCATTGGACGCTGTATCCGGCTGCGTTTTGGTTTGATAATTTGGACTTTTGAAACCACGCGCGTATTTAACATCATTGTAAGCTATAAATAGCTAAGCTTTAGGGAAACGTTTGCATTTATATATAGGAGGGTGGGATAAACTAATAGGTACACTCCATTATTCTAGTCTAAAATACCTTTAATCGCTTTAGAACTAGTACTTCACGATTTTCTTAATTTAGCATTGTACTAAATTATTGTCTAGCTTGTAAGTCAATTTTGTATACCCAAGCGCGCCAAATTGGGCTCGAGGTACACAAAAAAAAAGGTTAAGTAACAAAAAATATTTCTAAAGATTTTACAAGTGCGAAGTTCATAAATTTCAGGCGATACGCTCGCCTGTCAGCTATAGTGGTTCCCAAACCCAACACATGTGCTGAGAAGGTCTTGAAATACCATAAAAACAATTTTTTAAAATGGTTATTGTACGTATGACAAAAGACGGGAACTGCTTGTTTAGGGCTATAGCCCATCAAATAAATAATGTAATGGGTTTAACTTTTGATCACGTGTCTGTCCGTCAAGACCTCGCTTCATATGTTTTGGAGCATCGAGATGACGACAGAATTCACCTAGCACTTCTTAATAATATACAAGAATTTCTCCATAACAGCAATCTATCCCAGGAACAAAGGATAACAAACTACATAACCACGCAGTTTAACAAGACGTTCTGGGGAGGAGAGGACATTCTAATCGCCGCGTCTGAATTTTATCTTGTAAATTTGCACGTGCACACGGATACAGGACACACACTTGTGTATCCACCTACCGGCGAACCAGTACCCGGCAACATACACATCTTCTACAAGGATCAGCACTATGATAGCTGGGTCATGACCGACGACGAACATTACAACAGCAACCAGATAGATCTAATGCAAGAACCAAACAACGTCAAAACAACACAACATAACAAGCCTTTAGTTAACCAGTACAACACACGTGAAGAGCATGGTCAACCCACGAAGCCCCAGTCACAAACGAACAGCCCCCAATTAGCTAGCTCATTAACACAGTGTGAACAACAAGCATCAATGCATACACAGTTATCAGACGTAGTCGCAGATGTCACTGGGTTCACAATACTTAGAAATCAGCCGTCTACCGCAATAAAATATACTTGCCCAGACTTGCGTATTGCAACTTGGAACGTCCGTGGGGCCTCAAAACCGGCCAAAAAAGATAAAATAGACGCTGAACTTTCAATAAGAGGCATTCATGTAGCCTGCATACAGGAAACAGGCATGACTTCAGGAGAATACAACTCTACACACTACGTTTGGCACCTCAATGGAACCGCAGGTAAAGCACACCGGGGACTTGCAATTCTAATCAGAAAAGATGCCCAAATTGAATTAGTTAACCGAAAAAAGGATACAGACGCAATGTCAGCTACTCTTAAGGTTGACAGGGGAAATGACATGCCTGCTCAACTGTATATAATCAATTCCCACATCAACAGTTGTACATCTATAGCAAACAGATCCTTCACAGGCTTACTAAACTTGATCAGACAAAAACCAAGGAAATGTACTTTAATAATTCTGGGCGACTTTAACGCTCATATTGGTCGACATGACACACAAAGTTTCCAACGCAAAGGGCTGATCCAACAAAACTTACACCATGACCTTTCCAACTATAATGGGGAAATGTTAATGGATATAGCCAACAGGGAAAAACTTCAAATAGAAACGACAAAAGCGAGATCATCATGCAGGATCACATGGTCAAAGGGCACTCAGAAATCTCAATTGGATCACATTATAACGCCACATGCAACAAAAAAACTCTTCGAACTTATATAAGGCGAATGGGCCGCTAGGGGCACATCCTACCATAAAATAATCTGGGGTCTGCTAAGAATAAACCGAATTTCAAACAAAAAAGAAAACACCCAACACAATAATACACAAAGACAACAGCAAGCTGCGAAGGAAACAACAATTCCGGCCAAGGACTTCAACTATAAACAGTGCTATTATGCCGCCCTCAATAGTAAATTCACGAAAACAAAATACCAAGATTGCATAACGAAAAAACTAAAAGATATGGGAATCAACTCAACGGACGGAAACATCGAAATACCCTGGAATACCATAACGGAAATATTAAAAGCGGCTGCCCAGGAAACTCTGATTTTTCAGCCAGTTCTCTCCAGAGACCATCGACTAGCTCTTGCTAACCTACAAAAGGCTAAATTCTTACAAAGTAGGCAACCAGATAATCCAAATAGGCACAACCTAGTAAAAGAACGTCGGGCAACACTTCAAAAGGTCAAATATCAGGAAGAGCAAAAAGCATGCAAGGCCTGCCTCAATGGACTGGGGAAAAACCACCCTGCAAAACGCATGCAGATGCTATACTTTTTTTACAGTAGAACCAAACTTCAAACAAAACGTCGGAAAAAATCTACTTATATACCGATGACCAAATGGGAGCAGATATTAAAAAAATCCGAGGGCCATCCTATACCAACAGTTAATATAAAAAAGCCGATAACCGATGAACAGTGTGATGGACCCACTGCGGATGACGTAATGGGAATCATTAATAAAATGCGGAACGGGACAGCTCCCGGAACTGACCAAGTGGTAATCGAGCTCTACAAAGCAATGCCCCAAATAATACAAGAAGCCGTCATCAAACACATGAACAAAGCTTGGACACTGAATGAAGCACCCGACACGTGGCTGGAGACAGTACAGGTACCAATTCCAAAAAACAATAACCCTAAAGATGTGAATGAATATCGCCGCATATCGGTTTGCAATACGGGTTACAGAATTTACGCCTCCTACGTACTTAACAAACTAGATGAGATAATAACGGAATTAGGCAACTACCAAGCGGCTTTTCTAAACAATAGATCAACAGACGACCATTGACATATATATTGCAGACGACCATATCTTTACCCTTAAAAGGGTCTTAGACGAAGAATGGCGTGCAGGTAAAAGAATTTATGTACTCGCCCTCGACATAGAAAAGGCCTTTGACAACGTCGACCTCAATGCACTAAGAGATATCTTATTACAACGAACCAACAAATCGCTTACAACAGGATAATCAAAGTATGCACGAATGAACGTACATGCATCAAATGGTGTGGCCAGCAAAGCAGTTGGATTATTAAAGGAAAGGGAGTCAAACAAGGTTGCCCTCTGTCCCCTCGCCTGTTTACACTGGTCATCGACGAAGTCCTTAGAACTCTCGACGAGGAAACCCAATTAATAAAACTTGACCAGGATCATGAAATTTCACTCCCCCTAGTACTATCATTTGCGGACGACCTTATCATCATTACAGATGACCTAAAAGGGTTAGAAGGTATCCTATACCATATTAAACCTCTACTAAATAGTGTAGGCCTCCATATTAACGAAACAAAAACAAAAATACTAATAAGGGACCCCATAGCTACACAGATAACGACACAAGTGACCCTTAATGGCATAAATATATCGACATGTGATGAAATTAAATACTTAGGTACATACATCACATCTACATTAAGCAGAAAAAGGACTATAAAAAAACGTTGCGAACAAGCCATGAAGAATGCTAAATCATTACTACCATTCATAAATAACTCAAATATGGACTGGAAATTAGCCAGACTCATGTATCGAATGGTGATCGTACCGTGCATGATACATGGGTTGAAAGTATCGGCACTTACTAAAGCCAACAGGTCAAGACTCAGAAGATATGAGCGAGTTATCATGAGAGACTTGATTAACCACTCTAGGAACAAACCAAAACAAAAGAAAATGCATGAAATCTTAGACGGAAAAACAGTAACCAAACGCATCAAGAATCACAGGATGTGCTACCTCGCACATGTCTACAGGCGCCGCAAACCACACCTGCTGCATGCAGCAATGCAGTACAAGGCCAAATCCAAGAAGGTCGGCCGACCTATTTACACATGGAACGACAATTTAAAACAGGACATGAAGTACTTTGACAAGGAAATCAATTTTTGGATGGATACAGCGGAAGACAGAAATAAGATCAAGGTCGCTGCTGGTGAAATTTACAAAAAACCGGAAACGGATAGTAGCGAAACCTCTGACGATGACATTGAAAACAGCAACATCTAGCACAACACAGCAGAGCAGCAACATGCAAAAGAACCGAGAAAGCAGTAGAACCATGCCAAAAGACTCAACTATGAAGCTCGACCTTAACCAACCTGGCGGCAAGGTCGTTAAAAGATGCCCATCCATAGATATAATTACCCATCTCTCCACTAGTCCAATGCTTGCTCTAGGATGCATATCCGGTAGGCTCTTAAATCCTTACCTATCCTTCGGGCACGTCTTCCCTACCATTACCGCGCCCCCCGGTCTATTCCTTGATATGCAATGGTCGCTGTAGCACCATGAACATGAGGCTACAGGAGCTAGTGCGAATCTTGGGGTTCATTCGATTAATCGAGTCTGGTTTAACCATGCTGGGATCGGTGCAATTCATTCATTCATTCATTCATTATTCAGCTGCATCCGGTTAGACTGGAAGCCGACCCCACAGTTGGGAAAAGGCTAGGCAGATGACTTTTGTGTGAAAAGATCATAATTATATGGATTTCCAAAAAAAATGTTACGTTATTAATTTTATATGGAACTATGTTATGAAATAAATTATTATTATTATAAATCAATAGGTATGTATTCTTTGTATGATGTAAAATCAGGAAAAGTTATTGTAAGTATTTCGAATTGACTACCAATTTAAAATGTCCGTATATTCGAATCACAAGTGTAATTTATTAACAGTTGTATGAAATGGACATAACACGGAAAGTGGTCGTAGTGTGCCAATTTGATTATTTTCCCAGAGTGTACCCTACGTAAAATAAATACGACGATATTGCGATGTGTCAGTAAATCATCACTATTGACGTCAAATAGAAATCTCGCCTTCCCTCGTTAGAAAATAACAGGTAAATAACTATCATTTCCTTCTAAAATGTGTCGTAATTTTTATTTATTTAATTCAAAAACAATTATCCTATTTTATTTACAATCAGGTTTTAGCCACACAACGACAACTTTTCAGGGTTAACATGTGTGCTGGCGATATTAATTTATAAAAATGTAAATTACTACAATAAAAAAAATATAAAAAAAACGTCTACCTCATCTAGTTTTTAAAATATGATTAACGTGTAAAAGTGTTTGTGCAAATCTACTTAGAAATAAAATCATTAATTACTACAATTATATTTAACAATACTTTTATACTATCGATAACAATTATTTATTGGAATATTAATACATAGGTACCTACGTACATTAGGAGAAATTTTTTGATGGTAAGGAAACGTTTTGATTTGTACTTATAACTTTTCGAACTCGTTTTGTATAACGTTTCCAAGTCTTCTGGAAGTTTAATATGAAAAAAAAAACTTAATATTCTGCATGGTTAATTACTTAGTAGACTATGCAATCTAATACTTACTTTCCTTATAGAATAAATATTATATTTTCCTTCAACTCAGTTTTGCTACAGCCTAAGTTTGTGCCTATAGTTATGGTGTACATAAAAAAGAGTATTTTATTCTATGTGCAGCAATGGACAGAGAAAGGTGGTCGATGACGTAGGTACGTAGATAACTACTTGTACATCTGACAGGTGATGCATCAAATCACTATACAGGGTGTTACAGAAAGGGTATATCAATACAAACGGGTTGAAGAGTGTATCAGCATAGCTATTCACAATCACTCGATCCGCTTCCGTACCGTATCAAACATCAATCAATGTTATCTATCGTAGGAGTCCTCTAAAGCGCTGTTCACAAGTCCAAAACCCGGAAATTTTGTCAGTTTTAAATCAAATAGACCACCGTTGTTCTTCCGATAGCTCTTTGCTGTCGGGGGCAAGGAAAATCAGGTTATCGAAATGTGTATTTTTCGATACGATAGCTTGTCGTAAGGTTGTGAATAGCTATGCTGGTCTAGAATCTCTGTACAAAATTTCAGCTCAAAAGCAGTAACTTTGAAAATGCTTAATATTTTTTTATTTCGATGGTTTATTAAATTGAAATCATAACAAACGTGTCACCGCACTACGAGGGTCATTATCCATTATCTGTAGTGTGTCTGTGCGCCTAGTACACGCACACCACGCCGCCGCGCGCCAGTGCAGCGCCGCGCGCCGTGATGTTGAAAAAATAAAAAAATATTAAGCATTTCCAAAGTTAATGCTTTTGAGATGAAATTTTGTACAGAGATTCTAGACCAGATACACCCCTCAACCCGTTTGTATTGATATACCCTTTCCGTAACATTCTGTATAAATAGGTAAACGAGGAAGGTCCTTAAGTAATTCAGGTAAAGCGCTTATTACACTATCCGATTTTAAGGAAGGCTAACTAGGAACTCGCTAACTACGAAGTAGGAAGCTAGTGATCACACTACACAAAGAATCCAATTTAGTGGAGTGTGATCACTAGCTTCCTATTCTACTTCTAATTTAGCCTTCCTTAAAAACGGATAGTGTAATAAGCGCTTAAGGTGAATGTGACATGGTAGACCGCGAAATTTAAATTTTCTTAAGTTTTTTGCAATTTGCAGATCAGTGTCAGGTTGTATCTTGATCCAAATATGATTCGCGACTGTAATAGACATGTATTTACAGAATCATAGTCATTAGAATCTTTAAGTTAGATTTCTACCATAAACACTTTTCCGTACGAGATTTGTTCTTAACGGTAGAAATCTAACTTAGAAAGGTGTATTAATGATTCTAATTATTATAATTCTGTAAATACGTACCGGTTATAGTCGCGAATCATATTTTGATCAAGATACAACATGACACTGACCTGAAAATTGCAAAAAACGTTAGAAAAATTGAATTTCGCGGGCTACAACTACCCATTCACCTTAAGGTGTCAGATAGGAGACTACCCACAGAAGTTAGGTATATTAAGGATTACCAAGAAGTGAAGCAGGAAAGAATTAATGAAAAAGCAACTACAAATATTCAGTTTTGTTTTACGATTACGACTTGAATCACTTGCGCGCAAAATAAGTCTGCGCGCGGCCGAAATCGAAAATAATCGTTTGCCGCTATCTGGCCGTTTATTTCAGGTGTCAAGAGAGTGTGCTGCGTTCCGTGTTTTCTAAAGTAAATAATCGCCATCATTACGCCGAAAGTGATTAATTAATGCTGGCAGGGCATATAATGGCACCGGGCCTGCGGACGGAGAGTAATGGGTAGCTCACCGTCCGATCAGGACCAGGCCCGTGCCGGACGGCGCGTACGTGTTCCACGTGCGCCTCAAAGAGATGTCAGCATAAAGGAAGAGGCCTGCCAGGGCTGAAGCCTGCCGGGGGTGCGGGATTGTCCGAAAGGGTTACCGCTACCCCGGAACATAAAGGGCTAAGGAAGGAACACGGATGTTTTTTAATCAGTAAGAGTCTGACACTCCCTTCGCTCCACCCAGAGCGGGAGGGGTCATTTGATGATTTCCCATCCATAAAAAAGGGCATATAATGGCATATAATCTTGAAGTCAAACGTCGCGTGCAGACTTATCTTGCGCGCACTCTAGTTCGACAATGTTTTATGAGTTGTCAGTGTCAGTTTCGTCATTGTTATTTTGTGGATGTTGACACCGCCAGGTAAATTACCTATTACATATCTATCTTGAATTGTCAACTCCCCCAAAAATAAATTACCTTCGTGCGATTCGCATCTAAAAAAATAATATTATTGAAAAGTGATGATTCGCCTGGTTCGGGCGAGTAAATTCGTGCGAATCGACTAATAAGCCTAATTAAGGTATACGGAAGAGTGATAATTATCAACAACCATGCTTTTAGATGTAATATTTATGTGCAGCGCTTATGGTCGATTCGAGTTATAACGGAAGGTATAGCTGATTTAATTGGTTTCGAATTATGACAAAAATAAACATAATAGAAACAGCAACTGTTGGAATTATTTGTATTATTCAATATCCTCAAATCGATAATTTTTTAATGTTTTTGCCTGTATCGCACCTATCAAGCTTTTAATATAAAATAACAACAAACAATCATAATAGTCCGTAAATTGTTACTGCGGTTATAAATATAATATTTAATTACCTATTTACCAAATACAGTTTTGATCTGCTTGGAGTTGAAACGGTCGGATCATGGGGCCCAAGTGCGCATCTTGTTTTTCGCCGACTTAAGCGGCAAATAAAGAAAATCCAAATAAATAAGAAATCCATGAAACTGAGGCAAAACAAGGCCGGCGACTATTTTATTAGTACATTACGTACGAGAACAGTCAAATCTATTTACGTCGACGGGTGCGGGACAGATTAACACGAACCGCCGAAACTATGACTAACGAAATATTCATATTACAGAGTTTGATGACAAAATATTATAGCTGTACCATCAAACGAATTTGGACTTACTGCCTTTGTGGTAGGACAAGTTATTGCTTGGAAAATGTTCTGAGAAGAGTTTTTTATTAGAGAATTCTTTTCTGTTAATGGGTTTATTAGAGGTCGTTCTTGGTGTGGCTAGAAACTACGGAAGCGTGTCTTTATTTTTCTGGTTGTATTTATCTTTCAAAGCTGGCTAGAAGTGGTATTAGGTAAGAATAGATTGTTGTTTATTATTATCTCGTTTTAGGTTAATAGTGTTGCCAAGGAGACACAGAATCTCTTAATAATGTTGGACAAGATGTCTAATACCTACTTCATAAATGACTAGTAAGGGACCCCTGCCGTTTTTACCACAATCGATCATACACATATATCGATTTTAACTTGTACCAGGATCATCATCATCCACCTAGCCTTTTCCTAACTATGTTGGGGTCAGCTTCCAGTCTAACCGGATGCACCCGAGTACCAGTATTTTACATGGAGCGACTGCCTCTCTGACCTCTACTACCCAGTTACTAGGTAATACGATACCCCGTTTGGTAAGACCAAAAGATGATGACCAGAGATGGGAGACAATAATACCGTACCGCTTTTGTAATTACATACTTGTTTCCTTACTTAAAACAAGCAAGATAAAAAAAATGGTTCTGATGACCAAAATGAAGCCATATAATTTTCTTTGCTACGTATATTTAAATTCTCCAAAGGTTGTGTGTACCAAGTGATTCAATAGGTTAATAAACTGTCACGGAACCGGTCTAACAATATACCTTTAGTTAGTACGCAAGAATTTACCGAACAAACATTAATTAATCAAATTCACGCATCATTATCCTCTTTTGTAATCCGTCGGAGTTAAATGACAACCTGAAAATTGTTATTCATCTGCTCTTGTCATCTTGAACCAGTAAAATAGTTAACATAACAGTACATCTGGGTAGCCCAAAAAGATAGGCAAAGATTTTGGATGGTTTTCCACGACTCATAATGCGAAGCATTAAGAGTGCTTCACGATCGAAAAAAAATTTTTGCCTCCTTTCTGCAACTGTCTCTATTGTTCTACTCCTGCTATTACACAGAAACTACTTAGATTATATACAGATAATTTTTATATGGATAATTTAATGGAGATTAATTCTGTACTTTTCAAAAATTTATTTAATGCTGTAGAATGGAAAAAAAAACATCAACATGTTTCTAAAAAAAATCCCGTTAATCAAATGCGAAACCTGAAATCATTGTAGATTGCGAAAAAATCTATTAATCGAGTCATTTTTTTTATATTCGTTTCACACAGTTGATGAAGAAGTCACTTTCAGAGTAAGAGTCCTTTCGATTGACTAGGCAACAGCTTATGCTCAAAGAGAACTTTTACAAAAGTTCGCTCGCACCGTAGTAATTTCCTGTTGGGTTTGTATACAATCCTGTCCTAAGCTCTGATCGAAACACAGAATCTCTGAAAATATTGTTTTTTATCGTATATAAGGCACTCAATATTCGACTTTCTTCGATGATTTTTTTTTGTTTTTTGCAAACCACGAAACGTGCCTGATTTTATTTATTGAGATAGAGCCGATTGGGTCCCACTAAACGCACGACGCCATTGCAACAGGCCGAGACGAAGATGGGGCGGGACGAGCTTGACTCCTACCGAAAGGAATCACAAAAGACACAATTGTGTAGAAAAGGCAGCGGAAGGTCTTTGCCCTGCATTGGGACAATAGAGCAGTGGCGAAGGTACCATACAACTCGATTCCCACCGGCTTCCCTTCGAAAATTCAGAACATAACCACACTATAGTCAATTCATAATTGATTTTTTTTTTTGCTCCGGCTTATCTCTGTCATAAATTCACCCTTCGCCACTGCAATAGAGGCTAGTTAGTTAGAGTCAACACATAATTATAATGACTAACAATAACATTATGTTCAAAAATAAATCGAAAGACATTGTTTAGTTGTTTACGAAACCGTTTTCCGCCATGACTGTTTGTTGTGGATATAAAACCCAAGTAAGATAGAACACAGTATTTTTAGAAACCGGTTTGCCAAGCAATGATGATTAAGTATGGCAAAATTACATAACAATAAATTAGTGTCGACAAACTCTTCGACTAAAAGTAAAGTTTATATTAGGTAATTATTGCTACGATAATTATAATAGATAAAAGCTTATATAAACAATATAAAGTTCATAGGTATTTTGCATAACTAATTAAATCACTTTGCGCATCTCGTATTATAATCTAAATTACATATTGCATATTGTAGATAACCCTGCATTTATCTACTGTACCGATACATTCGCGCATGGGTGCATGCGTATTAATATCATCTATGTACCTACTCACCTAGCACTAGGTACTTATATTTTTCTCTATCAACAAAGCACTCACCGTTTCATTTAATAAGAAGTCCCAAAAACACGCTGAACGAAAATAACTCAAGAATCGTGTCACCATGTACAAATCGAGGAAACTATAAATATTTTGTGAAAAGGCTACATCATTGCCACAGAACACATATTTTCACTAATATCATCACTACACTGAAAAACACAACTTGGACTTTAGATATCCAAAAATTGTATGAAAATACACAAATTGTATACTCCAAAGTTTACTCAAGTGACCGTTCCATTCGGTCGCATTCGTTCGTTCACTGATCTATTTACATACACTTTAATTATAACGAATTGATGCATTTGTGAAGTCTATTTTTACTCAAAGTCGCGTCCAACTCCTCGTTGAATGTGCCATTAGTTTAATCGTTGTTTAAAACACGCTTTATTAAAATGAATCATCTCCTAAATTGGCAGCCTTGTGTCTTTTCCTTAAAAAATACATATTTTTAACACTTTAGAATTCTCCAAACAATATCTGCATATTTAGTTATATATATGATTTTATTTTTTTACCAATATTGTTTTTAGGTGACGCCATTACAGTTTTGCATAGAATGTAATTCAAAGTTTAGCCGCGAAAAACGAAATTAGAACGTCGTATTCTTTTTAATTTTACGAGACGATAAGCACACCGTGCGACGTCTAGTGAGCAACTAGCGATGTGGCGCTTCCTATATCCGTTCGGTAATGGACGGCCCTGGCCTTGCCGCGGCCAGACAATGCTGCAGCGCTTGATTTTATAACTAATTGTACAGTTGATTGCTTCCCATTCTTCAATGGGCTGGCAGGGTCTGTTGAGTACAGGTAGGTATTAGCCACTTGGATGCCCAGCACAACGAGAATAATCAGCTGCTTTTTCGTCACTGTTAAATCTTCGTAAACACTTTGAATCCCTCAGGTATAAGGCAGGATAGTTACTATATGAAAAATGCCAGCAGACAATCTAAATAAGGGATATTCTAGATCTTTCCTTCTATAAAAACAAGATTATTGTTTGTTTTGAAGCAAGGGCTGTTGGAACTGGGCCAGGTACGTAGTGCGATAGGCGATGGAAACGCGCCCCCTATGACGACATCGCTGGATATGGATATACTATAGTACCCTCCTATCTACCTCTGCCTTTAAGATCTTGTTTCCGTTACTCATATTTCCCATATCATAACAAGGTCATAACGACAAGAATCTTGGGAGTACAAGGTTCTTATTGCCACTTGAAGCTACATTTGGGAAAGTTCAAGTTCGATACATTTTGTAAATCAAATCCACATTTCCGTTATGTTGAAGTCCCATGTCATAGGGGGAGAGCCTATTGTCTTCACCAGTCCTCAAATTCAGACCCCAGACTGTTTCGGAGGAAAAACCCAATAGCACGTCGGCAGACCTGGGAATGCAACCCAGGGGGATGCTTAGCAGTAGCGTTCGCGACGTGTAGGTTACTAGAACAATGAAGTAGTCTATGTAACCAGGTTATCTGGACAAGCAATTTGTTTTTTTAATAGTAATAAAAACTCTTTGCCTTCTAGACCTTTCATTAGAAAACATAACAAGGAGTTCTTATTTCAACTTGTAATGTGTCCTACTTCAAAGATATTTTGTTCTCATTCCACATCAATGTTCAGGGAATGTTCCTCGTCGTGCATACTAATGAAATATATCCGTTTATTTTCTTATCCTGAGGCAAACGAAATATGAATACTAATCTCATCTGCTGGTCGAAGATCCCTCTGAAAAACTTTGTAATGCTGAAATGTTAAAGGCTGGGTTGTGGAGCATACAGAACTGACATACTGAAATTGACATTCATGTCTGTTAGAGCAGGAGGACTCGGGGATCTCAAATGATAACGATCAGACATCTTGTAAACACTTTTAATCACTCACAATCACAACCAATAATGATTAACTCCACTTAATTTTACAACGAGATGTTCACAGTTAAAAATGGGTACATATTTGAATTTCGAAAATTAAAATATCTGCGGTTAAAATGTCAATGTTCAAAACATCGAAAATTTAAATATCGAACGACCACAAAACCGAAGTTTAAAATAACGTAAGTTTATATTGTCGAATAGTTAGATAACCTACGTCCAAAATATATAAAATCTAATTATCGACAAACATGACATCGAAAGGCTTAAATATCGAAGTACAGATTATCTAATGACGTAAATATCGAAGTACAGAGTATCGAATGTCCTAAATATCGATATTAATTTATATGTTGTGCTACAAAAATTAGTGACAGATGAACAAATCGCTGCAAAACCGACTCCACGTGGTCTTGTCTGCCCTACCCCTAGAGTGTAATTTAAGCCCGCGTAGGCGCGGAGGGGCGAGGCGGCCCGCGAGCTGAGGCGAAGGTGGCTTTAACGCCCGCCGCCGCGGCTGAGGTTGGCCGGCGAAGCCGGCCAGCATGCCGAAGCTGCGGTGGTGAGCGTTAAAACCATCGACGACGATAAGCTCGCGTGGGACCGCCGGAGCCCCGCAGCGCCGGAGCCGTGACAGAAACCATGCCTGCTGCATGATGCATGCTCGCTTGCATGATGCATGCTTGCTTGCACGCTGCATGCTTAAGTAATATTATTTTCAATATTATTATTATTATTATCAGCCATTTCTGTCCCACTGCAGGGCAAAGGCCTCCCTTCCCTCCTTCCACTTATCCCTACCCAGTGCTGTTACACGCCAATCCTTGTGGAAAGAGTCGAGTTCGTCCCGCCATCTCATTCTGGGCCTGCCGCGTTGCCGTTTGCTGCTGTTTGGGACCCATTGTATGGTTACTTTAGCCCACAGCTCCTCCGGCATGCGACAGATGTGACCAGCCCAGTTCCATTTTAGCTTGGCAGCCGTGTGACCTACATCGGCAATTTGAGTTTTAGAACGCAGTATCGAGTTCCTTATACGATCAGTAAGTTTAACTCCAAGGATACTGCGCTCCATTGCTCGCTGACAGACCCCGAGTGCGGACTTTTGACGATTAGTAAGTGACCATGTCTGCGCTCCATAGGTGAGGGTAGGGTTCAATAATACGAGTATAATTTCCAATCTACCTTCATGTTTTCCTATATCAAATTTTTTTCGATATTGTAACTAGTAGATATTTTTAACGCAAATATAATGAACTAAAGTGTATTAAAGGGGTTAGAATATTTTTGTATGGAGGGTGGCCCTAAGGTCGGCCGCCATTTTGATTTTTTTTCAGAACCGCGGCGCACAACAAAAGTTATATATTTAGATAGAGGACACTTATACAAACAAAAATGTAATATAACATAATATCCTAAAGCGTCAGGTTTCGGAGTTATTCACCAAAATATAAATCGAAAACAACAAGGATTTTTTTGTTTTTTTTCCCTCTAGATAAGCATATTGAACTATTTAGGTAATAGAAACGTTATGAAACCTTTATAGAGAAGAAACAAATGAAGAATAGACATTTTTTAAATAAATAATTAAACACGGCAATTTATAGGTCTTTTTTTAATCCCAGAGACTAATCTGACATTTAAGTCTTTTCTATTTTCGTTTTTTTTTAGTACAGAAGTTTGACATTACACTTGTCAGATTAGTCTCTGGGATTAAAAAACGAACTGTAAATTGCGGTGTTTAATTATTTATTTAAAAAATGTCTATTCTTCTTTTGTTTCTTCTCCATAAAGGTTTCATAACGTTTCTATTACGTAAATAGTTCAATATGCTCACCTAGAAGGAAAAAAAACAAAAAAATCCTTGTTGTTTTCGACTTATATTTTGGTGAATAACTCCGAAACCTGACGCTTTAGGATATTATGTTATATTACATTTTTGTTTGTATAAGTGTCCTCTATCTAAATATATAACTTTTGTTGTGCACCGCGATTCTGAAAAAAAATCAAAATGGCGGCTGATTTTAGGGCCAAAACCTTCAAACCCCTTTTGACATTTTGAACTTAGGTATAATGATTATCGATATTTTTAATCATTAGATATTTTTATCACTCGGCATTTCAATGTTAGACATTTTAAGCTTAGGTATAACAATTTTCGATATTACGATACAATCGATATTTAAAGGGGTTTGAAGGTTTTGGCCCTAAAATCAGCCGCCATTTTGATTTGTTTTCAGAATCATAAGTCGAAAACTACTAAGATTTTTTTGTTTTTTTTTCCTTCCAGGTAAGCATATTGAACTATTGAGGTAATAGAAACGTTATGAAACCTTTATGGAGAAGAAACAAATGAAGAATAGACATTTTTTAAATAAATAATTAAACACGGCAATTTATAGTTCGTTTTTTTAATCCCAGAGACTAATCTGACAAGTGTAATGTCAAACTTCTATACTAAAAAAAACGGAAACACAAAAGACTTAAATGTCAGATTAGTCTCTGGGATTAAAAAAAAGGATCAATAAATTGCCGTGTTTAATTATTTATTAAAAAAATATTTATTCTTCATTTGTTTCTTCTCCATAAAGGTTTTATAACGTTTCTATTACCTCAATAGTTCAATATGGTTACCTGTAGGGGAAAAAAACAAAAAAATCCTTGTTGTTTTCGACTTATATTTCGGTGAATAACTCCGAAACCTGACGCTTTAGGATATTATGTTACATAACATTTTTTGTTTGTATAAGTGTACTCTATCTAAATATATAACTTTTGTTGTGCACCGCGATTCTGAAAAAAAAATCAAAATGGCGGCCGACCTTAGGGCCACCCTCCATACAAAAATCTTCAAACCCCTTTTCGATGTTTTGAACGTTGAAATTTTACACGTAGGTATTTTAATGTTCGACATTCAAATATGTACCCCATGTCTCTACCTACAAGATGGCAAAAAGTTATCAAACTAAATGGTACCTACATAAGTACTTTAGTTAAATTTAAATAAACTATATTAAAAAATGATTTGAAAAAAAAATGTTTTGAATTTTCTTAAAAAATGCGAAGAAACTTTTCCCCCAACCTATTATGTTCTTACTTATATTTGACCATATTCTGATCCTGCATTTAAATGAGTTTACAGGAGAGGCGGAAAACATTGTTTTTAATTATTATTATTTGGGTATGAATATTTCCTCGTTGTGAAATGTGCACCTCATTATATTGATAACACTTATCTACTCAAACTACAAACTTTATCTGGTTTTCATTTTGTATGTTGTGTAAAAACAGTTCAATTAGGTATCAATATAAGATATCGCCCCTGTCGCACGGCTGCAATAGCGACATATCAACATAAATGAAAGTTATGTGGAATAAATTTTATATTTTCAAAATAATGGTAAACACTACATCAAAAATCATTGTATAGTTAATGATATCTAATTAATCACACAGACAGACAATCAAATCGAAAATTCACATAGTTTTAAGATATATAATATGTATACAGGGTGTATTTTCCAAGTGGGCATGGCTGGCCAAATTCTAAACTATGAGGAATAGCGAAAAGTACTCAAAGGAGTCGCGGGCTCGACTTTGATGAAAACTAAAACTGCATCATTGGGTTTTTGAAAAATCAATGTTTCTAGCCAGGAATCGAACCTGTTGATTTTGAAAAAAAAAAACATACTGTATTATTTCACCATTCGATAGTGTCGCTAATAAGGATCGAATTCTGGGAAGTAATGACATACGGCAAACTTAAGGAAAATGTTGAATTTTAATAAACTTCTTCTTATTTTAAAGTATAATATTCATACCTACATTCCTTTAGGCGCGATTGGTCCAATTCGCGATTGGTCCAATGTTCAAAAAGATGTCCAATTCGCGATTGGTCCAATTCGCGATTGGTCCAATTCGCAGTTGGTCCAATTCGCGATTGGTCCAATTCGCGATTGGTCCAATTCGCGATTGGTCCAAAATGGACAATGTTTCCGAAATTATACAATACATATGTAATTTATGTGGTGTACATAATAAAGAGTATTCTATTCTATTCTTCTATTCTATACGATTTATAAGATTCTATCAATAATAATATTATAATGAATTTGCCCACTGCTGATTATAATAAATTTGCCCACTGCTGGAGGATTCAGGACTAGGCTATCAGCTGAGGAAAAGTGGTCAGGTTATAACTCACCTCCTCTACATGGATGATCTAAAACTATTTGCCCCCAACAATTTGCAACTGATAGAGCTATTGAAAGTAACTGCAACTTTCAGTAGCACTATCAGGATGGAATTTGGTGTGGACAAATGTGCAGTCATGCATGTAAAGCGAGGAGAGATTGTGGAATCCATGGTAAATGATCGTATGGAGGTATGGCAGAGTAAGGAGCTTCCCGGATGTTTTTTCCGGGTCAATTATGGACCCGACGTAGATCTACTAGCGGCCGTAGCCTGGCTGCGTTTTGGTGACGTCTTTGGAGAAACCGAAGGTTTTGCCTGTGCAATTATGGACGAAGTTATGATGACTAGTTACTACTACTTAGTGACACAGATGGCGCTTTGGTAAATTACTAACATTACCTACTAACTTTCAAGAGTATAAGAGTATAAATAATAAACAAGTATTATTTATTGTTTTACTATCGCATTAGAAATAAATATATAAAAAAATATAGTAGCACAATAACTATCATCACATTGAAAACATTTATTATTATTTTTTAGTTTGTTTTATTTATTTTTTTCTTTAATAAAATGGTTTAAAAATAAATAGCAAAAATTAAAAGCACAGTTTGTATATAACTACACTCACAAATTATTATAGTTAATAAAATAATAACAGGTGGCGACACTGTTCAATATGGGTGACAAAAATTCTCGTAAGAGGGCTCTCTAATCCCTATTCAAAATTTTCCGCTATGGTTGACGTTGAGATTGTGGCACTAGTCGTTGCATTTGAGATCTGTACTTGAAAAATTGCTAATTCAGTATAAAATGGACGGTACAAATAATAAACAGTTCGAAATTGTAAAAAATGAACGTGGTAATGATACAGTGATTTATAAAAAATATCGGTATAATCTAAATATAAATAATAAAAATGGAAGTTCGTTGTGGAGATGTAACAAAAGAAAAGTATGTAGTGCTTCTATCACCATAGATTCAACAAGGAAAACTATTTTAAGGAAATCTAGAATGGGACATACATGTGAGTCAGATTTCACTTATAATTTAGCAAAGTTAACTACATTATTAAAACAAGCGGTATTCAGTGATTTAGGTCCTGTGCAAAATATTTTTGAAGATAAGACTCGCAATTTAAATCCCAGATATATTCCCAAATATAAATCGATAAAAGATTCATTATACAGAGCTCGAAAGAAATATTTGGAAACTGATTTATTGAGTTACAACAGCACAAAAAATTTGAAACTACCACAATGCACTTACAGATAATTTTTTGTTGATTGAAGATGGAGGTGAAGACGATGAAAAAATTTTTGTATTCGGAACAACATTAGGTAGAAACATTGCTAAGGATCATGAATGTTATTTTGCGGATGGTACTTTCAAAACAGTTCCAAAGCCGTTTTATCAGCTTTACGTGCTACATTTAGATTTAAACTCGACTCAAACGAAGACTAACATTATACCTGTTTTTTATACACTGTTACCCAATAAAACAGAACAAACTTACCTACGTGTTTTCGCATTATTAAAGGAAAAATTGGGTATTAACGTGAAATCATTTAAATGCGATTATGAGAAGGCGCAAATGAACGCCGCTTCTGCAGTCTTCCCTCAGGCAAAAATAAGTGGATGCTACCACCATTTTAATGACGCCATATGGAGGTATTCAAAAAAGATTCAATTGAATAGGAGTAAAGAGGGTCGAAATATTACTAGGAAGGCATCGGTGATTCCACTATTCCCTGCTAGTCGCATTCCAGAAGCTTGGAGATATATATTAGAAACTTCTCCAGACAGCGAAAAAGTAATCAAATTTCGCAAGTATTTTGAAAAGGAATGGTACCCAAGACTCTCACCAACCATATTAAGCTGCGCTCATCAGCGCCATAGAACAACCAATGCTTTAGAGGGCTGGCATTCTCGGCTGAATCGGCGCATTCCCAAAAAACCCAATTTGTTTTATTTTCTTTACAAACTGCGAAGAGAAAGCCAATATTATGATACTAAAATAATGCAAAGTGTATTGAAAAACATAAATAACAAAAGGAGAAGTCGTGACATTCTATTCGATAAAAAATATGAAAAAGTACTCAAAAAAATAGAAAATGGAGCAATAACAATAAAAAAATTTTTTCATAAAATTATCTATTTAAGATTATCTTTATATAAATCTTGTTAAAAAAGTTTCGTGAAAAAGCATGTAGTTTTTATTATTTTTTTATTTACATCTTTAAGGGCTGATTTTTTAATCGACCGATAATCTTTATTCGTGGAATAAAATTGACGTCCGACAGTTTTTGTATAGAAGAACTGTAAAATTCAAAATAATTCCTCCGATAAAGTTATCTGGTTCATCATACTTTATATTGGACGAAAGTAAGAAACTAATAATTATTGGAAGGAGCTTGTAACACAAGATATGATTTGTAATATGATTATGAATAAATAGTACAATATGTACATAAAAGTGTGTTATATTGTTTAATGTTGGAAATATTTTATATTTGACGAAAGTACAAAACTAATAATTATTGGGAAGAGCTTGTAACACAAGATGTGATTTGTAATATGATTACGAATAAATAGTACAATATGTACATGAATGTGTGTTATATTGTTTAATTTGGGAAATATTTTATACTGGACGAAAGTACAAAACTAATAATTATTGATAGGAGCTTGTAACACAAGATATGATTTGTAATATGATTACGAATAAATAGTACAATATGTACGTGAATGTGTGTTATATTGTTTAATTTGGGAAATATTTTTTACTGGACGAAAGTACAAAACTAATAATTATTGATAGGAGCTTGTAACACAAGATATGATTTGTAATATGATTACGAATAAATAATACAATATGTACATGAATGTGTGTTATATTGTTTAATTTGGGAAATATTTTATACTGGACGAAAGTACAAAACTAATCATTATTGGTAGGAGCTTGTAACACAAGATATGATTTGTAATATGATTATGAATAAATAGTAAAATATGTACCTACATAAAAATGTGTTACTTTGTTTAATAAGGAAATACTTTATATTGGACCAACCGCGAATTGGACCAATCGCGAATTGGACCAATCGCGAATTGGACCAATCGCGAATTGGACCAATCGCGAATTGGACCAATCGCGATTTGGACCAATCGCGAAAAGGTGAATTGGACCAATCGCGAATTGGACCAATCGCGCCTAAAGGCCTACATTACGTACCTTGATTGATTGATGATCAATATTTTTATTAACACACCTGCAGCACAGTCACCTTCACAACATTTACGATCTTTGGAAAATATTCTAATGGAATCAATAATATTGTAATGCTGAATGCAGTACAATCCTTGAGACGTCGAATCCAGCTATGGTGTAATAATACAGTATGTGTTTTTTTTTTTCAAAATCAACAGGTTCGATTCCTGGCTAGAAATATTGATTTATCAAAAATCCAATGATGCAGTTTTAGTTTTCATCAAAATCGAGCCCGCGACTTCTTTGAGTATTTTTGCCATTCCTCATAGTTTAGAATTGGGCCAAAATTCAGCCTGTAGACATATAGCTATAAATAATGAAGTACATAACTGGAAGTAGGTGCCGATGAATATTATTTAGGTATTTGAAATTTAATAAAAAGAAACACCGGTTCTATACATTATGGTTGTGTTAATATTTAATTTTTTGTATGAAACCACAGAATTTCATAATCAGTCCCATACCTACCTACGTAAATAAAAAAAGTAGTTTATATTTTCATCCCATGGAAGAATGCCAATTAATTCTATTTAAAGTGACAGTAAGCGGCAAAATTTAGGTCAAAAACTATATGGAGGATAATAGATTTCACTGCCCACTACGCTACCCTTATTAACTTAAATGATTAATATCTCTACGCATTTGCATATTATTTAGATGTTACTCATAATAATTATTAAGATCTTCTCGACAGTTGACCCCGTTGCATGACGACCTAAGATAAGAGGACTTGTTCGTCCGAAACGGATATGAAAATATCCGAATATACTATAAACTGTCAATATTGCTACGAGCTTGGGGTTCTTGACAATAAAAACTGCCGATTTAATAACCAAAAATATGCACTCTATTTAAAAACACCAATTACAACTAATTATAAAACACAATCGCACTTTTTTTGATAATGGCATCTCGCAGTTCAACCTATGAGGTTGTCGTCTGCTTAACCGGGCTTGCCTGTGGATGCCTCAAAATTAAGGCCTCCAGCCAGGGCTTAAAAACTTACTAAACTAAGCGACTACACGCTAAGGGCACCCCCTGTGGGGTACGGACCTCGGCTTAGGGCGTCGCTAGGGGAGGGCAGCAAGGGACAGGCTGGATCGGAATTAGATCCCGGGTCGCGGCCACACCGGCCTTATATAGGCCTCGGATAGTTCCAGAACCTTCTACCGTAGAAACATCTAGAATAAAGTCAAAGTCAATGTCAAAGTCAAAGCATTTATTTCAAATAGGCACATAAAAGGCACTTTTGAACGTCAAAAAAAAATATTTGAGTACATACCGGTCCCGACCGACCAGACGTCGATAGTTCTGGAAAGTTCTAGCATCGAAGTTTCTAGAAGGGTCGCGACTATTAGTTCTGCTACTCGATACTAGATGGCGCTAGCGGTAGCTAATTTCACCATCAAATGTGGCGCGCAACATTATCATCATCATCAGCGTAATATCAGCAGTCTACAGCTGGAGCAGCCTCTCCGATCGCACGTTATTTGGATCGATCCTCTGCTTCTTTCATCCTGTTGCACCCAGCCTCCCCACGAAGACTGACTCTCCACCAGTCCTGGTCTGAAGGCGTCCTACCTTCACTCTAGTCCAAGATCATGGTGCCCTGTAACATTTTACTAAACTGTTAAACGCATGATATGTTTTATCCTAGCTGAACATGTAACTAACTGTGTGCCATTATCAATATATTTAACACCCCCCACTAAACATATACTTCGGTATATTTAATTGCCCCGTTGGTTTCGTGGTCGTAAGCGAGACTGCTGAGCGTGGAGTCCTGAGTTCGATTCTCGGGTCGGGCAAAGTGTTATTGCGTTTTTACCGACTTCACAAAAAGGAGGAGGTACTATGTTCGGCTGTTTGTATGTTTTTTATTATTATTTTGTATGTTTGTTCATCGAATACTCCGCCAATTGTCGATGGATTTTCAAAATTCTTTTTTTGTTCGAAAGTAGATAGTTCTGAGGTGGTCCCATTGTCACCAAGTTAGGATCTGATGATGGGATCTTAGAGAAATCGAGGGCAACCCTCAAATTTTATAGGCTCACTTATTGTTTTTCGCATATTTTATGAAGTATCTTGTTTATTTGCGTATGGTTGTCACCATCTCAGGTAGCTGGGCTGATGATGGAAGGTACAACTCCTTAACAGTAAGAAGTTACTCAAACAGGCAAGGACTGTTTTAGTAAATTGTTTTGATGTTTGATAGGGCATTTGTCACATTTGGTCTCATGATCATCAAGTCATGACCTGATGCTGCAGTCAGGATAGTCTGCAGAGTACCTAACTCCTCGACAACTAACAGCAGATATATCGTGTTTAGGCTCATTGAAAAGGGCTCGATGTGTGGATAAACGTACTGTTAATGAGGAACACCGAAGTACATAGAGACCTGATGCTGAAGCCAGGAGCATCAGAAAAAGTACAAACCTTGAAATAACAGCACCGTAGTCGTGTTTGGGCTCATTTTAAACAGGACTAAATTTTATGTTCAATGCAATGTTGACATAAGTCTGGCCTGATGCTGCAGCCAGGATTATCAGCTTGTAGTCTAAAAACATCAGGTCAGGATTTGATGATGGGATCCTGGAGAAATCGAAGGAACTCTTCAAATATTATAGGCACACCTATAGCGATTTGGGTATTTTTTATAGTAACTCGTGCACTTGCTCTCGGAAAGCACCATTTGGTGAAGTGGAACTGATGATGAAGACCTCAGATGGCCACCGGAACTACTCAATAATATCTAAGTATTTCACGGGTTGCGATTCGATTACTTTAATATGATTGCTAAGCAATTCATGCTCGTCACAATGTGAATGGTGATATGGAGCTGATGGTGGACCTGGAGACCTCCTCAACAATTAACTTCCCTGCATCGGGAAAAGCAATATTTTGTTTGTAAAAGGCGATGATCACTAGGCTATTGTAACTTAGATAAATTATAAGCAGACCCACTAAAAAGCGTGAAATAAATACTTTTTAAGAAAAAAAAAACCGACTTTCAAAAAAACACTACAAAGTGAAAAATAACTTTAATTTCGGAAGTCGGTGGCAAAAAACTAAAATACAGGTCCAAAGACACCGACTTCCGAAATTAAAGTTATTTTTCACTTTGTAGTGTTTTTTTGGAAGTCGGTTTTTTTTTTCTTAAAAAGTATTTATTCCATTGGAAATTTCTTAGTAACAGCCCGGAGTTTGGAAGTTGGCGGTATGATACCCCCATGCCTCGGAAAGCACGTTAAGCCGTTAAATGGTGAAGGAATACGTCGTGAGGAAACCGGCATGTCCTAGAACCAAGAATTCGAAGACATGTGACATCCACCAACCACTGGCCCCGCGTGGTAGATTACAGCCCAGTCTGAAAAAGGTGTGATAGTATAAACATATTTAAGGCAAAACTTAAGAAACATGTATGTACCCTGTAAAGTCGACAACGCCCCAGAGGCAAATATGAAATTATTATGTATCATTTAAATATAAGCACTTTGTATCTCATTTTAAGTCATCATCTGCCTAGCCTTTTCCCAACTATGTTGGGGTCGGCTTCTAATCTAACCTGATGCAGCTAGATACTAGTATTTTACATGGAGCGACTGCCTATCTGACCTCCACAACCCAGTTACTGGGTAATACGATACCCCTTGGTAAGACTGGTTATCAGAATTTTGGGCTTCTGACGACCCGTAATGGCTGTCAAAGATCCACGAATGACAGCCGGGACCAACGGCTCAACGTGCTTTCCGAGGCACGAATCCGAGGCATGTATCTCATTTTAAGTGAACTATGTTATTTAGGTTCGTATGAGGAATTAAATTATCTTTAAACCTAAAATAAGGAAAAATGAAACCTATTGTCCAGACGTATTATCAAGCCAACTCAACTCAATATAAAATAAAAGTGTTAGGTACTAATAAAAACTGTCACAATGCAGTTTTTATTAGTACCTAACACATTTAATTATGACCACGATCACGAAATTATCCATTGTTTTTATTTGGTTTTCCTATTTGTTCTGTTACCTTATAATAATAATAATAATCCATTTATTTCAGGCGACGCAGGCCCATAGATAAATACCTTAACCTAAACATACATATTTTAATTATAAAAACTAACTATTGTGCACGAAGTGTCGGCGTCGTGTTGCGCTGCGTGGTGTGGTGTTGCGTGGTGTGGTGTGTGTGTGGTGTGTGTTGAAATTGTTGCTATATCATTAGGTTGTAGCAGTGGCGTGCATTGGTTTTCAGAATAGGTAGGCACTAGGCCGGGTCTAGTCTAGGCAAACGCGGTCACTAATCAGAAAAAAAAGTGAGGTCAAAAGTGTGGTTATTTGAATAGGCATGCCTACTTAAGGCTAATAAATTGTGAGTAGGCGGTCCGGGGACTGCCTACTGCCGCGCGTGTTTGTATAAAGATTTTGTTTTTTTGTTAGGTATGATAATTTAGTGAGTTTCTTAATTGTGGGGCACACACACTAAAATGTAATTGACAGGCTTATGTAGATATATCAAGGTAGGCACTGCTTATATGCCTATATGCAATGCACGCCACTGGGTTGTAGGTACTCATGTCAATATTATGCTGTTGTACCAGGCAGATGTTTTCAAGGTAGATAGGTACCTAGTCTTCTTTTATCCTGATAGGCCGTGTAATCTCCATCACAAGGCCCCGAAATTTGTTCCAAAATCTTCATCGTTGCATGAGCTGTGTGACTGTGTGTATCGCTCCATTGTATTGTCAACTAATCCTCCATCTGTCTAAAATATATGTATACAGGCTTATTGAAAAAACACCAACTACCTCTTAAGAGGTCATTGTACATTGGTCATCGTGTTGATCAACTTTTACTATGGCACCAAACCAGAAATCACGAAAATAAACAGCTGTTCCCTACATTTATGTTCGTATAACTCGTTAAAATGTAGGGAACAGCTGATTTTTTTTCGCGATTTCAGGTTTGGTTCCATAGTAAAAGTTGTTCATAATGATGAGTACAATGACCTCTTAAGAGGTTGTTGGTGTTTTTCAAATAACCCTGTATATGCCTCCAGTAATCCACCATGACGTACTTAGGGCAATAAAATCATTGAAAAATAAAAACAGCGTAGGATATGATGAAATTTGTAATTAAGTTTGCTTACAATAATATCATCGGACATCTTAGTCACATTGTTAACTTAGCCATCAGCTCTGGCGTGTTTCCCAACGGCTTAAAGACAATAATAGTCAAACCACTGCACAAAAAAAATTGCAGGAAAGATATAGCTAACTACAGACCAATAGCTTTAATTCCTGTTTTTTCTAAAGTAATAGAAAAGGTTATTTACGAATCAATTAACAATTTTATGACAAAACATAATATATTAATTATGCAGCGAACAAGCAGGTTTTAGAAAGAATAAAAGCATAAATACAGCCGTATATGATTTATTACATGAAATATTGATAAACGTAGATAACAAAAAATCACAATTACATTGCAAGGCCATTAGCGAAAATTATGGCACATACCCATTATGACATTACTTTTTCCGCACGTTGTAGAATTAATATAATAGGGCTAAAGAGTTGTTTTTTTTTTTTTGTTAGAACGCGCAAATTTCTTGAAACTGCCAGTCGGATTTAAAAATGCTTTTGCATTTGAAGGGATCAGGGGAAGAACCACTTTTGTCCCCTAATGAACAAACTGAGATATTACTAATTAAAAGAGAAGACCTTAATAAAATAGTGTCATTTATACCCAAGGCACTTTAACTGTAATACGTATAATGGTAGAGGGGGTAGGGGTAGGTATAGCTGTCACAGTCGACCACGGACAACGGTTGTTTTTTTCCTGAACGGTCCGGACATTTTATGTTTTTTCCCAGTAGGTATCGATATTTTAAAAGCATGAAAGCTCGAAGACTATGGATGTTATTGCCCTGTTGTTTTTGACAGAACATAGCGACAGGTATAACCATTCAGACAGCATTGCCAGTTAAAAAAAAAACAAAAATGTGACAAAGGATGTTCTTCCCCTGATCCCTTCATTTGATAACCCAATTCTTGAGGAGGTTATAGGCTACTAGCTGTAGCTGCGCCCTGCGGTTTATCCCGCATAAGTCTCGATCCCGTGGGAATATCGGGATAAAAAGTATCCTATGTCCTTTCCCGGAACTCAAACTATCTACCCATCTAATATATACCCATCTAAATCGGTTTAGCGGTTTAGACGTGAAAAGGTAACATACAGACAGACAGACAGACAGATAGACAGACAGAGTTTTTTCGAATCTACACTAATATTATAAAGAGGAAAACTTTGTTTGTATGTTTGTTTGTTTGTACTGAATAGGCTCAAAAACTACTGGACCGATTTTAAAAATTCTTTCACCATTCGAAAGCTACATTATCCACGAGTAACATAGGCTATATTTTATTTTGGAAAAAAATAGGGTTCCGTAAGATATTTGGGTTTTTCGGACACAAGGTGTAAAAAATCAACCAGAAAAGTTACTTATTTTGCGTACGCTGCCTAAACTATAAAAGATAGAACCATAAAATGTTCTAATTAATTGTAGATCTTATAAATATCTACAAAAAAGTCCGCGACACACTATACCCATCTATGTCGAGTGAGGCACAGCAACCATTTTTTTATTTAAAAATCTTGAATTTTTTTTGGACTACATTTAAACGCGTTTATTTTACTCATGCTATTAATCCTTATCAAAATAAATGATTTCATCACTAAGAACAGTTTATGGAGATAATATTTGGTCTTTGAATGATTAAAATTGGACGTTTGGTTTTGATGTTATGGCGAAATTAAAATATTACGATTTCTGCTGCACGGCCCGTTGCGAATTGGGCGTCACCAAGGCGGGGGTGCGCGTGCGGGAGGGGAGTTTAGATCTATAAGCGAAGCTTCGTTATCACATTGTCCAAAAAAACTAAGGGAGTTGTTCGTAGTCATACTTTTATTTTGTCAACCATCGGAACCATTGAAGTTATGGGATACTTTCAAAGATCAGTTCTGTGAAGATATTAGACATCGTATCAGACAACAAAATCAGGATAACACTTTACCCTTCACTGAAGTCATTTATAATGAAGGATTAATCGAAATAGAAAACAAACTTCTAGAATTAAACGACAAAAATTTAAGTGATTTTGGATTACCTTCTCCCGTTCGTACCCAGAATAATACTATTGACACAATGGTACAACAGTATAACAGAAATGATCTAACAGCGTTTGTTAATGACAATGTGCCAAAATTAGTACCAGATCAAAGACATGCTTATGAGACTATTGTGGACAGCGTGAACAAAAACATGGGGAGATTATTTTTTTTGGACGCACCAGGAGGCACCGGAAAGACTTTTCTCGCAAATTTGATACTTGCTAAGATACGGCAATCAGGGAAGATAGCGATTGCAGTTGCTTCGTCAGGAATTGCTGCAACTCTCTTGAACGAAGGAAAAACTGCTCACTCTACGTTTAAACTCCCGCTATCCGTATCTTTAGATCAACGGTCTACCTGCTCTATTCGGAAAAATGGGCCTCTTGGTAAGTTGCTGCAAGACGCGTCGTTGGTAATATGGGATGAATGCACCATGAGTCATAGAGCTCATGTGGAGGCCGTGGACCGTACTTTAAAAGACCTCCGAAGCTCTGCTAATGTCATGGGTGGTATCACTTTTGTATTTGCTGGAGATTTCCGACAAACGCTTCCAGTCGTCAACAGAGGTACGCGAGCAGATATTATGAAGGCATGTTTAAAATCGTCTCACCTTTGGACATCTGTTCAACATTTGAATTTGCGCACCAATATGAGAGCTCATCTACATGGAAATACGCATAGCAATTTTCCACAACAGCTGCTGAAACTTGGAGAAGGAATTTTTCCATCTTTAAATTTGGGCACCGATTAGGCGGTTACTTTGGATGAGTCTCTAGGCCAAATAGTCCATAATTTAGATAGTCTGATAGATGCTATACAGGGTGTTACAGAAAGGGTATATCAACACAAACGGGTTGAAGAGTGTATCTGGTCTAGAACCTCTGTACAAAATTTCAGCTCAAAAGCATTAACTTTGAAAATGCTTAATATTTTTTTATTTTGACATCACGGCGCTGAACTGGCGCGCGGCAGCGTGATGTGCGTGTACTAGGCGCACAGACACACTACAGATAATGGATAATGACCCTCGTAATGCGGTGACATGTTTGTTATGATTTCAATTTAATAAACTATCGAAATAAAAAAATATTAAGCATTTTCGAAGTTACTGCTTTTGAGCTGAAATTTTGTACAGAGATTCTAGACCAGATACACTCTTCAACCCATTTGTATTGATATACCCTTTCTGTAACACCCTGTATATCCTGACATCGAAAACTTACATCAAAATGATTTTCGTTGGCTGTGTTGTAGAGCAATAGTTTCTCCCAGGAATGAAACAGTCAACGAAATAAACAGTTTAATTATGCAGAAAGTACCGGGTGAAGTTAAGTGCTATAAATCCATAGACACCGTCACTAACATCGAGGACGCTGTGCACTACCCCCAGGAATTTTTAAATTCTCTGAACCCCGCTGGGCTACCACCTCATGAACTGTCGTTAAAAGTTGGCACGCCGATAATGCTTCTCAGAAATTTAAGCCCCCCCAACATGTGTAATGGCACGAGACTTCTTATAAAGGAGCTAAAAGATAATTTAATAGTAACGAAGATTATCACCGGCTCTGCAGCTGGTGAATTAGCTCATATACCAAGAATACCCATGATCCCTACTGATTTGCCTATACCCTTCAAAAGGCTCCAATTTCCAGTAAAAATTTCTTTCGCACTAACGATAAACAAATCCCAGGGCCAAACATTCAAATTAGTAGGAATTGATTTACGAAAAGAATGTTTTACGCATGGGCAACTTTACGTTGCCCTATCACGGGTCGGGGCTCCCGACCATCAGTATATTTTGTTACCTGAAAATAATTTAACGTCAAATGTTGTTTATGGAGAAGCTCTACAATAATCGCTTTAGTTATCTATCCTTAAACAACGGGTTGCGCTCCGGGACTGCCGGCAGAAGTGAAAACTTAGTATTAATTACATTTAAATATTTTCATCATTAAAAACTTAACATACACAGAAAGACAATCTGTGCAGCCTGCGGATAATGACTGCGTCGTCAATGTTACTGTCGGTGTCTGTGAATTGACCTGGGAATCATTTTGCTGACCGTGTCTTTCCTGGGTAGGCTTTTTGCAGCGGTAACCGACATCCACGCGGGCGGAGCCGCGGGCGACCGCTAGTTTATAATATTAGTATGGATAGCATGGATTTAACATCACGCAACGACCCTTAGGAGTCGAGCAAAAAGAAAAAAGTCAGAAAGAACACTAACCGAAAACGAATAACTAGCGCGGATGGGCGATGCGATGCGACGCGGTTGGCGGGTGGAATTGGCACAGCTAGTATCTAAAAGGAAATTATGCAATATGTCTGTGTGCTACCTTTGTTTATTGTATTGGGATTTCCTTGAATGACGTGCGTTTGTGATTCTTTATTTGTGTCAATACGCCGTTTGGATTCCAGTGGGTACAGTCACGAGCACTAATATGTTAATACTTGGCAACTTTCAATTGCAATTTTTCGTGAAATAACGAATGCAACATTGAAATACGACACTTTACATAAGCCTATGGGTTCGAAAATACTATGTTCGCAATATCATAAAATTTCATTAAAAAATAAAGGAGAAAATCACCTTTGAATAAAGCCAAGTGTATACATACTTATGCTCGTGACTGTACAACCAAGAAGCTTATAGATATAAGTGGAGGCAACACTCTAAATATCAAAGTGAAGACTACTGTGGTCGGACACTCTCTTTCTAAGTACATACATACTAGCTTCTGCCCGCGATTTCGTCCGCGTGAAATTCGTACTGTCCTCTAAAAATTTCGAAAATGTACATACATATAATCTTTATCATTTATTTAGATAAATAAGTATTCGGACAATTTTTAAGTTTCTATATCAATAGATCAAAGGAATCAGATTTTTAAAATAAACTGTATCCCCGCTTTTCACCCCCGCAGGGGTGGAATTTTTAAAAATCGTTCGTGATGTGTTCATAAATTGACTCAAAGACCCATACTTACCCATTTTCCAGTTAATCTAAATTATAAAGGGAACCATTGTGTAAAAAATTTCAGCTTTCTAGATCCATGGGTTTGGGCTGGGCGTTGATGAGTCAGTTAGTCAGGCCTTTTGTTTTTATTTACATATACAGGGTGTTACAGAAAGGGTATATCAATACAAACGGGTTGAAGAGTGTATCTGGTCTAGAATCTCTGTACAAAATTTCAGCTCAAAAGCATTAACTTTGAAAATGCTTAATATTTTTTTATTTCGACATCACGGCGCTGCACTGGCGCGCGGCGGCGTGATGTGCGTGTACTAGGCGCACAGACACACTACAGATAATGGCTAATGACCCTCGTAGTGCGGTGACACGTTTTTTATGATTTAATTTTATAAACTATCGAAATAAAAAAAATATTAAGCATTTTCAAAGTTACTGCTTTTGAGCTGAAATTTTGTACAGAGACTCTAGACGAGATACACTCTTCAACCCGCTTGTATTGATATACCCTTTCTATAACACCCTGTATAGATGACAAAGAAAGCAGATATCACTGTCTCGTTCTTATGTGTGTATTTAAAAAGAGAGTGTCCGACCACAGTCGTCTTCACTTTGGTATTTAGAGTGTTGCCTCCACTTTTATCTCTATGCTTCTTGGGTACAACCCAATGGTTGTCACACTGCAAGTAGAGGCCCGGTTACACGCGACGGTAGTTCAAATAAACACACGATATGGATGCACACATGAATAAGGCCCAAAGTGTGGCAAAACCAAGCAAAATCTGTGTACAGGGTCAAAACGAAACTCCGTAAACGTGATGGGGATGAATATCGAAAACAAGATCTTACAAAAAAAAAAATTACATCATGTATGATCCAGATAATGTTCTTCATATCTGTTACGTTCATCGTTAGGTTTGGTGTAATAAAACAATTATTAACAAATACTTCTTTACTTTTACAACATTATACTCTTAACATTACTAAACTAAATTAAATCTAAAATGGCACTCCACGAGTAGAATCTTAACCAATAATCAAGATTATTCTGTTCCTTGTCTAACTGACTATTTTTATACAAAACTCCCTCGCTCCTTCCTCCCTCTCGCAGAGAGGAGGCCTGTGCTCCAGCAGTGGAAACGTTATAGGCTGATTATGGATACAAAACTATATTTTACTCAAAAACAATCTTTCCCTCCCGCAGAGAGGAGGCCTGTGCTCCAGCAGTGGAAACGTTATAGGCTGATTATGGATACAAAACTATATTTTACTCAAAAACAATCTTTAAAACAATTTATAGGGTACCGATAGAACAATTTATAGGGTACCGATAAGATCCAAGAAACATTTCTAGCAGTGATCTGCAGAGTCCTTAATTCCTTATATACAGTTCTTGGCAAGAATAAGAAATATAATAGTAGCCGCTATGGCCTGGAAGGAATTAATTAGACAGAATGCAGTTGTCACTTCTATAACTTCAAGATAGGATAAAATGTCATTAATAAAAACTTGTAAACTTGTTAAACAAACCAGTATGAATGAGATGATACAAGTTTTTATGATTTCGGTAAAGTTCCTATTAGAATTTTTGTTTCTGTTTATAATAACATAGAAGATTCTAAAGAAAAACAAAACATTTACAGTCAAAACGATAAACTTTACCCACGAGTAAGTTTTATAGAATTCATTGAAATATTCCAACTGAAGAAAGACTGGGCACAACACTCCTATGGGTATAGTAACGGTCCAAATCAGTACAGACAGAAGGACGAAGTTCCACTTTTGCAACACAAACACTAGCACTACTTTGTCGTATAAATTCTTGGTGTACACAAACATCCAACACACTAGCACAATGTCAGTCTGCAGGTACAACGCGAACGACACATCCCTGGTGTATATGTTAAACAACCCGTAAGTCGTCATATATTCAAGTATTGAGTTTAACAGTCTCGCTACTGTCAGTTGCGTGAGGATCTTCTGGTCCATTTTCCTTAACTTCGGTCTGATTTTGAAGAGCACCAGTTGCAGAATTAAGCATAGTGATGATAGACCTATCCCAGTTAGCCAGATATATTCCACCACTTCACTTGGCTGCTGGCTTAATTCCTCAAAAAATTCGGTACTGTTATCTTGGGTTACGTTAGCCATCGTGTCGGTATGTCCTATTGCGCCGGCGGTAACTATGATACTGCGCCTGAGAGGATTTCCCCTTAAGCTCGATGTTATTAACTTGTTGTGTGAATAATTTATACGTGCACTTGAACACACATATAAAAGTTGCACTGTCGGTCATTTACAGAGTAGGTATGTACGTCAGTGACTCCCCTCTGACGCAGAAACAGTACATAAATTGAATGGTCACAATAACATATAATATATCATGGTATTTTTTCATTATATAATTATAAATTAGCTTAAAACAGTTTTTAGGTATTACTTATAATATATAATATAAAAATTATAGGCGTAGGTAGGTCTAGGTACCAGGTACATAACATTCAAAGAAAAGAAAAAAGACTGGACAGAAGCTGGACACTAAACTAGTAATAAAACTAATTACTAAAAGTTAGAATGGAGTGAGTGGCAGTTTAGGTAAGTGCACTGCGAACAAAAATGTCATGAGGAAATAATAATATATAAATTTCCAAATAGACAGAGGTAAGAACAATTATTACCTTAACAAAAAATATGTTAATGACACTATCAAGTACCTACATTTTATCGAATATCACTCAAAGCGTCGTCAAATGTCGAGGTCAGAATTTATATTTTTGTTTAGCATATTTTATTATTATAATTTATTAAACGTTCTAATTGGCGGAGAATGGGTACCGATGTTGGTAAGACAGTACGGGCACAGTATAAATATGAACAGTATGGAAACTAGGCCTATTTGTTGAAATAAATACCTACGACTCATTGGAGCGTTAGGGTTGTCACTCTTAATGTCTGTAAAATTGATGTGTTTTATTGTAACGAAGTTTTTAACGTGGTGTGCGGTTAGAAGTTGACTGATTATCTTTCCCTCCTTCTGGTCAAAACGTAAATCCAAGATGGCAGCTGCGAAAAAATTCAAAATTTTCGTCGTGAATATCTTTTTCAGTTTTCGAGGGTGCTAAAGCCGATAGTGAAGTCAAAATGCGCGTCGCTCGACCGATGCCTAGTTTAACCCTGCACCTTACCGTTTCTACTCGAGAATGGGTGTAATAGTAATTAAAGAAAACAATATTTTTAAAAAATATCTTTATTCTTCGTAATTATGTTAAATCACATTTTTCGATACTTTAAACCGACTACTTGGGAAGTAGTGCTACAGTAAAAAGAAAATAATATTATGTGGCGACTTCATAAATGTATTAAACAAAAACAAAGTGGAAGACAACAGGAATAAAAAAATGCTGCATGCGTAAACAGCAATTATTATGGAAGTATCGTAAGAATCGAAATATCATAAAAAAAAAACAATTTTAAAATTTTTGCGAGTAGATTACAACGTGTTATAAAACTGACAAAAAAGTCTCAGAATAATTACTTTATCCATACAGCTCAAAACAAATGTAGGGCTACTTGGAACGTTATTAGTAAAACAATTTGTAATGTGCCAAAAAGCGAAATCAATCAAATAAATATAAGTAGATGGTAAACAATGTGGTGATGATCCGCAGACCATTGCGGACTTTTTTAATAATTTTTTTATAGACCAAATAAAACGCAATAAAAGTTGTACTAATAAAACAGAGACCACGGACCGTCCAACTTTTTGAAAATGCGTCGAGCGTATTGGATGAAATTTTTCGTTCTTGTTTTAAAAGAGAACAAAAGAGAACACTGTAAAATTTACATGTAGCAGGCGAAAGTATTTTTCAGTAAATAATTTATAATTACGAATAATAGAGATAGGTATATTTTTTTAAATATTGTTTTCTTTAATTATTATTACACCCATTCTCGAATTGAAACGGTAAGGTGCAGGGTTAAACTAGGCATCGGTCGAGCGACGCGCATTTTGACGTCACTATCGGCTTTAGCACCCTCGAAAACTATGAAAACGACACCCATGACAAATAAATGGAAAAATTTCACAGCCGCCATCTTGAATTTAGATTTTGACCTCACTATAGGCTTTAGCACCCTCGAAAACTATGAAAACGACAACCATGACAAATAAATGGAAAAATTTCACAGCCGCCATCTTGGATTTAGATTTTGACCTCACTATCGGCTTTAGCACCCTCGAAAACTATGAAAACGACACCCATGACAAATAAATGGAAAAATTTCACAGCCGCCATCTTGGATTTAGATTTTGACCTCACTATCGGCTTTAGCATCCTCGAAAACTATGAAAACGACACCCATGACAAATAAATGGAAAAATTTCACAGCCGCCATCTTGGATTTAGATTTTGACCTCACTTATAGGCTTTAGCACCCTCGAAAACTATGAAAACGACGCCCATGACAAATAAATGGAAAAATTTCACAGCCGCCATCTTGGATTTAGATTTTGACCTCACTATCGGCTTTAGCACCCTCGAAAACTATGAAAACGACAACCATGACAAATAAATAGAAAAATTTCACAGCCGCCATCTTGGATTTAGATTTTGACCTCACTAACGATTTTGGCAACCTCTTTAGCCGCCATCTTTGATTTACAAATAAATTCACGTCGGTGCATGATCGCACGAGCCATTATTCGATATCGATTATAACAATAAATCATTCTTACCTTTCAAGATCAGCAGGGAGTTTAAAAAAGGACAGCTCCGGTTTTGAAGAAGTCGAGATCAAACAGTTTTTATTATTAAAAAGATGGACGATCCGTGGCGCAAAGAATAAATTAAATACACGATTATTCGTTCCAACACGGCACCCGTGACTGAGAGTACCCCGACCATCGCTTAGGAGTACCGTAGATGCGCGCGTCTGTGTGAGTGTGCCGTTGCGACCGTTTGTACGTAGTTTCCGTACTGTTCGTATCTGTCTACTGTGGTACGGGGTCTTTTTCGTGGAATGGTAAGAGGAATCTCTGTTAGGAGGTGACTGCATTGAATCTTTCCGTGAATAATTTTGTGCGAACATAAAATATTGCGCATTACTCGACGCTCACGGAGCGAAGTCATTTTGAAGAAAGAGAGTCGCTGATTAGATGTATGAGAAATAAAGCCAAGGAAAGCCAAGGACCGTATGAAGCGAGTGAGCGGCTATGAGTACCCTGTTTTATTATTACTATCAGCCGTATCTCCTTCCACCTATTCATTGCTGTGGGTATGTAGACCAATCTTTAAGATAAGAGTCGAGTTCATCCCACCACCTCCTGGACATTCAACAAATTCTATTTGTTTTGTATGGTAGTGTGTTTATTAACTATAAGTTAACCCTTTCATGGGCGGTGGCGTGTATATACGTTCCAAGACAGCTACGAGTGGTGACAGAACGTACTACCACGTCTATTTTAATTTACTTGTTTTAAGCAGACCGTTTACTCACGTCGACTCGCAATACAAAATTGTACTAGCTACGTCTTTCCGCCACAACGCATGAAAATTTCAAAATTGTTCTGTCACATTACATTATGATTTTTGGTGCTTCAAAAAGAAGACGTCCTGCTCGTGCGCCGGTGGTACGTAGAATACGCACGACGCCATGATACGCCCCGCGTCCCTACATTCCCGTTGCCTCAGTCACATAGTGTCAACCTAGGGGTACGCGCGCGCGCGCCGCCGAGAACCGGCTGCTTTTACTGTTGTTTTTGAGAGTGATTTTGCATAAAATGTAAGTATTATGACTGTTTATTTATTATACGTTATGTAAAAACAGATAAACTATCCTTAGAGAGTTATATTTTGCTATAATTCATTTTTTAAACGAATTTTTAAATGAGTAATAACAGAATGTAAGTACCTACTAGCTCCTTTGATTTTTTACGCAGGTACCTACCTAAATTACGTTGTAACTAGATGTTTATCTAGCAGAAAGATAATGTAGATTATCTAGGGATCTAATCAATGTGTTTCTTGCTTGTTTAGATGGATAAACGCAAAAAAAAATCTATGAAAATATTTGAACATCGGTCATCAGATGAAACAGCTCGGGACCCGTTTGAAGACGACGGAGAGTACGGTTCGGACAATAATTATGAACCCAGTGAAGAAGATTCCTATAGTGACAGCAACCTAAGTGAATCTTTCGTATTACCAATAAAAAGATCACGAGTTGGTGGTGCCCTGATAAGAAAAAATACCCGAAAAAGTCAACCCCATGCACGCCGTGGTAATAATATCAACTCACCGTCAAAATCGCTTCATACTAAGCAGGTACTATCTAAAAATACTAATAATGGTTCCAGTTTCCGATCTGTTTCAATTGGTACTGATAGTCAGAGCTCAGAATCGGATTCAGAGGCCTCAGAAGATCTTGACGACAGCAATGATAAAGACTCGCATTCTAGTTGCCAAGGCTCTCTATCCAATCTATGTGAGACAGAGAATAATGTGGGTACTAACGAACAACATGATGAATCTGATTATGAAATTGCGAATTCATCAGACTCGGAAATATTTCCGTTAGCTAAACGACTGAAAAGGCAATCTAATGATACTGTAACAAATTTACTTCAAAACGACTACAAGGACGAATCTGCATCACGTTCTGTGCGCCGTTTATCTCAAAATAATCCTGAGTTACGTCCTCTTCGCTGTTCACCTCAAGGTGCCCATGAGGATGAACCTAAGTTGCCGCCTGTGCACCAGTTACTTCAAGCTGATCCTGATTTAGGTCCTGTTCACCGTTCACCTCAAGACGACCTTGATTTAGATTCTGTTCGCCGTTTATCTCCCCAGAGAAATGAACCCAAATCGCCGTCTTTACACCATTTATCTAAAAGCACTCCAGAGTTACCATCTACGCATCATTCACCTAGTAGCCATGTAAGCCATGCAAGTGAGCCTAAGTCACCGTCCGATAATCGTTTAACTCAAGATCAACCTGAGTCAACATCTGCATGCTGTTCACGTCTAGATAACCAAACATATGAAACATCATCTTTCGATAATGTTTTGCCGGAAGTTCAGCAAAGACCAAGGCTTAAGTCTCCTTCAAAAAGTCGTTCTTCAAAAGATGATTCTGCTCCTATTCAGCATTCACCTCATGCAGGCCAAGTACTTGTTCCCGAGACCCCTTCTCCGTGCCATTCGCTTCAGGTTAGCCATTTAGAGGTACCTGAAACACCTACTGTGTCCCATTTATCAGGAGATGGTTCTGCAATAACTCCTGTTTACCGTTCGCTTCAAGTTGATCATGTAGAGATACCCGAGACGCCTTCTGTGTGCCATTCGTCAAGACATCATTCTGAGCCAGCTTTTTTTCGGCCGTCATCGCAAATTGACCAAAGGTATGAAACTCGTCCTGGACAAAATGATCTTGCGTTACCGTCTACGAACCGTTCACCTCAAGATAGCCCAAGAGAAGAACCTGTGTTACCTTCTAGTGTAAGAGGCGCTTCTACTATCGATGAAGAATGGAGCGCTACCATCTCTCCCATACCTGATTTCAATTTCGATGAAAATTCAGTAGGTATCCGGTTTCCTGTTGATGAAACTACAACAGTAGTTGATATTTTTAATCGAGTATTCCCGCCTGAAATTGTTGATTACATAATGGAATGCACCAACGCCTACGGACTCGATTTATGTAAAAGAAATAGGCCTAAGACTAGGAACAGTCGCTCTTACATATACAAAGAAGTTGACCGAGAAGAGTTACTAAAATTTTTGGGATTGTGTTTACTAAGCGGTCATGTTGCTACTCCACAAAAACGTAAACTATTTACAATGTCAGATCCATTATATTACCATCCGATTTTTGTGTCGGTACTATCTGGACGTCGATATGAACAGATACTAAGATGTTTAAACGTTGCTTCTCCAGACGCGAAAGGACTAGAAAAAGTAAGTGCTTTTATGGATTTTGTAACAAGAAACTTCCGATTATGTTATAAACCAGAAAAAGAACTGAGTTTGGATGAATCTTTACTGTTATTCAAAGGTCGTTTGACATGTAAACAGTACATAAAATCAAAGCGAGCTAGATATGGCATAAAGTTTTATGAACTGACAACATCGAGCGCTTATGTCCTAAATATGTTAATGTATTCTGGTAAAGTAGCTGACACCACAGAAAAGGGGAAGAAAGTATTAAAGACCGTCTTGAGACTTATGAGACCATACATTTTAAAAGGTCATTCACTTTACATGGATAACTACTACAATTCCATAGAATTATCCCAAAAACTTCTAGATCTCAAGACACATTCAACGGGAACATTACGAGTGAATAGAAAAGGCAACCCAAAACGTTTACTGTCCAAGAAACTCAAAAAAGGAAATCATGTTTGGGCAAAAAGAAATCGGATTTACGTTTCGAAATGGGTGGACAAACGACCCGTGAACATGATCACCACTGAATATCATCCTGAGTTGGTTGAAATAACTAACAGACGTGGACAGCCTAAAACTAAACCACGAGAAGTGGTTCAATACAACAAATTCATGTCTGGAGTTGATCGTGTTGACCAAATGGTCTCGTATTATTCATCACCTCGAAAGACTATAAGGTGGTACAAAAAGGTGTTTTTCCACCTTCTAGATATCGCCGTTTGGAACAGCTTTTTTCTATTTAAAAAATACTGCAAGAATAACGACAAATCTTACGAATTTATTACTTTCCGAGAAGAGCTGATCAGAAATCTAATTCAAATTGAACCCGTTGTTGATCTTAAGCACCTGATAAGGCACTCTAAATACAGCAATCGAAAGGGGTCCAGCGAGCAAAACCCAGTGGTTGCACCAGCTGATTCTTCAAATGGGGGTCACTGGCCTGAAAAAATTCCTGTACCACTTGGATCAAAGAAAAAGTCTAACTATCTAAAATGTAAAATGTGCAAAAAGAATAATCAAAGAAGGGAAACTGGATTGCGATGCAAGGGATGTGACGATAAACCAGCGCTCTGCGCCCTGTGTTTTGATGAGTGGCATAGCCAATTGAACAACTAATTAATTGACTGACAGTAAGTACTGGATTAGCTTTATATGTTTTTCAGAATATTCTATTAATGTTAACGAAAACACTTACTCATTATGTTGAATTGAAACTTATACTTACAATGATTCATTTCGTTTTTTTGTTATTGTTTTTTTTTTGTAGAAGTATAGAAATTTTGTTTTTTTTCGTTCATTCTGGCATTTAAAAAGTTGTATGTTGTACGTCTGGATCACAATATTGATGTCACAGTGAAAAAGATTTTGAACTTTAAAATCCATGTAGATTTCAATTTCAAGCAAGTCTGTTTACCTACATTTTTAAATGCCATTTTGAAGATTTTATAGGTATACCTACTCTTTTATGTTTTTTTATTTGTAACTCAGAAGTTGCAAGTATTTTGTTTAGTTTTATTGTGCTAAAATTGTATTAGTCCTGTAGTGAAAAACTTATCATTGATCTCGCTGTTAAGTTTTACTACGGAAATGTTAAAACCTCTGAAAACTGTGATTATAGTTAAACGTTTATTATAATAATAATTACAAACAATTAAAGACTTTATTCGATCTCAATAATACCTAAGACTGATTAGCTGTTGTTGTATTACTTCTAAAATAAATAAATAATGCACATTTCAACTATCTCCTTGTGTTTTATTGTCTAGGTACCTAATTTAACCTAACGTATGGATACGTTGGTTAAATCTTTTAGAAAATACAAAATGCTATAGGAACACAACGTTAGTATACGTTATCGTATTGACACGTTGTGTTTAATTCGTAACAAAATGTACTACGTTATGGAAAACAACGTATGCTAACGTTCGACGTACATTAACGTTGTAACACAGATATATAAATAAACATTATTGAATATGACAGAACGTTTTCATACGGTGGACGTTTATGAACGTTGTGACATATAACCTTAGACATATGACACTGAATGTGGCACGACGTAAATATGTGTCTGACGTTTCTTAACGTCGTACTTCTAAATAACATATAAAACCAATAAAATATGACAGAACGTTTCCGTACGTTGGACGTTTGTAGACGTTGTGTGCATATTATATATTACAGTATCCTACAAACACGGCACGACGTTTGCAGACGTTCGACGTCAATAAACGTTGTAGACCAATGAGAATGACCTGCTGTACAGGCAATGACTGAGCGTCTATAAACGTTGACGTTAGATAACGATAGTGCCGCTATTGGCCAAATGTATCGAAAAAATACGACTCGACGTCAATAAACGTCTAACCATTTTGTATGAAGAATTGATGTGTCATTCTACATATACCACGTGATCGAGTACCGTCCGCGAAAGGGTTAATCTTGGTTATTTGTCAACATTAAGGTGCGATTTCACCAAAATATTGTACAGTACAGCACAGTTCACAAACATTTTGTGCAGAATAGCTATTCATAACCACTCGATACGCTCCCGTACCGTATTGAACATCAATCAATGTTATCGTAGGAGTCCTCTAAACGCTGTTTACAAGTCAAAAACCCGAAAATATTGTCAGTTTAAACCAAACAGACGACCACTATTCTTCCGACAGCTGTCTGCTGTCGGGGGCAAAGCACATCAGGTTATCAAAATGTGTAATTTTCGATACAATGGCCTGTCGGATGGTTGTGAATAGCTATGAAGAACTCTGACAGTTGTGTGTAACTTTTGTAAGCGGACAGTGCAGCACATTTGTAAAAGTTTACTTGAGTGAGTCCATCGAAAGAAACATTTGTGATGCACACTGAGCAGTACAGGGTCGCACAGTGGCGCACACTGAGCAGTACAGGGTCGCACAGTGCCGCACATTGTGCAGTACAGTAACACAAACAAAGTAATCATATCAGTAGGTACGTATATACATAATTAATTTACATTATTAATTTTGCATGTTTTGGTACGCCTGCTTTGGCGGATGTTACCTTATCAATTGGGTTTTTTCTACCTAATGTTTTTATTTTTACTGATACGCCCGCATACTTTGGATAACAAAACAAAGTTTATTATGCGTTTTAAACTTTGTAAATGGTGTCATTTGTTTTTTATAATCACACTAATATTATAAAGGCGAAAGTTTGTGAGTGCGTGTGTGTGTGTTACTTCTTCACGCTCAAACGGCTGGAACAATTTTGATATAATTTTGTATGGAGGTAGCTGTCACCCTGGATTAACATATAGGCTACTTTTTATCCCGATATTTCCACGGGATCGACATTTACGCGGGTGAAACTGCGGGGCGCAGCTAGTATAAGGTAAAATAAAACCCGATAATTAAACACTCGTGTTGGTTGAAGCGGATCTTATGGTGGGAATAAGATTTTCCTGTATTATAATCACAAGATTGCTTCGTTATAAATTATTCATGTTATAGGTACTTAGGTAAGTAATAATAAAATGAAATGAAGTTTATTTCTGTAAGTTGATCTTATGACACATATTTACACATAACTTTTTTGGTAAGTAAAAAAAAAAAAAATAAGATTGTGTCGGCATTCTCTAGCTGAGTAATCCTTGAGAAGAAATGCCGACACAAACTCAGAGATCACGGTCTCTTTCAGCCCAAACATTCTAATATTAAGATTTTATGTGAGTAACAATGCAGGGCGATTTCTTTTGAAGAAAGAGCCATTGTAGCTTCGAGTAAACCTGTCAGTCATTGGGTAGGTCAACCATATTTTAGGGAGCTCAACGACCCGACCCGAGGACGTAAGTGTTTTTCGACATCCACGCGGAGGGAGTCGCGGGCAAAAGCTATTAGGTCGTATATTATCATATCACTACCAGCTGCGCGTAAAGCTAATTTGATGAACAGACGTACGCAGAAATGTTATGACGTCATTTGAAACCGCCGGGTTCGGTTTGTGGTCAAACTTAACCCCGGCGGTTTCAAATGACGTCATAACATTCCCATAACGAAGATGACGTAGATACCTACTATAAAGAGGCTCCTATAAAAACAGAAATCATGATAGCAGGAAGGATAATAAACACTTAATTACAACCCGCAAGAGATAACTTGAGACCCGAGACGCTCCTCCCGACCCCCGCGCTGTTACCGCCCTCGCCATCGACGCCTCAGTGCTTGGCCAGACTGGCAGCGCGGGGCGGGGAGCGGCGTGGTTACGTCGAGCGAATGAGTCGAGCGCGACTTCGTTCTGAACGTTGCCGTGTCCAGTGTTTGTCAAAATATAATATGAATGAAGAAGACTTATTTTTACTAGACAAAAACTCGAACTAGTTTGAGAACCGGTCCCTGTGCGGGCCGCCCGTGCACTCACTGCGGCTACTTTTATGAACGAGCTATGGCGTGAGTTACCCGCGTGCTCCCCGTGCCAAGCAGCCCGCGGCGCTCACCGCGCCCGCGTGCCCACTATGGACGCTCAAATGAAGTTCTTATGTTTGAGTAGGCCGCGCCGCGACCGCCTCGCGCTCGCGTTTGCAGTCTGGCCAAGCACTCAGTACCGCGCGCTTACGTCATATGAGCGAAGTCTTAATATAACTTTTGCGTGTTGTAAGAACATGACTGTTAGAGGACTGTGAGGGGGACCAAGTTGGCAGTTTGTTGGTACAGTACCCGGCGATAAATATTGCACATCGACCTTTGGAAAGAAACAATCGGCTAATTTCGGCTTCGTAGTGCGTTATCTCTGTCGCACACTACTTATGTGACGTTAACTGACGTTTTGTCAGTCGTTGTTCAAGTGCGATAGAGTGCGGTCGCGTCCAGTTCAAAATATATATCTAGAGTTGTTAACACCCCCAAATTTAAATAATTTAAAGTTGTACTATGGCATCTTTAGGAAAAATAGGGGAACCTTTTTATTTTACCCCAACCTAAAGCAATCATTTATAGAAAAATTGGTGTATTTTATACAAAGAATAAAAAGAATTATCAAAAGAAGCAAATCATAATTGTTTTAACAGCTCCTAATAGATACCGGACTGTTTGTATTTCGTGCGACAGAGATAACGCTCTACGAAGCTGAAATTAGCCGATTGTCTCTTTCCAAAGATCGATGTGCAATATTTATCGCCGGGTACTGTAGTTAGTTAGTTGGCACTGCTAAGTAAGTAAAACACTGCTAGATAAGTGTCCTGCAGGTCTATTCTGTTAAAATCTCACCGTAAACACTTAACTGCATTCGCAATTTATTTGCTAAAAATGTAAACAAATAATTATGACTTTATGGAAAAATAACTTTAAATCCTTCACAATAAAGTTCAATTTACGTTACAACTTCAAACATTTTTATAACTTTTTCAATTGTGCACTCTGAAATAAACTTAAAAACCATTAAAATAAAGTTGATATTTGTTTAACTTGAAATAATATTAAGTTGAAACGTAAGTTTAAATAATAGTGTCAATCCTGTAATCAGCACCATTAATCTTATAAGAAACAGGATCGATTGGTCTCTAAATACCCCCCAATACCTACGCACAATGGACCAAATGAGAGTCTAAGTGCGGAAAAGGGAGTCCCATCATCATACCCCCTATACTGTTAGGCGGAGGGCTAGCCAATCAAGGGAGGACCCGTATACGAAATACATATAGGTATGTTTAGTGTGAAGACCCAAAAGGTTCACAATATTTTTATATATTTTTTTTTAGTTTTTTTCAAGAATTTCCTTAGGTTTCCGGGAAAGGGTAAAGAAAACAAATAATGATACGTAGTTATAGGGGTAATTTTAATATTGACATACATAGTTACATACATATCTTATTTTTTATGGATGGGAAAATCATCAAATGACCCCTTCCGCTCTGGGTGAAGCGGAAGGGAGTGTCAGACTCTTACTGACTAAAACCCATCCGTGTTCCTTCCTTAGCCCTTTATGTTCCGGGGTAGCGGTAACCCTTTCGAACAATCCCGAACCCTGGCGGGTACATACATATCTGCCAATAGGAAAAATCTCGATACTTAATAAAACAGAAATTCGTTGAGCCGAGCGTCCGCTTTTAACACGTTAGCAGCCAGTGTGAACGGACCATCTGAAATTCAAAAACGTTTTATTTAAATCTAGATACAGCAATATGCAAGCTTAGTTTTTCTTTACGGCTAAACAATCAATCATGGCATATACAATTATACAGGTTGGATAATTATGAGAGGGTAATAAGAGCAGGTAGGTCGGTTGTAGGTCGTAGGTTCGAACCCAGACAGGCGCTTTACTTTGTGTAAATTATTTCATCACCACTGCTCTCAAAACGGTGAAGGAAAACATCGTGAGGAAACCGGCATGTCCTAGAACCAAAAAATCGAAGACATGTGACATCTGCCAACCCGCACTGGGCCCGCGTGGTGGATTACAGCCCATTCCCTCTCACCGAGAGTAGACCTGTGTCCCAGCAGTGGGAACATTATAGGCTGTGCAGCCAGCACTTTAACCATTATCGCTACAAGAAAACAATCTAAAGAGACTATCCTTAATTTTTTAGAAACATTTTGATTTGCATTCACAGAATTAAAAAAAAAAAAATTACAGTCACCAAGAAAAGTGGCAATTTTGACAAACATTTTTTTGGAGACCAATCGATCATGTTGCTTGTAAGAATCAAAAACTCTATAGGGTTCAGTAAGTGAAAGGTCAGAAATCCCAAAAAACCGTTCCCATACAGTTCATAGGAATGAGACTGAAATGAGAGAGAACACAATATACCAGTACATGATAACAGTCGAATACTTCAGTGATTAACCGTACATTTTTGTCTGTTTGTTGTTGTTAATGGTGATGAGTGCAATGACCCTTTTAGATTAAAGGCGGAGTTCACCGACTTTTATAAGAGCTCTAACCGGGACGCCATGGCGGCGCAGCCAGGTCACGTCGCCAATAAACCAAGTAACCAAGCGGACGTCAGGTGAGCCACCCACTACATAGCTGTACATGTAGTTGCCAACGCGACCTGGCGACGTCGCCATGGCGTCCCGGTGAGGTTTGGCTCTAAAGCTTTGCCTTCCTAAGAAAGCGGTAAAAGGTCACGCAAAATCTACTGTTCAAATTCAGAGCGATTTTTAACATCTAATGACAAAAACTGGTGACAATGACAGATATATTCATAACGTCCGTTATAATATGACGAAACCTTCTCGAAAACCGTAGCTTATGCTTATGGGTAAACAAAAACTAAGGTTGTATTTTATTGCACCAAAAAGAATAACGGACTCAGTATACTTTTGCTGCTAGTATACCCCGCGGCGGTAGTGCTTTCTCGTGCTATAAGTAATTAGCAACCTCCACGCGGTCGAAGCCGCGGGCATAAGGTAATCAAAATCAAAACTCATTTATTCAAATTAGGCTGAGAATCAGCACTTTTCGAACGTCAAAATTACATAAGACGATCCCCCAAAACGCCCGTCCTTCACCACTTACTAGTGTTTTCGCTAGGAAGAAGAAATGGCGCAACAAACTCCCCAGCAGCATAGCTGTCTGTTCAGTTAGAAAAACTAAACTACGAGTAGTGTAGTGACTGACGCGGTACTTACCCACTTCAAACCACTTGTTTTTGGGATAACCGGTGTTTTCCCTCGACGACGCAATGGCTTCTCGCAGAGCGAAAGCTACGCTTATTGACAAACACGTAGGAGGCTCGGCGACCGCTGAAATGAGTCATTAAACAACTAATTACAATTAGGTCATTACATAAACATCCGTAGTGTTTCAATGCCAATTTATGGTAATGGAGATGTTATGGCGGTTGTTATATGCCGGGCCCAAGTATGGGTCGTAATAGGTAGGTGTTATAATTATAATGGTATGGTGCTAAATGTTTTACGGTTAAATGGAAGTAAACATATTTTTGGTGATGATTTTTGCTAATTTATTTTTCGGTTTCCCGAATCGGTCATGTGGATTATACAGGGTGAATTTTCCAAGTGGGCGTGTATGGCCAAATTCTAAACTATGAGGAATAGCGAAAAGTACTCAAAGGAGTCGCGGGCTCGATTTTGATGAAAACTAAAACTGCATCATTGGATTTTTGAAAAATCTATATTTCTAGCCAGGAATCGAACCTGATGATTTAGAAAAAAAAAACACACACTGTATTATTACACCATTCGATAGTGTCCCTAATAAGGATCAAATTCTGGGAAGTAATGACATACGGCAAACTTACGCAAAATGTTGAATCTTAATAAACTGCTTCTTATTTTAAAGTATCCATACCTACATTACGTACCTTGTTCGAAATAATGCTCAATATTTTTATTAACGCACCCGTAGTGCAGTCACCTTCACGACATTATGTTCTAAATACAAATTTCTATTACGATCTTTGGAAAATATTCTAATGGAATCAATAATATTGTAATGCTGAATGCACTACAATCCTTGAGACGTCGAATCCAGCTTTGTATTGAAAACAATGGTCATCATTATGGACAATTAATCAGTTAAGGTTTAATAGGTAGGTATAGGTAACATAACCCGGGCCCGGCTAAATAACAACAGCCGCATCCATCAGGTTAAGCTACGCTTGCCGCGTTTGGTCTGTGGATGGGCGACCATCTTTACATACCGAGACCCCTCCGTGCCTCGGAAAGCACGTTAAGCTGTTGGTCCCGGTTGCCATTCGAGGATCTTTGACAGTCGTTACGGGTAGTCAGAAGCTCGAAAATCTGACAACCAGTCTTACCAAGGCGTATCGTATTACCCAGTAACTGGGTTGTTGAGGTCAGATAGGCAGTCGCTCCATGTAAAATACTAGTATTCAGCTGCATTCGGTTAGACTGGAAACCGACCCCAACATAGATGGGGAAAAGGCTAGTAGGCAGATGATGATGAGGTAGGTAACATGGACACGAGCTCATTTTTAACAAAATAAAAAAAGTATTTTGTTAAAAATGAGCTCTTTCCTTTAGTTTGCCGTATGTCATTACTCCCCAGAATTTGATCCTTATCAGGGACACTATCGAATAGTTCGATTCGAAAGGTTCGATTCCTGGCTAGAAATATTGATTTTTCAAAAATCCAATGATGCAGTTTTACTTTTCATCAAAATCGAGCCCGCGACTCCTTTGAGTACTTTTCGCTATTCCTCATAGTTTAGAATTTGGCCATCCACGCCCACTTGAAAAATTTACCCTGTATATAACGTTTTCCTCTATGCCAGTTAACGGCAATATTTATTAGACTCTCGCTGCGTTTGCGCGTTAATTTCACGCCGTGCAATAATGGACTACATATGTATTATTTTATCATAACGTTTTAGTAAACAAAATTCATAGTCTGTATCTGCGATTTGTATTTTAGATTTTTTGCGAAAGGACAAGAGTAATTTTGGCGCCAACTCTAAACTGAACTAAGGCACCAATAGGTACCTATTACAATTTTTTTCTGAATTTACTGGTGTTAATACTGATAATACAATAAAGTACCACTTACCCCTAGCACCTAAAGTACCAAGAGGATTATAAGAGTTCCTCCTGAGTTGTATCCTAAAGTCTATAGGGATATCCTTGCTGAGAGGCACCTTGTAGTACCAGGTACGGTCTGTGAGCAGTTCGCCAGTCTTCTCGTCGAAGATCAGCTCCTCGTGGGTCCAGTAGCCCACACCCATCATGAATGCGCCTTCGATCTGGGTAATGTAAAGATTATGTTTCCGAAAATTTCTTTATATAGATCTGATATTTTAAATATATTTTATCGTGGACTTTGTTAGCATATATAAATCAAACAGCCTTTAGTGCATTTTTCTTTGGAAGGTACGTACCGCGATTTTACTAACATCCTAATCTCAAACCTCCGACTGACTACCTAGTATACTGGAGTTTAAAAGAAAAATCGTGAAATTGGGAAATTACTTATTTATTTTAAATTCCCCGTGATGGCTGTGCACTATCAGTCGTTACGTCAATCATGTAACCTTTCTGAGTAGCATAACAAACAGCATTTACCTGACCAATATCCAGCTCAGGATTTATACTCGTACCAACATCTTCAATAATATCGACTCTTAGTATTTCATGTTCTCCTGTCAGAATGTCAAGTTCTACCTCAGCTATGCATACTCCTCCAGACCTGTACGGCACCTGATCGTTAGCGGTGACCCTATAACTAGTCTGCAGATTGATTCCCCTATTGAAAGCTGTTTCAATCAATATCTCCCATGTAGGATCAGTTAGTGTTTCTCTGACAACCGTCAAACGGTCTAAGAGTATTTGGCAGCATTTTATAGCACCAAAACAGACTGATTGCGTCGTCCTGCTTCCTCCAGTTGTGAAGTTATTTGGATTTGTTGCAACATTAGGAGTCTTACACTTGACTTTTTCCGTAGGAATGTTGAGAGTATACGCCACAGTTTGTATGACTTTAGTGTTAATCCCTTGCCCGATTTCAATGCCTCCATGGTGGACCACAACTGTAGCATCTCCGTGATAGACTGACAGAAGAACATGGTAGTCAAGGATAGTAGCTACAGGCCAATTCATGAAAGCTACTCTGAGCCCCTTCTTCTTCCATCTGTTCAGTTTGTTATAGTTCTGTATTTCATCTTTACGTTTGTTGTACTCAGCGTCTCGGAGCAATGTTGTTACCATCTCTTGTACTTCAACATACGTCGGTTCTATGTTGGCGAGCCTCACTTGCACTGGGTCTCGTTCTAACTCGTAAGATATCCTTTCCATTATCTGTTCCGTCATTGCTATTGTTTCTAATGTTCCTGAAAATTATGATTTTATTATTTATTTAGCTTATGCCCGCGACTTCTTCCGCGTGAAATTTCTTTTTGACCCACCCCGTCGCATCGCATCGCCTGCCCGCGCTATTACTTCGTTTCCGCTGACTTTTTTCTTTTTACTTAGCTCCTAAGAGATAAAAAAAGGCCTTCCTCAAGAATTGGGCTATCACATGTAATTTTTTTTTAATCCCACTTGTAGATACCTAGTTCCAGAGATTAGCGCATTCAAACAAACTCTTCAGCTTTATTATTAGTATAGATAGATTAAGGTATGTGTTTTGTGTATGTATGTATTTATTGTATATGTAAATGGTATACCACAGACTACCTGCAGTATTGTCTCGGGGACGGACCCGTGCTTGTCTCTCCTTTCTGTCTAAATCTATCCAGAAGTTGTCTTTAAAAGCTCGCTTTTAGCGATAAGTCCGCCCATTGTGTCACCGTTTGTAAAACTAGCTTCTGCGCGCGACTTCGTCTGCGTGAAATTTCACCCACCCCCGATTCACCCTCTTAGGGGTGGAATTTAGAAAAACCCTTTCTTAGTAGATACCTACTACTTCACAAAGAACACACCCTCCAAATTTCACGCCTATAGGTTTAGGCTGTACGTTGATATATCATTCGGTCAGGACTTTTAATTTTATATATATAGCGTTCTACATATACCTATCTGTAATATTTATGGTGTACATAATAAAGAGTATTCTATTCTTGGCTTCTGTGTTTTAGATAATGATCCTAATTAGTATATTTTCGATATTATTGTTCTATTTAGTTTAAATTTCAGATTTTTAATTACGATTGAATTATTTTAGTTATAATTCGACACCAAACACCCATATCTAAGTAGTATTACTTATTCTGTGTCCATATTCCAATATGAATACTTAATTAAAATATGGGTAGAAAACCATTAATAACAAGCGTGGAGAAATCTTGAAGATGCAAGTTTTATTACCTGGTGATCTGGCAAAAGTATTGGAAGGTGTGTCCGTAGTAACGTTGAATATTTTGTACTGCCAGCGCCGGTTGTCGTAGCAGTTCCTAATACCGGACAGCAGCAGAGGCGGGACTGCGTCACTCACCACGTACCCATTGTCCTCATACAGATGGTACTCCAGATATTGGATCTGTCCGGAATTACTGACGCCAACCTGTGCAAGAACATTAGAGAATGGTAAATTAGTCAAAACTTATTATCTTATTATTTATCGTCGACTTTGTCAAATCATCACAAATAAAAAAAATAAAAAAACAATTATACGCCAGTTTCCATAAACAATTAGAAAAATAATTTGTTTACGGAAACTGCTGAAAATAAAAATTGTTGTGTTCAGCTTTTCTTTTTACATGATTGCAATGAGTTGTTAGAAACATGTAAAATATCGGTTTTCCTTAGATACTCGTATTGTATCGTAGGGTTCTTTATTTTAACGTCAATAGGTATCTATATCTATCGCCAGGATTATGTTTTAGTAAACACCAAAGCGGTGCCATAAAACAAAATAATAAGTCTGTTGCGTCATATTATACGTTGCTGGATATAAACGAAGTAAGTATACAGAAACTGCCACCTGACAAAGACATAAAGGCAGTAGTGGGGCCGCAATGCCTTAATCACCGTCATAGTCTACATCAGAGGGGCAATTCTCGTAAATTAAACGTCCACTGTCTGATCTGTCTCAATATGTTAAAAATACCACTAATTTCCCTAAATTTTTGACAAGTTTTTGACTTGTTTGTCGTCAAGGTGAGACTGCGACTAGATTTTGAACGTTCTAAAATACGAGAATTATCCTTCAGATCACCGCCCCAAAGCTATTCATAAAACCACTTACTTCAAAGTCTCGTGTGGCGGGCAGACGTTTACCGACCACTCTCAAGTTTGCTTGGATGCTCATCACAAATCGGCAGGGTCGGTCCATTTTGTAGGTGACTAGGGCACATGCGGCTCCTATGTGGTTGGTACGGGTAATCTTCGCCCCATATGCACCGCCACATCGAGGTACCGATACGTTTATTCTGGGAAAAATTATCGAGGAAACTTAAAATTTATATACAGGGTCCCATTAAAACAGATGGACAAATAACACAGCGCTCAGTGCGTCTAACCAAAGATATTCAAGCAAAAAAACACTGATTAAAGTTATTTTATTTTGACCTAAAATAATAAATTGCCGGCACATTATTGTATTTTTTGTTAGTTGATTATTTTTCTTGTACGAGTAAGTTACCTAATCTTATATATTTTTTGCCATCGTCCTTACTTTGGTGGTCTGAATGATTTCTAAAAAATTGTCCATCTATTTTAATGGGACCATATATAAAGAAAACAATGGAATGGATAAAAAAAGTATCTTCTGATATCCAAAGCCTTAATTCCTTAACATTCAATCTATCTTACCTGTTTTGCGGTATGTTCAGCACTTCAGATAGACCAATATGGAAAGAATCCAACCACTGTGTAGCAGCCAGTACATCTATTCCATCTTCGCTGGGTCTGGTGACCGCAGTCAGAGTCTCCATATGATAATGGTACTGTGCATAGATGTCATCGGTACCCTTGAGAACTCTCTGCACGTTCAAACCTCGGTCTCTAGCAGGGAAGACTAAAAACAATGTAACACGTTCTGGCTCTCTTTCTCTCACATCCTTTATCGTCAATGCAGGCTTTTTCTTATCTACTTTATAGTTAATTTTGACCAACAAAGCTGCTCGGTTTGCTAATTTTTCTGTTTCGGCAACAATAACCCCTAGAGGTTGGTCATAGTACTTAATATACTTTTCAACGAAGACTTCTTCTGGCACCAGTTGACCAGGTACTCTTTGAGACAGAAACGAGTTTTTTCCGGGGATATCTTTGGCTGAGAAGAACGCTAAAACACCGGGTATTCTCTGCAAAGTTGTGCAAAAACTGTTTAATAATAGCAAAACTAAATACAGTCCGTTCATAGCTATTTTACCTGTATTAGTAACATTAGCAATGAAAATAAAGATCATTGTGATGCAAAATGAGAGGTAAAATATCTGTGAAAGGACTGTAATATTATTCTTGTTTTTTTTTTTGGATTTTTTAATTTCTTTAGTTTTCATTTTTAATTCTGTGACCATGACAATTTAAATCTTTTAATTTTCGTTTATTTTAATTGCTTTGACATTTTATTTTAATTTTAATTCTGTGACCTTTTTATTTTTTTTTTATTTATATTCGTTAATTTATGTTATTCGTATGCATTTTTTTAGATTTTATTCAAAGGGTTTTTTTTTGGAGAAATTTTATTCTGTGGCAGTAGGCATATTTATATTTTTATTTTATGTAATTTGGGTTTTGCCTGAATTAAATGAATTTTTTTATTTTTTTTTTTTATTTTATTATTGCTTTGGCCTACAATCTTGTTGTGACAATTTAATACATAATATTTCATATACCAATTTATTACATAATGTTTTATGGTACTTACCAAAGCCGGTGTAGCATCGATACTCTCGACCTCACCAGTGCATATATCTGAAGTCACAAACGCACAGAAAACCTCCCTAGGTTCAGTGGGTAGGTCATTAGAATACTTCGCCTCCCCTGCACACTGTATCAACGAATCAACCTTCGGCATTGGTTCGTTGACTGGCCATATTATGGGGTTCGTGTCATAGACTTCGGAGCCCTTCGATAGTGGTCGTGTCTTCCTGAAGTCTCTCGCTCCTGAACGATACCATGGCTTTAGGTGTTGTTTGGGTATTAGAACCAGCAAACCCTGAAAGAGGAATTAAATATAAGTAACATATTCATATTGCTGTTTCTGAGTAGGTATAACTGTATGTAAGTATATGAGACTCGTAGGCTGCAGCTGGTAAATCAGTACACCTAGTATTTATAGTGCCATCTGACGCAGAAGCATTATTTATGTGTTAATAGTTTAAGGTGTTTGTATTTCACTTATATGTTCTTATACCAACAAACGCATTTTCTTTATTTCTATATTTGAAGTTATCATATGTAGAAGAATAGGCACATGTGGTGTAACATACATACTTTATAGAACAATCCAAGAGCACATTTCTTCCTGTACGCAGGTTTCATCTCACCAGCAATTTCTTCGACTACCAATTCACCTTCCAGTATCGTCAGTGCTTGTTGCAGAACTTCGTTGGTGAATATCTTCTTCATGTGAAGGAACTTCTCTGTTTCGTTGGCATGCACGAATTTTGCCGAAAGTCCACCAATTACAATTCTAGCTGATAAGACTACATCTTCTTTGTGCTCATCAAACTCGTACAAGAATGCTGCGTTTACTTGAGCGTGCGCATTTTGAGCTCGAGGCATGATCTGAAAATTTCTTGGTTATTGAAAATATCATGGTATTTTACTGACTCTTGTCAAATCGTATTGGTAACTAGGCAGTTTTATACTGAGAGCAAAAAAAAAAAATATTGTTAAGACACTTCAACAGACTTACTCACTAAAACATACACAGGCAAAAATGTCAAACAAGTTTTGTAGTGTGAATTCGCCGCTTAAAGAAGTGCAGAGCTCTAACCACAGCAATAAAAATCCGTGTAAACAGCGGGGTAATATGTAACATACAAGCAACAATGTAGCAGTAGCAATGACTTTCATTTTGACAGTTCAACAATATTCATTGCGTTATTTACATTGTTGAGCAGACAAATTTTTCGAACATTTAAAGGAATGGATTTGCAATATCCTTCAAAATCAAAATTATTCAGATTGATATTGATAGTGTTTTATGCAATTATGGTTGGCTGTACAGTTGTACCTAAATGAATCCAATCACGATGAAAACTTTATTTCTTACGTACCTTGAAAGACACGAACTGGTAACGATGAGAATACGGCGGTATCTTCACTTGAGTTATTACTCTTCCTGTCATGTCCAATGCTAGGAATTCCTCCGGAGTCACCTCCACTGAAGATCCTTTTTGTACTAAAATATTTTACACCATTAAAATTAATAAATCGCGCATGAGCATAGAGTGCCTATTGCAACCAGTGAAAATCGTCCACCAATAACTAATATTGACTTACCGATAACCAAAGTGGCTTTGACTGTTTCAAATAACAAGAAAATATCCGATGAAAATGTTGGCAGACGATGTTTCGACATTAGATTTCCAGCAACAGTACCAATCTAAAACAATACAACAAGTGTACAAGGCAATAGAATTTGTCCCGATAACTACGCAATATCTGACTAACTATAGAACTACTTCATTTCGTAAGATTAGATCTCCAATCTGAAAATGGAATCTAGACGCAAAACAACGACATTGAAGAAAAAATACTTTCAAGTAGGAAAGTGTGTAGTAGTTAATACAGAACGGAAAGTAGGTCGAATTCTTAATACACGTTATTCCCCCTTATTTAAGTAATTGCTAAACGTCAGCTTGTCATAACTTTAAGCAACATTTATAAATAAAGAGAATTATTTATCCAAAGTAAAGCCAGCTTAGGTGCAAACTCACAACCTACAACTTGTATGTCGGGGCCACCGGATACCACTGGGCTAACACTGCTTACTGCTATGCGTATTTAATTTCATCACCACTGCTCTCAAAACGGTGAAGGAAAACATCGTGAGGAAACCAGCATGTCTTAGAACCAAAAATTCAAAGACATGTGGCATCCACCTCTCTTCTTCTCTCATCCTCTCATAGAGAGGAGGCCTGTGTCCCAGCTGTGGGAACATTATAGGCTGATTATGTATCCAATAAAAACTTACATTTCTAACAGGTATATGTGCGACCAAGTCTAAATGTTCATAAAGCTTGTAAAGATATTGGAACTCCTCGTGTGCTTTAGACACATTCTTAAACAACTCCATAAGATCAGTCAGGGTTATACCAGCACCGAACACCAAGTTCTGGTCCAAGTAATATCCTGTAAGGTCCTTAATTGGCTTAATATCTATAAGAACTCTTGGGAACACTAGGATTGGCACAGCACCTGAAAAAATTTAAACAGAATTTAGTATTTTTATGCTCCGTTGGATGCGAGAAGCACATGATGATATGATCAGTCGATGTGGCGACGCTGGCAGGATGCGTTTGTCCAGCAGTGAACGTATTTTGGCTGAAATGATGATGATGATGATATGCTTTAGGTGATGATTTAACAGATATTTCAATACACTCACCTCTTCCAGTATTACCGTTAACCAACATATAAGACTCATATCCCTCAGAATCCAATACAGTAAATATATCAGCAATTTCATTGACCCTATACCATACATGGCCATCTTTAAGATTAATCTTCTTTATCCGTGGAGGTTCTGCATCACTCTGGTTGACCATAAACCAGTTTTTATCACATTTGTGGCAATCTTCTTTGTCTTTGCAGATTTTTAGGTCTTCTATGTCTTCAATTTTTGGTGTAGGTTTAGGAGCGTCTTTGGCGAAACTTTTGAATGCGTCCAGAATTGGCCTGTTACCTGTACATCGGCAGGTGTTGCTTCCAAAGGAATTTTCTATCTCGTACTGAGTTAAGTCATAATGGTTTGCTTCTAGAAGACTGAAAAACATTTTACAATAATTGCTGTTCGCTGAGTGAATCCAGACATGCACTAAATATCATAACGTACCAAGTTTTTTATACAGGCTAGCAGGCACATAGAAGTGAAACCTGTAACCATGAATTCAGAACATGATTCTAGACCCCCTTTGCGTACAAAATTTTCGTCGGCTATCAAAACAAAAATCTGCTGTTTTATAGAAAAATGCAATACCTACGCAGTCAAAATGTATGGAACAGCAACTTTTTTTTTTAAATAATCGATAAAAAATCTGTTTTAGAATCATGTACTGAATCCATGGATGGTTCAGGTCGCGCGTCGATGTAGATGCCACCCTGTATATAAAAAAAATTGGAACGTTGCACAATATTGTCGTTGAACGATGCACTATTAATTATGTTTATTATTATTGCATTTTTATTGTTATTAGAAATTTTGTCCTTTATGTTTTGGACAAGGTGGACCAACGACCTTGTGAAGGCCGCAGGAACTCGTTGGATGCGAGAAGCACAAAACCGGTCGAAGTGGAGGTGCTTAGGGGAGGCCTATGTCCAGCAGTGGACGTCTTTCGGCTGGAATGATGATGATGATGATTATGTTTTGTAAGTAAAATAAAGTGTTATCTTTACTCATATAAAACATTGTTTACATAGCGTATATATTTATTCTGGTGAGGAAAAAAATCGGTTACGTCAAATAAAGTAACAAAGACCCATTGCCAAAACTGCACTTACCTGTACATGCTCATCACAAACCCTGGGCTGCAGTACCCACACTGGGTGCCGTTGTACTCCGCCAGGGTCTTCTGCACCGGGTGGTACCCTCGCGATCGGTCGCCGATCCCTTCTACCGTGGTCACCTCCCAGTCTTGGCATGACGTCACTGATACGAGGCACTGATAAACAGGGTAAAGGCATTTGTCAAATGGACCTGTAATCGGTTATTGTTGAAGCTGGATTTACAATTTAGTTAATCGTTATAAACCTTATAACATTATCATCACTTCTTCGACTTACTGCAACTTATAAGGATGGGCAATATGGGCATAGTAGCGGGGAATCGCGGTGTTGGCCAAAGAAAAAAGTCCTGGCTGAGGAATATTCACAAGTGAACTGTAAGTATGACTAGTGCTGTTGAGCTGTTCCAACTTCAAAAAGTACAATAATAGAAATACGGTCAACTTTTGGCCTCAGAAGAAGACGGTTAATTCTGCTCTTTATCAGTGGGATAATTGCGTAACACAATATAAGTAGCAATGGCTTTCATTTTGACAGTTCATCAACATTCATTGCGTTATTTACGTTGTTGAGCAGACAAAGTTTTCGAACATATGAAGCAATGGATTAGTAATATCATTCAAAATGATTCAGATTGTGATTGATAGTGTATTACGCAATTAGGGTGCTGCGGGGCAATTACGTAACACATTATTAATAGGAATCGGTTTCATTTTGTCAGTTCGACACCATTCATTGCGTTATTAACGTCATTGAGCAAAGTTTTCGAACATATGAAGGAATGGATTAGCAATATCCTTCAAAATTATTCAGATTGAAATTGATAGTATTTACGCAATTAGGGTGCTCTTATATAATATGAAAAAGTCCAATGGGTTGCCATTCATGCGGAGCAGGCACGAGTAAAAGCGTGCAAGCACGCCAAAGCCGTCCAAAAGCGCGTTGAGCTGCCGATACATCGTCAAAATCGCGGGAAACACCTGGATGAGGGCATGCACAGAAACGGTAAAGGAAAGGTGCGGCTTTGCCCAGCAGTGAGTGACTACAGGCTGAAATGGTGAAGAATGCAATGTATTGCAATAAAGTTTTGATTTGATTTCATGTGTGCGTAAGTCATGCATGCGCTTCAACTCAGCCTATCACAGTCCACTGCTGGACAGTGGACCCGCTTATAGTAATAAGGTACAAAGGACAGCACATCAAGCTTCCCCAATCTGTCAAATTTTCCCAATTGAATATGAACCTTATTACTATGTAGTAAAGTTGAAAATCTATCAAAGAAATTTGACGGATTGGGGTAGCTTGATGTGCCGTCTGTACAATGCGCGCCACGACAGATGAGACTTGACCCCGCCTCCCGTGCTCTTTCCGCCGCCCCTATGACGTCCGGTCCCGTCCCGCGCTCAGACCTCATACCGCTAAAGAGACCTAAAATCGTGTACTGCGCAAGTCAAACCACGTGGTGTGTCAAGTCTCATCTTTCGTGGCGCTAACTATACCTATTTACTTAGCTACGTGTTTATTATTTAATTGTATATTTTTATGTGTCTGTAACCTACTAACACTAGAATTTAAGTTAAAATTGTTACTAACCCTATGGACTCCGGTCTGAAATAAAAATATTCTATTCTATTATAATAAAAATGCTAGTGCATGTTGTTTCCAATGTTAATACTTTAATACTAGGTACAATTACAATAATATTGTTTAATTGGCTCTAGTCGATATTGTTAAATAGGTACATCCTGACATACGAGTTTCCACACTTAAATGAAACCGTTATTGAAATATAATTGTAGTCAGAGCCATATAAATTAGGTAGGTGTAACATTATGATGTAAGTAAGTACATTAATACTTTGATCAGTTGGTACCAGGTGGTACTTGCCTGGGTGACTACTTAGGTACTTACATCATATCGTCGCTCGCCTGATTGGGTAACTGTACTAACTCATTTTTCACATTTTTTGGCTGATCTGAGTCAGGACCACCGCTCGTGTATTCGTGATTCTTTACACTTTTCACTAACCGTCGTACCTTTATGTTATTTGGATCTCAATATATAACCATTTTAAAAGGCAACAAAATGTAAAGCATCACGAATAGAGGAGTGTAGCCGTCCCAACCCGAATCAGCTAAAAAATGAGATAGAACAGTTCGTCATGCGAGCGACGATATGTATTCTGTGCTTACGTACCCAAGTACTCTACAATTACTATCGTGTTAGCAGCGCAATTCAAATAACTAGTCTTTGTGACCTTTACGCATCAAATGATACAATGAGAAAAAAACAGCAGTACAAATACAGTCTCTCAAATGGCCAAACATTTCTTCCTACTTTAAACCTTTGTAGATAATGGCGACCCGAGTACCGGACATAGCTTGCAGAGTCAGCAAACTGAATTGGCAGTGGGCTGGCCATGTTTGTCGAAGGACCGATGGCCGGTGGAGGAGACGCTCCCCAGCTATATGGACCGACGATCTTAAAAAGGTGGCTGGGACAGACTGGATGCGGAAGGTGGAGGACAGGGGGTTGTGGTGCAGCCTGGGAGAGGCCTTTGTCCAGCAGTGGACTGCGATAGGCTGAGTTGATTGATTGAGATAATGGCGATGCTACTTCCGAATCGTATGGGTAGGTAATATTAAAAAAAAATACATACCTAGTAAATAAAAATATTGTGTAGAGAGTCCCGCCTACATAAATATTGGGAATGTAAAAACTTGGCATAAATAAAGAATGCATCTTTTATTTCAGCAGGCGCCTAACAAGGGTTTTTTTTACATACAACCCATATTTTTCCCATTGGAGAAGCTAAATAGTGGTGTTAACAATTCCAAGACTTTCCAAAAAACAACCCTTAACGAGTATTACGGTGTAGGAAATCAACTGGAAAATCTAGTTTATGTCAGTAATCAGCGCAAACAAAACTGAAGGCAACATTTATTATTTGACAATAACCAAAATATTCTCTGAGTTTACTATGTGTTCTCCAAGCTAAGCCATAAGAAAGTTAGGTATGCTCACAGAATTGGCCGCGAACGTCCTGGGATGAGTGACTCGAGATGAGTGAGGCGAGTGTCTGCCACCACAAAAGCTCCACAGCCACCTTCCTTGCACATGTACTTGGTGCCACTAACAATAAGTATAAGGATCCGTTCACACAGACCGGCTCGGAGAGGAGAGCAGATTCTTATCACGTTGAAAACAGAGTTTTTAGTATTTGTAGTAAGGTTTATTTTTGCATGTGCACTGCTTTTGTCATTAAGAATGCTTGAACGCGCTTGGTGTGAAATAATAAGAGGAGCTGACCGGCTCCGATCGCGTACTTTTTCTCGTTCGCGCAGCTGTTCGGCTCCGATTGCATGCTCTTTCTCGCTCGCGCAGCCGATCGGCTCCGATTGCGTGCTCTTTCTCGCTCGCGCAGCAGATCGGCTCCGATTGCGTGCTCTTTCTCGCTCGCGCAGTCGATCGGCTCCGATTGCGTGCTCTTTCTCGCTCGCGCAGCCAATCGGCTCCGATTGCGTGCACGCCGCCAAACAAATCTTGGACTGCGTGGAATACTGGTACTGCCTTTGTAGTGTATCCACCCGGCTCCGAGCGCATCCGACCGGCTGCGAGTGCATCCGATTGGCTCCGAGCGCATCCGACCGGCTGCGAGTGCATCCGACCGGCTGCGAGTGCATCCGACCGGCTGCGAGCGCATCCGACCGGCTCCGAGCGCATCCGCTTTCAGATAGCTTCCAGCCGGTCTATGTGAAATAGTTGGCGGCTCCGCTCCGACCAACTCCAATCGTATACGATCCGGTCTGTGTGAAAAGAAAAATGCGCGCCGATGCTCTCCGAGCCGGTCTGTGTGAACGGACCCTAAGAGGTGTATACTTACAGAATTGACAGAGAACGTCCTGGGATGAGGGTCGCTGACGGTGACTGCCACAATACAGGCTCCACAACCACCTTCCTTGCACATGTATTTGGTACCTCGCAGGTTTAGGTGGTTCCGGATGTAGTCGTTCAGGGACGTGTCCGAGTCCACTTCGGAACCCACTGCGTATAGATGAAATTGATCAAAATTTGAATTTAATTGACGTAACGTAACATCATGCCAGTATTTTCAGAAGTGGAAGGCAGAAGTGTTACAGTACACTCATATTAACCAGAACATAATATTGAAAGTCACATAATGCAATAGGGGTCAACTGCCATACATAAGGCACAAACCCATGTGCTACTGAGGAATTTGATAATGGAAAACCCAACGAGACTTTACTCATGACGTCATGGTCTACATTAGCGTATCCGCCAACTGGACCCATGAGGCAGACAATGATTTTAATATTTTTTTTAATCTGTGAAATGAAAATAATAAAAATGGACAAGACCTTTTTATTGTTTCCTTTTTTCCCACATATTTTTGTAATTTCTTAAAGTTTATATTTTCTACAGATAAAGATTCGATTCCTTGACTTTATCCAGAGCCCTGATTCACTATGATTCTGATTCCTCACTTCGAAACTACGAAAATTCATTAGCTCCTTAACTTCGCGTTCATTTCATTTCATTGTGTCAATCAAAACAATTAGACATATAAAGTATTCTCTAACGGCCGAACCCTATTGGGTTCGGAGGTTATTACCTATTTTCAGATAAAGACAGATCGCTATTTTCTTTTTTATGGATGGGAAATCATCAAGTGACGACTCCCGCTCTGGGTGGAGCGGAAGGGAGTGTAATAATAATAATAATATTCCACAACTATCACACAACGCCATCTAGTCCCAAGCTAAGCAGAGCTTGTGTTATGGGTACTAGACAACTGATAAACATACTTATATATTTGTAAATACATACATATTATAGATAAATTACACCTAGACACAGAACAAATGATCGTGATCATCACACAAACATTTGTCCTGGGTGGGAATCGAACCCACGACCTCCGGCATAGCAGTCAGGGTCACTAACCACTAGACCATCAGGCCTGTCAAAAGTGTCAGACTCTTACTGACTAAAACCCATCCGTGTTCCTTCCTTATGCCCGGTTTCTGAAGAATTCTTCGGAGTTTAAACATTCGAAATAGCTGTTGATTCGACATAATTATCTACTTAACCGAATTCCTTCCTTATACTCGGTTTTTGAAGTTCTCAGATAAACCCTCGATAATAATTCAATCGACTTTTAAGTTACATGACGTGTTCAGAAACACGATATCGAACCAATAATCACTATCGAATGGATAAACTCCGTTTAAAAACCTCAGAAACCGGGCATTAACCCTTTATGTTCCGGGGTAGCGGTAACCCTTTCGGACAATCCCGCACCCCCGGACAGATCGCTACTGATGGTAGCCAGTATAATAATAACTACCAGTATAATATTATAATCATACAGATCGCTACTGATATAAATTTTTGGGGCGTTAAAACCAGAGATATATAGGGTTTTCTACTTCCACTCACTATGCCAAAACTGGTAATTGAATACGGCCGTAATACGTTACGTTATCTAATGTCTGTCTTGTACTGGATACTATTAATTGATAATGGTTTGATTAGGTTTTTCTGGGTTTCCCTAATCCTGCGCAACAAATGTTGGACCATGATGATTGTATTCCCAGACTGAGAGATAAATTGGAGGTGTGTAATTTTGTAATTGTATAAAGATGTTTGATATATGTTTGATATCTTATATCATAATTAAAAGGATTTACTTTCAAGGGGTGCTGGACTCTTGGTTGGCTTGACTCAACTCAATATTGTTTGTTTTAGTGTGTAATTTTTTTTTTGTGGAAACTCAGTTACAAATTATTGTTAATGAATGACATTTCATAGTAAGATTATCTCCACTTACCGGAACACTTATCCTTATTCACATAAAACGTAATCCTGTCCATGTTGAATCAGAACTGATACGAAATCGTACGTGCGGCTAACTCATCAATATAAATCAAACGATTTCGTACTAAATTGTATCGATTTCTTATTTATCGTTGTAATTAAGGATGCGCCGTCATAAATAAGGATTTAGGCCTCGTCTACACGAACGAAGGCACCTGTCAGACGACCGACGATTAGCGAGAAGTGAGTACAGCTCAGTGGCGTGCATTGGTTTTCAGAATAGGTAGGCACTAGGCCGGGTCTAGTCTAGGCAAACGCAGTCACTAATCAGAAAAAAAAGTGTGGTCAAAAGTGTGGTTATTTGAGTAGGCATGCCTACTTAAGGGTGATAAATTGCGAAGGTCGAACGTCATGGTTATTACGCGTGAGACGTATGTATTTTTAATTTTGTCGTATTAACTTGAACGAGTAAATACCAATGACAATGTGCGAATAGTACGGGAGCCGAGTAGGCCGTCCGGCGACTGCCTACTGCCGCGCGTGTTTGTATGAAGATTTTGTTCTTTGTTAGGTATGATAATTTAGAGAGTTTCTTAATTGTGGGGCACACACACTAAAATGTAATTGACAGGCTTATCTTGATATATCTAGGTAGGCACTGCTTATATGCCTATATGCAACGCACGCCACCGGTACAGCTAACAACTAGAGACGAGTTGGCAAACAACAAGCAGTGAGTGTGTAGTTCGGATAGTTTTTTCGCTAGGCTATGAGCGAGTGCGACGAGTAGAATGACTGCCCAGTCACTAACTGGTATGCGTATGACCAAGCGAGAGTGTCTATGCGAGTGTAATGTTCTGCCCGCCAAACGAGGGTCGCTTTTGAAGTGAAACTTCTTTACGCACGCTTGACTTGGGGAGTAAGCTGGCGAACGCATGACGTAAGCGTTACGAAAAGTGTGATCGGGCGAGGCGAACGGGAGTTGAGTGGGGGATATAAGCAAGAGAAAGCAGTGTGGGCGCACATTTTCTTTCTCTCTTCCTCTCATAGCCAAATACGTTTGAAGTTTCACTTCAGTCGAGTGGTCATAAGCACACTCGTTTTTTTTTTTTTTTTGTGAATGGCATCTCTTTGTTCAACCTATGATGTTGTCGTCTGCTTAACCAGGCTTGTCTGTGGATGCATCAATAAATTAAGGCCTCCAGCCAGGACTTAAAAACTAAGCGACTACACGTTAATAGCACCCCCTGTGGGGTACGGACCTTGGCTTAGGGCGCGGGCGTCGCTGGGAGAGGGCAGCAAGGGACAGGCTGTATCGGAATTATTTAGGGACAAAGGGGTTAGAAGATTTTTGTATAGAGGGTGGCCCTAAGGTCGGCCGCCATTTTGATTTTTTTTCAGAACCGCGGCGCACAACAAAAGTTATATATTTAGATAGAGGACACTTATACAAACAAAAATGTAATATAACATAATATCCTAAAGCGTCAGGTTTCGGAGTTATTTACCAAAATATAAGTCGAAAACAACAAGGTTTTTCTTGATTTTTTTTCCCTCTAGGTAAGCCTATTGAACTATTTAGGTAATAGAAACGTTATGAAACCTTTATGGAGAAGAAACAAATGAAGAAAAGACATTTTTTAAATAAATAATTAAACACGGCAATTTATAGTTCGTTTTTTAATCCCAGAGACTAATCTGACATTTAAGTCTTTTCTATTTTCGTTTTTTTTAGTATAGATTTTTGACATTACACTTGTCAGATTAGTCTCTGGGATTAAAAAACGAACTGTAAATTGCGGTGTTTAATTATTTATTTAAAAAATGTCTATTCTTCTTTTGTTTCTTCTCCATAAAGGTTTCATAACGTTTCTATTACCTAAATAAGTAGTTCAATATGCTCACCTAGAGGGAAAAAAACAAAAAAATCCTTGTTGTTTTCGACTTATATTTTGGTGAATAACTCCGAAACCTGACGCTTTAGAATATTATGTTATATTACATTTTTGTTTGTATAAGTGTCCTCTATCTAAATATATAACTTTTGTTGTGCACCGCGATTCTGAAAAAAAATCAAAATGGCGGCTGATTTTAGGGCCAAAACCTTCAAACCCCTTTAATACTACAGTCTCAGCGGCGCGGGCTGGCTCAGGGTCGGGGCGGACATGGTACGGGGCGTCGCAACGGGTCTCGGTTGCGAGGACGGAAGGACGGCTGTCGGGACCTTCACAGAGAGAAGGCCTGTGTCCCAGCAGTGGGAACATTATAGGCTGATTATAACTTAAAGTGAAGTCTGTGCGTGCGGTCTGTATGTATATATTAAGCCATATCCTTACTCAGAAGTAACGGATGCTGGCAATTGCTGTTATCCTCAAAAACAAGTGCATAATTGAATGTATGTACGAAGGTATAACATCCGACATAATATGTAACTACATTGTGTACTTATAATATCTTAAGTAGCTAATTATTTGAGTAATTCACGCGGCCTACCCAAATGTCCTTTCTTTGGTATTATTCGTCGAATTTTTGCTGCTCAAGTTTTGAGTTGAGCTGCACGATTTTTGACAAATGCGTGCACTGACTGGACAGGTCCGCTCAATCTGTGTGGTTCTTTCCTCAAAAGACCATTTCAGACACCAATCTACATGGTCTTCACATGATCTGGCCAAGATTTTGTCTGGACTTTAAAAGAGACTGTGACCTCTGAGTTTGTTTCGGCCTTTCTTCTCAGAGTAGTCAGATAGGAAACGCCGACCTCATCAAGCTTTAAAAAATATGATTGACGTGTAAAAGTGTTTGTACAAACCTACGTACTTACAGAAAATAAATCATTTATCATTTATTTAAAAGGTTTTGTTTCTTTTGTGCAGTAAACACTAAGTGTACTGAAATACCTAGGTATACATTCGTTTAGTGTTTGTGTGTGTGTATGGCATAAAAACTATCTATTGGTCAGAAATAAGGGAGCTAAGGGAACACATCCATACTTTAATATTATAAATTCGAAAGTAACTCTGTCTGTCTGTCTGTATCTTACCTTTTCACGCCTAAACCACTGAACTGATTTAGATGAAATTTGGTATGGAGATAGTTTGAGTTGTGGGGAAGGATATAGAATAGGTTTTATCTCCGAAATTATCCCTTAACTTTTTGAACGCCATTGTCACATATATGTGACAAACGAAATCTTACCCTGAACGCCAACGTCACAAATATATGACAAAATACACGTCGCACGGGTCGCACCATATTATGATATAAACAATTTAATCATTACTTTTGTGTGTTTTTATTTATATAATTTAAAAGTTTAAGCTTTCGTCTATATTGTGTTGCATGAAACTCATATAAATAAACCACCAATATCGAGACATTTTTTGTTTTAAGTGTGTGTGTGTGTGTTGTTTTGTTGGTACGGCGATACGTTTATACTCTGGCGTTCAAAAGGTTAAGGGTGTAAAAGGGGGGGTGGAGATCTGTAAAGGGAATCGATTAAAAAGGACTATAATACTTTTATCGCGGGTGAAACCGCGGGGCACAGCTAGTATAAAGTATAAACATAAAGTAGTGGTTTAGTTTTTTTCTCATATAGGTAGTATTTTTATATTTAAATTAGTTTTCTTTTATGTTTTTAGTTTTCCCTTCTACTTTTACTCACGCTCTCTACATCTCGTTTTACCTACTCTTCTATTGCAGGTATGCTGGAACAGATTTCTTTAGAAAAAAGAATTACCCTTAGGTAATGGGTAGATAATACGGGCTGGTGTCCGCAACTCCACGTCACGAATAAGAATCACCCTTGTATGTGTTTTGTGTTTCCTTCTTCTTGTCTAAATGGTTAAATAAATAAAACAGCCAAAATTTATTTAGAATTATTTTAGTTTTGATTTATAAATCACTTAATTAACATATCTTTTTCAACATTCAAGCATATTTTATATTTATTACAATGACATTCGTAAACGCATTAAATACAAGTCCAAAAATTTTGTTTTTATAAAGACGAAAAAAACGGACTGTTTTCTGAAGAATCGGTGGTTTCTTTAAAACTTTTAAAAGATCGTGACATCATAGTTTATAATTTTGTGTCACTTTACAAATGCACTAGAATATTAGCCTGTGTTTAAGTTTATCTTGACTACGCTTCAGAAAATAGTTAGTTATTTTCGAACTTATAAGGCAACCTTCTTAACCACGAAGTATGTAAGCACATTTAGATGTATAATGAATTCATAGAGATTCTTTATACGCCTGTACAACTTTACGCATATTATCTTATTTATTCCAAACACAATACTATTACCTAGCGAGGTAAATGCAACGATAGTAAGACTTCAAAACAATATTAAAAACATTTTTTAAATGGCACTTTCAAAAATATATTATTATATAAAATGTTTGCATTATGTTTATGGTTTATTTTAAAAAGGTATCTTATGTTAATGAAACATATCATCATCTGCCTAGCCTATTCCCAATTATGTTGGGGTCGGCTTCCAGTCTAACCGGATGCAGCTGAGTATCAGTATTTTACATGGAGCGACTCTGACTTCCAAAACCCAGTTACTGGGTAATACGAAACCCCTTGGTAAGACTGGTTGTCAGACTTTCGGCCCGTAGCGACTATCAAAGATCCATGAATGACAGCCGGGACCAATGGCCTAACGTGCTTTTCGAGACACGGAGGGGTCTTGGTATGTAAAAATGGTCACCCATCCACGGACCAACTGCGGCAAGCGTAGCTTAACCTGATCGATCGACCCGTGCGGCTGTTTTTACTTAGCCACAAGCCCCTCTGAAATTTTTAGTTAAAAATATAATAACTATTAATATAACTTAATGTTATTGTACTGTTTTGTTCAACGAAGATTATTAACAATGTTTGGTTGGTTTTATAACAAATGTAAATTTTGCAATGGCATATAAATCATTTTATTTTTATAAAAATTGCCTTCTAAATGCAAAGCAACAAAGTTTTATTAAAACATCACAATTTTCTATAAAAATCGGTGGTGCTAAGTTTTTATTTATTTTGGTTGATTCTACACTGTATTTTTAAAAATAATATTTACTTTGTTGCTATGTAAAACCAGTCCCATTGGTATTTTTTTCACTTTTCAAATGGTTTACTAAAAACTATTTTTTGTCTTTTGCAAACTCACTTTCGTGATAGGTACAGTATAAAAATACAAAATGAAATAGTTATAGACGGTTAGAATAAATATTTTTATAAAAAAAACAGAAATCCAAAGCCATTAATGATATTTGCATTTATGTGACTGTGTGAATAATTAACTTACAAAACATTCGTAAAAGTATATTGGTACGTAGCTTACTACTTCATGATAAACGTAACTAACTGAAAACTTAAAAAAAGGACTCAAAATCTTACAACTAAGTATAAGAAACTTAAAAAACTAAACGTAATAACAATGTTTTCACATCAACACTTGTCATGCACCATATTTTTGAGAAATAAGCATATACGGCAAAACGATTGATGCAGATACATTGATGCAAGTCAAATGATTGATTCGAAACAATTAAACTCACCACGCCGACAACATTTAGAAATATTCTTATGTATCAAACTTATAATTACCAGCACAGCACACATTAATATTTTGTTAAAAATCCTATAATTTACGAGGCAGTATTGTTTAAGGCACATATTTTGTGTCCAAAATTCTATGTAAATATTTTTTTTAAACATTTAAAAGTGAGTCATATAAAGGCATAGGCAGCTAATAAATGTATTTAGCTAACTAGCTTCTGCCCGCGACTTCTTCCGCGTGAAATTTTACCCTCTTAGGGCTGGAATTTCGAAAAACCTTTCCTTAGTGGAAACCTACTCTTCACAAAGAACACACCCTCCGAATTTCATGTAGTCTAGGACCAGCGGTTTAGGCTGTGCGTTGATATATCAGTCAGCCAGGACTATAGATGGTTATTTCTTATAAAATGAATGTTATAATGTTTATAAAAATTTGGACATGTGGCTGATAATTAAGCGTTTTACCAATATCATAGATACTGTAGATATTATGAATGAGTTATCCATTAAGCTGTGTTGTAGACTGCTGGCTTGTGGGCGGGGTCGTCCATCTTCAGATAATAGCTTCTGACCACCAGTAAGAAGTAGATGTTCAGAACTGGAAACAATTATTCACATAAATTAATTCGTAAGCACATACTTATGGACATTAAAAAAAAAATAGTAGAAGTGACATATTTAGAAGACTTTTAGTAGCATTTATGAATAATTGCTTTGTGAAATTTTGTAGGGGCAACCGACGTGTTTCCCTATTGTATAAAAATATATCATCCTAAAGACTTATTTCTACTGACTATAATGTTCCCACTGCTGGGACACAGGCCTCCTCTAAGTGAGAGGGAGTGGGCCGTAATCCACCACGCGGGCCCAGTGCGGGTTGGTAGATGTCTTCGAACTTTTGTTTGTAGGACATGCCGGTTTCCTCACGATGTTTTCTTTCACCGTTTTGAGAGCAGTGGCGATGTTATTATTTACACAAAGTTAGTTATGTTAGTTTATGCCTGGGTTTGAACCCACGACCTACAACTCCTAAGTCGGGGCCGTTACGACTGAGCCACCTCTGGTCTCACCTCGGCTGTTCACATAGGCAACGCAGAAGAACTCTTACTTCATATTACTTATACAAACAATAATGTTATGTATAGAAATGTGTCCGTTACCCCAGCCAGATGTTGTCGAAAATGGTAATTTGAATCTTATAGATAATTAGTTTTGCGGCTTCTGTAATTGTTGCACACATTTTTAAATTTGTTGCGCTTATAGTTTTTTAATTATTTCACAAAAACATATCCTGCTGGGGTAACGTTACCCCAGCCAGACCTTTTTCTTTCTAATGGGAATATTTAAATAAATACTAGCTATACAATTAGTTGTCTATATGAAGTAAATGTTGTGCCTTATTTTGTATTTGTACTTTCTTCGGTTGCGAAGTTATTCGAGATTTTGCTGGTGTAACGTTTTTGGTTTTGCTAGATCTTTGAAACGGTTTAGCGGATTCTTATCATATTTTGTACATGACTTCTTAGGAATTAGTTTAAATTTGTTCTGCAATAAAAAAAAAACAAAATAATGCATAGCTTAAAGGTTATTTAATTAAATAGAAAAACACTTCAATTGGTCCCAGCACTCTCAATATTAGGTTTAAAGACTTACTTTAAACGTTATTTTGAAGCTTGTAATTGCCTTCAAATGTATGTGAAGTTTCATTAGTATCCTGTAAGTATTTAACAAGTTATGATGATATTCAGTTCTTCACGAGCACGGTCATGGTGCGCGCGGTGTTATTTGGTCACTGATAAGCCTGTTTATGGATATATGAACTGAATGTTATGTCAATAATTAGTTGTTTAGTTCAGTTGTATATCAGTAAAATTTCAGCGTAATACATTGGATAATTAATGAGATAATACGATTAAAGTCATTAGGAAGTGAATGACCGTGGTAACCCGACCAGGTTTAGGTGGTTACGAAAAAGCGAAAACGTAGAACATTATGCTATCTTTTGAAATGTTTAGTATAATACACCTTACAATTTTGGTACAGACGCGTACACTGTTATATACATAATAATATAATAATATCTGTACTATGAAAACATTATTATTATCTTCCAGTTGCACATACTTTCACCGATAACACGTGTTCGGTGGGACGCGGGAGGGGTGGGGTGAAGGGGTAATTCATTGTTTGCATAACGCACTAAAGATGCTCCATTATCACATAATTCATCTTGTAGAGTGCGCGTGCGCTTCCGTAGTTCCGTTTCCTGTTTTTGCAAATATTTATCGAGTGCGTGAGAGCTATTTAATAAGTGTGGCTAATTACTGTTAATGTGGAGTGCTTCTATTGATGATCATAATTATGGTGCGTGTTGCTTGATGAATTCACGAACAAGGTAAGCTTTATTGATCTGTGATTTTAATTGATATAAGTAGGTATTAGTAGACATACGTAAGTTTAGTGTCAACTGAAAAAAAAACATTGTTTATTATTTATTGTCTGTGATTATTACACATTTTAATATGTGTAAATTTAAATAAAAACTGTAACTGTGTACTAGGGTGCTTCTTATTTTTCGACTTTTGAAAAATTACTGCGTCAGCCCGCCATTCGCTTCTATCGCCTAAAAAACGAACCTATACTTTTTATTTATTTTTTACCGACTTCACAAAAAGGAGGAGGTACTATGTTCGGCTGTTTGTATGTTTTTTTTTTATTATTATTATTTTTATTTTGTATGTTTGTTCATCGAATACTCCTCCAATTGTCGATGGATTTTCAAAATTCTTTTTTTGTTCGAAAGTAGATAGTTCTGAGTAAGTAAGTAAGTAAGTAAGTAAGTAAGTAAGTAAATTTTATTTGTTTAAACATGGTGTACATGATAAATTGCATGCAGGATAATAATGGGGTACATAAAAGTTCAAACATGTTCAGCCGCATATCGTGGCGTACAAATTTGCAGGAAGAGATGGTGCATAAACCGTGATAATATAGGTATTCATCAAAATTACATTTCATCATTATTCATTATAAAAATCAAAGTAGTCATTAAATAAATTAGTTAATAAAATTATAAATTAATGTCATTAAAAATTTCAATTCCAGATTAAAAATTAAAAGGATTACAATAATATGTCAAAAATACAACATTGTCATCTTAAAAACGAAGAAAGTTGTCCTCTTTCATAAATTCTGCTATACTGTAATATGCTCTTTCAGTTAGTAAACTCTTCAATTTAATTTTAAGAGCAGATATATTTAATTCTTTCCATGATTTTGGCAATTTATTGAAAATGGTCGGAGCCATGCAGAAGATGCTCTTACTCATAAGGGCTGTCTTAGCGCCGTGAACACAGAGTTTGAAATTATCACGTCTATTCCTAGGGACAGCATCAGACAAACGCTGAAATAAATGCGAGTTGGATTTAATGAACATTACTGTTTCCAGGATATATAATGAGGGCAATGTCAATATCTTACGTTCGATAAAATAAGATTTACAGCTGTCAGTTGTTTGCAGTCTAAACATCGATCTAATGCACCTTTTCTGTGCCCGAAATGCTATGTCATTGTCCGTGCTGTTCCCCCAAAAAATGACTCCATATCTAAGAGTTGATTCGGCTAATCCATAGTAAGCAGTAATTAGTGCATCTGTATTGAGAACCACAGCAAGCTGTTTCAGAGCGTAGGCTGCACTACTCAATTTTTTACTAAGTGCCTCTATTTGAGGTTTCCAATTCAATTTAGAGTCTATTATTAATCCCAGAAATTTTGTAGTGTCAGCTTCATTGATATTTATATTATTAAATTGAATATTAAGATTGTTGATTGTTTGTGTACGTTGTCTAAAGTGCATTACGTTAGTCTTTTTTAAATTAATTATTAAATTATTATCATTTAACCAATTTATAATAGATATTAGCGAATTATTAATGTCATGTTCATATGTGTTTATGTCATTACAAGCTATTGTCAAAGTGCAATCGTCAGCAAAAAGTGTCATAGGATGTTCGGTTATTTTAGGCAAGTCATTTATATACAAAGTGAACAACGGAGGCCCCAATACACTGCCTTGAGGTACTCCGTATATAACTTCACGTTCTTCTGATCTTGAAGTTTCTTCACGTTTACTTTTTTGACTTTACTGAGGTGGTCCCATTGTCACCAAGTTAGGATCTGATGATGGGATCTTAGAGAAATCGAGGGCAACCCTCAAATTTTATAGGCTCACTTATTGTTTTTCGCATATTTTATGAAGTATCTTGTTTATTTGCGTATGGTTGTCACCATCTCAGGTAGCTGGGCTGATGATGGAAGGTACAACTCCTTAACAGTAAGAAGTTACTCAAACAGGCAAGGACTGTTTTAGTAAATTGTTTTGATGTTTGATAGGGCATTTGTCATATTTGGTCTCATGATCATCAAGTCATGACCTGATGCTGCAGTCAGGATAGTCTGCAGAGTACCTAACTCCTCGACAACTAACAGCAGATATATCGTGTTTAGGCTCATTGAAAAGGGCTCTATGTGTGGATAAACGTACTGTTAATGAGGAACACCGAAGTACATAGAGACCTGATGCTGAAGCCAGGAGCATCAGAAAAAGTACAAACCTTGAAATAACAGCACCGTAGTCGTGTTTGGGCTCATTTTAAACAGGACTACATTTTAAGTTCAATGCAATGTTGACATAAGTCTGGCCTGATGCTGCAGCTAGGATTATCAGCTTCTAGTCTAAAAACATCAGGTCAGGATTTGATGATGAGATCCTGGAGAAATCGAAGGAACTCTTCAAATATTAGAGGCACACCTATAGCGATTTGGGTATTTTTTATAGTAACTCGTGCACTTGCTCTCGGAAAGCACCATTTGGTGAAGTGGAACTGATGATGAAGACCACAGATGGCCACCGGAACTACTCAATAATATCTAAGTATTTCACGGGTTGCGATTCGATTACTTTAATATGGTTGCTAAGCAATTCATGCTCGTCACAATGTGAATGGTGATATGGAGCTGATGGTGGACCTGGAGAACTCCTCAACAATTAACTTCCCTGCATCGGGAAAAGCAATATTTTGTTTGTAAAAGGCGATGATCACTAGGCTATTGTAACTTAGATAAATTATAAGCAGACCCACTAAAAAGCGTGAAATAAAAACATTTTAAGAAAAAAAAAAACCGACTTCCAAAAAAACACTACAAAGTGAAAAATAACTTTAATTTCGGAAGTCGGTGGCAAAAAACTAAAATACAGATCCAAAGACACCGACTTCCGAAATTAAAATTATTTTTCACTTTGTAGTGTTTTTTTTGGATAGGTTTTTAGGGGTCGCTATTGTACCTCGTGTCAAAGTTTGAAAAATTATGATAATGATAACTTGCAGCTCATTGTACATAAAACAGTTATTTTTATCATTTATACTTACATGATAAATAGTTATTTATGCAACTGTTTTATAATAAAGGGTATTAAAACACGAATGTGGGTTTTACACATGAGTATTTTAATACCTAATTATGTACAATTGCATACAAGACTTTGTCTACACCCATGATATTATGAATCCTGTATAAAAGATTCTGAAACAGTTTTTTTTGCAATACTAATATGGAACAAAAATGGCGGCCGGCGGGATAATACGACGTGAATTCGAATAACATAATTATAAGTTCTTTTTTTAAATTATTTATTTATTTAATACTTCAAGCACATAAATGTACAGAGGCGGACTTAATGCCATAGGCATTTTCTACCAGTCAACCTTTGGGTGATGCAGAGACAAACAGTGGCAAATTACTGCGCTGTGGTAGTGAAACGCGCATGCATGACACTGGTGCCGATTCTCTTGTACACCGAACTAAACTATCACTAAATTCCTTACTTTTTGCTATGAGAATCTTACAGCTATTCTGCATAAAAAAATAAAAAAAATAACAACAAAAAGAAAATTAAAAAAAAATCAATCAAAAAATAATTTTGACACAACTAAAATCGAATTTGACAAACGCGACTCGTCGACACTTTTCTTCGTGAATTTTTTTTAGAGCCGCAGGCGCGCGGGTTAGCCTTGACGTGTTTTTTAAGGGGTTTTTCACTTTCAGTATGGAAAATATGAAAAATGATTACCTACATGTTGAGTTTTAGGGGTATATGGGTTTTATAAAGGGGGTCGAAATTTTCATTATTATTGCGATAGAACACACCATTTTCGAGATATAAGCTAAAGAAAAAAAAAAGATACAGTACAAAAAGGAGGGTTATTTTGATTACACCTGAAGTCGAGGTGTTGGTGTGAATTTCTATTCATGACAACTAATTTTATTCCACACCTTTTTAATTAAAACAAAGCTATGTCCAAAAAAGCTCTAACGAAGTTCCTGGGGCATTTGTGGTATCTGTCCGAAGAACTTGTTGCGCTTGCTTTTTTTGATGACGAAGTTTCTTTTGAAAGCAAACAAAAAATGGTGATTGCTCTTAATAAGGAAGGTTCAGACTATAGCCCAAAGCGAATCACCTTGGATCTAAGCCACATCGAAGAAGAAAATATTGAGGATTTCGTGACCAGCAACACCTTAAGACTTTTTAGAATCCTGGAAATTCCGTCTGCATTTCTTTAAAAAGAACCTCGTCTTTGGGAAGAAGATGAAGACTACAAAGCTTCCAGAGAAATTGTACGTTCTACGAGAGTGGTGAACGACATTGCGGAACGCGGTGTAGCATTTATTGAAGAATTTAATAAACTAATTACCACAGACGAAGAACAAAAACAATTTCTTCTTTTGGTTGTGAAAAATTTCAGGCAAAAGTACCCTGGTACAGACGCCAGCACATCAACCTACACCTAACTGTCACATTTTCCCAATCAACTTTGAACCTTATGTTTCAGTGATAAAGTTGAAAATCTATTAAAGAAATTTGACAGATTGTAGTAGGTTGATGTGCTGGCGTCTGTACAAAGAAATCTACTTTATTAGCATATGTCACAGCTTTTTTTTATTCTAATAGTTATATTATTTGTGTATGCTTGTCTTTTTTAGAACTTAATTAAAGAATTTTCAAAAATACTTTTTTTTTATTTTTCATTCGCTGGTAGCGCTAGCGACCCCTAAATATTACTTTAAAAATAAAATAAAAATTACATATTAGTTTTTTGCGCCTTAGAACAGAATAAAAAGGTGACACGGATCATAATAATAAAAAAATTTTTTTGCCCAATTAAGAAGCACCCTACTGTGTACTGTGTATACTGAAATCTATAATTTAAATAAAAAGTAATGGAAAATTTCAAAAAAGCAAAATTACTATCTGTAATTTTAATCTGTGATTGTTTTTAAGTATAATTAATACTTTAAATAAAATTAAGCATTGCCATACAACGTGGCAATGCCGCCAGTCTCTTGGGTACATTACCAGTCGACAGCGATGCGGATGAATTTTTCGACGCTATATTTTAGTTTTTATATAGTTTTAGTTAAGTTAGTTTTTAATTTTGTAATACCCACGTCTGTCATTTTATATACTTTAAAAGTTCAATTGAATTGATTATTTTAGCTGTTATTAAAAATTCTTTAATAAACATGTAGTTTTTTTTTTAAACTTGTGTACATGTCTGTACTAAATTTGTAACACTATCCTGTGTATTATAGAAGGTAGCATAATGTTCTGCGTTTTCGCTTTTTCGTAACCACCTAAACTTGGTCGGGTTACCACGGTCATTCACTTCCTAATGACTTTAATCGTATTATCTCATTAATTATCCAATGTATTACGCTGAAATTTTACTGATATACAATTGAACTAAACAACTAATTATTGACATAACATTCAGTTCATATATCCATAAACAGGCTTATCAGTGGCCAAATAACACCGCGCGCATCATGACCGTGCTCGTGAAGAACTGAATATCATCATAACTTGTTAAATACTTACAGGATACTAATGAAACTTCACATACATTTGAAGGCAATTACAAGCTTCAAAATAACGTTTAAAGTAAGTCTTTAAACCTAATATTGAGAGTGCTGGGACCAATTGAAGTGTTTTTATATTTAATTAAATAACCTTTAAGCTATGCATTATTTTGTTTTTTTTTTATTGCAGAACAAATTTAAACTAATTCCTAAGAAGTCATGTACAAAATATGATAAGAATCCGCTAAACCGTTTCAAAGATCTAGCAAAACCAAAAACGTTACCCCAGCAAAATCTCGAATAACTTCGCAACCGAAGAAAGTACAAATACAAAATAAGGCACAACATTTACTTCATATAGACAACTAATTGTATAGCTAGTATTTATTTAAATATTCCCATTAGAAAGAAAAAGGTCTGGCTGGGGTAACGTTACCCCAGCAGGATATGTTTTTGTGAAATAATTAAAAAACTATAAGCGCAACAAATTTAAAAATGTGTGCAACAATTACAGAAGCCGCAAAACTAATTATCTATAAGATTCAAATGACCATTTTCGACAACATCTGGCTGGGGTAACGGACACTACAGAAATCTAAATTTTCTGACATGTCGCCACTTCAGTACAATGTTCGCACCAAGGGGCAGGTCGCTACTCTAAGAGCCATAGGTACCTCACCGGGACGCCAGGTCGCGCTGCAAACTAAACGTATACAGCTTTATAGTGGGTGACTCACCTTACGTCCGCTTGGTTACGCAGCCAACCATACTTTTATTTGGCGACGTGACCTGGCTGCGCCGCCATAGTACCCAATGAGGTCCACACCTCATAGGGACTTTTAAAGCCATCTCTAAAATATAATAAAATACTTACGTATAGAGAAGAGCTTCATAATGATCTCAACAGCGGTGACGGGTGCGATGGCAAAATTAGCGAAGAACATTATGATGCTCAGCACGATGAAGATCAGCGAGTAGATCAGGTAAGCCTTCACGTGACCGCGTTTGTACTGGAACAGAAACATTCACGTTAGGTTGCAGAACATACACCTTGCCGACTAAACGTCAAACGTATACATAACATACAAAATCAGCCTATAATGTTCCCACTGCTGGGACACGGAGCTCCTCTCTTCGAGAGGGACGTCAAATGTATGCCCCGCGCTAAAGCTTTGGTTTCCTAAGAAAGCGGTAACCAGTCACACAATAACAGCTGTCCGAATACAGAACTTTTTTTGACACCTTCAGAGGACTACATGACCTAATGCGCGGTCACTGTCGGACTGCATAGAAAAGAAAGAGAAGCGCGATGACACAACCCTGGTAATTTATTGTAAAATATGAAGCAATTATCTATTTACGAAAAATCTAGTGTTTGGACTAAAAAAAAAAAGTATGTTGCTTGTAGAATAATCTGACAAAAAATCGTAATGATTGTATGTATATTAGTCTGGTTTTTATTGTGAAAAGAAAATTTTTAGAGGCATCTTCGTGATTTTTTTCTATCGTACCAAATATGTTGTAAGTATTATGTTTTCAACACACTATCTACCTAGCATATATCCTGAAGAATATCATATATTTATTTGATTTTGTTTACTGTAGTCGATCATATACTTTTATTGTTTCTAAAACTTGCGTTTTTTGTGTTTAGGTCCTGTAAGCCATAATGTCAACTGATGAAAATGACAGATTTTCATGTCGGGGCCGTTACAGTAAGGGCCTGCGCACACCACGTTTTTTAACACGTTAGCTGCGGCACCAATTTTTGCAAACTTTCCGTTCCTGCGGCACGAGGCATTATCGGCCCGCACCGTGACCAGACGTTAGGGCGACACGCTGTCTATTAGACCCCACCTCCTTTAACAGACTAAAATCCATTTTCTGGCGCGAAATCACAGACAAATGAAAATTTTGGTCCTTATCGATATAGACAGTGAATTGATGAACCCTAATCTACCGTCGCCCCGGGATCTGATAGCTAGTTTAGAATTTATTGGCAAAACAAAATATGGGATCTTATACACCTCGTAACGCACTGAAATAGGGTACATTTTCGCTAAGATTAGTGATGGGAACAATAATATCGACGCAACGACGTTTATCTATTTTTGTGTGAAAATCTTAATGCGGTTCACAGAATAGAAAAAAAAGAAAACTGGAAGTAGAAAAGAAACTATCCTATTTATTCTGCCTCGGGCTTTAAAAATACACTTATTAGAACTTGAATAAACATAAAAAAATCAGTAACAATATACTTTTTTATAAAAAATCTCAATATATATTATGTACTTATTTATGAGTGTTTTTCATTGAAACAGGGTAGACAATAAGATTTTTTGCACTGAGAGCACTGAGTCAAAATCTTTTTGGATTTTTTGTCAGCTTCACGAGATAGTAAAAATGCACAACACTAGTCGCGGCAAGCTCGCGTTGGGTGCGGTACGAGGTCCGGGGGGATTTGGGACGTTTTAGCCTCGTTCCGCACTGCATTAAAATTATATTAATTCAGTGCGGTACGAGGCCTAAGACATCCGGTACCAAGGTAGGTATACCACCGAGTCCGGGACCATTAGCGCGTCTCAAATATACATTTATCTCTTTTCTATACTGGACCAAACCAAAGCTATGCCCTTCGCACGACAGAGATGTTCACGTTTTTCCTTGCCGCACCACAAGGAATTTGCATGTGGGGTGATTTAGGCCTCGTTTTGCACTTAACGTGTTAAACGCGCCGTTGACGCGCGTTTGTAGCGATACAGACGCGATACGCACGCGAGTCTGTAGACTTTAAATAGGATAAAAGCGCGCCGGCGACGCGCGTTTCGAAAACGCGCGTCGACGGCGCGTTTAAAAAACGTGGTGTGCACAGGCCCTTAGACGCAATCCTTCAACCACGCCAAGCAAGCGCAGCAATTATGCGGCGCTACTATGACGTCAACCAACGGCTGATGCATTATTTGGCCAGCAGTTATTGTGCGAATCTAATTATCTTTATAAATCAAGCAAGTTTTCAACTTATTAGATTGAAATTTTAAAATCATAAACCTTCGGCTTCTTCTGAACCGATTTGAAAAATTCGCACCTTCGGTGCAACAAATTCACAAATAGCCAAAACTGCAAAATTGAGGTAAGTATGCCAAATTGTCTCTGAACCATTGCCTATACTTGGGGCAACAAAAACATCTGCGAAAGTATCTCAAAATTCTACTAGATAGCGCAAGTGCCTTTGTGGTTATAAATGCGAAACAATGAGGAAATAAATGTGAAAAAAAAAATTTAAAGAATATAAATATAGCTATTTATATAATATATGTAAAATAAAAAAAATGAGCTGTTGTGACTTTGTTGCACCGAAGGTGCGAATTATTGATTTTCACACATGATTCTAGGAATATACTTTCAATTTACATAATGTATCTAAGTACCTTCATATTTTCATTAAAGTAAAAGCAGAAAAGAGCGAAGTAACTATTTAGTAATCTGTGGTCTAAGTTATCTGCAGATTACTTAGATATCTCATTAGCTGCAACGAGCATTAACCCTGATTGACGTTTTCGAGTACCTACATGGGTATAGATGTTAGATAATCCTTAATCCAAGCGATAAAACTGTATCGATTTAAAATGCCACATCCTAGATGACCTTATGCCCGGGCCATACCTACGGGAAACGCCGATAATTATCGCGATAAGTTGTAGCTGCACCTACGATTAACGCCCGTGTCATCGCGATAATTATCGGCGTTTCCCGTTGGTGTGACCCCGGGTATTACTGAATAAGAATTCTGGCAGCCCCGGTTTATTTATATTGCAGGGAATGCCCCCTTTTGATAACATTTCGCACACCTACTTAGATCTAAAGAGAGCTAACTCTAAAATCTACTGCAACAAAACAGATGCAAAAACTTATAACATCATTGTTCTATCTGCATTTAAAAAGTATTGATTCAGTTGGATGGAGTAGGTACAGCCGAGAACCCACGATTGGCATGTCACTCTACTTGTTCTAATGAAATTTACTACAATATTATCGCCCGACTAGTCTAACCTACAATATTATAGCCCAGGGGAACATAATGACTTACTTTAGGTTAGGTTTGCATCATCATTCTCCTGCCCTTAATGATAAATGATTTATTTTCTGTAAGTAGGTTTGTACAAACACTTTTACACGTCAATCATATTTTTTTTAAGCTAGATGAGGTCGGCGTTTCCTATCTGACTACTCTGAGAAGAAAGGCCGAAACAAACTCAGAGGTCACAGTCTCTTTTAAAGTCCAGACAAAATCTTGGTCAGATCATGTGAAGACCATGTAGATTGGTGTCAGAAATGGTCTTTTGAAGAAAGAACCACACAGATTGAGCGGACCTGGCTTATCCCAATTTATTTGGGGTCGGCGCAACACGTCCTTTTCTTCCATACTTCTCTATTAGACGTCATCTCGGTAGTCACCCCCTTTCTGACCATATCATCATTCACAAATTCCATCCATCGTTTCTTTGGTCTTCCCCTACTCTTATAGCTGTAGCGGTATCTACAACGGCACATGCGAACAAAGCGTCATACTGACGTCACGCAAATCCTGCATCTCGCAAGCAGAGTTTACTGCGCAACTAGCATAGATGCAACAGCCCGACATGAATCATCGGGCAATTGTTTGCCAGACACAACATCCGTCTGGTCGGAGGATCCTCCCTTTACCATAGAGTATGAGTGAACTTTACATCCTGTTCCTCATAACTTTTAATTGCCATCGACATTTGGGCATTAGCAAGTGGTATTAAAAGATAATTACCTGATGCAGCCCAACTAGCAGGACTATAGTGAATGCTAGAAACAGGAGGAAGAAGACAAGCATGATCGCGATGACTGCGAACATGACGGCTCCAACTGTCTGCACGTCCTCGTCCTTGCCTTGCGCGGTGACCACGCCGGCTGCGGCCAAGCCGAGGATGGACATCAGGATCAGGGCAATGTTGCCGATCTGGAAAATTGTTTGACAAAGGTAAGTTATTTGGTCCTAGGTTCGTTCGTGTTATTGGGTTTTTCTATCACGATTTTCTCAGTAGCAGCCCGGAGTATACGTTCATGCCCGGTTAATGGTAATATGCTCGCCGCCTATTATATGGGACTTTAACATAGCTGGTGAAATGTCGGTGTGAAAACTTAGGTGATGTGAGTTTCAAGAGAGCTGTCGTTCACCTAAGAATAAATTGGTTGTAATGATAGTTGTTAGAGAAACTTCAATCCATACTATAATACTATACATCCATACTGATATTATAAATTAGAAAGTAACACTGTCTGTCTGTAGGTATACAGGGTGTCCGGTAATTAATGGATAACCTTGAAATGGCTTACAGCAGGCCTTATGGCCGTTCAGAAAAAAATACAAAACAAAATATATCCTAAGTAGTACCTAAGATATGCTTTTATTTAAAAAAAGTTTACAAATTTTTACCTTTTTTTACATTATTGTACGCTACGACCACAAATGAATGAATTCCATCGGTTTTTTGTTGTTATATTATTATACGCTAACTATGCCGACAGATAGGTAGTAAATAGTATGTCTAGCTACTGCAATAAAAAAAAATAAAAAAAACTTTGATTAATTTTTCAGTGAAAAAATTTCAAATAATAATTGTTTGACAAAGTTTAAATGTCTTGGGTACAAAAAAAATGTATGAAAACATGAGTGACCAATATTTTTAAAATAATGTCGGTTTCAAGTCAATTTTATAATGGTATAATTTATTATTGTATCTGATATAAATAAAAACAACCTCGTACCGTAAGCCAATCGGGTATTTAGAAGATTTACGTAGGCGTGTCAGGGCAGCCGCATCAAAAATAACTGAACGTCGCTATACGAGACTGCTCAGAAAAGCATTTATCCGCAGATGTAGAGCCTGCATAAGAGTGGATGGCAAACAATTTGAACATTTATTATGAATAGATTAATCTCAAATAAAGTATTATTAATGTTAAATGTTGTTTTTTATTAAACCCCAATGGTCAGTTGCAATTGGATGTACAAATCGTACCAATATTTTAAATTTTGTTATTTAGTCAAATTTACTCCTTTACTACATTAATAGCAATAATTCACTATTTACATCAGATACAATAATAAATTATACCATTATAAAATTGACTTGAAACCGACAAAAGTATCCTATATCCTTTGATATAGGATACTTTTTATTCCCGAAATCATCCTTTAAGGGGGTGAAAAGGGGGGTGGAAGTTTGTATGGGGAATCAATAACCGCTGAACCGATTTAGATGAAAGAACAATGGGTAAAGTTGTATGGGCCCCGTACCCAAAAAAAAAGATGACTGTAGCATTATGAGCTATATCGGTATTCGTTGCCCTCATGGAGTAGTTTAATTAATCCTAAGACAGCATGTCTAAATTCACTTGGAGAAAAAAGATATTTAAGGAAGTTAAATTGGTTTTGAGAAGACGGTACCCAGAGACAAGGTTAATTGTAGCTTTATGAACTATGTCGGTATTTTTTGACCTTAAGGAGTAGTTTAATTAATCCTAAGACAGCATGTCTGAATTCACTTGGAGAAAAAAGATATTTAAGGAAGTTAAATTGGTTTTGAGAAGACGGTACCTACCCAGAGACAAGGTTAATTGTAGCATTATGAACTATATCGGAATTTGTTGACCTCATGGAGTAGTTTAATTAATCCTAAGACAGCATGTCTGAATTCACTTGGAGAAAAACTTTTTAACAAAAAAATTAAACCTCCGAAAAAACTGAAAAGCAAAAAATAAAAACCTTTTTCATTTTACCTTAATAAATAAGTTCTTAAATTAATGCAAGTATACCTAAGTAATTTTGAGTCGGCGCCAAACAAGCAACTTAATATCGTTGCGAGTGGTCGTGCGGAGAGCGCATTTTTTGTTTGGAATGTTATATTTATCGCTGGGGATTTCACGTTGCATTATTAATTTGATTTGGCTATTTCTATAAATTTAAGGTAATTTAGTGATCTTTGTTCATCGATTGTTTGGCGCCGACTCAAATTTTTTTAGGTATTCTTGCATTAATTTAAGAACTTATTTATTAAGGTAAAATGAAAAAGGTTTTTATTTTTTGCTTTTCAGTTTTTTCGGAGGTTTAATTTTTTTGTTAAAAAGTTTTTATTTTATAATTTTTTGAGGCTATAATTTACTTATTACTGCATGCTTAATTTTTGATTACTTTTAAAATGGCTACCTACCTTACTTTAGATATTAACTATTATATAATCCTACTTTAACTATTATTTTTTGTATAGTAAAATACTTAAAAAACAGGCTTTATATACCAACATAGATAGGCCTTTAATTTTAATTGTAATACACAGCTCAGCATTAAAATCTGTGAATGAACAACAAATCACCCCTATTTTCCCACCCTTAGGGTAAGATTTTTTTTTCCAAATTTACATGGGACCAACTTCGAGGTATCCATTAAAAAAAGAATTATCAAAATCGGACTAATCTGTAAAAAGTTACGCGTGGTCATACATAACAATCAGTGAGTGAACTATCAATCATCCCCTGTTTTCCTACCCTTAGGGTTGGATTTTTTTTTCCAAAATATGGGACCACCTTCGGGGTATATCCTTTCTAATCAAAAAAGAATTATTAAAATCGGACTGCTCTGTAAAAAGTTATGCGTGATCATACATAAAAAAAAAATAAAAAAAATATACGCGTCGAATTGATAACCTCCTCCGTTTTTTCGTCGGTTAAAAAAAGATATTTAAGGAAGTTAAATTGTTTTAATAAAATAATAGGAAAGTTTATTATCTTTATTCATTATTGTAATTGCCATACTTATATTGGTTTTTATTCAATACTAGCTGACCCGGCAAACTTCGTACCACCTTTAATTTTTTTTTTTTTGTTAATTTTTTCCCATGTTTTAATAGCTATTCTGCTATTCGGGGAGAGATTATGAGCTATGTTGGTATTCCTTGCCTTCATGGAGTAGTTTAATTAATCCTTAGTCAGCATGTCTGCTGGCAACCGACAATGCAGCATAAAATTAGATACAAAAAAGAAATAAAAACAAAACAATACAAGTTCTAAATCAATTTTAATTAATTTTTAATCAAGTTCTGTTAATTTTCTAAATCGCTGGAGTCTTATTGAACATGTTCCGTGATCCATTGTAGAATAATCCACACGCTAACAACATTGTCGAAATAATAGAAGACAGAATTAACGTTTCCAACAGGTTTGATGACTAATATGTTGTGGACTGTAATATCAACCGCCAAAGGGTACGTTTCACAGCGATGGAAGAAAGCGATGTACCATTTCCTAGCCTCAACGAGGAGGAACTTATCTTGTTTAGTTTAGGCACGTACCAATTAAAACTCGCAAAATCATACGTGTCAGAGCATTTGCGAAGAGTCATGTAGGTACCCTATAGAGTTATGCGTAGAACCAAGTCCTAATATGAGATATGGCGCAAGTGATTGACTGTCGAGTAATTATTATTTAGTAAGATTATTGTAAAAATGGAAAATTATACCTGTGAGACCTGCTGGTGAAGTATGTTTAAATAGAAACATTTTCAAACGGTTGATTGATGTAGCTTTTTTTTTTGTGTGTGTCTGAAATCTCTGTGCACGCCACTGCATGATTGCGACCCTCGTGTGTGCCGGGAAAGATAAACATATTAACAACGAGGTTGTTAAACGTGGAATGTGGACTCAGCGATCATTGTGCCGATAGTCGTGACAGCCTGTGGCTTAATAGCCAAAAACGTCGACTAGCACCTGAGGAGGCTCTCGTTGGGCAGCTGGATCAAGGACTTGATTCAGAAAGCGAAACTTCTCGACACGACCTACATTATTAGGAGGTTCTTCTCTCCGGAGCCCTGATTGCCGATAGCTTGGACCTGTTCCCGATACCGGTGGGCTACAACTTTTTTATATTTTTAAATGTTTTTATGTTCTAATATTTAAAAATATAATTTGTATAAACATGCATAATGAAATAAAGGAGTTAAAATAATAATTAATGAGAATAAATAACGTTCTATTCTTTTATTTTATTCTATTTAATAAATCAATTTAACTTCCTTAAATATCTTTTTATTCAAGTGAATTCAGACTTGCTGTCTTAGGATTATTTAAACTACTCTATGAGGTCAACAAATACCGACATATTTCATAATCCTACATTTAACTTTGTCTCTGGGTACGGTCTTCCCAAAAACAATTTTACTTCCTTAAATATCTTTTTTCTCTAAGTGAATTCAAACATGCTGTCTTAGGGTTAATTAAACTACTCCATAGGGTCAACAAATACCGACATAGTTCATATTGCTACAATTAACTTTATCTTTGGGTACGGTCTTCTCAAAAACAATTTAACTTCCTTAAATATCTTTTTTTTCCAAGTGAATTCAGACATACTGTCTTAGGATTAATTAAACCACGAGGTCAACAGATACCGACATAGTTCATAATGCTACAATTAACCTTGTCTCTGGGTACCGTCTTCTCAAAACCAATTTAACTACCTTACATATCTTTTTTCTCCAAGTGAATTCAGACATGTGGTCTTAGGAATAATTAAACTACTCCATGAGGTCAACAAATACCGACATAGCTCATAATGCTACAATTAACCTTGTCTCTGGGTACCGTCTTCTCAAAACCAATTTAACTTCCTTAAATATCTTTTTTCTCCAAGTGAATTCAGACATGCTGTCTTAGGATTAATTAAACTACTCCATGAGGTCAACAAATACCGACATAGTCCATAATGCTACAATTAAATTTGTCTCTGGGTACGGTCTTACTCGTTCTCCTTTGGTATGGAGATAGTTTGAGTAGTGGGGAAGGATATAGAATAGTTTTTATTCCCGAAATTATCCCTAAAGAGTGTAAAAAGTGGGGTGGAGACTTGTAAAGGGAATCAATAAAAAAGGACTATAATACTTTTATCGCGGGTGAAACCGCGGGGCACAGCTAGTAAATACATACATAAGGATAGTTCTTACCAGGTTAAGATACCCGATGATCAGGCATCCCGTCCTCAGCTCTATGCAGAAGCAACACTTGTTGAACTCGATACCCATTTTGAATCTGTAACAAGGAATGTTTAACATAAATTAAATATAATTAATCGGTACATAAAGACAGAATCTGTTATTACAACAAGAGCGAACAAGACAAAGATGACGTTTGACCGATCAAACGAAACGGTTTTTTTAAAGGAAGTTGTGTGTCTCGGTGTTTTTGAAGTAAAAGCTTCTTTAGCGGCGTTGTACACTTTTTTTGTAATGGGTAAAAAATGTTAAACTCGCGTCAGGACACGTGACCTGATCGAAAATTCGTAAGATGGATGGAGAGTAGACAGCCGGCGCGGCAAAAATGTCTGCCTGCTGTTTCGTTTAGGCGGCGCAGGGCGCTTGCGCAAATGTTCGTGTCTGTTTATGTTAGAGCGTACCACGCGCATCCATGGATGGTGACAGCTGATGGCTCGACCGTCTGTGTAGTGGCCACACTGCTGTGTATTCGTGAAATTCGTGTGTTTAAAATATGGAAATTGAACAAAGTGCATCTATTAATGAAAAATATAAAAAATGCACAACGTTAATATTCAAGTTTTCACTTCTGCCGGCACTCCCGGAGTGCAACCCGTCTTTTTTTTTAAATTATGCTGATTAAAGTTTTATTAAAGAGTGACAGTCGTAACGGGTCGTCAGAAGCCCGAAAGTCTGACAACCGGTCTTACCAAGGGGTATTACCCAGTAATTGGGTTGTGGAGGTCAGATAGGCAGTCGCTCCATGTAAAATACTGGTACTTAGCTGCATCCGGTTAGACAAGGCCGGGTGAAACCGCGGGCGCAACTAGTAAAGAGATAAAAATGAGTTTGTATGTAGGGGGAAATATTTGAACCAAAAAAAAAAAAAAAATTCTTTCACTAATGGACTACGATATGTCAGTGTCATATGATATATTTTCTGTTAAAACAAGAAATTTCACGTGGACGACGTCGCAAGCAGAAGCCAGTATGTATCCCTACTTGCAGGAGCAGGGTAATGTACTCATAAGTTACCCCTATTAATAGCCTATTACTGTATATCCATTTTACAGACGCCAGCACATCTAGCTATACAGTTTAAATAAAATATCGACCCCCTGAAAAATTCATCAGCCTACAGCAGTCCACTGCTGGACATAAAATCTAATAAGGTTTAGGCCAATTACATCTAAAAATTTAGAGAAATTAAATAATTCTTTAGCAAGTAAATTATGTGTTCAGAGTTTTAATAATTTATGTGACCCGAATGAGTTCTACGCCGAGTTCTTTTCACTATTAAACACGCAATTTAATGACACTTTCCCACTAAAGACTAAAAGTATTTACACAAAGTTCTTATTTAGTGATTGGGCGACTCCAGGTATTCGTAAAAGCAGGGAAAACCTTTTTGAACTTTATGGCCTAAAGCAACATATGAATAACACAAGCTTTCATCAGTATGTTGCTACATATTCTAAGACTTTTAAAAGTGTATGCAAAATAGCTAAAGCTCTTTATATTGGCAATAAAATAAAATCAGCCGATGATAAAATAAAAACTACCTGGCAAATAATAAATAATGAAACAGGTAGAAAAAACAGCGTAATACTGAATTTAATTTAGAAACTGCACATGGCCCCATAAACTCAGATGTAGAAATTGCTCAGGAATTTGAAAACTTTTTGCTAATATTCCCATTAAAACTACTGAAGCTTTAAATTCCTCACCCGCGCGTTCTGCTGATTTACTTAGAAAGAATGTTAAGGCATGCCCCTCGGAGTTTAGTTTTCAACATACGAACCCCCAGGCTGTTATAAAAGCTTTTAAAGATCTTAAAATTAAATCAACAGAAGATCTCTGGGGAATGTCTGTAAAAGTTTGTAGATCTATCATTGAAACGATTGCGCCCTATTTAGCTTTCATATTTAACATCAGTATAGACCAAGGAGTCTTTCCGGATCTCATGAAACACAGTAAAGTAGTTCCTTTATTCAAAGCCGGTGATAGTAAAGAACCCAACAATTATAGGCCTGTGTCAATTCTGCCAGTTCTCAGTAAGGTGTTTGAAAAGTTGATGCTCAATCAAATGTTACGCCACTTTAATAAAAATTCCATCTTTCATGAACAACAGTACGGTTTCACCAAAGGGCGTTGTACCACTGACGCCGGTGTCACCCTAATAAAGAACATTTTTAACGCCTGGGAAGAAGCACAAGATGCCATTGGAATCTTTTGCGACCTCTCAAAGGCGTTCGATTGCGTCAACCATGAGACACTTCTGCTGAAACTTGAGCACTATGGGATTAGGAATTTAGCTCTTGATTTACTAAAGTCGTATCTAAAAGATAGAAAGCTTAAAGTTCAAGTAAACGGCGTAAACTCATTGGGGTCTGAAATGGCAATGGGCGTTCCTCAAGGTTCGATATTGGGTCCATTCCTCTTTTTAGTTTACATTAATGATTTACCACAATTACTTCAAAATCAACCGAAGATGGTGTTATTTGCAGATGACACATCATTGATCTTTAAGATAGACAGACGGGCACAAAATCTTGACGACGTGAATAACTCTATTCTTCAGGTCCAAGATTGGTTTACGGTAAATAATTTGGTACTAAATGAAAAGAAAACCAAATGCATTAGATTTAAATTACCAAATGTTAGAAGTAGCGAATGTGACATCATACTGAATGGAGAAAAACTAGAATTTGTTGACCAAACGGTTTTCCTGGGAATCACGCTAGACGAGAAATTACAATGGGGACCTCACATAACATCTCTTGCGGGGCGGCTTAGCTCGGCCGCTTATGCTGTTAGGAAGATAAGACAGTTAACAGATGTAGAAACCGCGCGTTTAGTCTATTTTAGCTACTTTCACAGCATTATGTCGTACGGCATTTTACTATGGGGTCGAGCTGCTGACATTGAATCCATCTTTATTTTGCAAAAGAGAGCTGTCAGAGCCATTTATAATCTACGTCGCCGCGAATCTCTCAGGGAACTATTTAAAAGGATTAATATTATGACGGTACCTTGCCAATTCATTTATGAAAATATTATGTATGTAAGAAAAAATCTACATCTTTTTAATAAAATAAGCGATAGACATAACTTTAATACAAGAAATAAAGATAAAATACATCAACCATTTTTCAGATTAGCCAAAGTACATACATCTTTTATGGGGTACTGTGTTAAATGTTACAATAAAATACCTTGTGATATATTGCAATTAAATGAAAGAAAATTTAAAACTCACATTAAACGTATACTTTGTAAACAAGCATACTATAAATTAGAAGATTATATCCAAGATAAGAACGCTTGGAAACATGCTGGTCCTGCTCCATAGGACAATCTAGAGTCTAGACAAAATCAAACTGGTTGCTAATTTAATTGTAAATTTTTTTATTCTTTTTTTTTACATTTATTACTCACACCCTGACTTATTACTTGTATTTTGTTTTTTAATTAAAATCGTTTTGCTTGTACCATGTTTGTAAATATGTGAGCACCATGTATCTATCAGATAATTAATTTATATGTCATGGTTTCGTTTTTAATTCTTTTACCTATTGTGGTATAGTAATTTTATTGTAGGTGCATCGTCCTCACATGTTATTATATAATTAATGTACCCATGCAAAATATTGTACCTAAACATTTTAAAAGAGTAACGGTGGAGTTTCTTGCCCGTTCTTCTCCATACGAAAACTACCTTTTGGAATGGGCGACTAGAATCAATTCTATTTTAAGATAATTTTTGACGTTCAAAAGTGCCTTTTATGTGCCTATTTGAAATAAATGCTTTGACTTTGACATAGGCCTCTACTATTGCACGCCATTCAACTCGATTTTCGGCAACTCTCATCCAGCTGCTACCAGCCAACCTGCGAAGATCGTCGCTCCACCTAGCCTGAGGGCGTCCTACCTTACGTTTACCGATTCGCGGTCTCTCTACCCGTTTCTACGCCTAATATGACCTAATTGACCTGAATAAATTATGTTTGTAAATAAATCACCTAAGTACATAATAATATTAATGAAGACTTTAAAGAGAATGAGTGACAAGGGTGGCAGTTCCGCCATCAGTCATTTATCAAGGATGATTTAAATGACAAATTATAACTAATGACGATATTCCATCATAACGTAGCATTAAAATGTATCATGAAATGCCTAAATTGAACAAAAACTAGGGATATCGCGCAATTTATAGCACACTAGCTGCCCCGCGCGACTTCGTTCGCGTGGTGTCCTACTCCTTTCCCTACCCTACTCCTGCCCTAATCCTACCCCTACCCTTCTCCTACCTTACTCCTACCCTTTCCCTTCCCTACTCCTACCCTACTCCTACTGTACCCCTCTCCTACCCCTTCCCTACTCCTACTTTACTCCTACCGTACCCCTCTTCTACCTTACTCCTACCTTACTCAGTTACTCCTACTCTACTGCTACCCTACTCCTACCGTACCCCTACCCTACTCCTATTCTACCCCGACCATACTCCTACCGATCCCCTACCCTACTCCTACTCTACTCCTACCCTACCCTGACCCTACTCCTACCGTACCCCTACGCTACTCCTCTACTCTACTCCTACCCTTACTCCAACTGTACCCCTACCCTACTCCTACCTTGTCCTTACCCTACACCATGAATAGTTTTAAAATAAAAATACTTTACGTCCTCTACTCAGACCTACTGAATATACACACAAAATTTCATAAGAATCGGTCCAGCCGTTTCGAAGGAGTTATGTTACCAACACTGTGACACGAGGATTTTATCGCTGCGCTGCGTGGAGCGGCGTGTACATACATTTACGTTCGCATAACTCGCCAAAATGTAGGGAACAGCTGATTTTTTTTTCGCGATTTCAGGTTTGGTCCCATAGTAAAAGTTGTTCATAATGACGAGTACAATCTCCCATTTCGATTTGTCGCATATGTTCAATTTCATCCTGTATAACCTTTTGTTCCAATGTTTAAACAAAGCCCACTAGGCATAAGTGTAGCACACCCGACCTTTAGGATGACATCAGAGAGGTCGGCGGTTCTATTCGGTTCCCTACAAAATGGTTGAGCTGGATGGTGCTGATCCATGCGTCATGTTCGTGAACGGACGCCGTTGGTTGAGACTGGTCATCTCTTAACTGCCAAGGCTTATTTTTAATCTTATTTCTTGTATTGTTTCTTCATTTGTGTGTTTTTTTTTACATTGTTCTCACATATAGAAGCAACAAGAATAATGTACTCAGGATTTTGTAATATCTTGATTTAAAAGAGTGTCCATGGAGTTTCTTGCCCGTTCTTTTCCATAGAGATCTACGCTTTGGAATGGGCGACTAGCTTCAACTTTCTGACTAACTGACCGACTACTTAATTTTGACAATTCAAAAGTGCCTGTAATGGTTTAATTGAAATAAATGCTTTGAGTTTGAGTAATTTAGGGCGGCACCGTCCATATTCACAGACATTCGTGCTAATCTCATTTTGTTAAATTGTTGTTAGACATGGAACAACGCATATTACATTGTGCTCTGTTTCCGCGAAAACTAAAATCATGAATTAGGCACATGGTTCTAGACGTCGGAAAATTGAAAATCATTAGTTATTTAACATGCATTTTCCTGGTTCTGCGTCAGCAGAGAAAAACCTATGGCGGTAAATCGAATAACAGGAAAAATCTTACAATAATAAGGAAATAGTAGCTTTTGTATTTACGAGTACTATATTTACGAGTTGTTAATTAAATATATTCATATCTGAAAATAACGATGACCGTTGCTATTATTAATTAGTGAAATAGAATTACCTCAATGCATAAGGACATAACAAATATAATATGACAAACAAAATATGTGTAATTAAAACGGACATAAGTAGCTACCTACGTACGGAGGCACATGATAATATTCAGCAAAATGTAGGTATATAAAATCCAGGGTATTTTGGGATTATTGCACTTTGTCCCACCAATATGTCCACACTAAGGGGCCATCTCCACGAGCGAGAGAATCGCGACGGATCCGCGCTTCTATCGTCGGGTCGTCTCCACGAACGAGCGATTATTCCGCCAGCGTATCGTCGCGACTGGTAACGGAATCGCCGCGTGCCTGCGACGACTCGTAACGGAATCGCCGCGTGCCCGCGACGACTCGTAACGGAATCGCCTAATAAACTTTTCAATGTTAAACATTGTGCTTATATTGTTTAAAAAGCTTGTCGATACTTCACGTCTTTGCTTGGCGAAAGGCAACGCTGAAATGACGCTGCGTTTGACAGCGCGCCCGCCGCGCGCTCGCTGCGAGAGCGCCACGTTCTGCGGCGAGCGCGCGGCGTGCGCGCCACCAGTAGCGACGATACCGCGGCGATACGACGACGTTACGCGCGCACATTGCCGCTCGTCGCATCGCCGCGATAACATCGCCGTGTGGAGACGCGTTCAAGAGAGTGTATAGAAATACGTGGCACGACGATATTATCGCCGCGATTCTCTCGCTCGTGGAGACAGCCCCCTAGTAGGACAAAGTGAATGTTCACAATTTTGTCGTCCACTGTGTCCCCACTTATTAACTTCTGGGACAGATTAGCGGGGTAAAGTGAAATAATCTGTATTTTTCAACACAAAACATAATAAATAATATGACTGTAGATATTTTAAACAACCATACCGGTTAGCATCCATTTTTAGTTTAAATTTAATGACAAAAATGGAGCTATTTAATTTCCCTTTTCTTTTTTGCAATTAATTTCTTTCAAACGACAGCAACATAAAGCAAATCTGACACTCTAGCTAGATAATACTTTAAACTGCAACTATGATGCTGAAAACAATAATAATGCTTCAACTCGAATAAAATCGAGTCGGTTTCGTTTTGGAAGTATTAATAAATGAACCTTCTTAACAGCTGCAAGTCTCTTGCAGTTTTCAAAACTAAGCTTTGGGCAATTCGAAATTGGATACAAATTCCGGATGCTGTAAATACGAAGACTTCCGTATTTATACGCGTAGACGCTAAGTGAACTGCGCTTCGCTTATAGGTACATATTATATGTATAGTGAGTGGTAGTGTGTGGGTGTAAGTGTATGTGTTATATATATATATCTATATATATACAATGTGGAGATGACAACACAACAATAAATGAAAACACTAGCAATATTAGCAGTATTTAGGAACCATCAAATAAATCGTAACTTTGAAATTAAAAAAATGATTTTTTCTAACAAATTAAATAGCCTAAAAGTGTAAACAAAAAAGAACACACTTTAAATATTGCGACAACAGCGCGATGTTATTGACCCGACAAACATATGGCCGAAACCTGAAAAAAATGTATAGGTCAGTGTCACATGTGCCGGGTACCCCTTTTTTGCAGTTTTGTAAAAAATTTAACATTTGTAGTAAGTAATAACTTCCGCATGCATGACTCTTATGTCACCAGCACAGTATAATATGCATTAGTTCACATCGGGAAATAAAATTTAAGAACAAATTTGACAAAGGTTATTGAACTAGCGAGCTGACCACATGCTGTGTTTAACTGCAGAAGTCTTTAACCTACCGGTGCTGGCTTGTTAACAGCTACATCATGTAGAAAATGTTAAAAATGAAAAATTATGTCCAGTGACTAAACTATTGAATATATTTGATTGAAATTTTGTATACAGACTAGGAACGTCATTAGGTATACGAGGTTTAATTTATTGTTGTATTGTCATCTCCACATTTATATAAAACGACGAGAAGTTGCAACAAGTTCCATATGGTTGAATGTCGACACAACTACGGTTACCATATTCGTACATATTTGCTAGATGGAACAGCTAAGGGCCAAAGCACACACGCTACTTTTTGCATCGGCGATCGGCGATTCAACTGCTTTTTAGAAGCTAAATGCAGCGACCAAGCATTCCACACCGCACACTTAAAAACGCCAAACGCGGCGATTCAGTCGCTTTTCGGAAGCTCGATACAGCGGCTGAACGCTACACTCCGCACACATTCGGATGCCGGTCGCAGCGATTTGGCATTTGCGCCAGCATCGGAGCAGTCGCTAAAACGCGTGATTCCGATACAGCGTCCGAACGCAGAGTCGCCAAAACGCGATGCAGCATCGATACAGCCGCAAAAACGCCGATCGCCGATGCAAAAAGTAGTGTGTGTGCTTTGGCTCTAAGTAAATAAAAATAAAGCACACATTGCCAACTGACCTCCATTTCTGAAACCTGGTGAAAGAGCAGTAAAGGTTTCCTTGAATAAAATACAGATTGCGAATTAAAATTAAGATTTAATACCATAATACATTCAGTTTGATGGCTGAATATCCAGTGCCATAAATCAAAAATGCACATAGATAATTGTCAACTGTCACGACATGTCAGTTGACTACAGATAATGAAATATGTTAATATTCGATTACAATTGACACCTATTTGTTGAATACCTCTATTAAATATTATTAGGCTAACAACTTGTGAGTCCTCTCACTTGATAAGAAAACAAATCAACAACATGAAAAAAAAAATGAACAAACAAAATCAAAGATAAAAAGAAAATAACCACTCAAGTTAAATTACCTATACAAATAAAAAAATCTTAATTAATAACTAATACTTAAGATATTTTTTTACATAGCTTAGTTTTTATTCATTTCAGGTTATAATAATCATCAATTTGCACAATCGATTTCAGGTCATAATTTGCACAGTCTGTTGTGATCTACGGTCATCTGTGCGATGCCAATTGCTTGACATCATTCGCTATCTGCACTGACCGCTCATAACCCATGCTCTGCATCATCTAATTGCATAGTCTGCTATGATCTGCGACCATTTGTGTGATGATTATCATCACCATTCTTATTCTGCACTGGACGCTCATAGCCTATGTCTACATCTTCCAACATACTATGCATAGTCTGCTATAATCTATAATCATCTGTGCAATATCACCATTTCTTTGATATCAATCATTGCTGCACTGATTGCTCATAGCCTAAGCATAGCATTGTCAAATCTCCTGTCAAGTCCATTTAAGTCTTCAACTTAGTAAATCAATTCGTCCTTTAGTAGCCAAAATGCTACTTTCATTCACAGTACCTAAATCGAATTCTTTAAAACATGTAACTTTAACAGTCAATTAATTTTTTTTTTCAAATCCTTTTAATCATAATAATTCTTAAATCACAATATCATACTAAACTTTGATCCAAGTCCGAAATAATTAATTTTATCAGTCCCCGCTAATTTCGTTCTCGCTATCGTCACTGGAAATATTTTTATAATTTAACCAGGGATGTATCTTATCTACCGCCACTACATTTTCATACTTTTTATTACCTCTTCTAGTTAAGGGAGTATCTTCAATCAAAAACCTATCATTTTCTAGAATTTTTACTATCCTGTATGGGCCGTGAAACTTGGATATAAGTTTTTTTTATTTTCCTACATGTTCTTTATCTATAATTGTTCTTTCAACCCTGACAAGGTCACCAATATTATAGGTATAACGTCACTCGTTTTCTATGCTTATCAAATGCTTTCTTTAAATGACTCTGTTGTTCATCTATTTTAGACTTAGCTTCTGTCCTCAACTTTTTGCTTATTTATTTATTTATTTATTTATTCATAGGAGAACCAACAGCTATAACAGAAGCATAACAATATAATATGAGACATAAAGCCAATTACAGGTTCTCACGGGTAGAGACAGAAAATGTATTAGAAATCTTAGGATCACTAACAAGCACGAAAGGAAAAAAAATACAAATATAAGGTATATAAGCACTATGCACTTTTAAAAAAGTCAGCGTTCAGCCGAGCACGTGCAGAATAGGTTTTAGTGGTAAATGGGTCAAATGAGAATTCTTTGCAAAGAATATTAAAGTCCTTACTCGCTCGCACCATGTATGAGTTTTGCCTGTAGTTAGAAGAGGAAAAAGGAATGGAAATCGGCGGATTAAATCTAACTGATCTCTGAGGGACATTGAAACGCAGTTTATGCAGGAGATCAGGACAGTCAATCTCGTTAGATATAATTTTTAAAAGGAAAGTGCAATCTGCTAGCCGACGACGATTTATAAGTGGCTGCAGGTGAAATTTCTTGCACAGATTTATGTAATCATCAGAGTGGTATGGTATACGTAGCCGAAAACATAGAAACCGAATAAATCTTTTTTGTATATTCTCAATACGATTAATGTATTTGCCATAGCAGGGGTTCCAAATTTGTGACGCATATTCAAGATGACTTCTCACAAAAGAGCAATAAAGAATCTTAAGGGTTTTGGCTTTCTTGAAACAACCCGCGAGTCTCATAATAAAACCCAATGACTTCGAAGCTTTGGCCACTATTTGCTCAATGTGCACATCAAATAAGAGTTTTGAATCATGAAAAACGCCTAGGTCGCGTACACCGTCGCATCTCTGTAATAGCTGCCCTTTAAGTTTATAAGTTGTAGGGAGAGGGACGCGTTTTCTACTAAAGGAGATTACTGAACATTTAGCAGGGTTCAAATCAAGTTTGTTAATCAAGCAATAATCATCCAATCGTACCAGGTCAGATTGGAGAGCATCCATGTCATCATCTGATGATATTGCAGAAAATATCTTCATATCATCAGCAAAACAAAGTAAGTTTGACTTGTGGAAACACGAGTCGATGTCCCCCACATAAATGATAAAAAGCAACGGACCAATCAAGGAGCCTTGAGGAACACCACTAGGAGCTGAAACCCAGCTCGACATGTAATTACTAATAACAACAGCTTGTGATCTGTTTTCAAGGTATGAAGTAAACCAACGAAGTAGATCTCCCCTGATACCGTTGTTAAAAAGCTTTGTTATAAGGATATTGTGGTCAATTCTATCAAAAGCCTTACTGTAATCCGTGTAAACGACGTCAACCTGTGCCCCATTGTCCATTCTGTCCGATAGAAAGTCATTGAGCAGAGCCAGGTTAGAGACAGTTGAACGGCCCTTAAGAAATCCGTGCTGAGAAGGGCTAAAAGACTGACTCAGCGCTGCATAAACTTGGTTGTAGACAACCCTCTCCAACACTTTTGCTAATATGCACAGTTTGGAAATAGGTCTGTAATTAACTATTTCGTTTTTGTGCCCTTTTTTATGCACCGGAGTTATAAAGGCAGACTTCCATATTTGGGGAACAGAACGTGAAGAGAGCGATTTTTTAAACAATAGAGATACTGGCAAGGCAATGGTTTTAGCACACCCAATCAGCAATTTAGGCGATAAGTGGTCCGGACCAGCAGATTTAAATGGATCGATTTTACTAAGTAGCTCAACTATAACATTTAGGTCAATCTCAATTGAGTGAATATCCGATGACATATTGGAATATGTAGCAGTTTGGGGAGGACAATAATTAGTAGGCAAATCATTGGTAGGATCAAGAAAAGTGGAATAAAAGTGGGAAGAAAATGCATTACAAATAGACTCGGGAGAAGAGATCGTCACATCACCATATCTGAGGAAACTGGGTATTGCATTGGACTTAGACCGCTGCTTTACAAAGCTCCAAAAGCGTTTAGGATTCTTTTCGATGGAGGCTTCCGTATCAGATAAGTAGTTGGTGTAACACTCTGTTTCAAGTTTATTAACCCGCTCACGCAGATGTTTAAAGGTCGCCTCATCTGAAAGTCTGCCATAAGTCTTAAATTTACGGAGATATTTAAACTTCTCTTTAATCAAGCGTTTAAGTGCCGGGGAGTACCAGATAGGGTATGAACTGTGGTAAACTGTCTTAGTGGGAACAAACTTATTCTGAATATCCGCTATAGTAGTATAAAAGTAGTTTACGGCGTCGTTAAGCGACATGTCAAGAAATACGTTCGTCCAGTCTATAGCAGCTATTTCACTGTTAATGGCTGCAAAGTCAGCTTTACCGAAAAGGTAACGAATAAAGGGAGCGGGAGTTAAATAGGTGTACTCAGCAAAGTTCACGTCGATACAGAGGGCTGGATGATATTTGTCAACAGGTGATAAAGGCACCAAACACTCACTTACCGAAACAATTTCATTACATAAAACTAAATCTAGAATCTTACCATATGCATTTATTATATATATTATACTTATACTTACCTATTTAAATATTTGTATGCCATTGTATAAGGCAAGCATGACGACCTGTTTATAATACTTTTAACAACTTGCATGCCGATTTTTTTTTATCGTGTGTATACTCATGTTTGAACAAATAAAAAATTATCTTATCTTATCTTATCTTATCTTATCTTATCTCATTTTGACCAAATCATTATCACTAACACGACATATAACTTCATTTAACACCTCATTTATTATATTTTCTGATGAATTCAAAACCTTAAAACCAAATAACAATTCTATCATTATTGTAAATATTTTAAACTCCTACTGTTTTTTATCATAACGCTTTTATCCCTAAACATAATTACCATAATATTTTCATGGCCTGGGAGTTTATACGGGTAAGTAATATATGATATAATTACAAAACCTCTAATATCTACAAGATATAACTACTGAACCTATAACTTTATTTGATATAATGATCAGTTAATATAATAAACGATTGATATAATTTTAATGTAACTAATTTCTATAAGAATAACAGACAATTAATATAAAATCGTTTGATATACCACTCAATAGACATAAAACCTATTTAGTCTAATATGATAAAAACTTTTTTTTTCATCCTATGTCATCCTATGTCGACGGGGCCCCTATTTCTGTGTAATTTTTTTTTTTTACGTGGGGAAATGCTCATGCATTCTGCACTACCACGGGGAGATAGTGCAGTTATGTGGGACTCCAACCCACTAAAACTCCACGGTGTCCTCCTCTGCCGCTTACGGCGGGAACACGGGCACGCGTTAGCACTCATCCGTGAACCCGCCGCGGCTGTCCGTCACCGGATCCTCCTCTGGGGAGTATTCCCCATCACCGGCGCACCAGAACACATAGCACGCCGTGACCACCCCAGGGACCAAACCAGCACATGGGCGCCAGACGACCCCGTGTCTGGGCACCCTTGGTCCCCCTGCGACGGGTCAGGTCATTGGCCCCGCCGCCTGCCAATTTTCGGCCGCAGAGGATAGGGAGAGCGGCCAACGTCATACCAACACTCCTCTTCCTCTGCGGCCCCACCGCGTCCGCCATCAGACGGTGGCGACCCCGTCAAGGCCGCGGAAGGTAGGGAGAGCGGCGCACCACAATACCGGCACTCCTCTCCCGCCGCGGCCTCCAACCCTCAGCCGCGATGCCTCCGATACGACATCGCGGCCCGCCTCAGCTGCGATGTCGCTCAAGCGGCACCGCAACCTACTTGTTGGCCGCTACGTCGTCGGCTTACCGGCAAAAGCCCTGACGAGCGGCCCCTCCTCGGGTTCCACTTCGCTTCACCGTGGGTGTCCAAGCCATGGCTACTGAGCCCCCCCGCCTCGACAATGCGGGAACCCACCGGGGGGGAAAGTAACCTAACCAAACCGAACCTCGGGGTGCCCTTTGCTCGCTTTAGCATCCTATGTTGACGATCTAAACAAAAAAGATATGACTTTGAATAATAGTGTAAAAGATGGTTATGTTGAGAAAATATAGGAAAACAAATAAAAGTATAATAGATGTTTATTGCTACTGACATTATGAAGTTGAATGATTCGGAATTATGAACATTAGAGACAGAGTAGTTAGGAATTGTGATTGTTAGGATGAAAAATGTTAGGAAGAACATTTTCGGATTTCCAATCATCGGGGTTGAAACTTTAGGTGAACTTTGGCGCACCCAAGATCGACACTGGTGTAAGACCGTATGAATCAAATTCCCACCTAATGTGGCAAACTGGCAATGTTTTTAATGCAGTAATAAACATTGGTGTTCTCCATCATTGTTTTTATTTTGCTACGACGAAGATCAGAGCAAAATTTAATTTTGCTGGCAAATAATTTGATTCCTACGGTCTTACCCCAGCAACGATGTTACCCCAAGTCCCGCACATACCTTATGACTTATAAGCTAAAGCTGAACTAGGTATCTTTTAACTTTGGTAAAAGATAAAATAACAAAAAAATAAGTAAGCAAAAACATTTTGCGGAAAGTCATCATGACAACATTTTGCTTAAATAATAAGCCTAGCGTAAACCTCCTTGCGCGGAGCAATATCATTGATAAATAATTGGGACTTTCACACAATTCCAAAAAAAAAAAACGAATACTGTGATTACTATTAGGGTTCCGTAGTCTACTAGGAACCCTTATAGTTTCCCCATGTCTGTCTGTCCGTCCGTCCGTCGGTCCGCTGAAATTTGGTACCAATATCAATCACGCCGACAAAGTGGTAAAATAAAAATTGGAAAAAAATGTTTTATTAGGGTGGGTACCCTATATGTAAAGTGGGAAGTGTTTTTTTTTTTAATTTCAACCCTGACGTGTGATATATTGTTGGAAAGGTATTTAAAAATGATTAGGGGTTTACTAGAATCATTTTTTGATAATGTCAATAATTTCGGAAATAATCGCTCCAAAAGTAAAAAACAATGTCCCCCCCCCCCCTCTAACTTTTGAACCATAAGTTTAGAAAATATGAAAAAATCTGAAAAGTAGAACTTTATAAGGACTTTCTAGGAAAATCATTTTGAAATTGATGGAAACAACAGTTTTTGTACAAAAAGAAGTATGATCGTATATGCAAGCATTTTTTTTAACTTCGTTTACATATTTTATTATCCTGAACGTATCTTTTTTCAAACAAAAAAAGAATTAAGTATTAAAATCGGTTCTCGCAATCCAAAATTACCACCGAAAACTTCTGGCACGTCTATGTATTAATTAGTAACCCAATTCCCCGAGAGATGGCGCTGTAGGTACTTATTACATTGGGTCGGATATTATCGAATTGTACGTGGGAACACTTATTGTGACGGACGGGAAACTACGGAACCCTACACTGAGCGTGGCCCGACACGCTCTTGGCCAGTTTTTTTTTTTAACCATTGGTCAGATATTCTTGTCTATCTACTAGACCTTTATCTCGCAATTAAATACTATTTTGTGCCAAGTATTTGTTTATCATTACATATTATTATATTATCATTAATATTATAAGTATGCACGACGACCACATGGCCCCCCATCTTGTTTATCAACAATATAATTCGCCCAGTCTGCACATGCATAGTTCCACGAAGTATCTGCTGTAGGTACCTACTCATATACAAGGTGTAACAGAATAAACGCAAGTCCTGAAAGTAGTTTGTTCATAATTGACTACTGAATCGATTTCAGTAAGTTTTAATATAGGTATTTTTTCAAAATTTATGTTTTTTTTGCCATACTGACCGCCGATTGAGCCATAGAAAATTAAATCTTATTTAAAGGAAATAAGGTTCAATTTTAAATGCAATAAGTAATGCTAAGGTAAACACGATTTTCTTAATAATCATAGTTAGTTTAAAAAAAAAAAGTTTTGTTCATTGATATTGTATATCTAAAGTATTTAACTATAACGACAGTAATATGATACTGATTACACAATCGCCTCAGTCTATATTTAAATTCATTTAACTACCTTTCTCAACGACAGTATGGCTTTAGACCAAAATGTAATACTCTTTCAGCAGCGACAGATTTAATCACAACTATTAAAACTAATAAAGACAGGAAACACATTGCCTTAGGGATCTTCATCGACCTGAAAAAGGCGTTTGATACTGTTAGCCATAGCCTGTTAATGAATAAACTTGCCTCAATCGGGGTAACTGGAAATGCTTTAAAAATTTTTGAATCGTATCTTCAGGGGCGCCGACAGGTCGTTAAAATAGGTGACAATGTTAGCGCACCTAAGGTAATCGACTGCGGCGTGCCTCAGGGCTCGATTTGTGGTCCCCTTTTATTCCTAATCTACATTAACAATATAGACAAGATAGGCCTGAAGGGGCAGGTTTCCTTGTATGCTGATGACACTTGCCTGTTTTATTTTGGTCACTCAATTGACACAATAATACAGGACGCACAAGAGGATCTCATTATCTTGGAAAGATGGTTTCTAAATAACCTGTTAACTATCAATACATCTAAAACCAACTATATAATATTTGCAGCCAAAAACAAAAAAATCTCAGATCACAAACCTCTTAGTATTAATGGAGTCAATATAAATAAAGTTAATAAAGAGAAATATCTCGGACTTATTCTAGATAATCAACTAACGTGGAAACCACATATCGAGAAAACCTGTTCTAAAATATTAAGTCTAACGGGGGCGTTACGTCGAATTGTGAGATGCTTTCCTCTTAAGGTCCGCCGCACTATTTATAATTCATTGGTGAAACCGCACATTGAATATCTCATAGAAATGTGGGGTTCAGCTGCTAAAACCAACCTAGAAAAGCTACAAAGAGCGCAAAACAGAATTATAAAAGTCCTATTTCACTACCACTATCTGACCCCCACACACAAAATTTACAAAGAAACCAAGCTATTTAACATTTTCTAATACATATTATATAACACATGTATTTTAGTTCGTAAAATTCTTTCCAAAGACTTACACACAAATAACATTCACAAAAAACATACAGGTACAAAAACGTATTCTGAGGCGTGCACAAGACTTACATATACCTAGTACTAGAACTAATAATGGAAAAAAAACAATAATACATGAGCGAGCAAAACTTTATAACGCACTACCAAAAGACATAAAAAATACACAATCGCTACCAATATTTAAAAAACTATTAAAATTCCACATCTTAAATGGGTCATAAATAATATTATTAAGTTGCCTCTAGTGTAAACGAGTCTTTAGATGTCGAACATAAAAACTATGATAACGAGTCACCGCACGGCGACCGCGAAAACGCACCGCACGGCGGTAGTCAATACAAAAAAAACCGGCCAAGTGCGAGTCGGACTCGCCCATGAAGGGTTCCGTAGCAGCAAGTAACATAATATAAATGTTCTGGTAGTTCGTTGTAACTTTGTGAAAGGTAAATTGCGGTTTTCGATTTATGACGTATTAAAAAAAACTACTTACTAGATCTCGTTCAAACCAATTTTCGGTGGAAGTTTACATGGTAATGTACATTATATATTTTTTTTTAATTTTATCATTCTCTTATTTTAGAAGTTAGAGGGGGGGACACACACATTTTACCACTTTGGAAGTGTCTCTCGCGCAAACTATTCAGTTCAGAAAAAAATTATATTAGAAACCTCAATATCATTTTTGAAGACCTATCCATAAATACCCCACACGTACAGGTTTGATGAAAAAAAATTTTTGGAGTTTCAGTTGTAAGTATGGGGAACCCCAAAATTTAATGTTTTTTTTCTATTTTTGTGTGAAAATCTTACTGCGGTTCACAGAATACATCTACTTACCAAGTTTCAACAGTATAGTTCTTATAGTTTCAGAAAAAAGTGGCTGTGACATACGGACGGACGGACAGACAGACAGACGGACATGACGAATCCATAAGGGTTCCGTTTTTTGCCATTTGGCTACGGAACCCTAAAAATACAAAACTTGTAATGATTACCTTCCTATATTTGTAATGTTAACACTACGCTTAATACCTACTCCCAGCACCCTAATTGCGTAACACACTATCAATCGGAATCTGAATCATTTTGAAGCCAATTGCTAATCCATTGCTTCATAAGTTCGAAAAATTTGTCTGCTCAACACGTAAATAACGCAATTAATGTTGTTGAACTGTCAAAATGAAACCGATTCCGATTGATAAAGTGTTACGCAATTGCCCCCCCGGACAACAAAAACGTATAATTAAGTAATATCTAGTATTTATTTCTGTATAAGTGATTTGTAATCTTTAGAAATAAATGAATTCAAACCTGTTCACACGATATGTGGAAGTGTTTGGTTGACACTCACACTTGACAAAATACGACGCAACCTAGGGCATAAAGTACTACTTTATCTACACCATGTTGGCAAGGAAGGATTTCATATTTCGGTAGGCATGGGGTAAAAACATTGTAATCTCAGTTTATTAATAATCGTAATAAGTATCTAGTAAAAAAGTGGTTTTATCTGAACAAAGAATGATTTTTCTATAAATATACAAACTCGGCAATATGCTATTTTGTAATAACTTGTAAGTGTATGCGACAATGCCAAGAAATTGAAAACATTTTTTGTGGAAATCATAAACTAAAATATAAGACCAAGAAACTTTTTTTGAATTGTAGCCGTGCGTAGGTACTAATTAAAGCTGTTAAGTAGTTACCGGAAAACCGGGGTTACTTTGAATCACGGGGTTAATTTGATAGAAACTTCTTATCGACATAAAATTGCAAATTGCGTAAAACGGAACAATTGGTAGATTTTTTTTTTCGGATGACTAATCTGGTAAACTGTCACAATCCTTTGCGGGTGCGCTGGTAATGACACGTTGTTTCATGCAAAAAAGGTAAGTTTTTTATCAATACCAATTTTTACCACGTAAAATGATTTATTGGGGCTACTTTCAGATTCTATATTAAAAACGGGGGGGTTTCAAAGTAACCCCAGAATCATTTTAACTTTAATCACTTTGTTTTATTTTTTTCTGAAATACTCATCAATTTGTTTGATTTTTTTTTTACTTTTACAGAGAGAACTATAAAAACCGATTATTACATTTTTTTTTTATAATTTTTTTAGAACCACACATTCAAAAATTACAGTCAATTAAACTTCAAAATTGATCAAAGTAACCTCAGTTTACGGTACCTATTACGTTTTTGGTATAGTTGACAATAACGTAATCTATACTTCTATACTAATATTATAAAGAGGTAAAATTCGTTTGTAAGTTTGTATGTAGGGGGTAATCTCTGGAACTACCAGTCGGATTTGAAAAATTCTTTTTACATTTGATAGCCCAATTCTTGAGGAATGCTATAGGCTATTTAACATCACGCTATGTCTCTTAGGAGCCGAGCGAAAAGAATAAAAAGATAGAAAGAACGCTAAGCGAAAGCGAAGTGATAGCGCGGGTAGGTGATGCGATGCGACGGGGATGGTCGGGGGAACAAGAAATTTCACGCGAACGAAGTCGCGGGCAGAGGCTAGTACCAAATAAAACAATATTACCAAAACAATATCCTCATCTGAAATCATTACACGAACCATTAAAAGCTTTTAATAACATATGACGTCACATTCTATGTTCAAAATGGCGGCGCCGCGGCCCGCCCTCATTCTACGGATTTTTACGTGCTCTTGGTTAAAAACAAGCTTGGCCTATTTTTGTTTAGTATCTACGGACACGATAAACTTGCTGTGTCACATAGGCGTTTCCTATATATGAGGAAGTTGTTTCGTTTTGGGCTTAATTTTTACTTTCGAGTAGGTTAAAAACTTTGCTGAAGTGAACTGTCAACAGTGTTAATCCCTAGCGTCAGGTAGCTCACTTTACCTAAATTTTCACGGTAACATTTTTACAGCTTGGGATAGGCAATATTATATTGACACCGGCAGGAATACCTATTTGTCCATCTGGTAACTTTTTAACGCATGCCAAATTTTTACATTTTGTGCAAATTTCGAAAGTCTGAAGGTGCTTCAGAAACATTTCGAATCATTAAAGTGCAGTTTTCAATGTCACTCGGTCACTTCAATGTCGTGAGAAATCTCCTGCAGTGTTAGTGCCATCGATCTTTTATCCTTCAAACCACGGAACAGATAAGTGCTTCAAACCGGTCTGAAGGGTTAAACGCATAACTACGTACGTGTACGTTGTAGGTTCAGATAGGATCAGGGTTGGAAAAAAAATAGATAATCAGAAATAATAACACACAACATGACATGAGACAGAGATCCGACTGTGAACGTTCTTAAAATTACGAGAATTGCCCCTCTTAGGCCTGCGCAGAAAAGGGACTTTTGTCCGCGGAGAAATTGTCCGCAAAGATAGAATGTATGGAAATTCCAGCAGTTTGCTTGTCCTTCGTGTGCGTTAATGCATAGATTTCCATACGGTCTATCGCCGCGGAAAAAAAAGTCCGCGGACAAAAATCCGTCGTCTGCGCAGGCTATTATGTAGCCATGGACGGATGTGACGTCATTAGGATTATTTAGTTATCGTGTTTTAAACTTTTCAGCCCGATATGGATGGTATACAGGATGCCGTCTTCCCGTTACTGTTTTTAATTAGGTACCCATTATTGTCGCGGTAAAATCCAAATGTTAAACAATCAAATTGGTGATAAATTAGTTTGTAAAATACAATAAAATAATAACAGGAAAAACCATGCGTGCGTGCTAGCACAACCTCAACGTGTGTTCTTAGCCTACAATCTACATACGCAAGGACGAAAAAATATCGCAGCGGTATTTTTAACCGAATTCAAATTTTTTTTTTTTGTATGTTTGTTACGCGATTACTCCGTTAAATGTAGACCGATTTTCAAAATTATTTTTTTGTTCGAAAGTAGATACTTCTGAAGTGGTCCCATAATCACCAAGTCAGGATCTGATGATTGGATCCTGGAGAAATCGAAGGAACTCTTCAAATATTATAGGCACACCTATAGCGATTTGGGTATTTTTTATAGTAACTCGTGCATTTGCTCTCGGAAAGCACCATTTGGTGAAGTGGAACTGATGATGAAGACCACAGATGGACACCGGAACTACTCAATAATATCTAAGTATTTCACGGGTTGCGATTCGATTACTTTAATATGGTTGCTAAGCAATTTATGCTCGCCACGATGTGAATGGTAATATGGAGCTGATGGTGGACCAGGAGAACTCCTCAACAATTAACTTCCCTGCATCGAGAAAAGCAATATTTTGTAAAAGGCGATGAGCATGTTGACACTGGCTATTGTAACTTAGATAAATTATAAGCAGACCCACTAAAAATCGTGAAATAAAAACTTTTTAACAAAAATACTACCAACTTCCAAAGGAAACACTACAAAGTGAAAAATAACTTTAATTTCGGAAGTCGGTGGCAAAAAACGTAAATACAAAACCAAAGACACCGACTTCCGAAATTAAAGTTATTTTTCACTTTGTAGTTTCTTTTGGAAGTCGGTTGTATTTTTATGTCAAAAAAACACACTGTTGGATTTTGCACTCTCGGCGCTAGGCCGTGCGTTGAAGTTCCAGTGCACGAAAAAAATCGCCGTGGGAAAAACGCGCTCCTGCGAACCTGAGATTGTTAACGACCGCATTTAAGTCTCAGAAAAAATCAGTTTTTTTGGATTATTCCACTTTGCCCCACCGGCCGCCCCACTGGTGGGGCAAAGTGGAATGTCAAAAATTTTGCAGTGGAATCTGCCCCACTAAATCGAAATAGTGGGGCAGATTCCACTGCTTTAAAATCCTGTTGGATTCTGCCCCACTAGGGTTGGCGCTTTAGAATAAATGTACAAACATTTTAATTTCGCAAATTTTGTATTTCCTAGTTGTATGTTGTCAATTCCGGACGGAAAGAAAAATGGAGGCGTGCATGCGCATCCTAATTTTCGCTCAATCTACGTTTTAATATGCTTAATAGTTTTCTGTAAATATCGTCACCAAAGTAAATTAATTAATTCTTGTAAAAGTTTTGATAAAATAAATAAATAAAAAAAAACAATTCTAAAAAATAAACACTGGTACTCACTTTTTTGGTGAATGTAGGACAAACAGACACTATTTATTTAAAAATAAAAATGCAATGCAATTATTCGAAATAATCCCAAGTCGGCGACTGTCTCAGGGACGCTCTCGAATCAAACTGGCTGGGTTGGCGCCGCGTGGCGTCACTATAGACAGAGCTTGGAGTGCCGCGATACAGCAAAAAAAAAATGTTCGTTTGTTGTTATTGTACAGACGCCAGCACATCAAGCTACCCCAATCTGTCAAATTTTCCCAATTGAATATGAACCTTATCACTTTGTAATAAAGTTGAAAATCTATCGACGAAATTTGACAGATTGGGGTAGCTTGATGCGCTGGCGTCTGTACACAAGTTTATATACAGGGTGAATTTTCCAAGTGGGCGTGGATGACCAAATTCTAAACTATGCGGAATAGCGAAAAGTACTCAAAGGAGTCGCGGGCTCGATTTTGATGAAAACTAAAACTGCGTCATTGGATTTTTGAAAAATCAATATTTCTAGCCAGGAATCGAACCTGTTGATTTTGAAAAAAAAAAACAGACTGTATTATTACACCATTCGATAGTGTCCCTAACCGCTCAGCGGCGCTGGAACATCGAAATTCCCCAACGCCCCGCGGCGCACGCGATCGTATCGCCACGCGCCAGATGGCCGCACTGAACAAAACATTTCTTTTGTTTACTAGTTGGTGACGGGCGTAATCTCAAGTTATGTTTTTATTAGAGCATATGAATGTCCCTTTCGGGTGGTATTAAGTGTTTGTTGACATTTCGTCTCTAATTTATTATATTCATTGGTAAATATTGACTATGGTTGAAAAAAAAAAAAAAACATTATGTGAACTTTAAACATTATTATTTCAAAAAGTAAATCGATACCATATATATTTTATGGCTTTTATTGGTGGAAGGGTTCTATCTTCATACGAAAAAAAATACAAACACACCTCATAGTAAAAAAATATTTATTTACGCCTTAAAGTTTTTCTGGAACAGATGTTACGTGTGACGTCGCAAATTCACAGACTGACTTTGACAAATAATTTCTTAACCACAGATACATTTTTGACGGCCAGTGTTGCATTTTTTAAGGCAGATATTCTCGATCGTTCAAATAGAAAAGAGAAAACCGATCCAAAACACAGTGGGTTAAAGGGAATAAGCAATAATATGACGACACAGTACTATCACCCCATATGGGGTGATGCGCCGCCAAGCCTGTCAAAATTGTTCCACCCATTTGGGGTGATGCGCCGCCAAGCGGCTAATAAGAATCAAATTCTGGGAAATAATGACATACGGCAAACTTAAGGAAAATGTTGAATTTTAATAAACTGCTTCTTATTTTAAAGTATTCTTACCTACATTACGTACCTTGTTCGAAATGATGCTCAATATTTTTACTAACACACCCGCAGCGCAGTCACCTCCACAATATTATGTTCTAAATTCAAATTTCTATTACGATCTTTAGAAAATATTCTAATGGAATCAATAATATTGTAATGCTGAATGCAGTACAATCCTTGGGACGTCGAATCCAGCTACTCGTATAAATTGAAAACAATGTTCATCATTTTGATCAATTAATCAGTTAAGGTTTAACCTCTCTGCTCGACAGAATTTTGACATATGACACACCAGCTGACTCGACGGGGTGTTGCGAATTACGTCATGATAATCAGAAATTTTCTTTAACTTTCAGCATTCGAATTTATTAAGAAAACTGTGTTATCGCGCCTATTTTGTAAAATAAGTTTGTGGCAAATATCTTTAACTATATGCTGAGGTCGGTAAAACCGCGTCATTCTACTGTGAAAGTTGTATAAAATAGATATTACTACACCTATCCAAAAGGTAGACACCTCAAAATCGCTGAAAATATGTACATAAACCATCTAATCTCTTGATGAAAATATGCAAAAGGGAAAAATAAAGATATTGTCATTCTCTCTGCATTCTTACTTTTACCATTTTTCAGACATAAACTACATAAAAAACATGATCAAATCTTGATAAAAATTACTAAAAATTGTGTTGCGACGTGACACCTCTTAGTGCTGACCATCCACCCAATTTTCTTATTCCGATTCAAAAATGTCATAAAGCCTAATCGATAATCGGTATTTAAAAAAAAATAAAAAAAATTGTAGAGACTGAATAAAAACTCTTTGGTATATTTTATCATGAATTAATAGTTTTTTGAAATATAATCATTTTAATAAGTACAAACACGTACAGTGTGGATAGGGGTGTAACTTTTTATGGTTCCCTACGTCCGAATGAAAAAACCGGCCAAGCGCGAGTCGGACTCGCCCATGAAGGGTTCCGTAGCAGCAAGTAACATAATATAAAAGTTCTTGTAGTTCGTTGTAACTTTGTGAAAGGTAAATTGCGGTTTTCGATTTATGACGTATTAAAAAAAAACTACTTACTAGATCTCGTTCAAACCAATTTTCGCTGGTAGTTTACATGGTAATGTACATTATATATATTTTTTTAATTTTATCATTCTCTTATTTTAGAAGTTAGAGGGGGGGGACACACATTTTACCACTTTGGAAGTGTCTCTCGCGCAAACTATTCAGTTCAGAAAAAAATGATATTAGAAACCTCAATATCATTTTTGAAGACCTATCCATAGATACCCCACACGTACAGGTTTGATGAAAAAAAATTTTTGGAGTTTCAGTTGTAAGTATGGGGAACCCCAAAATTTATTGTTTTTTTCTATTTTTGTGTGAAAATCTTACTGCGGTTCACAGAATACATCTACTTACCAAGTTTCAACAGTATAGTTCTTATAGTTTCGGAAAAAAGTGGCTGTGACATACGGACGGACGGACAGACAGACAGACAGACAGACAGACATGACGAATCCATAAGGGTTCCGTTTTTTGCCATTTGGCTACGGAACCCTAAAAACGGAACCCTTATAGGATCACTCGTGTGTCTGTCTGTAGGTTTGTTACAATCGATTTGTTTCGAATCTACTGGACCGATTAAGTTGAAATTTGGAACACATATAAATTTTTGTGACTCTTTATACGGACGTGTAACATGAATAAATTAATTATGAATATGGGGTCACTTTTTGGGGTCACATTAGATAAAAAAAAACAACATTATTATAGTTTCAAACTCAAATGGGTCCCGCCTGCTCCCAAATTTTATTTAATTTAAAATGGGCTTGTTTTTAGCTTTTCAGTTAGTTTTAGTACAAGGATGCAGTCGGGTTTTTTAATTTTTCTAATTAGGTACTTTTTTTTTATTTCCAGCTTTTTAGTTTACAAATGTGAAAGATGTGTTTCGCAGACGATTTAGTTCTTGATACGTGTTTTTTACGATTTGTCACTTTGAATTACTTTTAACTATATAAGTTGTATATATTTTTGTAATCACCTTTTAAAACCCTTTATTTTGATACCCCACTCGATAGGTATTGAAAAAAAAAAATATTGAAGGCATAATATGGCGCCAAAAATCCGCCATTTTGTTTTTTTTTTTATTTTGATATGCCCAGTGTCACTCTTACAGTAAATACGAATCTAACGACACCTCTCAAGCTAAAATCATTCGAGCCGTTCAGGCCGCAGAGCGTGCCAAACAATTATACATACTTACATACTCTCGAAAAACATAACCCTCCTTCTGGCGCAGTCGGGTAAATAGTAGATCGTTATACAAGGGTCGAAAGGAAACTATTCCCATACGAGGTATTTAGACTATAGTCCGAGTAGGAATTGATGACTTTCACCCGTGTTAAACACTACTTTTCATTTCAGGAAAGTAAAAAATAGTGGTCTTTCTAAAATATTTATTGATAATAATAACATGAATAATAGGTACCTATTTAAAATTAATTGAAATATTAGAACAATTTGTGTGCTATTTTAAATATGGAACACACTGCGTCACTGCCGCAGGCCGTCCCGCTTGATAGGTATTTTTTTCACACTGGCTGTTTATACACTCACAAGACCGCAACATTTTTCTTGATTATGTAAAAATTTCGTAGCTGACTACTTAACTAATTTAGTTCTATTTTTTAATTCATTCCCGAACTAGAGAGGGAAGCAATTACTATGAGTCTTTCCCGCCTTAAGGTGGGAAGCAACGTCTTCCACCCGCTATTCGGATCAAACAAATATCTACTACTTTCCGAGTATGAGAAATGAAAAAGCTTTGCTTACTGTAAGTACCGCGTGATATATTAAATGAAAGGGTTTGTCGTGAGGGTCACAAACATATTTTTTAATAACTAAAAAAAGTTATTTGTTATTCTATTAAATAGAAACAATATATCTGAAACCACAGCCAAAAATAAAAAAAATAAAACTACAAAATATAGTTCTGTGATTATTCTAGATTCCAAGAGATCCTATCAGACGTCTGGTCTTCAAATAATATAGCAAATCTCTCATTCTATACTGCGTACATACTTAGGTACATTTGGTCACAGTCAAAATATGTTCGGGACGTTATATTCAATTTAAAGTTTTTAAATGTTATGCTTAAAACACTTGTTATAAGAAGTCGGTTAAAAATAAGATTTTTGGCATTTTTAATCTCAATAGTAAGAAATGCTCAAGATGTTATTCCCCATAAGAAAACAGTAGGACTTTTCTTTTCTGGCTGGCACTTTAATTTTTGAGTAGGTACCTTATGAATGATGGGTTTATGAAAAACAAACTTATTTTTGCAGTCGATCAAATTAATGATGATGTACAGACGCCAGCACATCAACCTACACCTAACTGTCACATTTTCCCAATCAACTTTGAACCTTATGTTTTAGTGATAAAGTTGAAAATCTATTAAAGAAATTTGACAGATTGTAGTAGGTTGATGTGCTGGCGTCTGTACATTGTGCATGCGTGAATATTCAACCCTAACGGAACCTTTCACTGTGCGTGGTCCGACATAAACATGGAGTTTTTTTTTAAATTTCGTTGGGAAACTACCACAAAAACAAACAATTACTATTACTCAAGTAAACTGATAGAAACAAAAACTACCAAGCTCATAAAACTAACAACACATATTAAAATGTAAAGTGATTGCGGAATACGCAATTTATACAACTAATTTATCATCATTCCCAAACTTCTGCTCAGCCTACCTAAAAATGTATACTGGGCATTCTGTAGCAAACTATTAGAAAAGTGTCAAAAATAAATACTTAATTGTAAAATAAATAAAAATAATTTTATACGGCGAGCGCATTCGAAGATAAATTCAAATATAGAAACAATTCGGCGCGAAATTCAATAAATGACTATGGTCTAAGGTCCTCAGTGTTATTGACTCAGTTCAATTGAATGTCCAGAAAACTATTAAAATTACATTAGAAAAGCATAAATCATTATTATAAACAATGCTTATTGTATTTAATGCTTAAAATAATTTTATTTTAATTTCTGAGTATCGATTTCCGATATTCGACATATTAATTACCCGAGTCAATCGAAATTTAAAAAAAAAATCGTTTTGCATAATCGCTTTCGCACATCATTACGATAAAAAAAAACAATCATGGACGGCGATTTTGAACACAAATTGAGTAGTGGTAATGAATAATACGTGTTATTTGACCTGTGTTTCAATATTACGTTAAGATTTGGGCATTTTCGTGTTGTTAATAACATTTACAATAATATTTGTCACATTTCAAATCTTATCTACTTGTGTGTGTGTGATATTTGTGAAAAGTAAAAGTGTAAACACGCAGATTGGCGCGAAACATCGGCATTAGATATCAAAAAACTTCATTACCACTACTTATTTTAACTTGAACAATGGATGAATTCGTCAAATAATTAAATTATGTATTATTCACTGCCCCTGTGGTGGAGTTTGGATGTTCGAAATCCCCAATTTTTATGTTTTTTAGCCTCGACCACCACTGTCAACAAAATGGCGATTATCGCATTTACAGACTTGAATTTTATAAAGGTAAAGTAATAAGCTTGCGCGCTAAATATGAAATATTTAATGGCGTTAACATATGAGTTTTTTATCCAACTCTCTTAATTAACGCACATTCATAAGATTTGATGGGTAGCTTAATAAATATTTACATAATCAATGTAGGGTGTCGTATGTCGTAATTCTTGGGTCCTAAAGGGGTCATTACCGAGCCGGCGGAGGTTCTTGTGTTCGGGTCCTAAAGGGGGCGCTACCGAACTATACGGTTAATAGGTAGGTAACATAACCCGGCCCCGTCTAAATAATAACAGCCGCACAGATCAATCCATCAGGTTAAGCTACGCTTGCCGCGGTTGGTCTGTGGATGGGCGACCATCTTTACATACCGAGATCCCTCCGTGCCTCAGAAAGCACGTTAAGCCGTTGGTCCCGCCTATCATTCCTAGATCTTTGACAGTCGTTACGGGTAGTCAGAAGCTCGAAAGTCTGACAACCAGTCTTACCAAGGGGTACCGTATTACTCAGTGACTGGGTTGTGGAGGTCAGATAGGCAGTCACTTTATGTAAAATACTGGTATTCAGCTGCATCCGGTTAGACTGGAAGCCGACCCCAACATAATTGGGAAAAGGCTAGGCAGCTGATGATGAGGTACATAGAAATGTAAAAAACAGTTGTTCTTTCATATATCTATGACGAGGTAGGTAACATAAGGAAAATAAAAAAGTATTTTGTTAAAAATTAGCTCTTTCCTTTAGTTTGCCGTATGTCATTACTTCCCAGAATTCGATCCTTATTAGTGACACTATTGAATGGTGTAATAATACAGTGTGTGTTTTTTTTTTTAAATCAACAGGTTCGATTCCTGGCCACAAATATTGATTTTTCAAAAATCTAATGATGCAGTTTTAGTTTTCATCAAAATCGAGCCCGCGACTCCTTTGAGCACTTTTCGCTATTCCTCATAGTTTCGGATTTGGCCATCCACGCCCACTTGAAAAATTCACGCTGTATACAGGGTGTCCCAAAACTCAACGTCAAGCCGAAACGGGGTGACAGGATTGATCATAACCATCACGAGAAAAATCTGAAAAAAAATCTATCCCATGCAGTTTGAAAATTATGGGCATTTTAAGAAAAACCTAGAAATTTGATCAAACTGTACCATTTTTCGGTTATTGTGGTTATTATTTTTTATTTTTGTTCATTTGAACTTTAGAAACGTAATCCTAAATAACATTTCTAGAATCCCAATAAAAAATAATGACACAATTGCCTTAAGTTCCCGAGAATTGAGACTATTTGTTAAACTACGAATTTAAAATTTTCAAGATTCGTCGACTTCGACAGGCCCTCCTATAAAAAAAATGTACTAGAGTGCCTTGGCAAGTAGCATTAAAAGTTGGCGCATTTAATCAGAATTCTAAAATGGTACAATACTTGTTAGTTCCATACAATAGAAAAGAGTAAAAAAATTAAAACCTCAAGTAACCCGATTTTTGCTATCAGATTTTACTCAGTTAAAATGTTTTTAATTCGCACAAGCTCTAGGTAGGTTCTTAATTTTAAGGCAAAATGATGAGAGAGATGGATAATGGGTATGTTTGCCATGAGTGAGCGAGACAGATAGTGACGCCACGCATTGAGACGGAGATGCGTCGTTTAAACGAGTGCGAATGAAACAGATAGATGCTATGGCATCTATCTGTTTCATTCGCACTAGTTTCAGCCAAGCAAATGGCTACGCTACCAGTCCGACACCAACCAGTTAGTACGTTTCGCTCATTCGTCTACTGCGCACGTTCGTATTCGCTTGTGTTGATTTAGTACTGACAACTTTGGCTTCTCTTTTTGGACTTGAATCTTTGTGAATTGGACTTGTTGATAACATACCGGCAACTTTGGCTTCTCTCTGGACTTTTGTGTTGGCATCCTTTTTATCTACCATGCCTACGCGCTACACTTCACAAGAATATGCGAACATGCACCTCATTTATGGGGAATGCAGATGCAACGCAAGTGCTGCCGCTAGACTTTATCGTGAAAGATATCCAAATTTAGAGCGCTACCCGGATCACCGCGTGTTTGTTAATGTGCACCGTTCACTCACAGAGGGCGGCCATTTCCCGAATCAAATACAGGCTGGAGGTAGACCTGTGTTTCCTTTCCAGGAAGAAGTATTGCAAGAGGTCGCACGTGACCGAAGTATTTCCGTACGTGGAATTGAAGAAAGAACGGGAATACCGAAAAGCACTGCTCATCGTATTTTACAAAGAGCCGAAATGCATCCGTTTCACGTACAACGAGTTCAAAGTCTTCTACCTCGAGATTATCAGGAAAGGATTTCTTTTTGTAGAACAATGCTACAGAGGCATAATGAGAATCCCCAATTCATCCAAAAAATTCTCTGGTCAGATGAATCGACATTGAAAAAAGATGGTTACATGAACTTGCACAATTATCACGAGTGGCATGTGGAGAATCCACATTTAATGCGAGAAGATAGATCCCAGTATCGTTTTAAAGTAAACCTGTGGACCGGAATTTTAAACGGTAAAATTATTGGGCCTATTGAACTGCCTGAGAACTTGAATGGAACTAATTACCTACATTTTTTAAGAGAAGATTTACCAACCCTGTTAGAGGACGTACCACTAGCAGATCTTCGCGACATGTGGTTTCAACAAGATGGCTGGCCAGCGCATTTCGCTGATGGTAAACAATTTGAACATTTATTGTAATAAAAAACGTTATTTCTCTATCATCAGACTTTTATTCCAACAAACCTAATTATTTTACTAATTTTACTAACTTTTTTTCACTTTGGTAAAAGTGGCGTCACTATCTGTCTCGCTCACTCATGGCGAACATACCCATTATCCATCTCTCTCATCATTTTGTCTTAAAATTAAGAACCTACCTAGAGCTTGTGTGAATTAAAAACATTTTAACTGAGTAAAATGAGATAGCAAAAATCGGGTTACTTGAGGTTTTAATTTTTTTACTCTTTTCTATTGTATGGAACTAACAAGTATTGTACCATTTTAGAATTCTGATTAAATGCGCCAACTTTTAATGCCACTTGCCAAGGCACTCTAGTACATTTTTTTTATAGGAGGGCCTGTCAAAGTCGACGAATCTTGAAAATTTTAAATTCGTAGTTTAACAAATAGTCTCAATTCTCGGAAACTTGAGGCAATTGTGTCATTATTTTTTATTGGGATTCTAGAAATGTTATTTAGGATTACGTTTCCAAAGTTCAAATGAACAAAAATAAAAAAGAATAACCACAATAACCGAAAAATGGTACAGTTTGATCAAATTTCTAGGTTTTTCTTAAAATGCCCATAATTTTTAAACTGCATGGGATAGATTTTTTTTCAGATTTTTCTCGTGATGGTTATGATCAATCCTGTCACCCCGTTTCGGCTTGACGTTGAGTTTTGGGACACCCTGTATAACACGAGGCATTTTGCCGGCAAGCGACAGCGAATTAAAATTGCATTTTTTAGAAGAAATGATCCTGAAGTTATTGACATCATTAGGCCTATAATACAGACGTGAATTACGGCGACAAATAATAAAATTAACTAAGTATTTATTTTTTCTTAAAAACTAAAGTATTTAGACACGTTTTACAATAAAAAAATGTTTGGTTGGTAGTTACCAAAATAATGGTATTCGTATTTTCCGCTAACAATAAAAATAAATAATGACATCGCTACATAGCCCCGATTTATACTTTTAAATTAAACAGTATACAACCGAACTGAAACCAATAAACGTTATTGTCAATAGTAAAAATTATCTAGGATTAAAAAAAAATCCGATCATAATGTTGGCAACACTGCGATCAATCAACCCGTGTGCGCATCTATCAAACGGAACGGGGAATAGGGTAGTTTCCTGGGTAAAAAAATAAGAATTCTAATTAGTCCGTCAGTTAGATTATCGAAAAATAATGGACCCGTATTTTTTCTTTTGTCAATCAAACAAAAAATGACAAAGATAAAGCGCGTCAAAATTTGGGAGTGGGGGGTCGTGACGTCACGCCGTGCGACAATTTTTCGATAATCTAACTGATGGACTAATTAGAATTTTTTAGGAAACTAGCCTATTCCCTGTCGCTTGTTTCGGTCGGTGTATTCCGTGTATTGTCTATTACTGGGGACTTCCCTCCGCTTATTGCCCGCCCGACGCAATTTTGTTATTTTTCCGCACTTCTGCTATCGTCGACTATACCTATTAACGAATTGACTTTGTTATTGTTAGAAATGTGTTTAGTGCGTGTGTTTAGTTTACTAAGTGATAGATAACTTAAAAGTTATAAGGACCGGACCTTTCTTCAAATTTCATCCATATCGGTTCAGTGGTTTAGGCGTGAAGAAGTAACAAACATATAAACACACACACACACACATACACACACTCACAAACTTTCGCCTTTATAATATTAGTGTGATTCTACAAGCCTTTTTGGAAACAAATGGACTACTACTGGCTAATTGCAGGGGACAGTCATATGACAACGCTGCTAATATGGCCGGAATCTACAATTGTACAAGCACTGCTAAAAGAAAAAAATAAATCCGCGGATTACGTGCCAAGCACTGCTAAAAGAAAAAAATAAATCCGCGGATTACGTGCCATGTGCTGCGCATTCCCTTTACGTAGTTGGTCAAGTATCCGTGAAGGTTGCAACCGAAATTGTAATTTTTTTTGGAATAGTGCAACAAATATACGTTTTTTTCTCTGCTTCGACCCATAGATGGGAACTGTTAAATCGTGAAACAAAACTATTTACGTTAAAAAGTTTAAGCCAGACCAGATGGTCTTGTCACTTTGATGCTGTCAGAGCTATAGATGCTGGCGGGAAAAATTCCGAATCATTCCCGTCGAATACTTCGGAAGTATTCCGAAATATTCTGAAACTTTGGGAATATTTCCCATTGAATTATTCGGGCGAAATATTCGGCGGAAACATTCGATTGCGGGGTACGAATCTTTCTCGCGGGGGGAAAACTTCTCCAGGGAGCATCTCCCCTCTTACCGCACCTCGCACCGCCATCGCCTGCACGCACGACTCGTGCCTCGTGCAGTCGGGCGCGCACAGAGGGGTAGCGTCTCATATTATATATATTAGTCTATGGGTAGCGCGGCGGCGATCGACGTGCGATGCAAAATACGATTTTCAAGAAAAAAAAATTTAAAATCTTAATTAAATTCATTTTGAATAATTCTGATTTAAAGAAACTTTCCCAGAAGTATTCCGGAATTATTCAGAATTTTTCAGAAGTTTTGCAACTATAGTCAGAGCTTTGAAAAGTAATTATGATGGCATTATGAAAATTCTCAATAGTTTCGGCGAAAATGACGATGAAAAAGTTGATTTCCGAAAAGAGGCACGAAATTTATTTAATAAACTGGCGAAACTAGAAACTGCAATTTTGATTGTTTTTTGGGAAGAAATTTTGGAGAGATTTAATGTAGTTAATAAAAAAGTACAGAGCTCTGGTTTAGACATTGGTGAAGGCAATAAGTTAATTGTGTCATTAAAAGAGTTCGTGAAAAACATAAGGCAACAATCAGACCAGAAGCTAAAGGAATACGAAGAGAAAGCTAAAAAATTAAGTACTAGGGTGGAACAGACTACAGTGACATAAATAAGAGATGCATTACTTCAAAATTTTCAGATAAATCTACAGATAAAGTCTCAGTAAACCGCGCAGAAAAAATTAAAAGAGACACGCTTAACGTTGCGTTGGATAAGATGATTATGGATTTAAATAAGAGAAGCCAAGCCTATGAGACCTATAGCAAATAATTTAAATTTTTAATGGATTTGCAAGACAAAAATCAAGAACACATAGATCTGGAAAGTGTAGGTACGTAATATTATTGATTATTATCCAAATGATGTAGACGAACACTTAGTGAATGAGTGCATTCAGTTGAAATCTAGTAAGTATACTGCAGTGTAAGACAGAGTCTTACACCTCTTGCAGTGCAATTTTTTGGCTAATTTATGAAAAGAAACTTGTTGATGTTTTCCCAAACTGCTATACCATCTTAAAGATTTTTTTAACGATGCCAATCACTAGCTGTGAAGCGGAGCGTCCTTTCTCCAGGATGTCGTATATAGAATACAGGACACAATGTCGAACTATCGACTAAGTCATTTATCAGTTCTTTCAATAAATTGCGATTTAACAAAGGACCTACAGTGCGATGACCAAATAAAAGAATTTGCAGCACAAAAATGCAGAAAAGTTGTTTTATAATTTATATAACATAACCATTTATAACCTGTCAATTTATTTTGCAATAAATAATGTTTTAATAAATAAATACAATATTTTGTTTTCCTATTTTCTTCCTGTACTTAACTTATATTACATTACATATACCTACATCACTACAGAAAACAGTTTCTTGTCAAAATGGCAATTAGTTGAGTAATTAGGTAGGGTCCCTAAGCTGTATTAGCCCAGGGCCCCACAAATTCAAGATCCGCCCCTGAACGCTCTTATCTCAATTTGAATTTTTTGTTAGTTAACACCTTTGTCCACTTACCCCTTCAATTATTTAGAGAAAAATTTAAAACTACAGGCTCAGGCGGCGCGGGCTGGCTCTAGCAAGGGTCGGGGCGGACATGGTATGGGGCATCGCGACGAGCCTCGGCGGCGAGGACGGAAGGACGGCTGTCGGGACTTTCACAGAGAGAAGGCCTGTGTCCCAGCAGTGGGAACATTATAGGCTGATTATAACTTAAAGTGAAGTCTGTGCGTGCGGTCTGTATGTATGTATATTAAGCTATATCCTTACTCAGAAGTAACGGATGCTGGCAATTGCTGTTATCCTCAAAAACAAGTGCATAATTGAATGTACGAAGGTTCCTTGTCAATATATATATGAAAACATTATGTACGTTCGAAAAAATCTACATCTTTTTAGTAAGATAAGTGACAGGCATAATTTTAACACAAGAAATAGGAACAAATTAGATCAACCGCGTTTCAGATTGTCTAAAGTAAAAACTTCTTTTATGGGTTACTGTGTAAAATGTTATAATAAAATACCACTCGATATTCTTCAACTAAATGAGAAGAAATTTAAAACATGCATTAAACGCACGCTATGTAGACAAGCATATTATAAGTTGGATGATTATATTGCAGATAAAAATGCTTGGCTAAATGCTGGTCCTGCTCCACAGGCACTTGAGCTCACTAGTTAAAATTTCAATATTTGGAAGAGGTGCTTCCCTTTTTCTTTTTTAGTGTTTCTGACATTACGATCTTAATATTTATTTTTATTTTATTCAATCATGTTTTAATTGTTAATGCTGCAATACTAAACACCTTTTCCTGTTTGGTATTAAAAATTTTATTCATCTCTTAAATAAATTGCAATCTATAGTTTTGTATCATTTAGAAGCATTTTTTCAATTTTGTAAATGTAAGAACCATGGATCCGTTTATTATGATTTTTTGATGTTGACTTGAAAGAGCATGGCAGTTGAGAATGTGTCATGCTCACTTAAATGTCTCACTGATGGTGGCGCGTGTGTTGGATCATTCGGTTCCCTACAAAATGGTTGAGCTGGATGGTGCTGATCCATGCGTCATGTTCGTGAACGGACGCCGTCGTCGGTTGAGACTGGTCATCTCTTAACTGCCAAGGCTTATTTTTAATCTTATTTCTTGTATTGTTTCTTCATTTGTGTTTTTTTACATTGTTCTCACATATAGAAGCAACAAGAATAATGTACCCAGGATTTTGTAATATCTTGATTTAAAAAGAGTGTCCATGGAGTTTCTTGCCCGTTCTTCTCCATAGAGATCTACGCTTTGGAATGGGCACCTAGCTTCAACTTTCTGACCAACTGACCGACTACTTAATTTTGACAATTCAAAAGTGCCTGTAATGGTTTAATTGAAATAAATGCTTTGAGTTTGAGTTATAACATCCGACATAATATGTACTTAAGTACATTGTGTACTTATAATATCTTAAGTAACTACTTATTTAAAAATATTTGTTTCTTATGTGCAGTAAAAACTAAGTGTACTGAAATACCTAGGTGTAGAATCCTGTTGATTCCGTATTTATGTTGAATATATCACTTCCCTGGCTCACTACCACACCAAGCGCCTTCGTATATAGCCCGCTTCACTTTGTCTGTTTCCCGCCATTCCTCGTATATGACAGATGACATAAGTGACAGCAGCTACCCCGCTTGTGTGAATGAGACAGTGTTTACATATCTATTTAATAGATACACTACATCCCTTTCTTATTATATTTTTTATTTGTTCAACTCTAAACACGTTATCAAACAATCGTGTAAAATCAAAATCACAAACATGTTTATTTCAACTATACATTTTTGCAATCAACTGCCAATAAAATTAAAGCATTAATAAATTGAAGTAAACCGAAGCATAAGAAGCCTGATCATCTGCATTTATGAACATGACGGACCAGGACTTTTTATTTAATCTCATCGCTTGTCCAGTTTCCTTGCTCTTATCTATCACATCCCTTTCATTAGCTTCTTCTTCGTCGTGTGAAATGGGATTCAATCCTTCCCTCTCTACCTAAGCCATATCACCTTGTGTGACTCCCAAATCGATAGCTATTGTCCTCCGATATCCGTTTCCCTTTCATCAACAAATTTTTTTTTTTCGCCCGTTATCGTAATCATCTGTTGCAAGTTGCAACTCAGACGATTAAATATAATATGTCGGATCTTTCATAAGTATGCACTTAAAATGAGACACAAGCGCCTTTGTTTAGCGTTGTGCGGAGTCTAGGATTAAGTATGGTGTCCGATACGGAGTTACGGACCTTATGGGCCATGGAGCGACAGTGATCGTGTAGACGTGGTCGCGACACATACTGGCCTAGGTTTCCTTGTTTCCTTTTAAGTTCAGAGTATTAATTAGTACAGTAGTGTTAGTAATTGAGTCTGTAACAATAAACTGTGTAGAAATTAAAGGAGCTATTTCTCTCGTTTACCCGTATCCCAATTCTGCGCCCACGACTGTATATCTGACACTATGTATGTCCCTAAGTATGTCTGATCACAATCCAACGTATCTGGATTCGACATACATGTACATATTTCTATAATTTGGTTTATTATAATGGTCACCTATCAATTTTTTTTTTCCGATGTTTAACTATTAGTAGGTATTTTATCAAAACGTTTTCGTTCATTTTTTTTTTACATGCTTCTGCCACATTATAAAAATGTCTTTTGAATGTTTTGTTTAGGTACGTGTTCCTCCCTCAGTAACAGCTCATAATAATAATTCTATCAGGTAACAAAGTCACCTTAGTAAATAAAAAAGTTACGTAGGTACAACCGTACAACACAAGACCCACAGAATTTTTTTTCAGCCTATAACATCCCCTTAAGGTAATTACTGTAGAGATTATGATCATGGTTTGTGGCATGCAACCCTTCAGGTAACCACAAGTTAATGGCCTATTACTCCAGAACAAAACGCGAAAACAGTAGGTAGGCGTCAGATTTAGCTGACAAGCTAAAACAAGACTCAACAAGGACAAAAATGTCAAAAACATGAAACGATTCCGTAAGAATTATTTTATCTGAAAGATATTGTTTTATTGATATACCTCTCCCACAGTACTGGTACACAAGCATAATTTCCAAGAGGGACATGAATTCATGTTTAAATAAAATAAAATAGTAGGCTACAAACCATCACGCGGGCCCACCGCGCGTCAATAGAAGCACACGTCCCCGAAGTAGTCGCTCCAGGACACGCCGGCCCCCACGATACTTTCCTTCGCCGCTTTGTTACATCCGTGTTACACGTGGTTTCCTCACGATGTTTTCCTTCACCGTTTTGATACATCCATTTTAATGGAGTGTTACATCTGGTTTCTTCACGATGTTTTCCTTCACCATTTTGTTACGTCCAATTTAATGGATGTCAAATGCGACCAATTTAATGGTTGCCCAATGCGTCCAATTTAATGGATGCCCATGCGTCCAATTTAATGGATGCCCATGCGTCCAATTTAATGGATGCCCATTGCGTCCAATTTAATGGATGCCCATGCGTCCAATTTAATGGATGCCCATGCGTCCAATTTAATGGATGCCCATTGCGTCCAATTTAATGGATGCCCATGCGTCCAATTTAATGGATGCCCATTGCGTCCAATTTAATGGATGCCCATGCGTCCAATTTAATGGATGCCTATGCGTCCAATTTAATGGATGCCTATCTACCACGCGTAAACAGTGCGTACTGGTAATGTCACATGTCTTCGAAGTATTGGTTCTCAGACATGCCGGTTTCCTCACGGTGTTTTCCTTCACCGTTGATGGACAGTGGTGATGAGTGATAATACACAAAATGCCTGCCTGGTTTCGAACCCACGACCTTAGTCGGGCTAGACCACCACCACTGTCGTGCTGAAATGTAATGCTATAATTATGTGTAGGGTTTAGATCTTCTTCAAATTCACACGAGCCCAATGACACCACGCAGAGTGCATGCGAGGGTTTTCATTCTCCTCTATTATTTTACTTCTGTCATTTTTGTTGTGCCCTTACACTTCTTAACGAATATATCTTTCTTCGTTTCTTTCCATATTCAAGAGCCTACCTGTAATTGAATAATCAATCTTAGATAGTTCACATGTAGTTAATCAACTATTACCTTGTAGGTATGTCATACCAGTCTAAGTTACCTTTAGACTCACAGCTTGTATTACTATATTATGGTCCCAACAGTTGCCATGGAATTTGAACTTTATCATGAAGGTATGACATTCAGTTTGTGTTACCAAAACTTGATAATTATCTGACATTCTGAATTCAAAATTTTCTAATTACTCGGTTGATTAAAACTTCCGAGAAGTAGGTACTAAAGAGCTTCCAATATTTCAATATAACTAGGTAAACTGTGTATCTATTACAGTACTAAGTTATCTCTGAACATGCGCGTATTGTAATTATTCTTCCTTTCCTTCCTTCTTTTTTTTTTTTTTTGAACAATAATTCTTGTAGAAGAAGATATTACACGAGTCAATGCGAACGTTTCAGGATTAAAATTAATTCAGTAGTATCATTATTTTTATCAACTTCAATACCACTTGAAAACATTTCCGGTAGGTACTTCAAGAAGTTTAATCAGACAAAGGTATATTCTTCATGTAGGTAAAATAATCTTATTATTTATTTACGTTTGTGATTTAATTTCCATTTTATTAAACAATGAATCATCAAAAATCATATCAATCGTATCAAGTTCCAGAATACTGGGTAAAGCTGCATCCTGCCCAACTTACCTACTATAACAACTGTGCAATTGTTAATTACGTCTAAAACCCAAGTCATGATATTATAAAAATGTTTCCTTGAAATTTTTTTTTATATTCAGTAACACATTGAAATTAGTTCAACTAGGAGTATTTTTATAATTATATAGATCTGTACACCTATTACCTACTGTGTAAGCAATACTTACACGCCTTGCAAGGCAACACATGGTGACACAACATAGTTTTTGATTTTATACCATCATGTACCACTATGGTATACCTAATCTGTGTTCGCGACCTATTCGCCAAAAATGCAAACAAACATAAATCAATGGAGAAGCAACTTATTCCTACACGACAAAGTCCAGCTTACTCCACAACCCCAAACACTTCCACAACTCCCTCCTTAGACCCAGTCACTCTGAAATCGACCCAATTTCCACTGAAACAAAGTTGATAATTGTTCAACTTGAAATAGGGTGGGGGTGCGCACTTTTACTATAGGTATGTGTACAAATAAATACATTTTAATATGAACTAGGTAATCTTCCAGCAATAAATGCTGATTCCTAATGTGACAAACAATACATAAGATGGTGCAGATCGCATAACAAAGGCTTCAATACTTTCACACAGACCATTGTAATACTGGTAACAGGACCCCACAGAGGGCAGTATTACCAAGTTTGTGATAAAATAAGAATTATAATTTCATAACCCAACATCATGCCTGTCCCCACCAGAGGGCCAGACAGAGATATAGAGTATTTTATAATTAACTTACCTTAGCCAGTCCTGGCCAGATCCCATGCAACAGGGACAGCGAGTCTACAGCCATAAATTTTTCACAAATTCTGACTAAGGCCAACGTCACCACCAAGAAATTCCTGATGGAAAAAACCCCATAACATTGGTGCCACCTGGGCATCGAACCCAGGACCCCACAATCAGCAGTAGCGCTTGCAACCACTAGACCACAAATTATAATAATTAGTTAATATTAAGATAATGAAAATCTTAACAGCTAGACACTCTCACAGACACATTTATGTAGGTACCTACTTATAATAATTATCTATGTGTGAATATGTATGTAATCTTTATTGTTATATGTCTTGGTTTCACATTATGTAAATTGGCACCAGTAACTTAGTGACCTCTGAAGGTACCTACCACATTAAGGAGTTATACCTACTCCAACAGAAGGGAACTTTTCTTCTCAAACAAAATTGATTTACCAATTAACATACCTATTCATTCATATCAATCATAAGAAAATATTATGTTATTCTAATTAATCATTGCAATAACATCAAACAGCAGTTTACTGTTATTGTGACTTTTATTTTCACTTTGCATACATTTTATTTCAAAGTAAATATGTATGCTTATTATTTTAACTTACTGGTTGGTACTAGTATTTAATTATAGTAAAATTTACATAGCTTTTCCTTAGTCTGTTGATACCAATCTAAATTATGTCACCCTAGAACTGGAATACATGTTAAGCGTTATCATTAGTACTCATTAGTTCTTGCTACATGCAGGAAATTATCCTCTGCGGAACAGATCTACACTATGAGACTTTCTACTACAATAAGTACCTAATACCCCCTTTTTTTTTTTTGTAAGCCAGCTTTAGTATGTATTTTTTCTTAAAAGATCTGAAGCGGCTTAACCTAATCCAGATCACTGCTTGTATTTCTGTTACCATTTGTGTCCAATTTCATAGACCCATAGATACCTATACCGTTTCAGGCAAGTATATAATTAAGTATTCTTATTTTAATGAATAGGTAGGATAACATTACAAACCAAAATCAGAGTTAAAGGAATCATCATTGTTATACCTAGCTTATATACATTTTATTCTTGAAAATTACAAGGTACCTACTAATATAGTTTGAGTGCTGTTGCCTTGTCCAAGCCCGCTGATAACAGCAAATAGAATAATAATTAATGATTTAATAAAAACATTAGATTCATGAATATGAAATAAGTACAAAGTTTATCATCATCCTCTTGCCCTTGTCCAGCCATAAGGAAGGGAGCAAATCCAGTTTATTCTGCAGGTGGATAAGTTCCTTTTTTTTTTTGTTTTGTTTCAAATAAGTAGGTAGGCACCTAAGTACTGTGGAGACTGGCTGTAAAGCCACACCTTTGCAGGACAGGCTGGTTATGTTTGGAGGCATGTTCCAATTGAATGTTCAAGCGTGTGTCAAATATTCTGTTAGTGTTTTTTCTTATTTTAGAAGCAGTGTTGAATTTACCGTTGTACGATAAGCTTCTCTTAAACAATAAATACTATACAAAGCTTAACGCCTTTTAGTTATATGTCGTCAGCACATCCATTGCTACGACTCCCACTGCAGTAGGTACTTAGCACTCCTAGTAATTTAATGACTGTGGTTTGTATTCTTTCCTAACTTTTATATTGGGTGTAGTAGTCATTTTGTGATGGCCAAACACGATGCAACATAAAATTATAGATATCCTGAGTGATCCATCTCTTTCAACTTTTTTTTTTTCGTAACAATTTTAGTAACAGTGTATTACAATAAAACACCGTCAGAATCCTTACTTCTGCTTGAAATACTTTGTTACTAGATGCGAAATCTAACAATTTACAATACATACATTAGTTTGGGTAATAGTTATGCAAGTTCTTACCTCGTTAGTGTTTTGTTTTTCTTGGTCAGCAGTATCGGTAGGTACTTACATATAATTTCTCCTAATTTTGTTAATTTTATCTGACCTTTATCCTCGTCGCCACTTGTAGAATCCTGTTGATTCCGTATTTATGTTGAATATATCACTTCCCTGGCTCACTACCACACCAAGCGCCTTCGTATATAGCCCGCTTCACTTTGTCTGTTTCCCGCCATTCCTCGTATATGACAGATGACATAAGTGACAGCAGCTACCCCGCTTGTGTGAATGAGACAGTGTTTACATATCTATTTAATAGATACACTACACTAGGTATACATTCGTTTTTTCAAATCAGAATCAAATGAAATCAAAATCGTTTATTTGCATAAAATGTGGTAACAAAAAAAAAGATGGTAATGTAATATTGTAGTGCTAAGACACATTCCGCCATGTAATGATGGCATGCAAATATTTCGTTTAGTGTTTGTGTGTGTGTATGGCATAAAAATTATGTATGTAAAGTATGGAGCTAAGAACACATCCATACTTTAATATTATAAATTCGAAAGTAACTCTGTCTGTCTGTTACCTTTTCACGCCTAAACCACTGAACCGATTTAGATGAAATTTGGTACGGAGATAGTTTGAGTTGTGGGGAAGGATATAAAATAGGTTTTATCCCCGAAATTAACTCTTAAGGGTGTAAAAAGGGGGGGTGGAGATCTGTAAAGGGAATCGATTAAAAAGGACTATAATACTTTTATCGCGGGTGAAACCGCGGGGCACAGCTAGTATAAACATAAAGTAGTGGTTTAGTTTTTTTCTCATACAGGGTGTTACAGTAAGGGTATATCAATACAAACGGGTTGAAGAGTGTGTCTGGTCTAGAATCTCTGTACTTTCAGCTCAAGAGCAGTAACTTTGAAAATGCTTAATATTTTTTTATTTCGATAGTTTATTAAATTGAAATCATAACAAACGTGTCACCGCACTACGAGGGTCATTTCCATTATCTGTAGTGTGTCTGTGCGCCTAGTACACGCACATCACGCCGCCGCGCGCCAGTGCAGCGCCGTGATGTCTAAATAAAAAAATATTAAGCATTTTCAAAGTTAATGCTTTTGAGCTGAAATTTTGTACAGAGGTTCTAGACCAGATACACTCTTCATCCCGTTTGTATTGATATACCCTTTCCGTAACACCCTGTAGAGGTAGTATTTTTTATATTTAAATTAGTTTTTTTTTATGTATTTAGTTTTCCCTTCTACTTTTTTACTCACGCTGTCTACATCTCGTTTTACCTACTCTCCTATCGCAGGGATGCTGGAAGACATTTCTTTAGAAAAAAGAATCACCTTTAGGTAATGGGTAGATAATACGGGCTGGTGTCTGCAACTCCACGTCACGAATAAGAATCACCCTTGTATGTGTTTCTTTCTTCTTGTCTAAATGGTTAAATAAATAAAACAGCCAAAATTTATTTAGAATTATTTTAGTTTTGATTTATAAATCACTTAATTAACATATCATTTTCAACGTTCAAGCATATTTTATATTTATTACAATGACATTCGTAAACGCATTAAATACAAGTCCAAAAATTTTGTTTTTATAAAGAAGAAAAAAACGAGCTGTTTTCTGAAGAATCGGTGGTTTCCTTAAAACTTTTAAAAGATCGTGACATCATAGTTTATAATTTAGTGTCACTTTACAAATGCTTTAAAAATATTAGCCTGTGTTTAAGTTTATAATCTTGAGTACGCTTCAGAAAAAAGTTAGTTATTTTCGAAGATGTAAGCACATTTAGATGTATAATGAATTCATAGAGATTCTTTATACGCCTGTACAACTTTACGCATATTATCTTATTTATTCCAAACACAATACTATTACCTAGCGAGGTAAATGCAACGATAGTAAGACTTCAAAACAATATTAAAAACATTTTTTAAATGGCACTTTCAAAAATATATTATTATATAAAATGTTTGCATTATGTTTATGGTTTATTTTAAAAAGGTATCTTATGTTAATGAAACATATCATCATCTGCCTAGCCTATTCCCAATTATGTTGGGGTCGGCTTCCAGTCTAACCGGATGCAGCTGAGTATCAGTATTTTACATGGAGCGACTCTGACTTCCAAAACCCAGTTACTGGGTAATACGAAACCCCTTGGTAAGACTGGTTGTCAGACTTTCGGCCCGTAGCGACTATCAAAGATCCATGAATGACAGCCGGGACCAATGGCCTAACGTGCTTTTCGAGACACGGAGGGGTCTTGGTATGTAAAAATGGTCACCCATCCACGGACCAACTGCGGCAAGCGTAGCTTAACCTGATCGATCGACCCGTGCGGCTGTTTTTACTTAGCCACAAGCCCCTCTGAAATTTTTAGTTAAAAATATAATAACTATTAATATAACTTAATGTTATTGTACTGTTTTGTTCAACGAAGATTATCAACAATGTTTGGTTTTATAACAAATGTAAATTTTGCAATGGCATATAAATCATTTTATTTTTATAAAAATTGCCTTCTAAATGCAAAGCAACAAAGTTTTATTAAAACCACAATTTTCCATAAAAATCGGTGGTGCTAAGTTTTTATTAATTTTGGTTTATTTTACAATGTATTTTTAAAAATAATATTTACTTTGTTGCTATGTAAAACCAGTCCCATTGGTATTTTTTTCACTTTCCAAATGGTTTACTAAAAACTTTTTTTTTGTCTTTTGCTAACTCACTTTCGTGATACAGTATAAAAATACAAAATGAAATAGTATAGACGGTTAGAATAAATATTTTTATAAAAAAAAAAAAAAAAAAACAGAAATCCAAAGCCATTAATGATATTTGCATTTATGTGACTGTGTGAATAATTAACTTACAAAACATTCGTAAAAGTATATTGGTACGTAGCTAACTACTTCATGAAAAACGTAACTAACTGAAAACTTAAAAAAGGACTCAAAATCTTACAACTAAGTATAAGAAACTTAAAAAACTAAACGTAATAACAATGTTTTCACATCAACACTTGTCATGCACCATATTTTTAAGAAATAAGCATATACGGCAAAACGATTGATTCAAATACATTGATGCAAGTCAAATGATTGATTCGAAGCAATTAAACTCACCACGACGACAACATTTAGAAATATTCTTATGTATCAAACTTATAATTACCAGCACACATTAATATTTTGTAAAAAATCCTATAAATTACGAGGCAGTATTGTTTAAGGCACATATTTTGTGTCCAAAATTCTATGTAAATATTTTTTTAAAACATTTAAAAGTGAGTCATATAAAGGCATAGGCAGCTAATAAATGTATTTAGCTAACTAGCTTCTGCCCGCGACTTCTTCCGCGTGAAATTTCACCCTCTTAGGGCTGGAATTTCGAAAAACCTTTCCTTAGTGGAAACCTACTCTTCACAAAGAACACACCCTCCGAATTTCATGTCTCTAGGACCAGCGGTTTAGGCTGTGCGTTGATATATCAGTCAGCCAGGACTATAGATGGTTTATTTCTTATAAAATGAATGTTATAATGTTTATAAAAATTTGGACATGTGGCTGATAATTAAGCGTTTTACCAATATCATAGATACTGTAGATAGGTATTATGAATGGATAACTTAAGCTGTGTTGTAGACTGCTGGCTTGTGGGCGGGGTCGTCCATCTTCAGATAATAGCTTCTGACCACCAGTAAGAAGTAGATGCTCAGAACTGGAAACAATTATTCACATAAATTAATTCGTAAGCACATACTTATGGACATTAAAAAAAATTAGTAGGAGTGACATATTTAGAAGATTTTTAGTAGCATTTATGCATAATTGCTATGTGAAATTTTGTAGGGGCAACCGACGTGTTTCCCTATTGTATAAACTATATCATCCTAAAGACTTATTTCTCCTGACTATAATGTTCCCACTACTGGGACACAGGCCTCCTGTAAGTGAGAGGGAGTGGGCCGTAATCCACCACGCGGGCCCAGTGCGGGTTGGTAGATGTCTTCGAACTTTTGTTTGTAGGACATGCCGGTTTCCTCACGATGTTTTCTTTCACCGTTTTGAGAGCAGTGGCGATGTTATTTATTTACACAAAGTCAGTTATGTTACTTTATGCCTGGGTTTGAACCCACGACCTACAACTCCTAAGTCGGGGCCGTTACCACTGAGCCACCTGTGGTCTCACCTCGGCTGTTCACATAGGCAACGCAGAAGAACTCTTACTTCATGTTACTTATACAAACAAGAATGTTATGTATAGAAATCTAAATTTTCTGACATGTCGCCACTTCAGTACATTGTTCGCACCCGTGTGAAGAAGGGGCAGGTCGCTACTCAAAGAGCCATACCTCACCGGGATGCCAGGTCACGTTACCGTAAACGTATACAGCTTTATAGTGGGTGACTCAACTTATGTCCGCTTGATTACGCAGCCAACTATACTTTATTTTGGCGACGTGACCTGGCTGCGCCGCCATGGCACCCAATGAGGTCCACACCTCATAGGGACTTCTCTAAAATATAATAAAATACTTACGTATAGAGATGAGATCCTTGATGATCCCGCCAGCGGTGACGTGTGCGCCGGCAAAACTAGCGAAGAACATTATGATGTACAGCACGATGAAGATCAGCGTGTAGATCAGGTAAGCCTTCACGTGACCGCGTTTGTACTGGAACAGAAACGTTAACGTTACGTTGCAGGACATACACCTTGCCGACTAAACGTCAAACGTATTATACATAACATACATAATCAGCATATAATGTTCCCACTGCTGGGACACAGAGCACCTCTCTTCGAGAGGGACGTCAAACGTATGCCCCGCTAGCTTTGGTTTCCTAAGAAAGCGGTAACCAGTCACACAATAACAGCTGTCCGAATACAGAGCTTTTTTGACACCTTCAGAGGACTACATGACCTAATGCGCGGTCACTGTCGGACTGCATAGAAAAGAAAGAGAAGCGCGATGACACAACGCAACCTTTATTGCAAAAAAATTAAACCTCCGAAAAAACTGAAAAGCAAAAAATAAAAACCTTTTTTATTTTACCTTAATAAATAAGATCTTAAACTAATGCAAGTATACCTAAGTAATTTTGAGTCGGCGCAACGAGTGGTCGTGCGGAGAGCGCATTTTTTGTTTGGAATGTTATATTTATCGCTGGAGATTTCACGTTGCATTATTAATTTAATTTGGTTATTTCTTTAAATTTAAGGTAATTTAGTGATCATTGTTCATTGATTGTTTGGCGCCGACTCAAAATTTCTTAGGTATACTTGCATTAGTTTAAGATCTTATTTATTAAGGTAAAATAAAAAAGGTTTTTATTTTTTGCTTTTCAGTTTTTTCGGAGGTTTAATTTTTTTGTTAAAAAGTTTTTATTTTATAATTTTTTGAGGCTATAATTTACTAATTACTACATGCTTAAAATAGCTACCTACCTTACTTTAGATATTAACTGTTATATAATCCTCCTTTAATTATTCTTTTTTGTATAATAAAATACTTAAAAAACAGGCTTTATATACCAACATAGATAGGACTTTTATTTTAATTGTAATACACAGCTCAGCATTAAAATCTGTGAATGAACAATAAATCACCCCTATTTTCCCACCCTTAGGGTAGGATTTTTTTTTCCAAATTTACATGGGACCAACTTCAAGGTATGTCCTATCCAATAAAAAAAGAATTATTAAAATCGGACTATTCTGTAAAAAGTTATGCGTGGTCATACATGACAATCAGTGAGTGAACAATCAATCATCCCCTGTTTTCCTACCCTTAGGGTTGGATTTTTTTTTCCAAATTTATATGGGACCAACTTCGAGGTATATCCTTTCCAATAGAAAAAGAATTATCAAAATCGGACTGCTCTGTAAAAAGTTATGCGTGATCATACATAAAAAAAAAAAATAAAAAAAAAAAAAAAAAAAAAATATACGCGTCGAATTGATAACCTCCTCCGTTTTTTTCGTCGGTTAAAAATATGAAGCAATTATCTATTTACGAAAAATCTATTGCTTGGACTAAAAAATTAAAACACTAGAGTTTTAGTATGTTGCTTGTAGAATAATCTGACAAGAAATCGTAATGATTGTATGTATATTACTATGGTTTTTATTGTAAATAGACAATTTTTAGAGGCATTTTCGTGATTTTTTCTATCGTACCAAATTAGTAGTATTATGTTTTCAACACACTGTCTACCTAGCATATATCCAGAAGAATATCGTATATTTATTTGATTTTGTTTACTGCAGTCGATCATATACTTTTATTGTTTCTAAAACTTGCGTTTTTTTGCGTTTAGGTCCTGTAAGCCCCTTAATGTCAACTGGTGAAAATTACAGATTTTCATGACGGGGCCGTTATAATAAGACGCAAACGTAATCGTTCAACCACGCCAAGCAAGCGCAGCATTTATGCGGCGCTACTATGACGTCAACCAACGGCTGATGCATTATTTGGCCAGCTGTTAAGGGCCATTTAGATGGAGAGAGTTTCTCGACTCGAAGATACGATTATCGAAAGAACATTAAAAAAGTCTCTTCGTGTAAACATTCACGATTGTCGCCCTGCCCCTTGGCCGACAATTGCCTCGCAATAGAATATATCTGTCTCCGTGTAAACAGAACTACAAAGCGAGAATTGTATTTCGAGTTTTTGTGCTAGTAGCTACCACGAGTGCAGTGCCCGAGAGTGCTTTAATTATATCTGCTTTTCTGAGACAATAATTAATAAAACGAAAACGGAAAAAAAGATATTGGGTTAAAAAATGGATAGCAAGAAGTACTTTTGGAGCATAAATTTCAATGAACTTAACACTATCGGCAGTACCTGAATGATTTTTGTGTCATTTTGAGAACAATACCGTAGTACCTAATCACTGAACTCGAATGGCAAATCTCGCACTCAAATCCGTTCAAACCGATTTGTACGATACTCGTATGAATTTGAAAAAATGTCATACGAGATCGTGTATAGACAAGTCGAGAACTCGTAAGCAAGAATAGAATCTTCTTACTATATATTTCGTTGTCTAAACAGTCGCAGTAATTTATCGCCTAGCGATAATTGTTGGATAATTGCTTACGAATCTCGTATGACATAATCGTAGGCGAGAATTTCGTTCTTGCCTGTATGTAAACATTATGATAAGATAGTCTTATGGCGATTTTTGCTTGCGATAGTAGCGTACGATTTCTCGCCAAGAAACGTTCGAGAAACTCTCTCCATCTAAATGGGCCTTTATTGTGCGAATCGAATTACCTTTATAAATCAAGCAAGTTTTCAACTTATTAGATTGAAATTTTAAAATCATAAACCTTCGGCTTCTCCTGAACCGATTTGAACAATTATTGATTTTCACGCATAATTCTAGGGACATAATTTCAATTTACATAATGTATCTAAGTACCTACATATTTTCATTAAAGTAAAAGCAGAAAAGAGCCCAGAATTCGTAATAATCTGAGTCTAAGTTATCTGCAGATTACTTAGATATCTCATTAGCTGCAAAGAGCATTAACCCTGATTGACGTTTTCCAGTACCTACATGGGTATAGATAGATGTTAGATAATCCTTAATCCAAGCGATAAAACTGTATCGATTTAAAATGCCACATCCTAGATGACCTTATGCCCGGGCCACACCAACGGGAAACGCCGATAATTATCGCGATAAGTTATGGCTGCACCCTACGATTAACGCCCGTCATCGCGATATAATTATCGGCGTTTCCCGTTGGTGTGACCCGGGTATTACTGAATAGGAAATCTGGCAGCCCCGGTTTATTTATATTGCAGGGAATGCCCCTTTTTGATAACATTTCGCACACCTAGATCTAAAGAGAGCTAACTCTAAAATCTAAATATTTAAGGTAGGTATGCATACCATCGAATTCCTTAACTCACTGCCTAGCGACCAACAAAACAAATGCAAAAACTTATAACATCATTGTTCTATCTGCATTTAAAAAGTATTGATCAATACAGCAATCTCCTGTAGTGCACAGGGAGATGGTAATCAGTTTGACAACTTTTCTGAAAAAAAAAAGTGTTTTTTGAGTTAATCGCTGTTTAGATCTAGATGTGCGATTTGTTAACACCAATTGCGAGTTCCTTGTTATTCAATTTATTCTGCTATTTCGGGGAGCCGTTCTGAATCAGTTGGATGGAGTAGGTACAGCCGAGAACCCACGTTTTGCATGTCACTCTACTTGTTATAATGAAATTTAGTACAATATTATCGCCCGACTAGAGCCCAGGGGATCATAATGACTTACTTTAGGTTAGGTTTGGCCCTTACTGATAAATGATTTATTTCCTGTAAGTAGGTTTGTGCAAACACTTTTACACGTCAATCATATTTTTTAAAGCTAGATGAGGTCGGAGTTTCCAATCTGACTACTCTGAGAAGAAAGGCCGAAACAAACTCAGAGGTCACAGTCTCTTTTAAAGTCCAGACAAAATCTTGGTCAGATCATGTGAAGACCATGTAGATTGGTGTCTGAAATGGTCTTTTGAGGAAAGAACCACACAGATTGAGCGGACCTGTCCAGTCAGTGCACGCCTTATCCCAATTTATTTGGGGTCATCGCAACATGTCTTTTTCTTCCATACTTCTCTATTAGACGTCATCTCGGTAGTCACCCCCTCTCTAACCATATCATCATTCACACATTCCATCCATCTTTTCTTTGGTCTTCCCCTACTCTTATAGCTGTAGCGGTATCTACACTGCCACATGCGAACAAAGCGTCATACTGACGTCACGCAAATCCTGCATCTCGCAAACAGAGTTTACTGTGCAACAACTGTACACCCGTCTGGTCGGAGGATCCTCCCTTTACTATAGAGTATGAGTGAACTTTACACCCTGTTCCTCATAACTTTTAATTGCCATCGACATTTGGGCATTAGCAAGTGGTATTAAAAGATAATTACCTGATGCAGCCCAACTAGCAGGACTATAGTGAATGCTAGAAACAGGAGGAAGAAGACAAGCATGATCGCGATGACTGCGACCATGACGGCTCCAACTGTCTGCACGTCCTCGTCCTTGCCTTGCGCGGTGACCACGCCGGCTGCGGCCAAGCCGAGGATGGACATCAGGATCAGGGCAATGTTGCCGATCTGGAAAATTGTTTGACAAGGGTAAGTTATTTGGTCCTAGGTTCGTTCGTGTTATTGGGTTTTTCTATCACGAATTTCTCAGTAACAGCCCGGAGTCTACGTTCATGCCCGGTTGATGGCAATATGCTCGCCCCCTATTATTATATAGGACTTAAATATAGCTGGCGAAATGTCGGTGTGAAAACTTAGGTGATGTGAGTTTCAAGAGAGCTGTCGTTCACCTAAGAATAAATTGGTTGTAATGATAGTTGTTAGAGAAATTCCAATCCATTCTATAATACTATACATCCATACTAATATTATAAATTAGAAAGTAACTCTGTCTGTCTGTCTGTAGGTATATATGTTACTTTTTCACCCTTTTCACGCCTAAACCACTGAACCGATTTAGATGAAATTTGGTATAGAGATAGTTTGAGTCCCGGGAAAGGATATAGGATACTTTTTATCCCAGAAATCATCCTTTAAGGGGGTGAAAAGGGGGGTGGAAGTTTGTATGGGGAATCAATAACCGCTGAACCGATTTAGATGAAATTTGGTATGGAGATAGTTTGAGTAGTGGGGAAGGATATAGAATAGTTTTTATTCCCGAAATTATCCCTTAAAGAGTGTAAAAAGTGGGGTGGAGACTTGTAAAGGGACTCAATAAAAAAGGACTATAATACTTTTATCGCGGGTGAAACCGCGGGGCACAGCTAGTAAATACATAAATAAGGATAGTTCTTACCAGGTTAAGATACCCGATGATCAGGCATCCCGTCCTCAGCTCTATGCAGAAGCAACACTTGTTGAACTCGATACCCATTTTGAATCTGTAACAAGGAATGTTTAACATACATTAAATATAATTAATCGGTACATAAAGACAGAATCTGTTATTACAACAAGAGCGAACAAGACAAAGATGACGTTTGACCGATAAAACGAAACGGTTTTTTTTAAAGGAAGTTCCGTGTTTCGGTGTTTTTTTTTTTTAATTATACTGATTAAAGACAGATTTATGGTTTTTTGGGAAGTTACTATTCAATATAACGTAGCATATAACGGTGGAGTTTCTTGCCCATTCTTCTCCATACGAAAACTACCTTTTGGAAGGGGCGACTACAATCAATTCTATTTTAAGGTAATTTTTGACGTTCAAAAGTACCTTTTATGTGCCTATTTGAAATAAATGCTTTGACTTGACTTTTTTTTTTTTAATTATTGAAAAAAATTGGTTTGTAAGTATCCGAGTCCGAGTATATTGATAAAATCTAAATCTGTACAGAAAAATATGCGATCGCCGTTCCTTTACGAGTTTTAAAGACTAAAATAGCGAAGCAAGAATACACAACACGTGTTGCTATCCCATCAGCGAGTATAGCACCATTACATTACATAGCCCCATTAAGACCACTCCCATGGGAAGCCCCAATTCTTAAGTGCAGAGTGGCGAGGCTGATGTTATTTATAGCAATTATGGCCATCAGGAATGTAGGCAATATCGCTAGTCGTCATCTGGGAGCCTAGTACACGATTAATGTAACGTCGTAATTCGGAATAATCATAAAATGTTTGTGACATTGCCAGTAGAATAAAAGCAGAAGTTGAAAATATTTGTGAATCAGATCGGCACCCTAATTGCGTAACACACTATCAATCGGAATCTAAATCATTTTGAAGCCAATTGCTAATCCATTGCTTCATAAGTTCGAAAAATTTGTCTGCTCAACACGTAAATAACGCAATGAATGTTGTTGAACTGACAAAATGAAACCGCACCCTAATTGCGTAACACACTATTACTCTCAATTTGAATCATTTTGAAGTATATTGCTAATCCATTGCCCCTTAAGTTCGAAAAATGTGTCTGCTTAATCATTTAAATAACGCAATGAACGTTGTTGAACTGTCAAAATGAAACCCATTGCTACTGATAGTGTGTTACGCAATTACCCTGCCGATTCCGATTGATAAAGTGTTACGCAATTGCCCCGCGGGTATTTTTACAGGATATATATTAGGTCCTTACATATGAAATTGGCGTTTTTCGTACTGGCCACTTTAATCACGAATTTCTCCTCTTTGGTAAGGAATTCCAAATTCAAATTTGTACAGCTATTTACTCATGTATTTGTGCTTCGATGACCGTCATTCATTTGTTTTTTTTCTTCTGTTTTTTCTGTTTGCGTCACTCATTTTACAAAATGGAAAATTTAAAATATCGCATTATTTACGAGTACGAGTTCCGCCGTGGCACTAGTGCTGCGGAAACGACTCGAAGGGTGAATGATGTGTATGGCGGTCATGTTGCAAAAGAAAACACAGTTCCTTTTTGGTTCCAACGTTTTCGTTCTGGAAATTTCGACCTGCAGAACAAGCCCCGTGGACGGCCTGAGACCCAAGTTGATAATGGAGAATTGAAGGCTATTGTGGAAGCGGACCCATCGCAAACCACGTCCGAGTTAGCTGCAGGCTTCGATGTCAGTGATAAAACTGTTTTAATTCACTTGAAGCAAATTGGGAAGATTAAAAAGCTTGAAAGGTGGGTACCTCACGAATTGACTGAAGCAAACCGGCAAACGCGCGTCGACTGCTGCGTTACATTACTGAACCGGCACAACAATGAAGGTATTTTAAACCGAATCATTACCTGTGATGAAAAATGGATTCTTTACGATAATCGGAAGCGCTCAGCGCAATGGTTGGATCCTGGCCAGCCAGCCAAATCCTGCCCCAAGCGAAAATTAACCCCAAAAAAGTTACTTGTAAGCGTTTGGTGGACTAGTGCCGGTATTGTTCATTACAGTTTTCTCAAATCTGGCCAGACTAGTACAGCTGATGTCTATTGTCAGCAATTACAAACCATGATGGAAAAGCTAGCGGCTAAACAACCAAGGCTGGTCAATCGCTCCACGCCACTGCTGCTTCACGACAACGCCAGACCACACACTGCGCAACAGACGCCTACCAAATTAGAAGAGCTTGAATTGGAATGTCTTAGACATCCTCCGTACTCCCCGGACCTTGCTCCAACAGATTACCATTTTTTTCGCAATTTGGATAACTTTTTGCAAGGGAAAAAATTCAACTCCGATGGGGCAGTCCAAATCGCCTTCAAAGATTTTATTGATTCCCGTCCGACTGGTTTTTTTAGTAAAGGGATCAATGAACTACCTATAAGATGGCAAAAGTGCATTGAAAACAATGGTTCATACTTTGATTAATTAAATATATTATATTAAAAAATATTCGACTTTTTGTTCCTTCCATACAAAACGCCAATTTCATATGTAAGGACCTAATATATATATCCTGTAAAAATACCCGATCTGATTCACAAATGTTTTCTACTTCTGCTTTTATTCTACTGGCAATGTCACAAGCATTTTATGATTATTCCGAATTACGACGTTACGTTAAAGCAACGAAACAGGTCCACACACTCGACTTTCTGTGCTCGAAACCCAAAGTTTCGGCCGTAGTTACGAGCATTTCCTACTCCTTTTCACTTAATGACATAAGATTAGTTTAGGACCCGAACTAAGAATGAATGACAATACAATTTGACAATCAATATTTTTATTGTGGATCATAGGTAGGTACATAATACAGGTCTTAAATGATTAAATTGTGATCAGCTATGTCCCGCCCTTAGGACATACAATAGTTACATAGAAATTAGATTACATTTGACAGTTGTCCCTAACCGCGATGTGTAGTAGCCCGTCCGAAAAAGGTAATTAATTCGGAGAAGGATTCACTGCGAAGTTACGAACTACATTCGGACGGGCCCGGATCTTCGTTAACGGACTTAGAGAGTAGTACCCTTAATCATAGCCCCCTGTACCCTTGATCTTTGTTGTTTTGTTTGGATTAACGCTAATGAATACTGATAAGTGCTACTAAATACGTGTAATTTTGGGTAATTCAAGTAACAAAATTCACGCTTTGAAGCGAGTGCAATTCACAACGTGACCATCGACCACATGCACGTTATCGGCGTCAGTCGAGAAAAAATACTTTAAAAATAGCCCGAAATAAAAACAGATAGGCTACTGATATACTCGCCAATGTCAACACTAAACAGTTTAGTACTCCTTCGATCCCGCATGATGATCTCATCTGACATTGAACAGTCCAAATCTAGAATAATGTATAGGTATAATGTTTTAGAGGAACGTGGCGCCACAAATTAAAATGTCAGCTATCTTAAAACTGTATCTGGTACATTTTAATAAAGGATGATGGGTATTATACCCCATTTACTCTCACAATGATCAAGTCCCATGTCCTCACTCGCGTTCTCGCGTACCTAAACACAGCCTAAGAGCAATTAAGTAGCAATGTATTACGTTCTAGACAACCTAGAAATACTTTGTGCCAAATATGGCACGACTGACTTATGCACAGACAAATGTCAATAAAATAATAATGGACGATTAATTTAGGAGTAAGGCAGTTTCATATAGTCGAATACGTGTTTTGCGAATTTGATCTTTATTGTCGCACTGGCAGGTGTCAAGAACGTACCGCAAAACGGGGCTACTTTGACTTCCAGGGTTACTTTGACAGGCGTTGGAACTACTTTAACAGAGCGCCAAAATCGGTTTTCAAGTGTGCTCAGCAAGTGTGCGTGACCTCGGTTTAATGTACTAACATAGTTTTTTAAGTCGTACTAATATGTCATGTTCTGTAGTAGTTTTAAGGTACTAACATAGTTTTTAAGCAGTACTAACAATGTTTATGGAACTTTGTTCTGAAATAAAGTATTATTATATATTATTATTATTAATACTGCGCGAAGCGCGGGGTGTGGGGAACGCGTCATAGCGTTGTGATCGGCCTTGTCAAAGTAACCCTGGAAGTCAAAGTTGCCCCGTTTTACTGTATTCTCTCGACGGCCGGACCGTATAATTTATAATATTTTAGAAGAACGTGGCGCCACTAATTAAAATGTCAGCCATCTTAACTCTCACAATTGGTTCTTTTAACTAATCCTGGGAATGTGCCGTATCTGGTACATTTTAATAAAGGATAATGGGTATATACCATTTACTCTCATTAAGCCCCTTATTCATTAGGAAACAAAGTAATTGAGAAACATTGATTTTTGTGTTACGGGAAACATGTTGCTGGTAACATAGAATGTTGTGTTGTGGTGAAAAGAAGATGTGTAAAATGTTGCACAACTTTTGTTTCCTTGTAAGATATTCCCAGACAAAATTTTTGTTGTCTGGAACAACAACTGTTTCTCATCTTTGTTTCCAGTAACGTATAGTAATTGGAAGGGCTTGTTGCTAAGTAGTAACAGCCCACGGGGTCGATCGATCAGGTTGAGCAATGCTTGCCGCGGTTGGTCCGTGGATGAGACGTCTCTCTCTGTGCCTCGGAAAGCACGTTAAGCCGTTGGTCCCGGCTGTCATTCGTGGATCTTTGACAGTCTTTACGGGTCGTCAGAAGCCCGAAAGTTAGACAACCAGTCTTACCAAGGGGTTTCGTATTACCCAGTAACTGGGTAGTGGAGGTCAGATAGGCAGTCGCTCCGTGTAAAATACTGGTATTCAGCTGCATTCGGTTAGACTGGAAGCCGACCCCAACATAGTTGGGAAAAGGCTAGGTAAATGATGATGATGAGTAATGTATAGTAATTATCTGTTCTTTTTCCCGCGCAAATCGTTTAATCCTTGTGACCTTCAACAGCTTTTAACGTTGGATGACGGCATAATATTTTTAGATAAAAATAAAACGCATGAATTCTTTGTATGGTTGTATATACAATGACGTAATCGACATTAGAGTTTAGGTGGGCGCACCCTGATGTGTGAGTTACTTGGTCTAAGCTACAATTTGTTAGAACGCATTTCATTGCCCTTGAGAAATATTACTCTACTAGACAACTTTCGTTTGTGTACAATCGAAATTATCATATTGTTTTTGGATCTCTTTCTAATCACACAGTTATTTGTTATGTATGTATGTAATAATTCCTTATGTGCGAGTATACTTATATAAATCCTGTAGAAAATACAAACAATTTCAAATAAAATATTTTTTAGTTATTTCATTCTATAGAAGCTTGGTCTTTTCTGCTCTCGGGTGCTATGATCCATGTTTAGAAAAAAACTTGGAATAGATCCAAGAAAATATTCGTAAAAGTAAAAGCGTCTTTATGACTCGGGTTTTTATTCTGGATTATGATTCTGATAAGAATTTCTACTAAAAAAACTCTATTAGCTAATAGTACATGCAATTTTCATATTATTTTGTGCTGTAATTAGTAATCTATCGTGTTATGAACCCTTAGTTTCCCTCAAACAAGGATGCATGTATGAAATTTGTTTTTCAGAATTAGGTTCTGAAAAACAATTTTTTGAAGTGTAAACTTCTTTAGCGGCGTTGCACACTTCTTGTAATGGGTAAAAAATGTGAAACTCGCGTCAGGACATCGCGTCAGGACACGTGACCGTCAGGAGAGATTTCCCCCCCCCCCCCCTCGCTTTCTACGGCGGCGCCAACCGAAGTGAACCAAGTGAGACACGATAATGGATGGATGGATGGTGATGTGGATGGTGATGGTGATGGGAATGGGGATGGGATGGGGATGGTGATGGTGATGGCGGTGGTGGTGCTGGTGGTGGTGGTGATGGTGATGGTGGTGGTGGTGGTGGTGGTGCTGGTGGTGCTGGTGGTGATGGTGGTGGTGGTGGTGGTGCTGGTGGTGATGGTGGTGGTGGTGGTGGTGGTGGTTGGGGTGATGGTGATGGTGGTGGTGGTGGTGGTGCTGGTGGTGGTGGCGGTGTTGGTGGTGGTGGTGGATTTTCCCTTTTTATATACTTGTACATATTATTATTTTAAGATTGTTAGCTTTTTAAATTAATAATTGATTTATTTCAACGTTAATATTCAAGTTTTTACTTCTGCCGGCACTCCCGGAGTGCAACCCATCTTTTTTTTTTCAATTCACTAATTTGACCATTTAAAATTGATTTTTAAACAGGATTTATATAACCCCCGTTGAATTCAATTTCAATTTATTTATGCAGTAACAATTTACATTGCGTTCGAATAATCTACTTTGTATAAGAATAAGAATACAATAGGCACCTAATAAAATTTAAATTAGACAATATTAATAAGATTAATTTACACGGATGCTGATGTTACTTCACAATGCTTTACAATGCTAATTGGTAGGTAGATACCTAATTATCAACGACAATTCTTATCGTCTAGCAAAAAGGAAAAACAAAAACTGTTCTGCTGTAAAAACTTCAATTGTTTGAGAGAATAAACTGGAAACCCATACATTGACCATTAATTTGTTTTTAAGGTGGAACAGCTTAGGTACATAAAAATAAATATAATAATTGGACCGATAGTTGGTAGGTAAGTATTGATATTCAAAACGTAGTAAAAACCTATTAGAACAAAAATTAAGTAGTTTAAAAAAATAGACCATTTAGTGTGCTGTGCATACACATGAGCGGCACGCGTCGACAACAGGCAACTGCAGCCGTCGACAACAGGCAACTGCAGCCGTCGACAACATGTCGCTCGTGTATTTAAGTTAAGCACCGTACTATACACGAGCGGATGCGCCTAATAATTCTGATCCAGCCTGTCCCTTGCCGCCCTCCCCTAGCGACGCCCTAAGCCGAGGTCCGTACCCCACAGGGGATGCCCTTAGCCCTGCCAGAAAAAAAAAAAACGAGCGGATACGGTTTCCTCTGCCGTCGACGCGTGTCGTTCGCGTGTATAGGCACGATAACATAGAAACCTTCAAACTATTCATATGAAAGTTAAAAAACTAATAAATGGATTAGCATTCCGTGTACGGATATAGCCCTTATGTAATACGCGCCCAATTTTCCCTTTAAAACAAGCTTTATTTATTGATACAGCCGGCCTGCTATAAATAATGAGCATTCTATAACAAAACGGAAGATTTGAGAGGCTAAAAACATCTGCTTACAGATATAACTATGGAGTACGCTTTTGTGTAAAACGCCGTTGTATTAATACAGTAACTAACTTTTGTACTGGTTTTCAAGCTTTTAATAATCATTTATCATCAATTTGCCTAGCCTTTTACAGACTATTTTGGGGTCGGGTTTCCTGTCCAACCGGATGCAGCTAAATACCATTATTTTACAATCACACTAATTTTGCCTAATCTCCTTTATAAAAGATTTTTTTTTTATTTGAGCCATAACAATCTTTAGAGAAAACTGATATAACCTCAACACTTTTGTCCCAAAATGTACGATAAACCAGGGGTTAAGGTTATATTGATAAGGCCGTCTGTTGCGCATGCGCATGTAATGTTTTATGAGCCTACAATTTTATACAATCGCTACGCAACGGCGGATCACTGATCGATGTCATCACTCGCGTACCTAAACATAGCTTAAGTAGCAATGTATTACGTTCTAGAGTACCTAGAAATAGTTTGTGCCAAATATGGCACGACTGGCTTATGCACAGACAAATGTCAATAAAAAAATAATGGACGATTAATCTAGGAGTAACCACGGCCAGGACCAGTACCTACCATAATCATTGGCCGGGCTGATGATATAGTACAAGAAGCCAGGTCAAGGTGACAGTTAGGCGCGAAACACGTCGGGCGGCCCGGGCCGGTCAATTTGACCGCGTACGATAGTGCAAAGGGAATCCTACACTACCAACGCACATAGAGGGCAAAAAGACCGCGCCGCCGGTGCTTGTCGGATGATGTCTCTCGCGCTCATTCGCGGACAAAATGACCGCCGTCTGCGGAACGCCTTAGTGCACACTGGCACTCAGTCTCATGTGACCTGAAGGTCAATTCCCGTAACTAAAAACGTTTAAAATCTAGTCGCAATCTCATCTCAAATGTAGGGAAATTAAAGAGTATTTTTGACAAATTGAAACTGAGATCAGACTGGGAACGTTGTTAAAATTACGAGAATTACCCCTTTGTTACACGTGTGCCCCACCAAAATACTGTTACAGTCCGAACGTCGAGAAAATGCGTTATTTAGACAATATACGTAGTCTTATAAATTCTCTAGGTTTAGCTCATGTATGGTCCAGTTATTTTTTGAAATTTGCTATCATCTAGAAAGAAAAAAATATAAAGTTATTTCTTGCTGAGTTTTAGTTTTGTTGAATAGACTAGGTGTAGTCATTAATCTTTTGACGCACGAATAACAACTACCTAGCTAATTAATGTGTTAGAGCGGTTTCGCACTAAATCCAATCCGAATCCGACAAATGCCGGTCCGAAGTGACCATTGTCCTATTTGCATGAGGGGTTGCGCACTAGATCCGAACAAATAGGACTATGGACTATTTCTCGGATTCGGATCGGACGTAGTGCGAAGCATCGAAAACCGTTTGGTCACCACGTGACGTCATCCGTCAGGTAAACAGTACTATTAGTTATTCTGTGGTTAAAGTACAATTTCATTCAGTGCGTCATGTGACAGTTTCTAAACTGTTTTTCAATTAAAAAAACAATTAGGTAAAACAATGTGATAAGAGAATGAGGTAAGTCCGATAAGCCAGGTTAGCGTGGTGATGGTGACAGTCGTAACGGGTCGTCAGAAGCCCCGAAAGTCTGACAACCGGTCTTACCAAGGGGTATTACCCAGTAATTGGGTTGTGGAGGTCAGATAGGCAGTCGCTTCATGTAAAATACTGGTATTTAGTAGCATCCGGTAAGACAAGGCTAGGCAAATGATGGTCACCCGATAAGTAAAAATAAACAAATCATTTTTGATATAAATAATGATTATGCTCTCGTGGCAAAAAACACACAAGTACTTTGTTAGTTCCAACGAGTAGGTACGTAGGTACTTTGTTTTGTTTTATTCAAATAACGTTTCTGCCACTACATGCAGGTGGAAAGCTAAACAAACAGCTATCAGGGCATTAGGTAATCTTGTTACACCACTACGAGCATTGTTAAATCTTTTTTGTAAATTCAATTTTAATGTAACTAACCAGTTAACCTACAAATCCATGTTCAGAAACCTTAATTATCATTCACACTCGTAGGTAAATGATAATGATAACTTGTCTTATAATTATCATTTATTTAAGTTTATGGCAAACTAGCTGTGCCTGCGACTTCGTTCGCGTGGAAGTAGTAAGATACGGTTCAAGACATTTATTTCTCAAAAAGAATACAATTCACTTAATATGAGAAATACAAGGTAATCTTAAAACTAAATACATGTAAGAATTACTTATGACGAAGGTAAATATTCGTAAATAAATTAGTTATTATTAGACACACATTTTTTACAGCGTTGCAGGTAGTATTACAGTTACTATTACGTATTGATTCTTGAAGGCAAGTCAATAGCAATTACACATTAAACTATTTATATGTACTGTAATGTTTTAGAAATACAGGGTAGGTATTCTAGTTTTCTAGATACACAATACCTATAGGTACTTAAATAATCCCCTCGCTGTGATTTCGTTATCACGTAGTATTCATTATAAATTTCATTAAAGTACTTACTATCTACCTACCAAACCTAATGATGAGGAAAACGGCAAAAAATGCAAAAAAAAAAAAAAAACCTAAAACACAGCTCTAAAATGAAATAGTGTTCAAATGACATTGAACTAATTCCAGATAGAACGTACATTTAGGTGACCTAGATCTATGTAAATACACTATGTAAATGAAGTCGGAACATGCGGCGTCTCGTTTTGTGACGGTAATAGCTATTGAATATATATTGTCGATCGTCTACAGTCTAATTTAAAGGTCTCTTTGGAATTCGTGCGAGTTACAGAATATATGTGCCACTTTATCTTTACGTAGGTACTAATATTATTCACATACTTAATACATAATCAGCCTATAATGTTCCCACTGCTGGGACATGCATACCTATTATCACACTATATCACACTAATATTATAAAGACAAAAGTTTTTGAGCTTTTAACGTTCTGCATCGTTCTCACATGTATAATTTTTAACATGAATGATGTAACCAAGACTTTGTAACCATATTATTTTGATTTAAAGAAGTGTCCATGGAGTTTCTTGCCCGTTCTACCGGTGCGTGGTACCTACGCTTTGCAATGGGCAACTAGCTTCATCTTTCTGACTGACCGACCCTTTGACAATTCAAAAGTGCCTGTAATTGGTTTAATTGAAATAAATGCTTTGAGTTTGAGTTTTTGAGTGAGTGTGTGTGTTCATATGTTTGTTACTTCATCACGCTCAAACGGCTGGACAAATTTTGATAAAATGTTGCATGGAGGTAGCTGACACCTTTGATTAACATATAGGCTACTTTTATCCTGATATTCCCACGGGATCGACATTTACGCGGGTGAAACCGCGGGCGCAGCTAGTAAAGAGATAAAAATGAGTTTGTATGTAGGCGGAAATATTTGAAATTACTGATCTGATACCAAAAATTCTTTCACTAATGGACTACGGTATGGCAGTGTCATAGGATACCTATATTTTCTGTTAAAACAAGAAATTTCACATGGACGACGTCGCAGGCAGAAGCTAGTATGTATCCCTACTTGCAGGAGCAGGGTAATGTACTCATAAGTTATTATACCCCTATTGATAGCCTATTACTATATATCTATTGTACAGTCACGTCTAAAAGTATGTATACACTTGGCAATTTTCAATGCAACTTTTTCAATGAAATAACGAATGCAACGTTGAAATACGACACTTAACATAAACCTATGGGTTCGAAAATACTATTTTCGTAATAACATAAAATTTCATTCAAAAATAAAGGAGAAAATCGCCTTTGAATAAAGCCAAGTGTATACATACTTTTAGACGTGACTGTACAGACGCCAGCACATCTAGCTATACAGTTTAAATAAAATATCGACCCCCTGAAAAATTCATCATCATCAACCTATAGCAGTCCACTGCTGGGCATAGGCCTCTCCTATTGCACGCCATTCAACTCGATTTTCAGCAACTCTCATCCAGCTGTTACCAGCCATCCTGCGAAGATCGTTGCTCTATGAGTACTTAGCCTGAGGGCGTCCTACCTTACGTTTACCGATTCGCGGTCTCCACTTAAGAACGCCTCTTTCTACGCCTAATAATATTATGGCCGGTAATTGTAAGTTGATCTGAATAAATTATGTTGGTAAATAAATTAGGTACCTAAGTACATAATAATATTAATGAAGACTTTAAACAGAATGAGTGACAAGGGTGGCAGTTCCGCCATCAGTCATTTATCAAGGATGATTTAAGTGTCAAATTATAACTAATGACGATATTCCATCAGAACGTAGCATAAGTAATTAAAATGTAGGTATCATGGAATGCCTAAATTGAACAAAAACTAGGGATATCGCGCAAATTATAGCACACTAGCTGCGCCATGCGGTTTCACCCGCATAAGTTTTAAATAGAAAGAAAGAAAAGAAAGAATAATATATATATTTTTTGTCAATATCTATGGGAACATCGGGATAAAAACTGTCTTATGTTCTAACCCAGGTCTACCCATGTGCCAAATTTCATCCAAATCGGTTCCGCCGTTTTAGCGTGAAAGCGTACCAAACAAACATACACAAAACAATTATTTTCCTATTATGTAGGTATTTATAATATTAGTTTAGATAATAACTCCATCATTGATCAAATCCATCGCTTTCCACAAGGCAAAATCGAGGTCAAGAGCTAACAAAAGATAAGGAGCTAGAAAAGGCCAAAAATTGACGTCAAAGGTTCTTAACCTTTTCACTCCGCGACTGTATATAACCTTTTGTTCCAATGTTTAAACAAAGCCCACTAGGCGAAAGTGTAGCACACCCGACCTTTAGGATGACATCAGAGAGGTCGGCGGTTCTATTGGGGTAATTTAGGGCGGCACCGTCCATATTCACAGACATTCGTGCTAATCTCATTTTGTTAAATTGTTGTTAGACATGGAACATCGCATATTACATTGTGCTCTGTTTCCGCGAAAACTAAAATCATGAATTAGGCACATGGTTCTAGACGTCGGAAAATTGAAAATCATTAGTTATTTAACATGCATTTTCCTGGTTCTGCGTCAGCAGAGGAAAACCTATGGCGGTAAATCGAATAACAGGAAAAATCTTACAATAATAAGTAAATACAGTGTAAACTCCATTTGTAACGTCTTTTGGGATTATTGCACTTTGTCCACCAATATGTCCACACTAGTAGGACAAAGTGAATGTTCACAATTTTGTCGTCCACTGTGTCCCACTTTATTAACTTCTGGGACAGATTAGCGGGGTAAAGTGAACTAATCTGTATTTTTCTAGACCAAACAATATAATAACTAATATGATTGCAGATATTTTAAACAACATACCGGTTAGCATCCATTTTTAGTTTAAATTTAAACATAAAAATGGAGCTATTTAATTTCCCTTTTCTTTTTTGCAATTAATTTCTTTCAAACGACAGCAACATAAAGCAAATCTGACACTCTAGCTAGATAATACTTCAAACTGCAACAATGATGCTGAAAACGCTAATAATGCTTCAATTCAATATAAAATCGAGTCGGTTTCGTTTTTGAAGTATTAATAAACGAACCTTTTTTACAGCTACACAAGTCTCTTGCAGTTTTCAAAACTAAGCTTTGGACAATTCGAAATTGGATACAAATTCCGGATGCTGTAAATACGAAGACTTCCGTATTTATACGCGTAGACGCTAAGTGAACTGCGCTTCGCTTATACATAAGTATATGTATAGTGTGTATACATATATAGTGTGTGGGTGTGAGTGTATGTGTTTTATGTACATATATATACATTTAAATGTATATTTATATAAAACGACGAGAAGTTGCAACAAGTTCCATATGGTTAAATGGCGACACAACTAAGTACGGTTACCATATTCGTACATATTTGCTAGATGGAACAGCTGAGTAAATAAAAATAGAGCACACATTGCCAGCTGACCTCCATTTCTGAAACCTGGTGACTGGGAAAACAGATACTTATTTATAGGTATAACTTGATACATGAGGCGATAACGACGACCATTCGGCCCTGACTCTGTTTTGTATGAGCACAGAAAAACTAGTAAAGTATGTTGGGGTAAGATCGACACTGGTGTAAGACCGTATGAATCAAATTCCCACCTAATGTGGTAAACTGGCAATGTTTTTAATGCAGTAATAAACATTGGTGTTCTCCATCATTGTTTTTATTTTGCTACGACGAAGATCAGAGCAAAATTTAATTTTGCTGGCAAATAATTTGATTCCTACGGTCTTACCCCAGCAACGATCTTACCCCAAGTCCCCAACATACCTTATGAGCTAAAGCTGAACTAGCTATCTTTTAACTTTGGTAAAAGATAAAATAAGAAAAAAATAAGTAAGTAAAAACATTTTCTTCTACTTTTTTAAAATGCTGCGGAAAGTTATCATGATAACAATTTGCTTAAATAATAAGCCTAGCGTAAATCTCCTTGCGCGGAGAAATATCATTGATAAATAATTCGGACTTTCATCCAATTCAAAAAAAAAAAAAAAACGTTTACCGTGATTGCAATTTTTTTTTACCATTTGTCAGATATTCTTGTCTATCTACTAGACCTTTATTTCGTAACGACCACATGGCCCCATCTTGTTTATCAACAATATAATTCGCCCAGTCTGCACATGCATAGTTCCACGAAGTATCTGCTGTAGGTACTCATACATATCTAAAGTATTTAACTATAACGACAGTAATATGATACTGATTAGGCTCATAGGAATGTTCACACGATATGTGGAAGTACAGGTGTTTGGTTGACACTTGACAAAATACGACGCAACCTAGGGCATAAAGTACTACTTTATCTACACCATGTCGTCACGGATGCATTTCATATTCCGGTAGGTATGAGGTAAAAACATTGTAAACTCAGTTTATTAATAATCGTAATATCTAGCTAAAAAGTGTTTTTATCTGAACGAAGAATGATTTTTACTTATATAAATATACAAACTCGGCAATATGCTATTTTGTAATTACTTGTTAGTGTATGCGACAATGCCAAGAAATTGAAAACATTTTTTGTGGAAATCATAAACTAAAATAAGTAAGTATAAGACCAAGATTTTTTTTTGAATTGTAGCCGTACTAATTAAATCTGTTATGTAGTTACCTCTTACGTTTTCGGTATAGGTGTCAATAACGCAATACCAAATAAAACAATATTACCAAAAAAAAACCTGATCTAAAATCACTACACGAACCATTAAAAGCTTTTAATGACATATGACGTCACATTCTATGTTCAAAATGGCGGCGCCGCGGCCCGCCCTCCATTCTACGGATTTTTACGAGCTTTTGGTTAAAAACAAGCTTGGCCTATTTTTGTTTAGTATCTTTCTACTACTTTCTGGACACGATAAACTTGCTGTGTCACATAGGCGTTTCCTATATGAGGAAGTGGTTTCATTTTGGGCTTAATTTTTACTATCGAGTAGGTTTAAAACATTGGTGAAGTAAACTGTACACAGTGTTAATCCCTAGCGTCAGGTAGCTCACTTTACCTAAATTTTCACGGTAACATTTTTACAGCTTGGGATAGGCAATATTATATTGACACCGGCAGGAATATCTATTTGTCCATCTGGTAACTTTTTAACGCATGCCAACTTTTTACATTTTGTGCAAATTTCAGAAGCCTGAAGGTGCTTCAGAAACATTTCGAATCATTAAAGTGCAGTTTTCAATGTCACTCGGTCACTTCAATGTCGTGAGAAATCTCCTGCAGTGTTAGTGCCATCGATCTTTTATCCTTCAAACCGGTCTGAAGGGTTAAACGCATAACTACGTACGTGTACGTTGTAGGTTCAGATAGGATCAGGGTTGGAAAAAAAATAGATATCAGAAATAATAACACACAACATGACATGAGACAGAGATCCGACTGTGAACGTTCTTAAAATTACGAGAATTGCCCCTCTTAGGCCTGCGCAGACGAGGGACTTTTGTCCGCGGAGAAATTGTCCGCAAAGATAGAATGTATGGAAATTCCAGCAGTTTGCTTGTCCTTCGTGTGCGTTATTGCATAGATTTCCATACGGTCTATCGCCGCGGAAAAAAAAGTCCGCGGACAAAAATCCGTCGTCTGCGCAAGCTAGTAGCCATGGACGGATGTGACGTCATTAGGATTATTTAGTTATCGTGTTTCAAACTTTTCAGGCCGATATGGATGGTATACAGGATGCTGTCTTCCCGTTACTGTTTTTAATTAGGTATCTATTATTGTCGTGGTAAAATCCAAATGATAAACCATCAAATTGGTGATAAATTAGTTTGTAAAATACAATAAAATAATAACAGGAAAGACCATGCGTGCGCGCTAGCACAACCTCAACTTGTGTTCTTAGCTTACATACGCACGGACGAAAAAATATCGCAGCGGGATTTTATGGCGCGCAGGATTTTAAAATCTCGATGCATGCGGTGCGTCAGTGGTGCGTGAGCCCATCCCAACGCGTCAAAAAAAACACACTGTTGGATTTTGCACTCTCGGCGCTAGGCCGTGGCCGGTTGAACTTCCAGTGCAAGAAAAAATTCGCCGTGGGAAAAACGCGCCCCTGCGAACCTGGGATTGTTAGGCAGGCCGCATACGTCCGGTTTCCTGATTCGGAAATCAGTTTCGGAATTCAGATTCGGAAACCTGAATGCACGCATTTCATACAAAATGTTCTCTCCAGCGCACACGAACTTAAAGGAGAAGGGAAAGACTCCATAGTTTCCTGGGCCCAGGTGTTAACTCAATCAAACTAGCTTTATTTGTAAGTGGATATAATAACAAGGCCTTACTGAAAATTTGGTGAAATTTGGCTATCCAGGAGTCAAGTTATATGAAATATAGTAAAAGTGAGGTTAAATTATATATAACATTGCAGTTTTTTGATGTTATTTGCGAAATATTTTTGAATGGTTTTGGTTGTATAATGGTTTTACGCATGGCGTGCAAATAGAGAGCCTCCATGTGCGACGTGTTGAAGATCCTGACACGTTTAGATTGAGAACGGAAAATACGTGAGCACTCACAACGAAAGAAAACGAACGTACTTTTTGATAGGTGCCGGTTTTTTTCTACCTGTCATCTGTCGGTCGGTGACCAGCACAGATTACTTTAAACTATACTGAGTGGCCAGTGTTGCTAACAGAAGAAAAATTAAAGGAACTCGATTCGCTTTGAATCGATTCCACGAAAAGATTGATAAGCATTTGACACACAATTTTCATAGATATTCTGAGATTTTACCGATTTATACACTATCGATTACTTAGAATTCAGGCATGTAGTTTATCGATTATTTAGTTTCACAACTTAATTTAATTTTTCTCGCTTCCTAGATAGAAACATGGTACTGTATTTTGTGATTTCCTTTAGAAAAATATAACGGTTTTTTTAATACCCATTTCAACTAGTTAACTGCTGGGCCCAGGATTTCCCTTCTCCTTTTCCGTTCTGAAACCCTGACGGAAAATTTAAGTACGTGTGCGCTGGAGAGAACATTTTGTATGAAATGCGTGCATTCGGGGTCTCCGAATCTGAATTCCGAATCAGGAAACCGGACGTATGCGGCCTGCCTTAACGACCGCATTTAAGTCTCAGAAAAAATCAGTTTTTTTGTGCAAACTTCACAGACGTGATTTGATTAGTACGAGTATTTATTTATTATTATTTATTAAGGTTAACCAACAATTATTTACACCAGTACATTATTATTATTTATAATAGGATACAATTGCAGGTGCAACAATTAATTATAGGTTAACTCCGCTAGCACAAAAAACAGTGGTAAAACCATTAATTATTAAATTACGACAAATTCATAAAATACAACTGAATAAAATGTGAAAATTAAATTAATAAATTAGACCACAGGATAGATATCTAAACACGATAAAACATATTTACTTCAAGTAATAATAACAATAACAGCAGTCGTAGACCCCTAAAAAAAACATAAACAATTTTTTATTTTCACGTGTTTGGATCCCCATCACGTCTGCAGTCGAGTTTTGCTAGCGAATTTAATTTGACCCTGTATACTTTCAATATGCATTTAGTGTATTAAATAAAGAGTAATAAACTCGTAAAATAAATAGGTATAACCCTGATTGCTTGACGACAGTAGCTGTAAGTAAACGATGAATCGGGCTAGCGGCCTGGCGACTAGGTGATGACGTCATTTATGTGGGTATCTACTATACATATTCAACTAAGTATATATGTACTTACCCACCTACTTCACACGGTTTTTGCGACTTGACATTGAGATTTCTTTAATAAGTTTATAATATTCGTGTGTAGGTATCATAGAAATGTAAAAACATATATTATAATCTATGTTAGGTATACATCGTGTGATCGTGGATCATCTTCGTTACGGGTCGTCAGAAGCCCGAAAGTCTGACGACCAGTCTTACCAAAGGGTATCGAATTAACCAGTAACTGGGTTGTGGAGGTCAGATAGGCAGTCGCTCCATATAAAAAATACTGGTATTCAACTGCTGCATCCGGTTAAACTGGAAGCTGACCCCGACATAATTGAGAATAGGTTAGGCAGATGATGATGATGACGTATTATTAAATACCTACATAAACATTCCGAAATAAACTCTAAAAGTAAATTATGAAAAAATCCGTTACGTAATTTAGGAAGAACGCGGCCACACAAACACGAAAAGTGATTTTAATTTATAATACACTTGGGAGCAAATAAATCGAGCCACTTCCTTTTTTCACGTATAATGGTTATTATTTTTGGTATTATGGAACGTATCAAATCGAAACATATATCGCCTAAGAGCTTATTTAATAATCTTTACAATGAGGGTAAATTATTGAATGATAACCTTATTTAATGGTAAATTATTGGCTCTGAAAGAAAAACGGTAATTTTGATAGAAAATTGTCAGTCCAGAAAAAAACAATTAAAAACAAAATTATGGTATAAACTTATTCTTAATATCTTGTATTACCCCCCCTTGCCCTGATTTCGATAGATTTTCTGGACTGTTTTAACCCTACAATTTTAAGTGTACATATGTGGCGCTGTCTGTAGATCTATTATCTTTATAGCTTATGCCTGCAGTTTCGTCCGCGTGAAATTTCTTGTTCCCCCGACCCAACGCGTCGTATCGCATCGCCCGCCCGCGCCTTGTTTTCGTTTAGAATTCTTTTTGACTGTTTCCTTTTTGCTCGGCTCCTAATGGTCCTAGCGTGATGTTAAATAGCCTATAGCCTTCCTCAAAAATTGGGCTACCTATCAAATGCAAAAGGATTTTTTCAAATCCGATTGGTAGTTTCAGATATTAGCTCGTATATACATATTTTTTTTTATCCTGCAGGAGGAGGAGATCCAATTTTATATCAACACTAGCTACGCCCCGCGGTTTCACCCGCATACTTATGCGGGTGCGGATCGGGATAAAAAGTAGCCTATATGTTAATCCAGGATGTCAGCTACCTCCATACAAAATTTTATCAAGATTGGTCTAACCGTTTCCATTTGAGCGTGAAGTAACAAACATAATTATAAACATACACACACTCACAAACTTCCGCCTTTATAATATTAGTGTGATTTATTTTGATTTTTGACAGCTATCACCATTTTAATTATTGTTTTTAAAACAAGTTAAACCTTTAACGTTATCTACAGTCGTATTTTGATAAACTAGGTAGGACAAGATATATATAGAACCAAACTTATTTTAAAGACTGATCTTCCTGGTTACTTTAAACAATAGTTAAGTTTTTACCTGCGCCGTTTTTTTAACCATCTAAGTACATTTTTTACTTTGGCAAACGCTTACTTCACACAGTGATATTTATTTTCTAAAGCTTGGGCAAATACAAAAGAACCTTTGCAAACAAAAGACCTGTCAGTGATTAAAATGATAAATGCATTACTGACATAATAATGTAGCTACGGCACGAACTTATTTCACTGTGTGAATGCTTCCGTGATTTATTTGTTAAGCTATTATAATGCCTTTGGCATACCTTTTCGCGGACTGTTGGCAATAATATTTCCTTGTGCTAGTTCTGTCAAACGGGTCAGTATGTAAATTACCGAAACAAAGGTGTAACATAGTAGCATGGTAGCATCCATACTAATATTATAAATTCGAAAAGTAACTCTGTCTGTCTGTCTGTATGTTACCTTTTCACGCCTAAGCCGCTGAGTCGATTTAGATGGGTATAGAGATAGTTTGAGTCCCGGGAAAGGACATAGGATACTTTTTATCCCAATATTCCCACGGGATCGAGACTTATGCGGGTGAAACCGCGGGGCGCAGCTAGTTGATGTATAAAATCTTGGTAGATACTAGCAGATCTATTCTGTAGAAATGTCACCGTAACAACTTAGGTGAAAGTTGTCAATAGTGTCAATTTGACACTATTGACACTTGGGATTGACACTGTCAACCCCACCAGGTGGAATGACAGCTCACTTCGCCTAAGTTTTCTCGGTGAGATTTTTACAGAATCGACCGGCTGTCCCTACTAACATTTATTTAGATAGAAAACTACTGATAAATGGCTACCTTAAGATCTTTATTCTTATTTACAAAAAACTTATTCGAAGCTTGCCGATAGATAAGGTACCTAAGCGTTCTCCAAAATTCGCCCACCACCGCTCCCGTTTTTTTATCGATAACCTTGACCAAGCCCGGTGTAGGCAACACGCGCCGACCGCGACGGCGCGGCGGCGCCGACGCCGCACACCGTCATATATTTACTAATGTTGTTGGACAAAAGAACAAAAAAGTTTAGATTTTTTTTATATAAAGGCATTTGTGATTTTAATTCTGATAGTTCAAAGCTCCGCGCGTATCCTATTTGGTACGAAACAATAGAAAATCAATTTTGTCTCATTAGCGGAGCTTGAAAGGTCACATATATCTACCCATAAAATGGTTATTTCCATAGCATTTAGAATAGAATAGAATAAGTCTTTATTATGTGTGTTATGTTATGTTTCTTTTTGTTATGTCTCTTTATTGTGTGTTGTGTCTTTATTATTTACGTAAAAAAAAAAACAGTTTTTTTGTTATTTTACTTGCACTGGGTGTACAATGCGTAATTACTAAGTAGGTACGTTAAGTGTTTATTTAACAGTGCTTAACATAAAAACTGATTAAGTGTAGTACATTATTTACCAATGAAAAACACATCAAGGTTAAGTAGGTACTTACCTATCATATAACCCTATCAGGGACTAGTTTGTTAATGACAAAATACTCGTCCAATTAGAGTTAAATTAGTAATCTACATTTTTGTTTAATTGTTCTCTGACCGCTAGATGATTAAAAATGTAATTAAACGCTAAACTGACGACTGTTGCACGGCTGATAAATTTGAAAAAATCCCCGACAAATACAAAACTGATTTACTATGTACTACATTAAAAGGCTTAAAAAATATAATATTATTTCAATGCAACTTATTTTGTACAAATTCAGTAATGATTTACTAAAATAAAATCTTTATTTCAAAATTAAAAAAAACCGGTAAAGGCGTATACGCATCGAATAAATAAGTAGACCGAATATTATAAAAAAAATGTGACTTAATGATAAAGCATAAAAAATCTTTGGTAACACGATTTGCACTTCAATTAGGTACACACGGCTAAGCTATACATTTCCAGTAATTTTAGCTGACCTCGCATTGTATACGCTTTTGATTCTTCGTACAATGAGAAATCAGTTTATACTGGAAGTGTTAGCTTGATAAGTAGCGATGTGTACAAAAAAAAATTGTGTTTTTGTCTCGTTAAATTTGGAAATTTGCACACTGTGTTTTAGTTTCGCGTATTCGTGCGTGAGCGTGTCTAAATCCGAGATCTCCAATGAGGCCAAATGATGTGCCAACTAGATGCAGGCTTCCATCAAGATCATTGTTAATTATTATTCAAACGTTGTTATTCACGATTGCACACAAAATACAGCATAATTACAGTGAAATGAACAAAGACGTGCTGAACTCAAAATTGAACATTACCTACTATTTTCCAAGTCGCAATTTTTTTATTGATACACAGAGATTTGAATGTAGAATGTAAACTCAGTTAAATCAATAGCAACTTAAATTATGTATTTTAAAACAATACATATTTAATTAAGTTCTATATATTTTGTCCTTTTTAGGGTTCCGTACCTCAAAAGGAAAAAACGGAACCCTTATAGGATCACTTTGTTGTCCGTCCGTCCGTCCGTCCGTCCGTCTGTCAAGACCGTTCTCAGGAACGCGTGGAGGTATCAAACTGAAATTTATATCTAATACTCAGGTCTACTGTCCCTTGGAGCTGTGAAAAAATCAAACTTCTAAGCCAAAGCAATCAAAAGATACAGCCGTTTATGCCGCAAATTTCCGCAAATTTTCGAAACTCGCACGGGAATCAAAACCTACAGGGTACTTCCAGTCGACCTAGAATCTTGAAATTTTGCATGAAGCAATGTTTTATAGCACACATAAAGGAAAAATTCCGAAAACCTTAAATTTTTATACGGAACCCTCAGTGCGTGAGTCCGACTCGCACTTGGCCGGTTTTTTCTTTTGTAATGTGTATTTTGTTCGTGAAGAATAAACAATTTTTCTTTCTTTCTATATCATCACTTGAGACTACATTTTTATTTCCAAGTATATAATACTTAGTCGAAAAAATCCGCCCCTAAGACGACCGACTCACCGAAAATCTAAGGTAATATTGTAATGCAGGAAAACAAAATATGAAAGAATTAAAATATATGATGTAAAAGTTTGAGTAGGTCCCTAATTGTAATGAATAGTATAAAAATATAATACCGGTACATGTACGAATATTCAAAAATCACAAAATGGCGGATATCTGCCATTTCCGGACGGAAAGAAAAATGGAGGCGTGCATGCGCATCCTAATTTTCGCTCAATCTACGTTTTAATATTTTAATATGCTTAATATTTTTCTGTAAATATCATTACCAAAGTAAATTAATTAATTCTTGTAAAAGTTTTACTTAAAAAAAAAAAAAAAAAAAAAAACAATTCTAAAAAATAAACACTGGTACTCACTTTTTTGGTGAATGTAGGACAAACAGACACTATTTATTTATTTATTTAAAAATAAAAATGCAATGCAATTATTCGAAATAATCCCAAGTCGGCGACTGTCTCAGGGACGCTCTCGAATCAAACTGGCTGGGTTGGCGTGGCGTCACTATAGACAGAGCTTGGCTTAGAATGCCGCGATCCAGCAAAAAAAATGTTCGTTTGTTGTTATTGTACACAAGTTTATATATAACACGAGGCATTTTGCCGGCAAATGACAGCGAATCAAAATTGCATTTTTTAGAAGAAATTATCCTGAAGTTATTGACATCATTAGGCCTATAATACAGACGTGAATTACGGCGACAAATAATAAAATTAACTAAGTATTTATTTTTTCTTAAAAACTAGAGTATTTAGACACGTTTTATAGGTAGGTACCAAAATAATGGTATTCGTATTTTCCGCTAACAATAAAAATAAATAATGACATCGCTACATAACCCCGATTTATACTTTTAAAACAGTATACAGAAGAGGTTGTAGTTTCCATCATTCCTGACTGATTTGACATTTAACTCAATGGATTTGACTATGTAATCAAACACCGTACCCCAAACATAACCGTTTTCAAGATATTGAACTTTGATTTTTTTTGTCTATTGGCCTATTTTTTTTTTTGTGTGTTTTCCTTTAATTTATTTGCGTTTGCGATTTTTGTGTAGTAGACAAGTAGTTTTATTATTCTCTACACTACAATTGCAGTTAACTGAACCATCTGGGTCGTTGTAGACGATTAATAGTCATAACATAAAATAAACTCGCCAAAAATGTTTTTTTCTTTCGGAAATATTTAAACAAATGTCTATGACAGTCATGCTACAGATGTGCTTAAAAATATCTACGTTTCATTAGCTATCCAACAAGGTATAACAAGCTAGGGTATTATCAGAATTCCTACAAAAAAACCTTCATAAAAGGTTCCTGGGAGGCTTTTAAATCACAGTCTTTTCAAAGTTTTTTTTGTACCGTATTTTGCTTGTAACCAGGTAGCGTTTTTGTCACTTGGGTCAGAAAACAAAATAAAGCAATACAAAGAGGTACAAAATGACGTTTATTACTATTTTTACAGAAAGCCTACGATTACAAGTCATGTTCCACGTATACGCCTCTGTTTTGCACACAACTCTCATTCTGTGTTTTAATCTACTTTTTACTACATTAGTTGTTAAACCCTTTCTTATTTCATTTGCCGCATCAATTATTCTCTGTCTCAAAACGTCAACAGATGTGATTGGATTAGGTTCGTTGTACACCAAACTCTTTATGTGTCCCCTATGGTCCCCCACATAAAATCCATGGAGGTCAGAGGGCAATTCTCGTAATTTTAACCAGTCAAGCCGCGCGCGTCGCCCATTGGCTACGAAACAATAGAAAATCAATTGTGTCTCATTAGCGGAGCTTGACAGAATAAGAAGGTTCACAGTCTGATCTCAGTCGCAATCTGTCAAAAAATACTTCTAATTTCCTTACATTTTGACAAGTTTTTGACATTTGTTTGTCGCTGAGATGAGACTGCGACTAGATTTTGAACGTTTTAAATTACGAGAATTGGCCTTCTGGTCTGGACTTCTAGCTGGCCACCTCTTCCGATCCAATTATTAGGATAATAAAATTAGTGTCTAGCCATTTTCTGACACTTCTCCTGTAATGTGCAGGGAGATCGTGTCATGCTAAAACCACATGTCCCGAATGAAATTTAGTGGTAAATCGCCTAGTAATTCGGGTAAATCTTCTCTTAAAAAGTTTTCATAATATTCTCCATTTAAATTGTCAGGAAGAAAGTAAGGTCCAATCAAATTGTTCAATATGATTCCCATCCATACATTCAAACCGAATCGTCTTTGTGTTCCCTTTTGCCGCTTTTTAATGGGATTTCTTTGTCCCAACAATGAGCGTTGTGGTAATTGGTTATGTATGCCGTCTTCGACACATCTGTCCACAAGATATTTCTCAGAAATGATGGGTCTTCGAAATCTGCAGAAATCCAACCTTCTCACAGGATCTCCGATAACTTGTACCTAGAGGCCGGCAGTATTCACCGTAAACCACTCTTACGTTATTGTATTTTTAATACTACCTGGGAGCCTTTCACCAAAGTTTTTTCTAAGAATTCTGATAATACCCTAGCTTGTTATACTTTGTTGGATAGCAAATGAAACGCAAAATATTTTAAGCACGCCTGCAGCATGACTATCATAGACATTTATTCAGTCATGTCTAAAAGAAAAAAAAATTGTTAGTGTTGAGAATAATAAATCAATTTATAATACTAAACAAAAATCGCAAACACTAATGCATTTTAGACGCAAAACACCCAAAAAATAGGCCAATAGACAAAAAATCGGCAATTAAAAAAAAAAAAAAACTTCAAAGTTGAAATCTTGAAACGGCACACAGATAGACCATGGGTAAGGACATAGGCTACTTTTCATCCTGGATCGCAGACAAAGTCGCGGGCAACAGCTAGTATTATATACTTAAGTTCAATTTATTTATATTTTGAATGTTCTTAAATACATACAAAATATACAAGTCTCGTTTATATTTTTGTCACATTATAGACTAACTTACCTAGACTTTATTTATTTGGCAATGAGTCTACGTAGGTAGGTAGGTAGTAGATACAAGGTCACACTTTAGTAGATTGTCAACGGCAATCGGTCAATGAATTGGCGTACCTACCTAGGTAAATAAACGTTAGTTAAATTGACATTGTGTGTAAATTAGTATCAGAATGTCGTTTTTTAGATGGCGCCAGCATTTTCTAGCTGACTGATCCCTGAGAAGAAATGCCGAAACAAACTCGGTCATGGTCTCTTTGAAAAAGCTTTTTTATTGAAGCTTCTCAAAACTCAAACTCAAAGCATTTATTTCAATTAAACCAATTACAGGCGCTTTTAAATTGTCAAGGGGTCGGTCAGTCAGAAAGATGAAGCTAGTTGCCCATTCCAAAGCGTAGGTACCTATGGAGAAGAACGGGCAAGAAACTCCATGGACACTCTTTTAAATCAAAATAATATGGTTACAAAGTCTTGGTTACATCATTCATGTAAAAAATTATACATGTGAGAACGATGCAGAACGTTAAAAGCGTCCATAATGAAAAGACGAGAAAAAAACAATTCAAATATTAAATTAAAATAAGCCGTGGCAGCAAAGAGATGGCCAGTCCCTACTGACGGCGCCCGTTCACGAACATGACGCATGTATTAGCACCATTCAGCTCAACCATTTTGAAGGGAGCTTCTCTTCCTATATCCTTCGGTATTGAGGTTTTTGTAACATGACCCAGGCTATACACATATAAACTTCAATATAATTACGTTTAAAATAACCTACTCAAATCACGTGGGGATATAATGATGAATGAATACTTCGCTATTCAAACACTTATATCGTTATTTTGGCAAGATTTATAATGTTTAGTGTACTTACACAGCAGCAGCGGTCATCTCAAACATGCTGATAACCTCTTATCCGATGTAAACTAATATTAGTGCCGACACGTATTTAAACAGCGGTAATTATCGCTTTACTTTCATTTGTACCCACATGTTTTTTTTGTATCAAAGATAACACACAATTTGGTCTCTTTAAGTGGGTGAGATGTCACCAATGGATAGATAATTTAAAAATCTAAATAATCCATGTTTTAATTTATTTAAAAAGATTGCTATTCTTTTTTTATTAAAATAATTCCAAAAATTGTGCGAGTTCTATGATAAAGGGGCGTGCGCAGGGTGCGCTGCATCCCTTTCGTACGAGGAAGTCGTGTTGCTCTCTGTCTCTGTCGCAATGCTCAAGGTTATTTGGTCAGGGTACCGTCTTAAGTGGGTAAGATGGTAATCTTAGTTTTTCTTATCTTTTCTGAATATCGCGCATGATCCGCATCGCCGCCGCACCGTCGTCGTCGCCGCGCCGGGCCCGCATGTACAGACGCCAGCACATCAACCTACTACAATCTGTCAAATTTCTTTAATAGATTTTCAACTTTATCACCAAACCATAAGGTTCAAAGTTGATTGGGAAAATCTGACAGTTTCGGGTAGGTTGATGTGCTGGCGTCTGTACACCGCATTGGTACCGAGTTTTAATCTGTCAAGCTCCAATGAGACATCATCATCTGCCTAGCCTTTTCCCAACTATGTTGGGGTCGGCTTCCAGTCTAACCGGATGCAGCTGAATACCAGTATTTTACATGGAGCGACTGCCTATCTGACCTCCACAACCCAGTTACTGGGTAATACGATACCCCTTTGTAAGACTGGTTGTCAGACTTTCGGGCTACAGACGACCCGTAATGACTGTCAAAGATCCACGAATGACAGCCGGGACCAACGACTTAACGTGCTTTCCGAGGCACGGAGGGGTCTCGGTATGTAAAGATGGTCACAATGAGACTCACAATTGATTTTCTATTGTTTCGTCGCCGATCGGCGAACCGCGCCGCTTGACCGGTTAAATAGTAAACTAACGCGCAGAGTTCAGTACCTATCTAAATAAAGCATTGCCAGCAAAACTGTAATAAAGACATTACAATTGATGTTTTTACACTCAGTCTGAGCTGTTCTTAAAATGTTGCTTTATAATTTCTTTCTTTCTTAGAGCGAATTTCACCAAGCTTTTATACCTGGAATAAATCTTGTCGAATATATATAGTTATTTTTTAATTTTGAGTATAATTTTTGATTTTCCATACTAGGAACATGCAAACGTCAATTTTATTCCACGGATAAAAGACAACTAACTATCAATGTCTAATAGACAGAAACTCCTTTTTTGAAGTCGGTTAAAAATCATAACAGAGGGGGGAGGATGAGGGGGCAGGAGGGGGGGGGGGTCCTGTAATTTTAAGAACGTTCACAGTCTGAAGGCCAATAATCTTGTAATTTAAAACGTTCATAGTCTAGTCGCAGTCTCATGTCAGTGACAAATAAATGGCAAAAACTTGTTAAAATGTGGGGAAATTAGAGGTATTTTTGACAGATTGAGACTGAGATCTGACTGTGAATGTTTTTAAAATTATGAGGATTGCCCGTCTGATCTCAGTCTCAATCTGACAAAAACATAACACTTCTTTTTTGGGCAGTCGTGTAAAAATACGTCTAATTTTCCTACATTTTTGTCAAGTTTTAATGAATGATGAAAAATTTATTTTCCTGCAAGGTTATTGCGTCAGCGTAACACTATCAGTAGCAATGTTTTTAATTTTGACAGTTCAACAACATTCATTGCGTTATTTACGTTGTTAAGCAGACAAATTTTTCGAACATATGAAGAAATGGATTAGCAATACCTATACTTCAAAATTATTCAAATTGACAGGCCTGATGGTCTAGTGGTTAGTGACCCTGACTGCTATGCCGGAGGTCGTAGGTTCGATTCCCACCCAGGACAATTGTTTGTGTAATGAGCACGATCATTTGTTCTGTGTCTGGGTGTAATTTATCTATAATATGTATGTATTTAGAAATATATAAGTATGTTTATCAGTTGTCTAGTACCCATAACACAAGCTCTGCTTAGCTTGGAACTAGATGGCGTTGTGTGATAGTTGTGAAGAAAAAAAAAAGAAAAAAAAAATTGCGATTGAGTGTCTCAAGCTTACAGCAGCAGTCCTACTTTTGCCACAGAATACTTAAAGCTCTTGGATCTGATGACCATTCGTCACATTGGCCATTTCGTCGCTATCCCTAATAGGTCACACTACTAAACCAATGAGCAGTTTCAGTATAATATTAATTTAATTAACATTTAATGTCATTCTAAATCCTAGATTGACGTACATCGAGCAAAAAAGATGAACGCAAGCAGTGTCTAGGTACACCTGGCAAAAGAACCGGTCATGCAAGTTTTCATTTTCCTTATAAAATGAGTAGATTTGTGACTAACTACTTATGCATATTTCCCCTCAAGATATAGTATAATGCAATAATATACAGGGTGTCCCAGGAAACCTGTACCAGCGAAGGTCTGTGTTCAGGGGACACTAATACCCATCGATTGAACCCCTATGTACGAGTATGTTCCGCGATATTTTGTAGTTTTCGAGATTTGTTTTTTTTTTTTTGTTTTGTTTTTAGATTTTTTAAACTTTAGGCGGTATTAGTCATAGCTTTTTCTGAGTGGTGTTTCTTTGAGATTTTTTTTATCAGTATTATGGCTAGAATGTGTATTCACATGTTGTAAAACACAAAACACCCAAATTCTAACTAGTTACTAGTAGTTCAGAATTTGACCACAAGGTTAACATTTCTGTTGGAGAGAAATTAATAATTTCTCGAAAACTACAAAATATCGCGGAACGTATATAGGGGTCCAATCGATGGGTATTAGTGTTCCCTGACCACAGACCTTCGCTGGTACAGTCACGTCTATAAGTATGTATACACTTGGCTTTATTCAAAGGCGATGTTCTCCTTTATTTTTGAATGAAATTTTATGTTATTACGAACATAGTATTTTCAAACCCATAGGTTTATGTTAAGTGTCGTATTTTAACGTTGCATTCGTTATTTCACGAAAAAATCGCAATTGAAAATTGCCAAGTGTTGACATATTGGTGCTCGTGACTGTACAGGTTTCCTGGGACACCTGTATATGTAATGTAGAATAACATTAGTTTCAATAAATCTAGTTTCATTACTTTTTATCCTTGTTTACTACTTACTAGGCTGCACTGGGAAAATTGCGGTTGCGTCAGCTGCATCGTTTTGTAAATGATAAATACGAATGTGTGAATAGTACTATGTGGGCAATGCGTTTACTTACGCAAACATTCCTATAGTATTCATACATACCCAATGTTCTTTTAATAGACGGATCAATATTTTGATTAATGAAGTCAGTACCTATATCACACTAATATTATAAAAGCGAAAGTTTGTGAGTGTGTTTGTTACTGCTTCACGCACGAACGGCTGGACCAATTTTGATAAAATTTGGTATGGAGGTAGCTCACACCCTGGATTAACACAGGATACTTTTTATCTCGATATTCCCACGGGATCGAAACTTATGCGGGTGAAACCTTGGGGCGCAGCTAGTAGGTATATAATTTTGATATGTGAAGGTGAAAACGGTGAAGGAAAACATCGTGAGGAAACCGGCATGTCCTAGAACCAAAAATTCAAAGACATGTGACATCTACCAACCCGCACTGGGCCCGCGTGGTAGATTACGGCCCACTCCCTCTCACAGAGAGGAGGCTTGTGTCCCAGCAGTGGGAACATTATAGGCTGATGATGATGATGATGTGCCCTTATCACGAATCAGCAGACCTATCTGTCGAAGGTAGGCAAGTCCACTAAAATGGTTATTTGTGGTAAAAATACACAGGGGGAGGCAGGGACATCGACGCGAACCTGTTACCGTGGATTCAGTAAGTAGGTACAAACGCCTGGCCGGGGGAGCGTGACGAAATGCGCAGGCACTCCAGCACCCCGGCTTAAGATAGCAGCAGGACACCGTGTGGTTTTAGTCAGTAAGAGTCTGACAGACCCCTCCACCCACCCCAGGGTGGGGGACATCCATGAGGATTTCCACACGATAAAAAAAAGTAAAAACGTCAGCACATCAAGCTACCTACGCGGAACTGTCAAATTTTCCCAATCATCTTTGAACCTTATGCTTTAGCCATAAAGTTGAAAATCTATGAAAGAAATTTGACAGCTTGTAGTAGCTTGATGTGCTGGCGTCTGTACATAATTCTGAACGCCCGACCTTGCGCTGTAATTTTTCGTCGGTTATAAAAAAAAAAAATTACTGTTCTATACATTTTTCCCGCGTAGGTATTGCACTTTTCTATGAAACGACCGATTTTTTTTATAGACTACGTTTCATTTCTACACTAGGATTGTGTAGTCTAGAATCATGTGCTGAATTTATGGTTACAGATTGCGCGTTGACAATGTAATGCTATATTTTGGATGAATGGCGGAATGCCCATTTTAATACTCTAAGATTTGTTCATGTCTTCAAAAAGCATGTGGTCCTGGACGTGCCATATTTAACAGGCCCTTGGCAGTTGTTTTGATATGGAAAGACAGTTTTACCAAGACTGGTGCTTTAGAACTATGGATCCCTGATGGATTTACTCTCTAGTTGCCCATTCCAAAACGTTGATCTCTATGGAGAAGAACGAACAAGAAACTCCAAGGACACTCTTTTAAATCAAGATAATATTACAAAATCCTGGTTGTATATTTGTGAGAAAAATGAAAAAAAAAAAATTAAGAAACTATTCAAAATATAATATTAAAAATAAGCCCTGACAGTTAAGAGATGACCAATCTCAACCGACGGCAACCGTTCACGAACATGACGTGTGGATCAGCACCATCCAGCTCAACCATTTGGTACGGTTCTTATGACATCTCCTAACGAAGAAAGTTTCATGTTTACTGACGCTTAGTAGATCTCGACCTTGCAGATCTTAGCAAGCCTTTAGCCACGAAGTGGATCAGTTATTTAAAGAATGCGCGTTTTTGTTATAAAGAACGCCCACATACATTACCACGTGTAAGATATCCGTTCAAAACGGATATCTATGGTTCAAAATCATTTTTAAAATTTTTAAATACATCACGACCTCTGACACAGACCGGACATTTACATTGATAAGTATATTATACTTGTTTTCATGTATGTGTAATAGGTATATGGATAACTGTACCTACATAATGGTATATTAAAGTTTTTGTTTGTTTTTGTTGTTTTAAAATGAGTGGTAGTAATTTTTTTTCCTTTCTTCCAGTTATTCCTTTTTTACCCCTTTTACTTCTAGGGAGATGGATGTAGCTGCATCCGGTTAGACTGAAAGCCGTCACCAACATAGTTGGGAAAAGGCTAGGCAGATGATGATGAAGACGGGAGACTACTTAAGCAATATCCAATCAATCATAACGAGTCTTATTATGTACTAGCAGCGCCCTGCGGTTTCACCCGCGTAAGTGTCGATCCCGTGGGAATATCGGGATAAAAACTATCCTATGTCCTTTCCCGGGACTCAAACTATCTCTATACCAAATTTCATCTAAATCGGTTCAGTGGTATAGGCGTGAAAAGATAACATACAGACAGACAGACAGAGTTACTTTCGAATTTATAATATTAATAAAAAAAAAAAAAAAAAAAAATGGATAAGTATGGATTAGCATGCCACTAAATATCACTTCGATATTATTGTGGTGATAATTTGAATTGATTTATGATGAAAATTTTTCTTATTGCATTATGGGCCAGCTCTTGACTTTCGATCTCGCCTGATGGAAAGCGATGGATGAGATCTATGATGGAACGAGCAAAACCAGAAGATGCCTATTCACTCTTACTTTGGAGGCTGACGGGTTATACGTGGACGGACACAGGATTTTAAAAGAATTGCCTTACTGGAGTGCATGCGTTGGTCTGGTCGTGTATGACGCCAGCCTTTTAAGTAGACTAAAGGATGACAACTTGTGGAATGTGTTAAGGAAAGCAATTCAGTTTCATTCATCAAGTTGCACAGACGCAAACGCATGACGCACCTCGGGCTTTCTGAGGCGTACGAGTGTGACGTCCTTTTCCGCTTTCTCCAGGATCACTTTTGTGAGGAAATTCTCATTTATGGGAATGAGAACTTCCTCACAAAAGTTAAGCTATATCATCATTTCAGCCGAAAGACGTCCACTGCTGGACATAGGCCTCCCCCCTCCCCCAAGCACCGTCAGTTCGACCGGTTCTATGCTTCCCGCATCCAGCGGATTCCTGCGAACTTCACAAGGTCATCGGTCCTCCTTGTTCGGGCCTTCCAACGCTGTCTTCTGGTACGCGATCGCCACTCTAGAACTTTTCGGCCCCATTGGCCATCTGATAAGTTACTTATAAAAATGCAAGGATATTTGAAAAAAGTCCATATCTACAAGACTGTCTGTTGGACTGTTTTATTTACTAATCAAATCATCGTATTTATATTTTTCCCTTTCGTTTCCAATGCAACGAGCAGATGCATTCAAAACGAATTTAAATTGATCCGTGGAGCAAAAACACGATAACCTAAATATAAAATTCAATTGGGAGTAAAAAACAATGTGCCTTTTATTACGTTTGAAGGCTAAAAGTTCGGCCATGCCCAAAATAATGCTGAACAGGTTTCGAAGCTCGGCGACCTTGGAGATTCGAAGATGCGTTGTTGCCAAACTTACGCGCAGTTTTATCTGAAAATAAAACATAGATACGGGTATAATTTGTATGCGTAGTACGTAATGTATAAATGAATTCTGAGTGGAACGGTCGAATGCATCATCAACCTTGGTTATGAAATAAAATGTTATTTAATTCTAGCATTACCTACCTGTGACGTATCAAAGTTGTGATTCCTGAGAGCTTTTGCTCTTAGCAGCATTGTAAAGCAGGTAGCAGAATTGTAAACTTCTTATATTGAGGTGAGGATTATTTTAGGTAAGTATTTGAGTGAAAGCGTTTGTTGGTAACAAAGTCAATAAAGTTTTAAAAGTAAACTAGCAAGTTTGAATGGGTTGTATCATGCAAAATATAGGTACGTAGGTACCTGTTTTTGGGAACTGGGAAAATATATTAAGCAAATACTATGCAAATGGTCATAGATAAGCAAACTGACGGAAATATAAATACAATAGGTACAGTCACCAAAGGAGATAAGTAACCAGGGTCGTCGGATATACATAGTTGAAGTTTAATAACAAACTGATGGATGTTTTCGAATAAAATTTAATTTAATTACTTAATAGAAAACAGGGGCTTTTGGCTAAGTAATATCAGCTGCACGGGTCGATCGATCAGATTAAGCTACGCTTGCCGCGGTTGGTCCGTGGATGGGTGACCATCTTTACATACCAAGACCCCTCTGTGCCTCGGAAAGCACGTTAAGCCGTTAGTCCCGGCTGTCATTCGTGGATCTTTGACAGTCGTTACGGGTCGTCAGAAACCCGAAAATCTGACAACCAGTCTTACCAAGGGATATGGTATTACCCAGTAACTGGGTTGTGGAGGTCAGGTAGGCAGTCGCTCCATGTAAAATACTGGTATTTAGCTGCATCCGGTTAGACTGGAAGCCGACCCCAACATAGTTGGGAAAAGGCTAGGCAGACGATGACTTGATACAAAACAAACAGTTAATTTATCAAACTAAATTTCGAAAACATCAATCGGTTTCTTACTAAACGTCAACTATACCTATCCGACGACACTAGTTACATATCTCCTTTGGTGACTGTACATCTTTAAAGATTTTTTTCAGGTCTGATCCCTTGAACGCCACAATCACACACCTCCTACAATCATCGTAATTTATATGATGTACATAATAAAGAGTATTCTATTCTATTGTAATTACTTAAATGTCGGTAGAATAATTAAATGCAAATGGTCATAGTTAAGCACACTGACGGAAATATGAATACAATAGGTACATCTTTAACAATCATCCATCAACTAATTTAAAAAAAAAACCCACAAAAATAAAAACGAACATATCTAATTATTGTAAAGCAAGGATATAGATTTGTAGACGACTCCGCCTTGGAGTGTAAGTGGTGCTGTTCCACAAACGAAGGGACACTTAATATCGTGCCCTGCGTGTCCTGTCAGCTGCACGTTACAGGAACTGATGGACGCTATTGATGGCGCCAAACAAGTAGCCGAATTCTGGGCCGAGTAAATCTAGATTGCTATCGACAAGCTAAGAAGAAGAAGAAGAATTACTTGAATGTCGGTACTCGGTAGAATAATTAAATCCTTAATAAAAACCAGTCAATGAAGATGTTATTTCCATCTATTCAGTAAGCCCAACATAAACGACAGATGCCAGAAAAAGGAACAAAAATTCTAAGTATTGAATTTGACATCTAAGTTGTAATTCCATGACGAGTCGCGCCACTATTGAAAATCAAGATAATACTTGGCCACTTTGTAGAAGGTGTAGAAAACCGGTATATTATGTAATTTACTGATTGAAACAACATCAATGACCTTTACTTTAGAACATTTATTTTTAAACGAAGAAGACTTATGATTTCCTATAGCTTAGGCAATATACATATTTTATTTGTTGTCTGAAGGAATTCGCCTACGTTTTCGCGTGGGGCTTGAACGCAGGTAAAAAACTGTCTATGTTTATTTAGAAGCGTTATAAGGTTGTTTTTTTTATAACAACAAAGCCCACGTGTTGCCTGTTTAGGGTTTCGTACCCAAAGGGTAAAGTGTGCGTACGCGCAGCGGAATGTTGTTGAATTTAAAGATTTTAATTATGCAGATATTTAGTGTATGACGTTGTATAATTGTGTATGGTAAAAAAAAATTTGTGCACGCAACCATTGTGGAGAAATTCACCAAAAACTGATTCCGCTGGGCGAACGTTGTCCTGGCGGAACTTTTTTTAATCCATACACTTTAGAAGAAAAGAGATGTGTCCAAAAATTAGTGTGTATTTGTGTGTAATTGTATATGTATGAATAAAACTAGTGCATGCATAAACTTCGGAGAAATTCAAGTTTCCGCTACGCGAACGTTTGGCCATTAGCTAGTTTTCATATAAAGCGCTTACATAGAGAGCTGTAGATTTTTACATACGTTGTTTTGAATTTGTTTATATTTGTTTAAAAAACAGATTTAGAAAAAATCGTAGGGCTTAAAAGATAAAAATATAAACGTAAAATACGCTTACTAGGTCTTAGTTCTTAAAGTATGCACTTTGGGGTCTAGATTTTCACGTTTATACAAACCTTGTAAGTGTCTGCAACATGTTGCCAAGTATCAATGATGTTCCGTTAGTAACTAAAGAGTTATAGGACAAATTTACCATGAACAGATCACTGTTTACAAAGCAGTCAAATATCACGACGTTCTGAAGGAATTGCATGGTAATATGTATGTCAATAATTAGCGTATTCATTCAACTATTCTTATGCAAAATTTCATGTCATTAAATTCAGTAATTAAAGAAAAACAATTATAATACTGACGAAGCATCGAAAACCTACATAACCCGACCAAGTTCGGATGGCTACAAAAAAGCGGCCGTGCAATATATTTAGGTAACATCCCAAAATTTACAGTATAATACCGGTATTGAATTGGTATAGGTGATAACACAATTGTTGTTTCGATATAATTTATAGGTCATTTATTTTTGTACACCTACTTTTTTAAATGTATTTGACTATGACAGAAAGTAGGTACTATTTACGTAGGTACTTTATTTAAGTATGCGCTTGAGACTTGAGATATCATCATCATGATTTCAGCCGAAAGACGTCCACTGCTGGACATAGGCCTCCCCAAGCACCTCCACTTCGACCGGTTTTGTGCTTCTCGCATCCAACGAGTTCCTGCGGCCTTCACAAGGTCGTCGGTCCACCTTGTGGGAGGCCTTCCAACGCTACGCCTTCCGGTACGCGGTCGCCACTCCAGAACCTTTCGGCCCCATCGGCCATCTGTTCTGCGAGCAATGTGCCCTGCCCACTGCCACTTAAGTTTGGCAATTCTTCGGGCTATGTCGGTTACCTTGGTTCTCCTGCTTGAGATATAATCTAAATATATTATTTAAGACAAATAAAATTCATACAGCTAATTTCTATTGAAGATTTCACGGATCAGGAATCAGGATCACGGATCAACTGATTCAGTTGATCCGTGATCTAACCTATTCAGGTTAGTTATGTGATGTGATTTTAATTTTTATTGAAGCTCGAAATATTATACTTGCCCTAAGTTTCGTCATCCACGCGAACGAAGTCGCGGGCAAAAGCTAGTTCATAATCTATTTTAGTTAAAACACATTTAAGTCTATTGCTGTCATTGCAAGCGTTTGTTAACGTTATTACAATTACATAATTAAGTATTATATGTAATTAAAAATATTTTGTACGCGGATATTTAAATAGAGAAGTACTTGTTAGTTGAAGATTTGTTTTTATCGTAGATAGTGGTGTTATTATTAAAAAAATATTTTTCATTCAAGAAATGCAATTGTTTTATTTTTTCCTTACGCTTGTGTACGCAACTGTACCATATTAATAAATACTATATTGGAAGGTTAAGAACGTTTCTTAGATATATGGCACGGCCGCTTTTTGGTAGCCATCCGAACTTGGTCGGGTTATGTAGGTTTTCGATGCTTCGTCAGTATTATAATTGTTTTTCTTTAATTACTGAATTTAATGACATGAAATTTTGCATGTGAATAGTTGAATGAATACACTAATTATTGGCATACATTTTACCATGCAATTCATTTAGAACGTCGTGGTATTTGACTGCTTTGTAAACAGTGATCTATTCATTGTAAAGTCCTATAACTCTTTAATTACTAACGGAACATCATTGATACTTGGCAACATGTTGCAGACACTTACAAGGTTTGTATAAACGTGAAAATCTAGACCCCAAAGTGCATACTTTAAGAACTAAGACCTAATAAGCGTATTTTACGTTTATATTTTTATCTTTTAAGCCCTACGATTTTTTCTAAATCTTTTTTTTTAACAAATATAAACAAATTCAAAACAACGTATGTAAAAATCTACAGCTCTCTATGTTAGCGCTTTATATGAAAACTAGCTAATGGCCAAACGTTCGCGTAGCGGAAACTTGAATTTCTCCGAAGTTTATGCATGCACTAGTTTTATTCATACATACACAATTACACACAAATACACACTAATTTTTGGACACATCTCTTTTCTTCTAAAGTGTATGGATTAAAAAAAGTTCCGCCAGGACAACGTTCGCCCAGCGGAATCAGTTTTTGGTGAATTTCTCCACAATGGTTGCGTGCACAAATTTTTTTTTACCATACACAATTATACGACGTCATACACTAAATATCTGCATAATTAAAATCTTTAAATGCAACAACATTCCGCTGCGCGTACGCACACAAGGGTAAAAACGGGACCCTATTACTAAGACTCCACTGTCCGTCTGTCTGTCTGTCACCAGGCTGTATCTCATAAACCGTGATAGCTGGACAGTTGAAATTTTCACAGATAATGTATTTCTGTTGCCGCTGTAACAACAAATACTAAAAACAGAATAAAATAAATATTTAAGGGGGGACAACAAACGTGATTTTTTGCCGTTATTTGATCGATATTAATAACGGCAACAGGTAGACGCTTGATATATTCACAGAATATTTAGTTGTATATTCACTTTAAAAATAAATAATTATAATTAAATTAAAATAAAATAAATATTTAAGGGGGGCTCCCATACAACAGACATGATTTTTTGCCGTTTTTCATTTCAACTACGGAACCCTTAATTGTGCGTGGTCCGACAAGCACATGGCCGGTTTTTAACATTAATAACCCTAATAACGCGTTAACAAAATTTTAGACATAACTTTGTGGACTTGCTCTTCTTTTTTTGCCATCAACTCGCGAAAATATTTTATTATGTTAGAGGAGTTGGACCCAGTGGGTGGCCACGCCAATCGCGGCATCAGTGGCGTTGTTTAGGCCCTCAAAAGTGCAGGTGTATGAATGGACAATTTGGACTCCAACATGTGGGACATGGTTTGGTGACGACCACCACATTCGCACTGGGTGTCGGTTGGGTCAGTACTCCCCTATTTCGCAAGATATACGCCTACCGGATGTACCGCAGGGTAGGTATCATCCGCACTTGGTTGATATCCTGACCAGTCGTTAGCGCTTCTCCTCCACATGCCATGCGCTCAGCAAAAGTGTGGAACTCTGCCAGTCTCTGTGTTCCCTTCCAGATTTAACTCAGACGGGCTTCAAAGCAAGAATGAACAGGCATCTTCTGGGCACGCTCGTTCCATCATAGACCCCATCCATCGCTTTCCATCTGGCGTGATCGAGGTAAAGAGGAGGCCAATTCAGCTATAGGTACTTTTTTTAATGGCATTAATTACGGTTATGCTTTAAATAAATTATTTGTTTATTTCATCTTTGTTGTTTAGAGACACTTATCTCATGACCTAGGTATGTAGACTCGGAAAAAATATCTAAAGAACTTTGTATCCATTTAAGCGAGCAACTAGTTGCATTTAGTCAAATATCTTTTGTACCACTTATAAGTGCAGGATAACCAGTAGGTACAGTCCGGCCGCTGAGAGAATGCGTTCCCGACACCCCTTCTGCGAAGCAGTCATGCTAGCGAAGGAGGTGGCGGGATGGCTGAGGGAGAGAGCCTCACGTCCCAGCCGCCGCGGGAGACGCTCCGGGCGTCGGGAGCCGCGTGACGACTCCCGGCCACCGTAGGCGCGGGCCTGCGGATGGAGAGTAATGGGTAGCTCACCGTCCGATCAGGACCAGGCCCGTGCCGGAGAGCGCCGATGTGTTCCACGCACGCCTCAAAGAGATGTCAGTAAAAAGGAAGGGGCCTGCTAGGGCCGAAGCCTGCTGGGGGTGATAAGAAATATATATACCCCCTTACTAATAAACGTTGTATAGCGTCTGTACAGTTAAACAACGCTTTGTCTTCTTCTTTCGAAAGTCAAATTACTGACGACTGAAAGAGAGAAACCAGTGTGTAACTATTCATCTGATATAATACGTTTATTAGTAAGGGGGTTACAGTGTAAACTCTATACGGACTTCTATTTAACGAAAAACTCCTTACAAGTTAAAACGTAGAAATTGATAAGGTTCGTTTGGTTTGTCATTGTTACCCTTATATTGGAACACTCTTTAAAACGAAGCAACCATCTCAAAAGCGAACAATACATCATTATTTAGACCCGAATAAACATCCATTTTACTGACAACACAATACTTAGAATCGTAAATATCTGTACAATGAAATTTTTAGAAATGTGTTCATTTGTTTGTCGTAATTGCTATGGGTTGAGTATCTTATTCTTAGTTGCTTTAAAATTTTTGAACTGTAAAAATGGCCAGTAAAAGAAAGACCGTGTATCGACAAAAAATTATATTGTTTTTTTGTATTCTCCGTTTAACGAAAACTCTTTATGTATAAAATTTCGCTATATAGAGTTTACAATGTATATAAATATTAGAGGTATGTGTGCGAAACTAACGAATAACATCGCTTCATTTTCATAGCTTGAGTTAAGCTACTGTTGTTAATGGTTAGTTTTAAACTTTGATACATCCCAACATAAATTAAAGCAACTGTCAGCGCTTAACGTGAATGACAGTGAGTCCTTATTATTCCCAAGTGTGTTAATGACGACATTTCCTAGAGGCAAAATGCCACAGTTTAATACTTACCTTGTGGTTTTTCTAATTTATTGAACCATGAACTCCCAAACAAAGTGAGTCAAAATTTCTTCTTAATTAATCATTAAATGTTGAGGTGAATTACCCTTTTTGATGAATGAAGGCGTCAGTAGATACATACTTCATTAGTAATTAAAATTGTTCCATATTTTTCAAGACTAGAAATCTCGAACTTTACAGGCACTTTTGAATTGTCGAAGAGTTGATCAGTTAGTCAGAAAGTTGAAGATAGATGCCCATTCCAAAACGTAGATCTCTATGGAGGAGAACGGGCAAGGATACTCCAAGGACACTCTTTTAAATCACGATATTACAAAATCCTGTGTACATTTACTAAGTTTCTACAACAAGTTTCATCGTCGTTATCATGGTTTTCGAGGGTGCTGAAGCCGAAGTGAACAATACTTATAAATGCACATAAAATAGTATCAATAATAATATATCAAGAAAAACCTGCTATAAATTATGTAATGCTATGGACAAAGGTCTTCACCTCTCTCTGAGAAGCCTTTTAAGGTTAGTTTGCCCTGAAGGCGACCAAGTGATCCCAGCCAGCGCGTAGCCGAGGCAACACCTTGGACCGTCGTCGCCTAGCTTCGGGGAAAGTGGGGACAAATACCCACTGCTTATCATTTGTGTTTAAAATATGGAAAGCGCAAGTGGCTCAAGTGGTGAGCAGTAGTGGCACATTGGTAAAGGCCCCGACTTACGAGTTGTAGGTCGTGGGTTCGAATCCAGACAGGCGCTTTACATTGTGTAAATAATTTCATCACCGCTGCTCTCAAAACGGTGAAAGAAAACATCGTGAGGAAATCGGCATGTCCTAGAACCAAAAATTCGAAGACAATTGTGACATCTACCAACCCGCAATGTGCGCGTGGTAGGATAGGATTATTAGCCCACTCCCTCTCGAAGAGAAAAGGCCTGTGTCCCAGCAGTGGGAAAATTCATTAGGCTGATTATGTTTTTAAATCCGGGTCCCTAGCACGTACACGTGACGTAAACGTAACGTTTTATTCGAAGCTTTGTGAATTGAAAATACAACTATCCTAGTCTTCATCTGTTTGTTTTAGTCTAGTTAGCTTGGAGAATATTCTACGAGACGAAAACAAAAAAAAAACCGAGTTTGCTTATGACCACACGACTGAAGTGAAACTTCAAACGTATTTGGCTACGAGAGGAAGAGAGAAAGAAAATGTGCGCGCGCACTGCTTTCTCTTGCTTATATCCCCCACTCAACTCCCGTTCGCCTCGCCCGATCACACTTTTCGTAACGCTTACGTCACGCGTTCGCCAGCTTACTCCCCAAGTCAAGCGTGCGTAAAGAAGTTTCACTTCAATAATTAATGTTCTTGTGTATTGATTTTATTCAATTTCGAGCGGCCATTGTTGTTTACATCTTTGGCAAAAGAAACCCGGACCTTATAGTATTTGTGTTCATTTTTTTTCCGACAAGCACAATAGGTATCACCCATAGATATGAATAAACCCCTTTATTCATAAACGTTGCTTAAAGTTAAGTACCTAGTGATTAGCGACTGTTTAACCACCTAACTTTAATCGTTTACAAATAAACCCACGGAACAGATAATAAATCTATTCCGTGAATAAATCCTTATCCCTAGTCTTAAAACTTTTGGTCGATTTTCATCAGAACAACTCTAAAGATAAAGATACTTTTATTTTGCAAATATGGGTGTAAAGGTTAACAAAATTATTAGGTACAAGACAAGATCAGCCATATTTTATCATGTAGGCAAGCAAAAGATACACAAAAACATACTAACTTAAAAATCGTTAAACGTGCTTATGCTTACGATGTTATTATCTACAACTCGGCTAATTAGGAGTTATGGCAAACGGTGACTTGTGTAAAGGTTTTGGCAGTTCAGATTATAGCCATAAAAACGTTCAAAATGTACCTAAACTTAATACCTACGAGACGGTTTTCATGAATATTTATTTCTATGAATAAATGCTTATTCAGGAAACATGCATTTTCTTTGTACACGGCAGGGTTTCATTACATACGGTTATACGGCGCGGGCGCGGCGTATAAATAAACCGCGCCGTAGAGAAAACGTATCCGTATACAAGCTTCCATAGTAATGCATACAACACTGACAAACCGTGCCTACACACGGCGATTAAACCGTAGTTTTTCACGTCCATACAAAGGTCCTTATTGTCATACGAACATAAAATAAGTACCTACAATCTACATATCCAAAAATAAAATAAAATTAAAATTGGTAAGTCTGTTTTTATACTCAAGAGGTTTCATCATATTAAAAATAAACCAAATCCCACTTCAAACACATTACGGCTTCTATCAATGAATTTTTATAGCACCTGCTTGCGGTGAGCTCATGTGTTCAGCGTTTCAGTGTAGACACTAAAAATCTATATAAATAAAAACAAAAGGCCTGACTGACTGACTGACTGACTGACTGACTGACTGACTGACTGACTCATCAACGCCCAGCCCAAACCCATGGACCTAGAAAGCTGAAATTTTACACAATGGTTCCCTTTATAATGTAGACAAGGAATAAGGAAGGATTTTTCGAAATTCAACCCCTAAGGGAGTTAAATAGGGGATGAAAGTTTGTATGAAAGTCCGTCAGTTTTAAAGTTAGGATCTTCGAATTTTGTGTTTAGGCTGACGATTGAAAATTAATTTATACGTGTCTCAGCGTTTTTGATGATTCCACCCCCAAAGGGTTAAAAAGGGGGATGAAGTTTTGTATGAAAGTCCGCCAGTTTAAAAGTTAGGATCTTCAAATTTTGTATTTAGGCTAACGATTGAAAATTAATTTATACGTGTCTCAGCGTTTTTGATAATTTTACCCCTAAAGGGGGATGAACGACCTAACTGAGATATCGACGCATAGCCTAAACCGCTGGTCCTAGGGACATGAATTTTGAAGGGTGTGTTCTTTGTAAAGAGTAAGTATCCAGTAAGAAGGGGTTTTTGGAAAATCAGCCTTTAAGAGGGTGAAAAGGGGGGATTTTGTTTGTATGAAAAATCTTATTCCTTGAGTTAATAACCTTGAAACTTGGCACGAATACTTACCTAAGTAAATTATGAAGTTTGGCATTTTTCGTTTTTCTAATCTACCCCCTAAAGAGATATTGGGGGGTGTCAAAATTTGTATGGAAGAATTTTAACGCGCTGTCCTATTAACTCAAAACTCAGTATTTATACTAAGGACTAAAAATAAAGAATAACGTGTATCAGGGTTTTTCGAAAATCTACCCCTAACTGTGTGAAAAGGGGTAATTAATTTTACAGGGGAGGATTTCACTGCGTGGCTTGATTAGTTCGAAAATTGGCATATGTAATCTTTGAGTCAAGTTATGAACACATCTTAAACGATTTTTCATAATTCTACCCCTGTAGGGGTGAAAAGCGGGATAACAGTTTATATGAAAAATCTTAATCATTTGGTTAATAAACTTGAAACTTGGCACGAATATTTATCTAAGTAAATTATGAAGGTTGGCACTTTTTGTTTTCACAAACTACCCCCTAAAGGAGGATTGAGGCGGGGTGTGTCAAAATTTGTATGGAAGAATTTTAACGCATGGTCCGATTACCTCGAAACTCGGTATTTATACTTAAGACCAGAACTAAAGAATAACGTCTATCAGGGTTTTCCGAAAATCTACCCCTAACGGGTGAAAAGGGGTAGTTAATTATACAGGTGAGGATTTTAATGCGTGGCTTGATTAATTCAACAGTTCGTATAAATAATCTTTGAGTCAAGTAATGAACACAGCTCAAACAATTTTTTGAAATTCCACCCCTATGGGGGTGAAAAGCGGGAGTACAGTGTATATAAAAAATCTAACTCATTTGGTTAATAAACATGAAACTTGCCACAAATACTTCAGTAAATTATGAAGTTTGGCATTTTTTGTTTTTCTAAACTACCCCCTAGAGGGGGATTGGGGGCGTCAAAATTTGTATGGAAGAATTTTAACGCACAGTCCGATTACCTCAAAACTCGGTATTTATACTTAAGACCAAAAATAAAGAATAACGTTTATCAGGGTTTTCCGAAAATCTACCCCTAACGGGGTGAAAAGGGGTAGTTAATTATACAGGTGAGGATTTTAATGCGTGGCTTGATTAACTCAACAATTCGTATAAATAATCTTTGAGTCAAGTTATGAACACATCCCAAACAATTATTTGAAATTCCACCCCTATGGGGGTGAAAAGCGGGAGTACAGTGTACCTATATGAAAAATCTTACTCATTTGATTAATAAACATGAAACTTGGCACGAATACTTAAGTAAATTATGAAGTTTGGCTTTTTTGGTTTTCTAAACTACCTCCTAGAGGGGGGATTGGGGGCGTCAAAATTTGTATGGAAGAATTTTAACGCGAAGTCCGATTAACTCGAAACTCGGTATTTATACTTAAGACCATAAATAAAGAATAAAGTGTATCAGGGTTTTTCGAAAATCTACCCTTAACGGGGTAAAAAGGGGGAGTTAATTTTACAAGGTAGGATTTTACTGTGTGGTTTGATTAACTCGAAAATTGCCGATGTAGGTCACACGGCTGCCAAGCTAAAATGGAACTGGGCTGGTCACATCTGTCGCATGGGTCCCAAACAGCAGTAAACGGCAACGCGGCAGGCCCAGATTAAGATGGCGGGACGAACTCGACTCTTTCGACAAAGATTGGCGTGTAACAGCACTGGATAGGGATAAGTGGAAGAAGGGAAGGGAAGCCTTTGCCCTGCAGTGGGACAGAAATGGCTGATAATAATAATAAAATCTTTGAGTCAAGTAATGAATTCCACCCCTGTGGGGGTGAAAAGCGGGGATACATTTTATATGAAAAATCTTATTTATTTAGTTAATAAACATGAAACTTGGCAATATTTGGGTCAGTAAATAATAACGATTGTCAGTTTTAGTTAAAAAAAAAACCCCTTACAGAGGATTTTGGGGGTGACAAAGTTGATAGGTTAGAAAAATATGTAACTCGCTATCGGATTAACTCGAAACTAGGTACTACCAAAACAAAAAGTAAAACAAGGCACTTATCTGTTTTAGGGTTTTTCAAAAATCGACTCCTACCAAGGTGGAAAAGGGCAAGTAAAGTTTAAGGGGTGGATATTACTGCTTGCTTCAATTAACTCGAAAATGGGTATGGGCCTTTGAGTCAAGTTATGATCACAAACGATTTTTCAAAATTCCACCCCTGTGGGGGTGGAAAGTGGGGCTACAGTTTATTTGAAAAATCTGATTCCTTTGATCTATAAAAAATGGCCCGAATACTTATTTATCTAAATAAATGATAAAGGTCATACCTACATACACTATCGAAATTTTTAGAGGTAAGTACGAATTTCACGCGGACGAAGTCGCGGGCAGAAGCTAGTATAAAATATTGCTAACATGCGTAGTTTGCGTGAGTCCTATTGGCTTTATTAACACGTAACTACATACTTGTTATCGCTTTTTCTGACGATATACAAAGAATTAACGAAATCGGTCGCGAAAAAAATCATCGGTTCCCTACATTTATGTTCGCATAACTCGTCAAAATGTAGGGAACAGCTGATTTATTTGCCTTCAAAATTATTCAAATTCTGATTGATAGTATGTTGCGCAGTTAGGGTTGGTGCTGGAGTTCGTTTAGATAATTGTCGTTATTCTACCATCGCACTCACATCTGCATTTTGAATATTTTCCACAATATTCTAACTCTGCGAACGATGACTCTTAACTCTGTTGCCTAAATCCAAATTGGTATTTTCGCCATTATTTATCTTCTTAATTGGTTGATTGATGAAAACGATACCTAGTACCAACAAATTCATTTAAAAAACCATCTAGTTTTGTGATTATAAATTGGTGTTTCATCTCAATTGGAACTAACTATGCAATCGTCTAAAACACGATTCTATTTTATTTTTATAACTTCTGTATCACCGCCACAGTAGAGGAACACAAAGGCAGTCATTGTTCTTCAAAAGCCAATAACATTACTTAAAATAAATGTTCTTGTAAGTATACCTATCGATTTTATTCAATTTCGAGCGACCATTCGTCGTTGTCAAACCAAAATCTGCTATGTGCCTTTGAGATACATACATACATATGGAATGCAATAAAGAATTGAGTATTGAGATTTCAAGATTTACCGACCTACAAACACAGTTTACAGTGACCTATAAGCTGTGGTCAAAATCTTGAAATCTCAAAAAACGGCACATAGCAGATTTTGGTTTGACAACGACGCATTGTTGTTTACATCTTTGGCAAATTTAGAAACGCCGCGCCCGGGACCTTACGTATATTTTGTTGCTGACGATCCGTCAGGAACTCAGGAATAAAAACAAAAGAAATAGGGGATGAGACCGGAATGAGAAAGTGTATAGTAGATAAGACAGAGATTAAAACAGAAGAATAACTAGCAGCCAGGAGAGGTGTGGGGGGGGGGGGTCCGGAATAACTCATAGATAAAAATGATGTTTGATGAAGGATTTATAGTTAATTGATGACTTATGTTAGTTAATTGATAAAGGGAACTTCCCTTAGTAGGCCAAGGACTATTAGTTATTCTGTGGCCAAGGTAAAATCCCCTTATCAACGACAGCCTACACAATACACACTTCTTTCTATGGATACCTAATATGCGGAGGTACTTGTCTAATTGCGTACACACTATCAATCTCAATCTGAATCATTTTCAACGTTATTGCTAATCCATTGCTTCATAATATCGCACCTTGAGGTATTCCTCGTAGCGCTCCCGTTTTGAAACGCTCCCATCTAAGCGCTCCCGTTTTGTTCCTCCAAGCGCTCCCAAAAGGAGCGCTTCGAGGAACGATTAAAAATATTAAAATTTATTTCCTCGAAGCGCTCCCACGTTTAAAAATAGGGAAAAGCATGAAGTAATGAATTATATCGATAATTTTTAAAAACTCATGTGTGCATCATCGACATCGAAGTTGCTTAACCAAATTACGAAATTGAGAGAATAATATCTTTTTGCTTTCGGCACTCTTATGTGTATACAAGGACCTATGTTATTGTGTAGGTATTCAAAGAGCCACACGTCTTTATTGTACACCGCCACACACTGTTCCCATTCTTATTAACTTTTATAGGTCTGTATATATAATTATCACATAACAACACTTTCTTTCCTTTTTTAACCGACGAAAAAACGGAGGAGGTTATCAATTCGACGCGTATATATATTTTTTTTTTTTTAATGTATGATCACGCTTAACTTTTTACAGAGCAGTCCGATTTTGATAATTCTTTTTTGATTAGAAAGGATATACCCCGAAGGTGGTCCCATATAAACTTGGAAAAAAAATCCAACCCGAAGGGTAGTAAAACAGGGGATGATTGATAGTTCACTCACTGATTGTAATGTATGACCACGCATAACTTTTTACAGATTAGTCCGATTTTGGTAATTCTTTTTTTAATGGATAGAACATACCTCGAAGTTGGTCGCATGTAACTTTGGAAAAAAATTCCTACCCTAAGGGTGGGAAAAAAGGGGTGATTTGTTGTTCATTCACAGATTTTAATGCTGAGCTGTGTATTACAATTAAAATTAAAGGCCTATCTATGTTGGTATATAAAGCCTGTTTTTTTAAGTATTTTACTATACAAAAAATAATAGTTAAAGTAGGATTATATAACAGTTAATATCTAAAGTAAGGTAGGTAGCCATTTTAAAAGTAATCAAAAATTAAGCATGCAGTAATAAGTAAATTATAGCCTCAAAACATTATAAAATAAAAACTTTTTAACAAAAAAATTATACCTCCGAAAAAACTGAAAAGCGAAAAATAAAAACCTTTTTTATTTTACCTTAATAAATATGTTCTTAAACTAATGCAAGTATACCTAAAAAATTTTGAGTCGGCGCCAAACAATCAATGAACAAAGATCACTAAATTACCTTAAATTTATAGAAATAGCCAAATCAAATTAATAATGCAACGTGAAATCTCCAGCGCTAAATATTAACATTCCGAACAAAAAATGCGCTCTCCGCACGACCACTCGCAACGATATTAAGTTGCTTGTTTGGCGCCGACTCAAAATTAGTTAGGTATACTTGCATTAGTTTAAGAACATATTTATTAAGGTAAAATAAAGAAGGTTTTTATTTTTTGCTTTTCAGTTTTTTCGGAGGTTTAATTTTTTTGTTAAAAAGTTTTTTACTTTGGACGTATTTAATTAGCACGTTTCCAGTACTTGGTCCAGCAATTGGTTCCATGCTCACACAATTATTTCACAAACTTTATTAGTAAACAAACTTGCTTCCGTGACACATTCGCGCAACTTGCGATAACAACAAAACGCAATTTTACGTAAACACAAGTTCGGGCAATGATCGGCTGGGTTCGTGTGAATTCGTTAAACGCGACTCTCTAGGATACAATGGGGAGGCGGGGTTACGGTTTGTATGTGTGTGTGCAGGACTCACACGCCGCGCGCGCCGCATCTTTAACTCTTAGTTAAGAAGTTAGTATCGCTATTTTTGGCAAAAATTAATTATAAAATTGTTTTAACCATTTTATCAATCGCATAGGTAGCATCACCGTTGAGCGCAATACGTTACTGGATCCCGGCTCAGAGCAGGTGATTTTAGTCAGTAGGTGGTTATAGTCAGTAAGAGTCTGACACTCTCTCGCCCCGCCTAGGACAAGGAAAGTCATTTCAACCATTGACGTAAACGATAGACACCTCATTGCCTTATTTCTACGAAAAACTTCCGAAAAAAAAACATTGAGGTGTGCGGGGAAGGGGGTAGTAATGGGAAACATAATGGAGAGAAATCATAAGCTTTCTAAACAATAAAAAAATATGAATAGGTACATATGTCGGTAGATTATATTCATCTATTTGGTGGACTAAAGGATTTACAATAAAACAAAAAAAAAATTAATTACCAAACCCGTGCGAAGCCGGGACGGGCCGCTAGTTGTATATTATAACAATGTGTTCTACTTATTATCGATAATTTCAGTTAGTATGGTCCCATCTCTATCCGAAAGTTAATCATGGGAGCGCTTCGAGGAAATAAATTTTAATATTTTTAATCGTTCTTCGAAGCGCTCTTTTTGGGAGCGCTTGGAGGAACAAAACGGGAGCGCTTAGATGGGAGCGTTTCAAAACGGGAGCGCTCCGAGGAATACCTCCGCACCTTCGGTGCAACAAAGTCAAAACAGTTAATTTTTTTAATTTTACAGGACAGGACTTTTAATCTTTTTTTTCGCATTTATTTCCTCATTTTTGGATTACTATTTATAGTAGGTTTGAATTCTTTATAAAATTAATAGTTTATTTTGTCTTTTACGTTAAAAATCTTAAATTATCAAAAAATCCTAATAAAAGGCAACAAAAAAAAGTATCCTGAATTGTGACTTTGTTGCACCGAAAGGTGCGATATGTTCGAAAAATGTGACTGCTGAACAACGTAAATAACGCAACGAATGCCAGTTATACCGTATGCACCATTGACCTGCACCATCAATGGTGCAGAGGAAACTAATTAGTTTCTGAACTGTCAAAATTAAACCCATTGCTACCGATAGTGTGTTACGCAGCCGGCAGGTCACTTGAATTACACGAATCCTTTAATTTTGTGGTAACGGCTTCGACCTACGAGCTTTAGGTTGGGTTCGAACCTAGGCGCTTTACTTTGTGTACCTACTGAAATATTTTCATCGTCACTGCTCTCAAAACGGTGACAGAAAACATCGTGAGGAAACCGGCATGTCCTAGAACCAAAAAATCTTAGGTATGTGACATCTACCAACCCGCACTGGGCCCGCGTGGTAGATAACCCACCCTCTCTCGAGGAGTGTCCCAGCAGTGGAAAAATTATTGACTGACTGACAACAATAACAATTTGGGCTCCTCAAAACAGACATCAATGAATATAGGTCACTGAGTGCAACGCAACACGGCACATGTCGTAATCTGTTTCACGATGACCTCTTTAAAACAATTGAAGTTTTAAAAAGAAACGTTCAGGTTTTTAGTTTTATTTTATTTGAAAATGCTTGAAAGAAAAATCGACAGTTGTACACTTAATTTTGTATAGGTAAATAATGAAGATATTCACACAATTTGAATGTCACACCTAAACACACACAGACACACTAAACTGTCAACACCATAATTATATAATAGGTACTTTTTCCTGCAGCTAGGCTGCTTTAGGCTTTGCAGACGAGTGGAAAGATCAGATTCTTATATTGTGCAGACGCCATGCATCACATCAAGCTACTACAATCTGTCAAATTTCTTTAATAGATTTTCAACTTTATCGCTCAAGTATAAGGTTCAAAGTTGATTTGGAAAATTTGACAGTTTCGGTAGCTTGATGTGCTGGCGTCTGTACATTTGTTTCCACATTTATCTTGTTTTACTCTTCACTGACTTTCAGAGATTTCAAATCAGCATCTTTCAGCCGAAAGATGTCCACTACTGGGCATAGCCCTCTCCCAAACATCGCAACTTAGACCAGTTCAGACCAGTTCTGTGCTTCCCGTATCCAGCGGACAGCAGCCTTCACAAGATCATCGGTCCACCGCTATGTCTTCCGGTACCTACGCGGTTGCCACTCCAGAATCTTTCGGCCCCATCTGTTCTGCGAGCAATGTGCCCTGCCCACGTGAGACGTGGTCGCTCTCAATGGGCCTTATTAGAAGCCTAAAAGTCACCCAAAAGGCAATGGAGATGGCTTGGAGTTTCCCTACGTGATCGAATCAGAAATGAAGGAACCAAGGTAACCGACATAGCCCGATGAATTGCCAAATTTTAGTGGCAGATAAATATTATGGTTTAATTTTCTTAAAGTTTGAATTCCATTACATAGTAATCGAGGATTCTTAAATGATGTAGGACTCAAGATGGCTACCTACATATTGAGTCTTACATGATCGTTTAAGAATCTGTTTCGGGCAAGTCTGAGAGCTGAATTGTGGCCTGTGATAGCCACAATTCAGCCCTCCGACTTGACAGTCAACGTAGACACTCAATTCATGTTGACTTGATGAAGGAAACTAAGGGCGAATTTCACCAAAGAAACTGAACGCGATCAACAGATCTTAACCGTGTTCAAGAGCTGTCAGTGTCATCCATGTGCACGGATATCTATGTCCATGTGCCAGCACTTAAACGCGGTTTAGGCGTACCACCCTAGCAAAGAAGACTGTTCCATAACGACACGTGTTTGCTTACCATCTGAGACGAACAGTGGTTAAAGCTTATCAATTACAAAAAAAAAACGAAAGGAGCTTTAAATAGTTCCAGGAAAAAAGATCTGCAAAATACACATATTTCACAGATAAATTAATTCATAACAAAAACATCTTATCTTGTAACGGTGACCGAGTTATACCTATAACGATAAAAGTTACAAGTTTGCATTGGGTTTTTCTACATAAACAATACACACGATAGCAGTAATCTCAAGAGAATATAAATGTGGCAATTAGATTTATAGAAGAAACTTCTATATCCATACTATAATATTATAAATTCGAAAGTAACTCTGTCTGTCTGTATGTTACGTTTTCACGCCTAAACCACTGAACCGATTTAGATGAAATTTGGTACAGAGATAGTTTGAGTACCGGGGAAGGACATCGGATAGTTTTTATCTTGATATTCCCACGGGATCGACACTTATGTATGTCCGTTTCTGTATACCTGACAACGTATGTGCAAAATTTCAGGATGATCGGTTCAGTGGTTTAGGTGTGAAAAGGTAACAAACAAAGTTACTTTCTCATTTATAATATTACTAATCGGTTCAGTGGTTCAGGCGTGAAGAAGTAACAAACATATAAACACACACACACACACACACACTCACAAACTTTCGCCTTTATAATATTAGTGTGATAGTGTGACTAGCAGCGCCCCGCGGCTTCACCCGCATAATTGTCGATCCCGTGGGAATATCGGGATAAATAAAAAGTATCCTATGTGTTATTTTCTGATATACAAGCTACGAGTATATTACTGCAAAGTCTTATCAAAATCCGTTCAGTAGTTTTTGCGTGAAAAAGTAACAAACATCCTCACAAACTTTCACATTCATTAGTAGGATAGGATAGTAATCCTACTAATCCTTCTATCCTATAATCCTATAATCTATCCCGATTAGAATAGAATAGTAGGAAGTAGGATAGTATGAAGTTAGGATATCGCATTTCGGATCTGTCTGAATGACCTCATTGTTCTTTAAAGGATGATTTCCACCAAACGGCTCGCATCGCATCGGATCGAAACGGATTTTACAATCTTTAAACGATATTAAATCGTATACACAGTATTTAAAGTCTATATTACCAAGCCGCGCACAGCACCTTGCAGCGTAGCCGAAAGTATGCTGCGACGCGCGATCTCGGCTACGTACGCCTGTCGTCGTATGATGGTATCCGATCGAATCCTTTCGGCTGTCGACCAAATTTTTATTTTCCTCTTCTGTGTTTTATGTCGATTATTTTCTTCTTCTTAACTTCGCAAATGATCTTGATTCGGTTTTAACTATCATGTACACAATTTTATTCTGAAACGTTTAGATATGTGTATAATACATATTACATACCTACTAAACTGACATAATTATGATTTATAATAAAGAGATATTCATGTTTTGTCAAGTTGTTAAAACTAAATAAAGGTGTAGAGGGTATTAATAACTTCTGGTGTAAATACAGGCACACGAGACATTTCAGCTTACCTGAAATGGCACCTACCCTCCGGTATTTATTTATTTATCCATTTATTTCAGGCATCAAGGCCCATATAAAAACACATAAAATACAATATTAATATAACTTAAAAATACTATAAATACATACAACATTATTATCACACTAAGAAACTAACTAAACACGAGGTGTCGGCGTCGTGTTTCGCTGACTGTATCCAATAACATTAAAACTTTATTACAAAAAAAAAAACTACCGACTTCAAAATAAAAAACACTACAAAGTGCAAAATAAATTTAATTTCGGAAGTCGGTGTCTTTGGTTTGTATTTTCATTTTTTGCCACCGACTTCCGAAATTAAATTTACTTTTCACTTTGTAGTGTTTTTTCTGCGAAGTCGATTGTTTTTTTTTTTCACTTTTTAGTTGTAATAGGTACATACCTACCCCCACCCAAATTTGTATAATGTAAATAACAGTGACGGGAAATTATTATAACATCATCAACATACAATAAGTGGAAAAATACTTATTATTGAAGCTAACTCAAAAACCACTCATCAGAACTTGACTAAATTTTTATAGGACCCTATAAGTACACCCTTTCAAATAAAAAAAGAAGTTTCCAAATCGGTGATCGGTGATGATAGATGACGGAGTTCTGAGTAAACAAACAACCGAATTGAGAACCTCCTCCTTTTCTGAAGTCGGTTAAAAAGAACCTCCTCCGTCTTATCGAACTCGACTAAAGAGACGGAAAAGATGCATATAAATCATTTTGATACCCGATCGTCTCCCCTTTATAAAGCATGGCAAGGCTACAGACAGCCCAAAACATGACACGAGCGAATATGCAGACAGAAAAAGAACCTATACCTAGTATCTATCTAGCTATACATAATTACTAAGGCGTTTCGCTTCGTCGACGAACGCAAGGTCAGACGGGCTGCCATGGCAGATGATGTCATTTTATTGTGCCAACTATTTTGGGAGCTCCAATGCTGAATGTTAAGTATTAAGTATTGCATATAAAACACACTATAAATGTAGTGTTTTTAATTAATAAAACATGTATGGATCGTAGATTTGAATTCTATATTCTATGGGCCTAGTACGATCGTAAGGAGTGAACGTGACGTTAAAATACTCGTTACACATATCATATTGACTTAGTTTTTTGGGACTTTATTCGTATGTGTTACTGTACTTGTCGCAAAAAAATTAACCAAACTCTTAGAGCAGAGCTATTCTGACCGTGAAAACCAAGTGAAAACTTAGATGAAGGAGCTTGAAGTGAGCTATCATAAATCATTCTACCTTATGCTAGGGACTGACACTATTATTACTATTTATTTACATAATTTAAAAAGCTAACAATCTTAAAATAATAATATGAAGTATATAAAAAGGGAGGGAAAAAAATCAAAGGGTATCAAAAAATTCGTCCGCGTCACTGTCAACAGGAAACGTGCCCAAAAGGCTGGCAGCGTTGCCACTTATTTATTCATTTATTTCAGGCGACACAGGCCCATAGATAAATATACACTATTGACAGGTCACTTCACCTAAGACGTTCTCATAGTGAGATTTTTTACAGAATACTACGCGAACACGAACGCATTTGAACGATTTTTGAATCGAAAATACAATTATCCACACCGTATTCTGTAAAAATTTCACTGTGAGAACGTCTTAAATAAAGTGAGTAAGTGATAAAGCGCTCTTCCTCTCTCTTACTTATTTCAAAATTTGCTGTGCCCGACAGGGTCCAGAATTGTTTCTATTATTTTTTATTTACCATATAGAGGTATGAGGAACAGGGTGTAAAGTTCACTCAACCTCCATAGAAAAGGGAGGATCCTCCGACCAGACGGGTGTTGTGTCTGGCGGGCAACTGCCCAATGAGTCATGTCGGGCTGTTGTATATATGCTAGTTGCGTGTAAACTCTGCTTGCGCGATGCAGGATTACTGACACTTTTTAGCACGGCGCGCCGTGCTAAAAAGTGTCGCACGGCGTGACGTTACGCGGAACCTTAACGGGCGATATCTTCATCATTTTTTATATAATTGACAAAAGAAAAAATAAAGGTCCAATATTTTTTGATAATCTAACTGACGGACTAATTAGAATTTTTAGGAAACTAGCCTATAGTACATTATGGATTGCAATAAACGATTTGAGATTTGAGTGGGGTCGGCTTCCAGACTAACCGGATGCTGAATAATAATAAAATATTTGCTTTTGTTTTTCTCCTTTAAAATAAGCGTTTTCAGAATGCTAATTTCGAAAAAAGTTGAGGGAGATTGAGGGAGACACCCCGTCGCATCGCATCGCCTACCCGCGCTATTACTTCTTTGTCACTTAGCGAACTTTTCGACTTTTTTCTTTTTGCTCGGCTCCTAAGCACCCTAGCGTTATGTCAAATAGCCTATAGCCTTCCTCAAGAATTTGGGCTATCAAATGCAAAAAGTTTTTTTTAATCCGACTGGTAGTTCTTGAGATCAGCGCGTTCAAACAAACGACCAAACTCTTGAGTCTTATTATTAGGAAACTGTCGAGTTAACGCAACTGTCTAACCGGTAAAACTGATGAATCAGTGAAACTGACTAATCAACGAAACTGGCGAATTAAATAAACTGACGACTAAGGGAAACTGACCAGTGATACGCGGACTCATAAGGATGTAGGTTTTTACGAAAAAAGGCATTATTTTAGTTAAGTAATAACCAGTGGCGTGCATTGCATAATATAGGCATATAAGCAGTGCCTACCTCGATATATCAGCATAAGCCTGTCAATTACATTTTAGTGTGTGCCCCATAATTAAGAAACTCACTAAATTATCATACCTAACAAAAAACAAAATCTTTATACAATTTATGATGATTTTACTACACTGCACTGCTTATATGCCTACCTTCAATGCACGAATAACAATATTTTTGACCATTGTTCAACTGACGGCCTACTATTTTTATCTTCATGACACATTTTTTGTTCAATAACAACAACAAAAAATAGTAAACAATTTGTATTATATTATATATATATTATATATTATCTGTGCGTCATAATTCTAAAGAGCTTTTTTCCAGAAATGTTTAAGTACTGCACTTTATCCTGACGCATCAAAATACAATTGAGGATACTGCAGAAACTGATAAGGATTATCTATAGTATTCCAGAAAGTATACGTCATTGTCAAGCTATTTATTATTAAAAACATCACTTTTATTATTCATAGTGAGTGGTTCTTATTGGCTTTAGTATGATAATAATGAGCAAGCGCGAATGTTGAGCGAAGGGTGCTGGGTTCGATCCTTGTCCGGCACTTTAATTTATTTATTTTTCTATTTATATACAGTCAACAAAAGAGATAAGTATGCAAGATCGTCGGATATAGTTGAAGTTTAGTAAGAAACCGACGGATATTGTCGACTGAAATTTAATTTGATAAATGAGCTGTGTGTTTTCTATTAATAAAATTAAATTTTATTCGGAAACATCCATCGGTTTCTTACTAAACTCCAACTATATCCGACGATCCTGCATACTTATCTCTTTTGTTGACTGTACACACATATACAGGGTGTTACAGAAAGGGTATATCAATACAAACGGGTTGAAGAGTGTATCTGGTCTAGAATCTATGTACAAAATTTCAGCTCAAAAGCATTAACTTTGAAAATGCTTAATATTTTTTTATTTCGGCATCACGGCGCTGCACTGGCGCGCGGCGGCGTGATGTGCCTGTACTAGGCGCACAGACACACTACAAATAATGGATAATGACCCTCGTAGTGCGGTGACACGTTTGTTTTGATTTCAATTTAATAAACTATCGAAATAAAAAAATATTAAGCAATTTCAAAGTTACTGCTTTTGAGCTGAAATTTTGTACAGAGATTCTAGACCAGATACACTCTTCAACCCGTTTGTATTGATATACCCTTTCCGTAACAACCTGTATAAACAGACAAGAAAAAAAAAACAGAAAAATTGGTACAAAGGTGATGCTTATTTCTAATGAAATCTCTTCCAACATACCTGCGATAGGAAAGTAGATAAAGAGATGTAGATAGCGTGTCTAAAAGAAAAAGAGAAAAAAAATTACGTAAAATCAAAAACAATAAATGAGCAAATTAAAAACAATTCATTTTTATCCTAGGTGCTCAAAAGGGAACAAAGTTGAATATTTTTTATTGTTCCCCTTTGAGCACCACGGTAAAATATTGATTGGTGCTCTAATGGGAATACCTTTGGTGCTCTAAAAAAAAGGTGCTCTGAAAATAGGTGCTCAAACGGGAATACTCCGTTTTTTTCAGCAGCAGCCCGGAGTTTGGAAGTTGTTGGTGTGATAACATAAAGCCGTTGGCCTGATCTCTTCCCGGTCGTGTCGGAGTGCCATCCCGTCAGACTATGTAAGTAAAGGAACAGAGAGTGCACCTGTGTTTGCGCATACACTTGTGCACTATAATATCTCCTGCGTACGACTAGGTACGAGTAATCCCCGTTGAAATTGGCCACCGTGACCGAAACCGGTTGGGAGTTGCACAATAAGTAAACAACACCTGTTTCTAATTTTCCTTGAATTGTTATAATAATTTCTATACATCAAATATTTTCCTATTATGAATACTTAATACACTTAAGTTTTTAAACCTTATCAACTATTTAATGTTATCTTGTTGTAATATGGAACAAGCATTTCCAATTACTAGCAAATACCGATATTAGACTGGAATGACGCTTCGGGGATTCACCTCGAATTTCTTCGTAATCTATATGTCGCAACTCACAGCCAACTGGTTTAATTAGCCGTTCAGTTAACCGCCTAGACTTTTCACTAAACGGCGGTCGTTCAACTAACGGCCTGAATGATATTCAACATTATAGTTTAGGTTGGAACTGTAATCAATCACGCTTGAGCAGAATGGTCGCAGTTACTAAGCCAGGGCACCCCGACTAATCAGCTAATTAAACCATTTGGCTGCGACACTATATCAAAATACTAATATTATAAATTCGAAAGTAACTCTGTCTGTCTGTCTGTCTGTGAATGCTACCTTTTCACGCCTAAACCACTGAACGGATTTCGATAAAATTTGGCAGAGAGATAGATTGCATCCCGGGGAAGGAAATAGGATAGTTTTTATCCCGATATTCTCACGGGATTGACACTGATGCGGGTGAAACCGCGGGACGCAGCTAGTATACTAATAATAAAGCTTAAAAGTTTGTTTGTTTGAAAGCGCTAATCTCTGCAACTACCGGCCGGATTTGAATAAAATCTGTTTGCATTTGATAGCCCAATTCTTGAGGAAGGTTGTAGGCTATTCAACATCACGCTGTGATTCTTAGGAGCTGAGCAACGTGATAAAATTCAGAAAGATCGCTAAGTGAAACCGAAGTGACAGCGCGGGCAGGTGATGTGATGCGAGACGGGTTGGATCGGTGGGACAAGAAATTTCACACGGAGAAAGTAACCAGACCGATTCCAACTTTATGACGGCTTTGAAGTGCGTTACTCGCTGCGCAGTAGGTACCTCACCCCTCACCCCCGCTGACATGTGAATTTGTTACTGCGCAGCGACTCGCCTCATGTTCCGAGCCGACATAAAGTTTGAATCGGGCTGTAATACTTAGTTAATTTTAGTAAGTAGGTAATCAGTTTAGTTCATACAGAGACCCTATATGTCTGAGTCTTATAGGAGCGTTAGTTTAACGAGTTCCGTAAGACGGAAAATTGATTATTTTGTTTCTTTTATCTTTAATTGATACTTCTATCACAACTTATCTCCTGTTATCAATCACTAAATTGTATGTTTATTGATAATTTTACCGTTTTAGGTATATCTCCTTGTCAGTGTTTCTCCTTATCATTCAATAATAAGGTTAAGTATTGTGACAAACTTCTCACAATACTTATCCTTATTATTGAATGATGATGACAGATATAGTGTAGGTAGTTAAGGTGAATGCGCAGTGGTAGACCGCGAAATTTAAATTTTCTTACGTTTTTTGCAATTTGTATGTCAGTGTCAGGTTTTATCTGGATCGAAATATGATTTGCGACTATAATAGATATGTATTTACGGAATTATAGTCATTAGAATCATTAATATATCTCTTTAAGTTAGATTTCTACCATAAACACTTTTCCATACGAGATTTGTTCTTAACGGTAGAAATCTAACTTAGAAAGGTGTATTAATGATTCTAATTATTATAATTCTGTAAATACGTACCTCTTACAGTCGCGAATCATATTTTGATCAAGATACAACCTGACACTGACCTGAAAATTGCAAAAAACGTAAGAAAAATTGAATTTCGCGGGCTACAACTGCGCATTCACCTTAAATAATATTATTTACGAATAAAATACCCATGTATGGTCTGCTCCATAAGTATCTCAACTATCTCACAAAATTATGATTTGTAGTGAGTGCTACTTACAAATTATGTGCTTTGATTTGATTATTTGAATACTTTCACGCGAAATTCTTATTTTAAATCCCATTATTTATTAGCACATAACAGGATTATTCACTAAGGCAGCTTATGAAGACTGGCGCTATGAATCCCGAACGCAACAAATGATTCTAGCTAGGTACTTCAAAATCGAATTGGTTTTGATTTGTTTAATCTGACTGACCGACTTCTTGACAATTCAAAAGTGCCAGTAAATGGTTTAATTGAAATAAATGCTTTGAGTTTGAGATTACTTCACAATAGGTGCGAAAAGTAGAGTATTCTACTCGGGGATAAGGGGTCTTAGTCTTGGGCGAGATTGAATCACTCAGGATTCTAGTCTTCACTTCACACAGAGCCTTTCGAGAATTCTTCGTTGCGTTCGGGATTCAATATACTTAGCGCCCGCGTGACTTAAGACACTGCTTTATTCCCTTAGTGAATAATCTACTACTTTTATAACACAATTGAGGTTAACTTTGTAACCTCAATTTTACTCGATGATTTTTCAATTTCTATTTAATAATGTTATTCAAACAACGGTTGTTGGAAAAAAAGGTGATATATAAAGATGGAACCTTCTGAATACAGCTGAATATCAGAATGTGTTACTAATTCACTTTTCTGAAAAGGGTTTGTTTACACTTTCATAAGATACTTTTAGAACAGACGTGGTCTGCCGCGACCCCGCCTCACTGTCTATATATACTAATTTTGCGCTATTTGGGCCCACAGTTTGTCCGGCAATGTGTGTTATCAAACATAATAGAAGCATCTGTCAACATGTCGTTTAATTGATTTTTAATCGAATCTGACGTCATTGGTGCTATCGATTGGGTTAATACCGAAAAGTGGTGAACCAAGAATCTGCAGGGCAATTCCCGTAATTAAAACGTTCAAAATTTAGTCGCAATCTCATGTCAGAGACAATCAATGTCAAAAACTTGTCAAAATTGTAGGAAAATTAGAAGTATTTTTGACAGATTGAGACTGAGAATAGACCGTGAACGTTCTTAAAATTACAAGAATTGCGCCTCTGATCTTTCATCTTAAGGCCTATACAAACCTAAGCGGTATTCGCTGCCGCTGTGAGTAGAGGTACCTATACAGGGTGTTACAGAAAGGGTATATCAATACAAACGGATTGAAGAGTGTATCTGGTCTAGAATCTCTGTACAAAATTTCAGCTCAAAAGCATTAACTTTGAAAATGCTTAATATTTTTTTATATCGACATCACGGCGCTGCACTGGCGCGCGGCGGCGTGATGTGCGTGTACTAGGCGCACAGACACACTACAGATAATGAATAATAACCCTCGTAGTGCGGTGACATGTTTGTTATGATTTCAATTTAATAAACTATCGAAATAAAAAAATATTAAGCATTTTCAAAGTTACTGCTTTTGAGCTGAAATTTTGTACAGAGATTCTAGACCAGATACACTCTTCAACCCGTTTGTATTGATATACCCTTTCTGTAACACCCTGTATACCGTGCGGGATTCGCTCAGGTATTTGGTATCAAGTTCCGCGGCTAGAGCGAGCTGAGCGGTATTCTCTGCCGCTGCGCGCTGTGGTTAGAAGTGCATACCGCGCGGGTTTCGCTCAGGTATTTAGTATCAAGTTCCGCGGCTAGAGCGACCTGAGCGGTATTCTCTGCCGCTGTGGGTAGAAGTGCATACCGCGCGGGTTTCGCGCAGGTATTTAGTATCAAGTTCCGTGGCAAGAGCGTGAAATCCGCTTTGGTGTGAACAGTAATATTACTGCATACCCACTCGGTTTTCTCTACCGCAGACGGTAGCGAATACCGCTTAGGTTTGAATAGGATTTAACTAAGTTAAAAATACAGGTCTATCAGAGTATCTAAAGGGTTCCCGAAACAATCAATTCATCATCATGATCATGTTTATATTTCGACTAGCTGCGCCCCGCGGTTTCAGCCGCGTAACTTTCGATCCCGTGGGAATATCGGGATAAAAACTATCCTATGTTCTTTCCCGGGACTCAAACTATCTCTATACCAAATTTCATCTAAATTGGTCCAGCCGTTTGAGCGTGAAGAAGTAACAAACATATAAACACACACACACACACACACACTCACAAACATTCACCTTTATAATATTAGTGTGATAGTGTGATTAACCATATAACATTGTTTTTGTGAATCCATTCTAGAGCATGAAAATAAATCGATCCTGTCAGCCGTGTCATTGAGTGCGTGTAAGGCGCGCGTCAGTGGCGCTTTGCTTAGCAAGTTGGTTCGTGCATGTGGCACTGCTAATATTTGACCCTGTGTTATTAATGATACCTATCAGCACTAGCGTACCAAACTGGTTCTGTCATTAGGAAAACGAGCGATGCATGCCATCATATTATTATGTAGGTATGTGTTGTGAACCGTGCTTCAATCGTCATTGTGTGTATTATATTTATAAGTGTATTATTTGTATAAAAAACCGCACAAGGTCGCTAGTTTGTTGCTAATTGAAATAACCTTTTGTGCTAAACACACTCTGCAACCTAGCCGACCGCAACCTAGTTGGAAAAAGGCTAGGTACATCCTAGCCTTTTCTCAACTAGGTTGCGGTCGGCTTCCAGTCTAACCAGATGCAGCTGAATACCAGTATTTTACATGGAGCGACTGCCTATCTGACCTCCACCACCCAGTTACTCTATAACATGATACCCCTTGGTAAGACTGGTTGTCAGACATTCGGGCTTCTGTTGACCCAACAAAGATCCAAGAATGACAACCGGGACCAACGGCTTAACGTAGGTACCTACTTTTCGAAGCACGGAAGGATCTCGTTATGTATAGATGGTCACCCATCCACGGACCGACCGTGGCAAGCGTAGCTTAACCTGATCGATCAACCCGTGCGGCTGTTATTACTTTGCCACGAGCCCCTCCCCCCTACTAAACACACTCTACACATAACAATAAGATCACGCAAGTAATCCCCAAAGGCGGATATAATATTAGGTCCTTACATATGAAATTGGCGTTTTGTATGGAAGGAACAAAAAGTCGAATATTTTTTAATATAATATATTTAATTAATCAAAGTATGAACCATTGTTTTCAATGCACTTTTGCCATCTTATAGGTAGTTCATTGATCCCTTTACTAAAAAAACCAGTCGGACGGGAATCAATAAAATCTTTGAAGGCGATTTGGACTGCCCCATCGGAGTTGAATTTTTTCCCTTGCAAAAAGTTATCCAAATTGCGAAAAAAATGGTAATCTGTTGGAGCAAGGTCCGGGGAGTACGGAGGATGTCTAAGACATTCCAATTCAAGCTCTTCTAATTTGGTAGCCGTCTGTTGCGCAGTGTGTGGTCTGGCGTTGTCGTGAAGCAGCAGTGGCGTGGAGCGATTGACCAGCCTTGGTTGTTTAGCCGCTAGCTTTTCCATCATGGTTTGTAATTGCTGACAATAGACATCAGCTGTAATAGTCTGGCCAGATTTGAGAAAACTGTAATGAACAATACCGGCACTAGTCCACCAAACGCTTACAAGTAACTTTTTTGGGGTTAATTTTCGCTTGGGGCAGGATTTGGCTGGCTGGCCAGGATCCAACCATTGCGCTGAGCGCTTCCGATTATCGTAAAGAATCCATTTTTCATCACAGGTAATGATTCGGTTTAAAATACCTTCATTGTTGTGCCGGTTCAGTAATGTAACGCAGCAGTCGACGCGCGTTTGCCGGTTTGCTTCAGTCAATTCGTGAGGTACCCACCTTTCAAGCTTTTTAATCTTCCCAATTTGCTTCAAGTGAATTAAAACAGTTTTATCACTAACATCGAAGCCTGCAGCTAACTCGGACGTGGTTTGCGATGGGTCCGCTTCCACAATAGCCTTCAATTCTCCATTATCAACTTGGGTCTCAGGCCGTCCACGGGGCTTGTTCTGCAGGTCGAAATTTCCAGAACGAAAACGTTGGAACCAAAAACGAACTGTGTTTTCTTTTGCAACATGACCGCCATACACATCATTCACCCTTCGAGTCGTTTCCGCAGCACTAGTGCCACGGCGGAACTCGTACTCGTAAATAATGCGATATTTTAAATTTTCCATTTTGTAAAATGAGTGACGCAAACAGAAAAAACAGAAGAAAAAAAACAAATGAATGACGGTCATCGAAGCACAAATACATGAGTAAATAGCTGTACAAATTTGAATTTGGAATTCCTTACCAAAGAGGAGAAATTCGTGATTAAAGTGGCCAGTACGAAAAACGCCAATTTCATATGTAAGGACCTAATAGTTTCCAATATCAGCCAAATCCCAATTATAATAATCATAATAATTCCGTACGCAAAATACGCAAAACTTTATGCACATGTAAAAAAAAAAAATACTGTACAAAGGCGGACTCATAATAATTAGCCTATAATAAACACCAATAATAACCACCAACCACCACCAACATTTTATTATTTACTAGCCTCTGCCCGCGACTTCGTTCGCGTGAAATTTCTTGTTCCCCCGACCATCCCCGTCGCATCGCATCACCTACCCGCGCTATCACTTCGCTTTCGCTTAGCGTTCTTTCTGACTTTTTATTCTTTTCGGTCGGCTCCTAAGAGACAGCGTGATGTTAAATAGCTTATAGCATTCCTCAAGAATTGGGCTATCAAATGTAAAAAGAATGTTTCAAATCCGACTTGTAGTTCCAGAGATTACCCCATACATAACTGAAAGGTAAAAGTTTGCAAGTTTGTACAAACAAATTTTACCTCTTTATAATATTAGTATATATTATTTTAACAATTAATTATATTATTAATTTTAATATAATGTTCCCACTGCTGGGACACAGGCCTCCTCTCTTCGAGGAGGAGTGGGCTGTAATCTACCATGCGGGCTCAGTGCGGGTTGGTAGATTTCACATGTCTTCGAATCACGGGACACTGCTCGCTGAACAAACACTTTCACACTATAGGCATAACGGACAGTCCCCTGTGCAGGGCTTGCATGGAGGCTGATGAAACCGTTGCGCATGTGCTCTTTGAGTGCACAGGCGTCACCCAGATCAGATCAGAAACCCTCGGGACACCCAAATCGTACACAGATATTCTCAACAGACCAGGAGACCTAGTCAGCTTCTGGAGGGAGGTGGGCTGGTTGGATTAACCACCGACAGCCGCAATGGCGCACGCAGAATGGTCCATTTGAAGGACTGAGTGCGGAAACCAAACCCATAACATAGAACATGTCTTCGAATTCTATGTAAAATTGCAACTTTGAGAAAAAACCTGTTTCATAATATGTAGTATGAAACAGGTCCTTTCTCAAAGTTACAATTTTAATTTCACGAGAATAATGCTTCTGAATCTTGTGACTGTACCTAAATAGTTTGTATTAAGAGTTACTCCGTGGGGGTTTAGTGGGTAATAATCTGACGTCACACTCGTACCCGCGAAGATATCCCACGTAAAAGTATCGCCTGAAACACGGCCCTATAAAAATACAATACGTAAAAGCTATGCAAGTACTTTACACTAGAAAGTCGAGGTCTCGTAGCACAATGGCTACGGCGTAGGCCGAGGTCTACGAGATTCTTTTTTTTTTCTTTAATTTTTATTGTTTTACATAATTATTACATATTTACTTCGTGTACATAATTGCCCTGTAAACGCGCAAAACATGGTCAGGGACAGAGAAATCATACTACTTAATTTTTTTGTTATAGCATTAGACAAATAACGATTAAAGAACCCTTCCGTTATTTCGATATAAACTTATACTAAATTCCGTTATTTAATAACCTTTTTTTTTCAGCCTATAATGTTCCCACTGCTGGGACACAGGCGTCCTCTCGGTGAGAGGGAGTGGGCCGTAATCCACTACGCGGGCCCAGTGCGGGTTGGTTGCGAATTTAGTTTTTTGCATTAAAAATTAACTCTATAATGCACTCATATCAACAACATTACACAATAACTGTCGTTATTTTTTACCGACTTCAAAATAAAGGAGGTTATCTAATGCTATAATTAATTAATCTATTTATACATAATTATAAAAATCAATGCCCGTGCATTAGTCTCACAAAAACTCGAAAATGGCTCTACTGGTTTGAGTATTATTTTTAGGGTTCCGTACCCAATGGGTAAAAACGGGACCCTATTACTAAGACTCCACTGTCCGTCTGTCTGTCTGTCTGTCACCAGGCTGTATCTAATAAACTGTGATAGCTAGACAGTTGAAATTTTCACAGATGATGTATTTCTGCTGCCGCTATAACAGCAAATACTAAAAACAGAATAAAATAAATATTTAAGAGGGGCTCCCATACAACAAACGTGATTTTTTATTTACATAAAAAATACTACAACACACACCACATTACATTTGCATACTTACGAATTTGTACGGAACCCTAGGTGCGCGAGCGCGACTCGCACTTCACCGGTTTTTGTTTTGTTCGCCTCAATGCTGGGATTGTTTATAAAAACAAGAAAAATAGGAAAAACCCAAACGAATAGCCGCAAAATCGAATAACTTGACATTTTGTATCCATCACACTTGGTACAGACGCCAGCACATCAAGCTACCCGAAACTGTCAGATTTTCCCAATCAACTTTGAACCTTATGATTTAGTGATAAAGTTGAAAATCTATTAAAGAAATTTGACAGATTATAGTAGGTTGATATGCTGGCGTCTGTACAAAGTTCACCCAGGTCATCTAGTTTTAAATAACTTATTGACAGTCTGCACTAAGAAAGAATACGACTGTTTATATTATGACTTTATGGCTAAGTAATAACAGCCGCATGGGTCGATCAATCAGGTTAAGCTACGGTTGCCGCGGTTGGTCCGTGGATGGGTGACCATCTTAACATAACTATCAAGAGACTCCTCCATGGCTCGGAAAGCACGTTAAGCCGTTGGTCCTGGCTGTCATTCGTGGATCTTTGACAGTCATTACGGGTCGTCAGAAGCCCAAAAGTCTGACAACCAGTCTTACCAAGGGGTATCGTATTACCCAGTTACAAGGTTGTGGAGGTCAGATAGCAGTCGCTTCATGTAAAATACTGGTATTCAGCTGCATCTGGTTAGACTGGAAGCCGACCCTAACATAGTTAAGACTTGGCTAGGCAGATTTTCTATCTCAATGTAGACCCACGTACGTACCTCTTTGTTTATAAATACCTACCAAACGAATATTTTTCCTTTTTAAACACATTTATGATGCTGCTTATTTAATTTACGATTCAGACTAATTTTGCAAACTTGTATCTTGGAACTATTTAAAAATAGCACGATGTTTTATAACTTTGTTGAGAGGAGAATTATTTTTGTTGTTGTCCAAAAATATCAATTCGCGGAACGAATTTGCTATTTATAACGAAGAATAATCGTGCTCCAACCTTGTTTACTCAATTATGATTAAAGTCACTTAACGCAAACTGTATGGTTTGCGTAAACATGTGTCAATCACATCACATAGCCACTCGGCACCCACGTCATACTTGTATGGGTTTCCATGGCGACGGCGGTCAATCGATAGTCGCACCCATGGTGCTGTCACACCCTCTCGTTCTGTTACTATCATGAAAATACGGGTGTAACCAGTAAATTCGCTAGTAGTATAACTACTTGGGAAAGGTGAGTGCTTATGCGAATCCCGCATCCCCGGCCATAGGTAGAGGTGGAACAACGCGGTGGTTTTAGCCGGTAAGAGTCCGGCATGCCCCTCTGTCACCCCCACGATGAAGGAAGTCCATGAGGATTTCCACCGCGCATCAAAAAAAAAAGTAGTATACAGGGTGAAATTAAATTCATGGGCATCCTTTTAAGGGGTCATTGTACTCATCATTATGAACAACTTTTACTATGGGATTAAACCTAAAATCGCGAAAAAAAAACAGCTCTTCCTTGCATTTATGTTCACATAACTCGTCAAAATGTAGGGAAGAGCTGATTTTTTTTCGTGATTTCAGGTTTGGTCCCATAGTAAAAGTTGTTCATAATGATGATTAAAAGGATGCCCATGAATTCAATTTCACCCTGTCATAGAAATGTTTCATATATCTATGCACCCTGTATACTTACGGCCGAACCCAATAACCTTTTTTCAGTTAAAGACAGATCGCTACTGATGGTAGCCAGTATAATCATAACTATAATAGGTATAATATAATCATACAGATTATCATCTGCCTAGCCTTTTCCGAACTATGTTGGGGTCGGCTTCCAGTCTAACCAGGTGCAGCTGGATACCAGTATTTTACATAAAGTGACGTGACACGAAATGAGAATACCAATACCTCTACTTAGGTATTTTACAATAAAATGGAGTTTTAATTTTGGTGATCATTACTATTTTTGGCAGTAAAAAGTGTTTTTTGATGTTATATTTTACTTTATCTGGTGATAAGTAATATAAACTAACATATAAACTATAATAATATGTACAATTATATGAAAAAATAAACAAAATAATCATAGGGCATCAAAGAATTCGTCCGCATTGCTGTCAACAGGAACAGTGCCCAAAAGGCTGGCAGCATTACCACGTTGTATGGCAATGCTAATTCTTTGGCCAAGAAATAGGCCAGCCCCCTGGTCACGTGCAGAATCGGTGATAAGTTAAATATAAGCCTTATTAATATTAGTGTGGATTTTAAAATAAGATGTCATATTTTGGGGTCAAGTAGCGTAAAACACTTTAGATTAATTCTAGATGTACCTACCTAGAGATTTAAACAAAGAAACAATTTAAATATCATTACGTTATCTGTCTATAATAAGTTATCAATTAGCTATTTCTCTCTAAGTGTAATTAGTTAATTGGTATTATCCTTAGGCAGTTGTTTCTAAGATAAGATAAGTTTATTAAGTTACTTTAAATAACCTATTTAAGGACCAAAGTACTTATTTAAGGATTAGACTTTTTTATGTAATTGAATAAATTATTATTATTTTAATAAGTTATTTTATTATTATTTACCTTGATTGATCATGAAATAGTATAACTACACGCATAGGCTGCCTGTCCATTGACGTGGAGCAAGGCTGCGGAGCGGAGAAACGGAGAAATATTAACCAATAAAAAATGACATTCGAGATTTTATGCAATCCTATTGGTTACCAGGTCCAGTTGAAAACCAGTGTCAGGCTCTAGTTGTCTGGCATTATTGCTGAACTGGGCCTTTTTGGCGCAGCCGTGAGGCACACTTTCCTGCCAATTACTTACATCGGACTTTCCGCTTTTTTTTTTTTTTTTTATCTGATATATCTGGTGTATTGTGTGTCTTTTAGTCTGTGCTAAATAAATGTATGTTCTTTCTTTTCTTTCTTTAATATTTCTCCGTTTCTCCGCTCCGCAGCCTCGCTCCGCGTCAATGGACCGGCAGCGTTAGTATGCGTTTCGAGAGAGTGGTGGCCAAGTGGTAACGGCCCCGACTTACTAGTTGTAGGTCGTAGGTTCGAACCCAGACAGGCGCTTTACTTTTTGTAAATTATTTCATCATCAGTGCTCTCAAAACGGTGAAAGAAAACATCGTGAGGACACCGGCATGTCCTAGAACCAAAAGTTCGACGACATGTGACATATACCAACCCGCACTAGGCCCGCGTGGTGGATTACGGCCCACTCCCTCTCACCGAAAGGAGGCCTGTGTCCCAGCAGTGGGGACATTAATTATTGGCTGCTAATGATGATTTATGATGAAGCGATGTGAAATCCCTATGACCGCCCTTCTTAGAGCGCGGTACCATACACCCGTGCGAAGTAATGGTTGGTCACAATTAAGTACTTAATATAGGAGCAATGGTGACCCAGTGGTAACGGCCCCAACTTACGAGTTCTAGGTCGTGGGTTCGAACCCACGCAGGCGCTTTACTTTTTATTTATAAATAACTAGCGGCCCGCCCCAGCTTCGCACGGGTGCAATTTTTTTTTCGAATTTCCAAAATTTTCTTTCATACAAACCTTGTCCCGGCAATACCGATCACAACAAAAAAAGAACTAGCGAAATCGGTCCAGCCGTTTTCATGTTATGTCGTGACAACGGAAAACGGGTTTCATTTTAGATTTCATCACCACTGCTCTCAAGACGGTGAAGGAAAAAATCGCGAGGAAACCGGCTTGTCCTAGAACCAAAAAAATGTGACATCTACGAACCCGCACTGGGGCTGCGTGCTGTATTACAGCCCACTCCGAAGAGAGGAGGCCTGTGCCCCAGCAGTGGGAACATTATAGGCTGATTATTACGATTATTATAATTTCGATTTGGCTGATATTAGAAACTATTATACTTGCACTCCGTCCTCGAGATAAGTATCCTGAAATAAAGTATTATTGACACAATGTAGTACCGCATAGGTGCCACCGTTCATGCACTATGGTTGAAAGTATTTAAAAAAGTCAAATTTATCCTCCTGTCACTGTCAACGTCACCCGGCTCCCGCGCTTCTTAGATCCGCTTGTCATTCGCGTTTTAGTGCTCAACCGTTCTGCATAAACTTTTTCGCACCAAAAAATTTCTAGTGTTTCAATTATGCCAAAACGCAAGCATAATTACGACTACCTTAGTGAGAAAATAAAGAAGCTTAAAAAGCAGATCAAACGTGTTCGTAAACAGCAGGATTCCTCGAGTTCTAGTGATAGCTCGGACGAACAAGTGGAACTAAGTAACAATAATGACGGTACGTACATAATTACTATTTGAGTAGGTACTTTTTCTTCTACAATTGAATACGATACAATGCAATCGAGCTGATCATCGGACTGTCTCACCGCATTACACTATCGTACCTACTATCAAAAAATATCGAAACTTGCCATGAGTTTCTTTATTCTCTGGACCTAAACAAAATGCATTCTCGAGCTGATCTATGGACTGTCTCACTGCAATTATTGTTATGAATGTGCTCGTGCTGTTCCTTGGACTGTCACACTACATTCTAAAAACTGATTGTACCTGGTAGTTTGTCTAAACTATGCAATCATAATAAGCGATCGGATCTACCTATGGGTCTTTCCAATGCACACAAAAACGCTTTCAACACACAATTATGCCTACCTACTTACCTAGTTAGAGTATAAAGTATAATTCACATAAAGTATGTGTTTTGTAGGTAGGTCCTACCTACCTATAGGTATTTTCAATACTCATACTGCTATAAATCATTCCAGACAACTTATTGGAAGAACTGATGGCAGAGCCCACAAACTATGACGATGTTCCTTCTGTAGAACAAATTCTTCCGGAGACAATAGAAATACCTCCGCCTTCGTCAATCACTCAAGTAATTTCTGATGTAGACGCAACAAACAAGGATCAACCCTCAAGTGTGACACAAAACAAAGAGGATGAGGACATTGCCCTTGACACAGAAATACTGGAAATTCTCGGAGATGATCCTGCCAACAAAGAACATTATGGGCCAGAAATACACAAAGAGTTGGCCAGTCGACTGCAACATATTACAACCTCTGGGCTTACAAAAGAAGCCAAAAAAGAACTCCAACAAAGGTACTTATTGCCGTCAAATGGTGTTCTTCTAGGCGCACCCTCAATGAATGCTGAAATAAAGGCTGCCTTGCCAGAGTCTCTGTCTAACCGAGACAAGGCTATAGAAGCTAAACAAAAACTTCTTGGTTCGGCTATTTCTTGCATTGCATCGGCTACATCTCAGATGCTGGGTTCCCAAGATAAGAATCATGAGCTGCTTAAAAAATTAATGGATGCAAATAGAATGTTATGCGATATACAACATTCTGATTCCATTACAAGAAGAATGTTTAGCACATCTGTACTTAAAAAGGATGTAAAAACCCAGATACTCAATTCCAAGATTGACAAGCTTTTGTTTGGTGAGAACCTACCAGACACACTCAGAACAGCCAAGGCCGTTTCCAAATCTAGTGCCGAAATAAAAAGCACGTACAATAACAATAAGAAGCCGCAGCCGTCAACATCTAAGAGCAATCATTTAAACGTGAAGGGTCCGGCGGCTCCGAACCGGAAACCGCCGGCAACAACACAGAAATCGCGGCAGACTGCCCCTCACCAGAATCAGCACAACAGATCATACAAGACATCATCACATCCGCAGAAGTTCAACAACTATCGTCGACCATAGAGGAGGTAAATTATGCAGGACGCTTATCTTTATTTTATACCCAATGGTTACACATTACTAAAGATAAGACGATCCTATCATGGATATCCGGCTATAATATCACATTTTCTGAACCAGTAGAACAACTGATGTTACCTACAATTCCTAGCTACTCGCTAACAGAAATAACACAGTATGACGAAGCTATATCCGATCTTCTTAGAATAGGAGCTATATCCCCATGTACACCTTGTGAAAACCAATTCATCTCTAGTGTTTTCCTAACACCAAAACCAAACGGAAAAATGAGATTCATTCTTAATCTAAAGAACCTAAATAAACACATCCAAACAAATCACTTTAAACTCGAAGACCTGCGCACAGTTCTGAAACTAGTATCTAGAGATAGCCTCATGGCAACAATAGACCTGAAAGATGCTTATTTTTTAGTAAAAATGGCTGATGATTCCAAGAAATATTTAAGATTTGTCTATAACAATATTCTTTATCAGTTCAATTGCCTGCCATTTGGTCTGAACACGTCTCCATACATTTTTACTAAAATTATGAAACCGGTGGTAAAAATATTGAGATCAGCTGGCTATATTTCTAGCATATACCTAGATGATCTTTGTTTGATATCTGACTCCAAAGGAAGCTGCCTAGAAAATGTAAACATAACCAAACAGTTTCTTACTAGTTTAGGATTCATAATAAACACAAACAAGAGCGTCCTCACACCCTCTCACATGTGTAAATACCTGGGCTATATCATTAATACCCATGACATGAATATTCAACTACCTTCTGATAAAAGAAATCGCATTATTAGCGAAATAAAACATTTAATGAAATTACAAAATTGTAAAATAAGATTGTTTGCCCAACTTGTTGGACTACTGGTGTCTGCGTGTCCAGCGATTGAATATGGATGGCTCTACACAAAACAGTTAGAACGTTGTAAATTCCTAAACCTTCAGGGTCATGAAAATTATGATAAAGTCATGAAAATTCCTTCTTCTTTACGGTCAGACCTGGAATGGTGGCTAAAAGCCCTCCCTCACGCTGTAAAAAAGATTAGGGACGACAACTTCAGCTTGGAGTTATACTCTGACGCCTCAACTACGGGGTGGGGTGCTGTCTGCGGGAGTGACACTGCCAGTGGCCCATGGTCCAACGCCGAGAAAAAATTTCACATAAATCAACTAGAACTTCTAGCCGCATTTATCACTCTTAAGACTTTTGCAAAAAGTTGTTCAGACTGCCAAATTTTAATACACATAGATAATTCTACCGCTATTAGTTACATTAACCGGATGGGCGGCGTGCAATTTCCTCACTTGACTGAAGTCGCAAAAGCCATTTGGCAGTGGTGTGAGCAGCGGAAAATCTTTGTAGTCGCTTCATATATAAAATCAATGGACAATGAGGTAGCTGACGCGGAGTCACGCCGTTCTCATCCCGATATCGAATGGGAACTAAAAGATACAGCTTTCCAAAAAATATCAACACAATTTGGTTCCGCCAATATAGACCTATTTGCCAGTCGCATTAACAGGAAATGTCACACTTATGTCTCATGGAAACAAGACCCTGATGCATTTACTATTGACGCGTTTACCATAAATTGGGCTCCTTTTTACTTTTATGCGTTTCCTCCATTTGCTGTTATCCTAAAAACCCTTCGTAAAATAATAACAGACCAAGCCAAAGGCATTGTCGTGGTCCCAATGTGGCCCACACAGCCATGGTATCCAATATTTAGGAAATTATTGGTATCTGAGCTAATTATTTTCGAACCTACCAAAAATGTTATTATCTCTCATTCCAGCAAAGGACAGATCCATCGAAATCTTACCCTGGTTGCCGGAGTCTTGTGCGGGAGGCGCTGTTGAGACGAAGTGTACCACCATCATCCATTGACATTATGCTGGCATCGTTAAGCAGTAACTCCATCAAGCAATATGATGTATGCTTAAAACGATGGTACAACTTTTGCTCTAATAATAACTACAATGTGTTTGAAACTTCAGTACCTAGAATCATATATTTTCTTACTCAAGTATACCAATCAGGTATCCAATATGGAACACTAAATAGCTATAGAGGAGCTTTATCCCTTATAATCGGCTCACATGTATCATCAGATGACAGAATAAAGAGATTCTATAAAGGTGTGTTCAGGCTTCGCCCACCTGTTCCTAAGTATAGCATAACATGGGACACGTCTAAGGTACTGGACTTTCTAAACACTTGGTATCCTAACGAGTCTCTCCCATTAGAGAGATTAACAAAAAAATCCATCACTTTATTGGCGCTTACGACAGCCCACCGGGTACAAACCCTTCAAAAAATTAAATTGAGCAACATAGAATCACAACTTAGCAAATTAATCATAAAAATACCTGATCTTGTAAAGACCTCAAAAGTTGGTATCAATCAGCCCGTTCTTCACATACCTTTCTTCACAGACAAACTGGAAATATGCCCAGCCACTACTTTACTCTCATACATTAACCAAACCGCGGCTTTGCGCAAAACAGACAATCTATTTATTTCATTTAAAAAACCTCACAACATTGTGACCACACAAACTATTAGTCGGTGGATAAAGGGAACATTAAAAGACTGCGGTATTGATGTTAACATATTCACGGCACATAGCACCCGCCATGCCGCTACCTCTAAAGCCTACCATTTGGGCGTCAACATCGATACCATCCGACAGACCGCTGGCTGGAGCGGCACTTCAAAAACGTTCGGACGTTTCTATAACAGAGTGATTTTAGGTGATGATGATCACACCTCCCTAGCTAGAGCCATAGTAAACAATTCCTAAGGTATTGATATATGGGGACAAGATGTCCCTTGTTAATTTTTTTTATTTTTTATTATTAATAATAAAATTATTATTTGGAACTGTGATTTCCTACTGATTATAGCTAATTATAATTAAGAGTGAGACACATTACCATAACTTGTATTGTTAAAACAAAAATAAACAAGATTAATTACTTAAATATTTAATTTTTGTTTTGTTTTTAATGGTTAACTGTGATATTCCCAAAAAGTACTCTCAACGTCTACATTGTGTCAATAATACTTTATTTCAGGATACTTATCTCGAGGACGGAGTGCAAGTATAATTGATGATTAAACGAACTTACCAAGTGAAGTTCTATCATAATTATACGTAGCACTCCGTCCGAAGAGATAAGTATCAATTCCCACCCAACCCCACAGCAGAGCTGGGCAACCCACAAATATTGGTAATATCAAGTTAATAGACTCATAACTAAATGACTAGCGGATCTAAGAAGCGCGGGAGCCGGGTGACGTTGACAGTGACAGGAGGATAAATTTGACTTTTTTAAATACTTTCAACCATAGTGCATGAACGGTGGCACCTATGCGGTACTACATTGTGTCAATAATACTTTATTTCAGGATACTTATCTCTTCGGACGGAGTGCTACGTATAATTATGATAGAACTTCACTTGGTAAGTTCGTTTAATCATCAATTATGTCCGCCTAGGTATACATATAGTGTGCTAAATTCTCAGTGCCAGCACGGAGTCTGTATCATGATGTGCCCGGTTGGTGGCAATATAGGCTCGCCCCCTACCCTATGACATGGGACTTCGGATTAATCCGACAAATATTTTCGTGCCCATTCCGCCAGAGTCGTATATACAGGGTGTTACAGAAAGGGTATATCAATACAAACGGGTTGAAGAGTGTATCTGGTCTAGAATCTCTGTACAAAATTTCAGCTCAAAAGCAGTAACTTTGAAAATGCTTAATATTTTTTTATTTCGATAGTTTATTAAATTGAAATCATAACAAACGTGTCACCGCACTACGAGGGTCACTATCCATTATCTGTAGTGTGTCTGTGCGCCTAGTACACGAACATCACGCCGCCGCGCGCCAGTGCAGCGCCGTGATGTCGAAATAAAAAAATATTAAGCATTTTCAAAGTCAATGCTTTTGAGCTGAAATTTTGTACAGAGGTTCTAGACCAGATACACTCTTCAACCTGTTTGTATTGATATACCCTTTCTGTAACACCCTGTATATACGACCAAATAACACATCTCGTTTAATCTGTATTATTATTATATCATCACAGCTCGTTTCATCGGTATTTATTTTTCGTTTTTTTTTTTTTTTCTCGGGCGCTGGGGGCACGACAACTGATATAAAGTCGGGCGGTTAAAAGGTTAATATAGCTAGCGCCGCACTATGTAGGTACCATTTTGTTGAAACTCAGATGTGTCTTCTCGACATCCGTGTGTCACTGACGGGATGCAGCAGAATACCAGCGTCAGGTATTGTACCTGGCATAATATGCCATAATATGGCATAATATGTCGGTATGCTGAGCTCTATCAAAAAGTACTCTGTGGCTGGACTCCCATTTGGTGCAACCATGAGACACACACCGCCAAATAGTGATGTTATAAATGTCATATGAGGTGTCTATGAGTCAATTTATCTTTTTAATCTTTTTTTTTTTCTCACCTCTTTTGATGTTTTTTTAATGCCTGTATTGTGTCTTTTGTTGCACTAAATAACCGTTTTATTTATCTATCTATCTATAGTTGGCGAAATGTGGGTGTACTACAAGTACGGTCACCAAATATAGTTGAAGTTTAGTAAGAATTACCGATGGATGTATTCGAATAAAATTTAATTAAAACAACAAGTTCATTTATCAAATTTAATTGTATTCGAAAACATTCATTGGTTTCTTACTAAACCTCAACTGTATCCTACGATCCTGCATACTTAACTCTTTTGTTGACTGTACACCTTTGCCAATCCCTTAATAAGTGAACTAAAAATCTTCTTAGGGTCCGTTCACACAGACCGGCTCGGAGAGAAGAGCAGATTCTTATCACGTTGAAAACAGAGTTTTTAGTATTTGTAGTAAGGTTTATTTTTGCATGTGCACTGCTTTTGTCATTACGAATGCTTGAACGCGCTTGGTGTGAAATAATAAGAGGAGCTGACCGGCTCCGATCGCGTACTTTTTCTCGTTCGCGCAGCTGTTCGGCTCCGATTGCATGCTCTTTCTCGCTCGCGCAGCCGATTGGCTCCGATTGCGTGCTCTTTCTCGCTCGCGCAGCAGATCGGCTCCGATTGCGTGCTCTTTCTCGCTCGCGCAGCCGATCGGCTCCGATTGCGTGCTCTTTCTCGCTCGCGCAGCCAATCGGCTCCGATTGCGTGCACGCCGCCCCATGCCGACCGCCATTTGCAGTGTATCCACCCGACTCCGAGCGCATCCGACTGGCTGCGAGTGCATCCGACCGGCTCCGAGCGCATCCGACCGGCTGCGAGTGCATCCGGCCGGCTGCGAGCGCATCCGACCGGCTCCGAGCGCATCCGCTTTTAGATAGCTTCCATGTGAAATAGTTGGCGGCTCCGCTCCGACCAACTCCAAGCGTATACGATCCGGTCTGTGTGAAAAGAAAAATGCGCGCCGATGCTCTCCGAGCCGGTCTGTGTGAACGGACCCTTAGTGCTACCAGAGAAGGAGGCCTGGTATGTCGAATGTCATAAATTAGATAATTCGCTGACTTCATGTTGGATGCTGCCGACTCCTTAATGTGTTTGTAAGTGGTTCAATTACTCAATTGCCTTGCTAATTGAATTCATGATAAGCTCCTGGGAGCCATTTTATAATTACTTTATAACTCAGTGTTGGTTTTCCCAACAGACTACAAGCGTTAGGAAAAAACATGATTATTCAAATAAAAATCATAATAATAAACTCGGAATTGTTAGAGCGCCTTATTATCAAGGGTGGTTGATTTCATGCCAATTTTTACGCTATTTATTTTGTTTGAAATATACACTTTTCTATTCTTATTAAAATTGTTCTTTTTTATTATTATTATTATTTTAACATACTGCTCACAACTTGCAATAGGTAACCATTTTACTATTTAGATCAGATTTTTCAATCGACCGATAATTTTTATTCGTGGAATAATATTAATGTCTGACAGTTTTTGCATGCAAGAACTGTCAAAAATTCAAAATTATTCCTCCGATAAAATTATCTGGCGTTGGATAAATCAGCCATAAATGTGATGACCTAATCGCCATCCTGTATACATAGGTTTTTGTCCATAAGAGAGACTGGCAAGCATTTGTTTCTGCAGGAGTTTGTTTCACAGATTGCGAAATCTTTCAGTCAGCCCCTCCTTCAGTCTTGGTAACCGGCTAACCTTTTTACCATGGCATAAAACTCAAAAACTCAAAACATTTATTTCAAATAAACCAATTTTACTCCAGGCTCTTTTGAATTCCCGCGTCCTGCGGATTCCTACGACCTTCACAAGGTCATCGGTCCATCTTGTTCGAGGCCTTCCGACGCTACGCGGGAAGAACAGAACCGGTCGAAGTGGCGATGCTTGGAGGAGGCTTATGTCCAGCAATGGATGGCTTGTGGCTGAAATGATGATGATGAATGACTTTTGTCGATCAGTCAGATAGATGGAGCTAGTTGCCCATTCCAAAGCGTGGCAACATAATTATTTTAATGCCGTACATTGAGCTCGCACCAATGAGAGAAAGTGACGTCATACTTTCACCCATTTATAGGACAAGTACCTCTCCCTGTCCGTCTAACCTAGCTAAATTATACAAAAACCCTAATTGGTCCAGCATCCCAGACTGGTACAAACTATTGATTAAAATTTCAGACATAACGGCGCCTCCTGGTCCACGGACTAACATTGTGTTACAAGTAGATGAGACACATCGTTCAAAGTTCTGGATTTCGAAAGATAAATAGACAGATAGATATGTCGTATACCTGTGTATTTTACTGTGTGTACGTAAATAAATAAAATAAAAAATCAGTATTCAAACTAGACTGAGAATCAGTTACCTTTTGAATGTTTAAATTACATAACGATGGCGAATTTCCAATAACACCTAACTGACAAAATCAAAAATTTACACAAACTGAAAAAAACATGTTCAAAAATAGACACGTTGGTTTAGTTGGGAGGTATTTCCACATTTTAATTTAATGCTGTTGGTGTTGCAACTAAAAAAACACTTAGGAGATTTCACTAAAACATGCGAACAACGCCTTTAAATTCAAAGCGATAAAAAAGTTAATTTCTCGAAAAATGGCAGGAGGTATTGGCATTTCGTCGTCGATAAGACAGTCCCCCAAAGCCCCTTCCCCCCCTTCGCCATTTCCTAATGCTTTAGCTGGGACGAAGAAGTACCGCAACAAACTCCCCAGCAGTAAAGCTGTCTGTTATGTTAGAATAACTTGATTCTTTGTAATAGTATGATAATTAGATACCTAATTACCTATTCGCTGTATACTGGTATTCAGCTGCATCCGGTTAGACTGGAATCCAACCACAACATAAGTAGTTGGGAAAGGCAGGCAGATAATGGCGCCGATTCTCTTGTTCACAAACTAAACTAAATTTAAGTTCAGTGCATCTTTTTCTTTCTATTTCATTATGAAAAGGACAGGAGATATAAATATTAGTTTAGTCCTGTCAAATTAAGATAGGTACTCCATAGACAATTTAGACGTGATTTGACGTATTGACGCAAAATACGTCAATTTGCGTCAGGCACTGACTAATTTGACAGGTCTAAACTAATATTTATCTTCTATCCTTTTCTTACTGAAATAGAAAGAAAAAGATGCACTGAAATTAAATTTAGTTTAGTTTGTGAACAAGGGAATCGGCGCCAATGATTAATTAGCTACCTAATTGCGAAGTTTTGTTATTGGATTTTTTTTTTAATTACACACAACTCGTAAACAACTATACTATAGACGAAACTGTCTAATAATATATTTGTTTACGAGTCGTTCATAAGATATTATATTAAAACCATAAAGTAGTTTATTAACTTGATAGATATTTTTCCTGTTACGGTACCTGCCAGCTTATCTGTGAGATAATTATAACTACAAGGAAGAAGGTATAGCTTATGGTCATTTTATATTCTTAGAAACAATAAACAAGTTTTCATGTGACTATTCGTTTTCCTATTGATCATCGTCCTGTAAAATCAAGATTGTCAAATCAAGAAGGGCAATTGCGTAACACATTATTACCTAATCGGAATTGGTTTCATTTTGAGAGTTCAACAACATTCATTGCGTTATTTACGTGTTGAGCAGACAATTTTTTCGAACTTATGAAGCAATGGATTAGCAATTTCCTTCAAAATGATCCTAATTTGCACAATGTTTTTTCTCACAAGAATCATGTTAAGTAATTATTTTGAAAACGTGTAAGTGTCTATTAGAGAGCTGTGGTTGGCCGTGACTTACGTATTGGAGGATTAGGAGGCCGTGAGTTCGAACCCAAGCAGGCATACTTTGTGTAAATTATTTCATCACCACTGCTCTCAAAACGGTGATAGAAAACATCGTCGTGAGGAAACCGGCATGTACGAGTAGGTACTAGAACCAAAAATTCGAAGACATGTGACATAGGTACGCCAACCCAAATTGAGCCCGCGTGGTAGATTATGGCCCACTCCCTCTCTCAAAGAGATGGCCTCTATTCCAGCAGTGGGAATATTATAGGCTGATTATGATTATGCTATTAGAGACACCTGTGCTTTTGAGGATGGATTGACGTGGCCATCTACTGAGCCCAAGTACATAATCTACATATAAAGTGCCGTCGCTTCGGAAAAAAAAGTTATTTTCATACACAAATCATTGCAGTAGAACGATCAGAAAGTTATTTCCTCGTATAATACAATTACAATATTCCTAGTACTTTGAGGAAAATCATCTACCTATTACGAATCCTGTCCTAGGGAAATACCTACACTGCACCGAGAGATAGCTAACGGTACAATAGACTCGTTCGGACAAATAATTAATATTATTGTTGTACAAGAAACAGGAAAATGATAAAAACGTATTTTATCATCTTTTATAAAATTAAATAGATTATTCGGTATTGTATATTTAGTTTATTATAGTTTATGCTTACAGTGTTATAAGTATTTTTAGTAACAATCACATTAATCACACTAATATTATAAAGGCGAAAGTTTGTGAGTGTGTGTGTGTCCCAGAAAAGGACATAGGATAGTTTTTATCCCGATATTCCCACGGGATCGACATTTACGCGGGTGAAACCGCGGGGCGCTGCTAGTAAGTAATAAATCCAAGAAACTTTGCAACATTTTCATTCTACAGACCAAATCACTTTCACATTTTTTTCTACTATCTTTCTACCTATGCAGTGGCGTAGTGCGCCTTGGCGGGGCCCCGTATAGAAATTTGTTTGGGGGCCCTTAGAAAGGGTACAGATTTCTCACAAAAGAAAAATACCGAGTGTGCTTATGACCACACGACTGAAGTGAAACTTCAAACGTATTTGGCTATGAGAGGAAGAGAGAATGAAAATGTGCGCGCGCACTGCTTTCTCTTGCTTATATCCCCCACTCAACTCCCGTTCGCCTCGCCCGATCACACTTTTCGTAACGCGTTCGCCAGCTTACTCCCCAAGTCAAACGTGCGTAAAGAAGTTTCACTTCAAAAAAAAATGTTTGCATAAAATTAAAAGCAATATTTATTCATCATAATTATCTGTCACTTTTTCCAAAAAAATTACAAACAATTCAAATTAAATATACCTACACTCTCCTTGCCTTTTTTCGGCAAACTGATTTATTAAATCATTTATAGCTGATGATGACTTTAGTTTTTCTAAAGTTTCTGCCTCTGTGGACAATAGTGACAGGTCTGACAGGCGTTCATGTCCCATCGAAGTTCTTAGGTAATTTCAATTTTGAAAAACTTCATTCAGCAGTTGCGGTTGTAACTGGAAGGGTAATTTTTGCTTACGCACGTTGGGGGCCCCCGTGGCCCGGGGGCCCCGTATAATTGATACGGCAGATACGGCGGTAGCTACGCCCCTGTACCTATGCAACATTCCATATTTCTAAAGCTTCGACCATCCAACATACCTAACTAATAATTTAAAAAAAAAAACAGAGAAGACTTGACAAAGTCACATAGCCCTCTCAGAGGTTTCTCCAACACTTGAGCTACTATCCTATCTGTGTTTATGAATAGTCTTTGGCAAACCGCCATAGAGACCCCGTCTAGTAAGGGTAGCAGTAGCCACTGACACAGTAACTACCGCACATCTTAGTAGGCAACGTATAGAAAAGGTACGTGCTATAAATAATATTTATCTACACCCATGCTATAAATCCATAATAATATTATAATCTTCTATAAAAGTTTCTGAAACAAATAGCTTATTGCCAATATTAAAACAACCAGTGTCATAGTAACCATATCATCCAAACGAGTGTTATAATGTTGTACTTAATTACATTATGCAACTCCTTTTCAAAAAAAGAATATTGTCATGTACGCGCGTTTCATTACCACAGCGCCGTAATAAAATAAAAAATAACTTACAGGTTATTCGAATTCACGTCGTATCCCGCCGGCCGCCATTTTTGTTCGATATTAGTATTGCAAAAAACTGTTTCAGAACCTTTTATAGAGGATTCGTAATTCATGGGTTACCATTATCACACTCTGCTTCGCCTCGTGTGATGAACCCACGTTCGTGTTTTAATACCCCTTATTATTCAACAGTTGCATAAATAACTAGTAGTTACTTATATTAAGTGAAATTAAGAATTAAAAATATTCAATTAAGTAGGTATGTAATCTGTGTTCATTTTTTTCGTGTCCTTTTTCTGTGTTGCATTTTGTGTGTTATATGTATTACTAGCTGACCCGGCGAAATTCGTACCGTCCCGCCAACCGATCTGCCCCCGATTTTTAAATCTCTAACTCAGTGGCGGATTTAAACATTTGCTGCCAGTAGGCTATTCAAATTTTGCCACCCCTATCAACCTCTACAATAATGTGTCTGTTTCTATTAGATAATGTTTATAACCCAGCAACATTTAAATGTCACCAAAAATAGTAATTGTACCTATACCTATCTACATTTCAGAACTCATAAAAGCTCGATTTATGTACTACTTAAGGCGGGGTAAGGTATGCCCTTACTACTTACACAAAAATGTACATTCTTTGCTGCCCCTAAAATCTGCCGCCCGAGGCTCCAGCCTACTCAGCCTATTGGTAAATCCACCACTTAAAATCTTCTAAGACATTCATTTTAATGATATGCTGTAAAGGGCAATTTTGATCTACATGAAATGCACAACGTATTTAATGTAGTTAATTGGATAAGGAATAATACTGTATTGTATAAAATAGCTTGGTGAATAACCCATAATTTTTTTGTAATATGTAAAAGATAAAATGGTTACTGTGGGTTATCCTTAGGAAATAAACATATACCATTGCGGACTTTTTTACAATACCAAAGTACACTAATTTGATCTATCTCGTAAGGTTTAGCTAGCGTTTGCAATGTAAGCGCACAAAAATACGTTTGTTACGACATCACATTACAAATCTTTGAATTTCTCGGCTTTTCTCTACCAAGTATAATATGCATGTATTATACATATAAACCTTCCTCTTGAATCACTCTATCTATTGCTGAGAACTGCATTAAATTCCGTTACGTAGTTTAAAAGATCTAAGCTTACAGACAGCGGGAGCGACTTTGTTTTATACTACCTATGTACTTAGTTTAGACGAGATATTTGGGTTATGGTGGGTTTAAGTATCTAGTTCTAAATGATGGTAATTTCGTTAATTAGGCCGCAATAGCTAGATAGCAAAACGGCTGAAAGTTTGGCTGTAGAGCAAGAGGTCTGGAGTTCTACAGGGTGAAATTTAATTCATGGGCATCCTTTTAGGGGGTCATTGTAATCATCATTATGAACAACTTTTACTATCAGACCAAACCTGAAATCGCGAAAAAAAAATCAGCTCTTCCCTACATTTTGACGAGTTATGTGAACACAAATGCAAGGAACAGCTGATTTTTTTTTTCGCGATTTTAGTTTTAGTCCTATAGTAATAGGAACAAATAGGAACAATTTTGGTCTTCCGGCGTAGTTTCCACCACATAACTAATCGAAATGCTCCTAAATTATTGTTTTAAACATACTACGAGGTACTCAATTAGGTATTCATAATGATGAGTACAATGACCCCTTAAAAGGATGCCCATGAATTTAATTTCACCCTGTATAGTCAGCCGTGACCTTGGTACAATTTTTGTTTTGGTTCAAAATAAGAAGCAGAAAGTGCAATCCAATTAATATAGCTCGCTAGTTCTTACTAGCAAGCTTCGAATCGTCAAAAAATGAGTAGAGGCACGCCAATCAATCTGCCTAGCCTTCTCCCAACCCAACTATGTTGGGGTCGGCTTCCAGTCTAAACGGATATAGATGGAATACCAGTATTTTACATGGAGCGACTGCCTGTATGACCTCCACAACCCAATTTCTGGGCAATTCTGGTAAGACTGGTTGTCAGACTTTCGGGCTTCTGACGATGCGTAACGACTGTCAAAGATCCACGAATGACAGCCGGGATCAGCGGTTTAATGTGCTATCCAAGGCACGGAGGGGTCTCGGTATGTAACGGAAGAAGTGCACTAGACAAATACTTACCTACTCTTAAAGAGCCCTATGGGATTTTCAACTTTCGACGCTAAGCCGAGCGTTGAAAATCCAACAGCGCGCTTTTATGGCATTCTTTTAGGTGTTGCCTTGTGTTAATGAAAACCGGCATTATTTAAAAATTTGTGGTTTTTGTTTTTTGTGTGCATCTGTTGTTGTAGAAACTCAATTAATAAATAAACTCTTGTTCCTACTAATGCCTCGTGTCAAATTGCTGGAGGCTATGCATACCGGTTTACCTTGGCATATAATTATAACTCAGCTCGCTAGCTCACAAAAAATGGATCTGAACTTTAGACAAAGACTACGTAGGTATAAATCAAACACTATTAGCGACTTCCCCTTCCGGCTGCGCCATTTTTGAATTAGTTTAATTCCAATAGTCTTGATACATTCATATTAGACTTACCTACATATAATAAAAAAATCTAGATGTTTGTCAAGTTGTAAAAATCGAGGCGGGTCACACAAATAAACACTGTAAAAAAGAAAAAAGTTCTTTAAACAATAAATTATGTGCCTGCCCTTTCTAAGACAGCAATGCCGTTTAGAGGCAACTATAACGCTTATTGCAACATTTTAGGCATTCAAAAATCAACGTTTAAAAATGAAAATTAGGCAAATCCAATACTTCTCAAAACCAGCTAAAATATTAATAACTGTAGTTTCAGGACAAAATGGGCCTCCCAGAGCTGCAAACATGTTGCTTTCTGTTCGACCTGAAGACTGGCTGCATTATAATGGGGTGCATCAATGCGGTGAGTTTGCTATGTAATTTTTATTAGGCGCTTATTCATCATCTGCCTAGCGTTTTCCCAGCTATGTTGGGGTCGGCTTCCAGTCTAACTGGATGCAGCAGCAATTAAAAAAAAAAACAACAAGGGAGAACGGAAGCAAAAACGTGTTGCGCCGACCCCAAGTAACATAGGACAAGGGAAGGAAGAAAACGAAGACTCAGGAACCAAAATTACCATCACTTGAAATGTACAGTCACCAAAGAAGATAAGTAACCAGTGTCGTCGGATATAGTTGAAGTTTAATAAGAAACCGATGGATGTTTTCGAATTAAATTTAATTAATAGAAAACAAGCAGAGCAGTGGTGGCCCAGTGGTAAAGGCCGCGACTTACGAGTTGTAGGTAGGTCATAGGTTCGAACCCAGTCAGGTGCTTTACTTTGTGTAAATTATTTCATCACCACTGCTCTCAAAAACGGTGAAGGAAAACATCGTGAGGAAACCGGCATGTCCTAGAACCAAAAATTCGAAGACATGTGACATCTACCAACCCGCACTGGGCCCGCGTGGTGGATTATGGCCCACTCCCTCTCACAGAGAGGAGGCCTGTGTCCCAGCAGTGGGAACATTTATAGGCTGATTATGTAAGCAGTTCATGTGTCAATTTAATTTCATTTGAAAAAATCATTCGGTTTTTCTAACCAAACTTTAACTATATCCGACGACCCTGGTTACTTATCTCTTTTGGTGACCGTACCTATCTTCTTAACTTTATTTTCCTCTCCAGGTGATGTCTTTCACACTGCTATCCCTGATGATAGTGTTGGCAGCCGAAGTAGGAGCCATTGACGCTGCAGTGGAGTATGCCGGTGACGTGGAGATGCAGGCTGGCATCACGGGACTGTACGCCATGTCCATCATACTCGTGTTCATGTTCCTCATCAAGTTTCTGTTTGATGTCATCTTCGTGTATGGAGTTTCGACGGTAAGATTTTGAATATGTCGCAACCAACTGGCTTCATTAGCCTTTCAGTTACAGTTCGACACAACTTAGATGTAGCATCGGAAAAAAAGGATCAATTTCTCCTAAAGTAATAAAGATTTACGAATACGAATTACGAACGTTTTACGAATTTTGCCGATGCTACATCTAAGTTGTGTCGAACTGTAACTGCCTAGCTTTTTAACTAAATGTCTGAGCTAGGCATGTAGTTAAACTTTAGCGATCCAAGTCGTCATTTTAAAGCATTTATTTCAAATAGGCACATAAAACGCACTTTTGAACGTCAAAAATTACATTAAAATAGAATTATTGATTCTAGTCGCCCCTTCCAAAAGGTAGTTTTCGTATGGTTAGCTGTTTGATTGAATGGCAGAATATAATTCAGGCCGCTAGTTGAATGGCGCCGTTTAGTTGAAAGGCTAGGCAGATAACTGAATGGCTATTTAAGGTAAACTGCATTCGTTGTGGCACAGCGCCACATTGACACTCCAATAGACTGCTATAAGCTTGTGATGAAAATTATGACACAGAAGTATTCATGAAGCACGATTTTTTTCTGTTTCCAGGAGCGGCCCGCTATCATCAAGGCATACATGATCATGTGGATTGTGTTTTTCCTCCTCTCCATGTTCATCTTCTTCCTCAATTCTCCAAAGATCAGCACAGGAACTATTTGTACCGAAATCATTTATATTGGTCAGTAATACGATTATGCTTCTCTAGCTGTTAAGTCTGAGGTCTGACCGATTTTCAAAAATGTAAAGTTATTATCTTGAAGTGAACTACAAGGTAATATTAATATATTTCGGATAAAAATAATAGACAGTTAATGTACAAAAAAGGGCGAGGGTTGAGACTACCCTTATTAAAATCCATCACTAAAAATTCTTTTCTGCAGATCAATGCGCAGAGTAAACGTTCAGGCGCTTATTTTATGGAATATAACCAAAAAAGTGATTTGTATCTCAATACTCCTACAGTTATAACAAACAATCTGACCGATGGCTTCATGTAATTTGACCTAAACGGTCAGGCGATAGGTCAGACTTCAACTTTTGAGACGAAATTAAATATGTGTCACGCACTCAAGCGCCTGTCATTTTAGTTACAGCAAGATTCAATCAAGCAAAGCTGCTCGACGGTATACGTTCTCTATACTTGGTTGCTAAACCTTGTTTTTTTTTTTAGGTCACAACGTGTACACGGTCTTGCTGTGCAACAGTTTCTACAAGCAACTCAACAGCAGAGAAGAAGTTTAAACTGTTTGAACTAGCCGGCTGTCTGTGACGTCATAAAGAAACATAGCATTTAATGCAGTAGTATAATCATAATCGTCATCCTCCTGGCATCCATATTTTCTTTTGTCAGACAACATCGTTTGTATCGGCCGAAGCCAAATAGCTATACTGAGTTCACGATTTGGTTTCCAAGCATATAAACAAATGTGTTTTTGAAAAAGTAACTTTAATACCCAGACATAAAGTTCACTTTGCGCTATAACTCCAGTCAAACCTTTTTATGACTTTTTTTACATTAAGATAAAATTTATATTTGTTAAAGTGGAAATATCACCAATTAGAATCATGGACTTCTACCTTTAAGCTACACGGTGAGAAGGTAGCCTGAACGAGTGAGAAATTATCATCTGTGACGTGGCATCAAGCGTCACTATGGCCATTGGAAAACCATGAGTTGGTCGCTAGAGGAATGTCACTTACATGCTGCGTAACACCCAGCTCTGGGCCCTGATTCACTATGACCACTCAATGATTCCTTACTTCGAAACCACGTCAATTCCATAGCTAATCACGCCAACCCTTTTTTTTTTTTTTTTGAGTGGGAAATTGTCAAATAAAATCTCCCGCTCTGGGCGGAGCGAGAGGGCGTGTCAGACTTTTACTGACTAAAACCCACCCGTGTTCCTTCAGTTGACATACTTAACTCTTTTGTTGACTGTACATCTCTGCTTAACCTTTAGAGCCCGATCCCACTTATCCGATCAGTCTTTTTGCCCTGAAACCGGACGCCGAACATGGGTGTTCACATTAGGTATATCCGATCAGTCTGTTTTGCCGGAAGGTCGGTGGTTCGACTCGCCGCCAGTTTACGTTTGTATTTCGTACGCGATGGACGGCGACGATTATGTTCTTATATTATGGTGGTATTTGAGACGAATGAGACGAAAAAGAAGTAGAAAACGAAGAGGAAGGGCGGGGGGCGGGGCGGAGGGGGTCTCGTCTTCAGTCTTGACGCAACGTTTGTTCACACTCATCCGATCCGGGCGTTTTGACTTATCGTCGCAGTGGCAAAACGTCCGTCAAATAATTCGGATCAGTCTTTTTTCCCGGATCAGTCATAACGTGAACAGCTCCATACAAATTTTAATGCCACTGGCACATCCGTCTATTTAGACTGACCGAGAAAAAAGACTGATCGGATAAGTGTGAACGGGCTCTTATACCTAAGTGAACTAAAAATCTTCTTAGTTCAGAGAAGGTGGCCTGGTATGTCGAATATCATACCAAATCAAATCATTTATTTTTGCAGAAAACACTGTTCAATGGTGTTATAAAAATTTAAATGTTTCAAGTGATTCTACCGTAAGGCATGCAAAATGTATACAATCATAAAATTAAAAAATAAGAAATAAATAAGATAATTCGCCGACTTCCTTGTTGGATGCTGCCGACTCCTTAATGTGTTTGTAAGTGGTTCAATTACTCAATTGCCTTGCTACTTGAATTCATAATAAGCTCCTGGGAGCCATTTTATAATTACTTTATATAACTCAGTGTTGGTTTTCCCAACAGACTACAGCGCCTGTGCCAGAGGCCACGGTATCTCTTTCGAACAACCCGCGACCCCGGCAGAATCACGCCAGCCTCACGTTCAGTTCGCAGTTTCGTTCATTGTGTCAGAGAATACGGCTCCTGTTGTGGCTTCGACCTAGTGGCATTATTTATCTGTGGTAAAAAAAAAGTACAAATTTTCATGGACATCCTGTCTGAGGAGAGGACGGAGGGTTATGTCGAACTCCTATAGACTAAAACTCCACGGTTCTTACCCATGGCCGTTGCTAGAGGGGGGCAAGGTGCGCAAAGCCCACCGTAGAAAAATCGACGGTATTGAAGTATGTGTAATGTGTTACTGTTTAATCGCTTTTTATTAAGGTCTTTATATTTCGACTAAGATGATATCGAGTCTTTTCAGGAAGAAGATCGTAACCGCCATTTTGCATATTTTACAAAAGAAGTGACATAAGATGCAAAATCAGTTGATCTGGCAGTTTATATAAAAACAGTTTTTTGGGATTTTTGGCGCTTACGATGTTCTTCCTGAAAAGGCTCGATATATGTAACGTTTGTAGAGTTAGGGCCCGCGCGCACTAGACAGCCTGGCTGCGGCAGCCAGTCGAACATCGAAGTAAATGTATTTTTTTCCAAAAATGAGTTAAATGTGCCAAAGCACTTAGAAAGCGTGTAATTACGTTAGGAAAGCAAAGGTGTAAAAAAAACGTAGCAGTTACGACGATGTTACTCCAAATGAGCGATATGACGAAGCCGGGAGTTCGTGGCTGCTTAGTGCGCGGGTTCCCAAACACCGTCATATGTTCGACTGGCTGCCTAGTGCGCGGGGGCCCTTAGGCCTTATAGGCGCGCCATTGGGACGTGGCTCTTCATTAAATCTGATACTTAACTCTTTAAGAGTGAAAGCGTTATTTAAATCTTGGCAACCTACTTTACATGAATTATTTTTGGCGGATTATTTTTACGAGGCGTCATTTTTTATGATCTCTCATTAAATGACTGTGGGTTGTTCAGCTGGTCGGCTGCCCCCCTAGAAAAAATTATAAGCTACGCCAATGTTCCCACCACTGCCATGAGTCCAGCCCAAAACCACTTTAGACTGTGCCAAAACATTAAAGCGCTGTCAAAATATTATCCATTGTTCAGTTTTAATGAGAGAGCTATGAAACCCTTGGTAAATATTAAAATACAGTCTTAATGAATTTAAAGCTAGTCAATGAGCCAAATTATGTGTCAAATTATAAACATAAGCTATTGAAGATTAGTAAAAAATAAGCGGTTTAATATTGTAAATAATATTTTATTGTTATTATTACAAAAAGTTTTATATACTTATAAAATGCTAGTCAAAACATTTGTTAAGTAGTTGTTGTTACTGTATGTCTATATAAAAAATAATACAATACTGTTATAAAGTTTACATAAAAATTGTTTCCTTTCCATACGTTTGTACAGACGCCAGCACATCAACCTACCCCAATCTGTCATCTTTCTTTTATAGATTTTCAACTTTATCGCTATAATGTAAGGTTCAAAGTTGATTGGGAAAATTTGACAGTTTCGGGTAGCTTGATGTGCTGGCGTCTGTACCTACATAAATAAAGTCCTTCAGACCGTATTTCGGCCACGGCGGAGTCTAGCCTTCGGCGCTGTCGTCTCGTGCTCATGGAGGTCCGTTGACATGGCCTTGGACTTTGATTTTTCAATGTAAGTGAAACTGATACAAATGGCGAATCGTTACCTTTATCGATCGTACGTACGACGACATTTGTATCAAGCTAAGTATACATTTCCATTATAAGCTGACTTCTTTGTACGAAAACCCTAGTATGCGCGGTCAGCTATAATTGGAAATGTATAGCTTGGTGTATCGTCGTGTTTACATGTTACGAATCGTATTATTGACGTAGGTATTCATTGTCACGCCGAGCACCTTTTCAGAATTTAGGCTTATAAAAAATCTTAGATGTATTATTATTATATCTAACCTTACATTATGTACTTTGGTCAGTACAAAAATATAAGTACAATTTAAACTTAATGCTACCTACTTTTGCTTTCAAGTTACTAACCCGTTTTTTCTGACCCGTTTTTTTCTGACCCGTTTTTTTCTGATCCGTTTTTTCTGACCCGTTTTTTTCTGACCCGTTTCACTGAGTAAAATTATCTCACAGATGATCTAAAATAACTGAAACTTTGAGGTTGTAACACATGCCATAGAAAAAAAACTTAAAAATATAACATAAAATTCCAGACGAAGTCATACCTAATCAATTTGGTCGGATGCTTTTCTTAATGAATATCTATATTATCTTTTAGTCTTCGATCACTTATAGCACTTTTAGTATATACTGTGGCTTATGTCTACGGGAGGGGGGGAAAAATCCCCATACAGAATCCATCTGTAAAAAATAATAGACGTTCTTGTATATCGATTTTATTCAGTTTTGAGCGGCCATTGTTGTTTACATCTTCGGCAACTTTGGCGCAGCCGGACTTTACATAATGTTGCACTCTTACATCTGAAGACCAATTCTCGTAATTTAAAACGTTCAAAATCTAGTCGCAGTCTCATCTCGACGACAAACAAATGTCAAAAACTTGTAAAAAATGTAGAGAAATTAGAGGTAGGTATTTTTGACAGATCGAGGCTGAGATCAGACTGGGAACGTTGTTAAAATTACGAGAATTGCCCCTCTCTGGTGTCGATTGAATAAACATAATATCTGAATCATAAATGCATAATTCCTGTATATTTAGTGGAATCCGTGAGAACAAAGCTCTAGTCATCCCTCCATCTCTTTCTGTAGGATACCTTTTGAGAATTTCCTCAAACTGTAACGAAGCCCCATTCTTTCGGGCTCAATAGAGTGGGGTTTCGACGTAGTTTATCAAAGGGTAAAAAACAAGGAATATATTTATAATTTTACATAATCGAATGCAAGGCTTTATGGTTTTAAGTGCGTCCAGACAGTGCGGGGTATGAGCTCGAAATGGTAAGGCACGTTTGTGGTGCATGCCTCAGGCTGAGGTCATCATCATCTGCCTAGCCTAGGGTTGCCATCCGTCCCGGTACACCGGGACATGTCACCGGTTTGGAACTTCTGTCCCGGTCGTCCCGGTTGATCTACAAAATGTCCCGGTATTTCAATTGTAACGTGTAATACACGGTCATAACGCGAATGTGGAAAGAATATTTTCTTTAGTAGCTGCACAGTGGACTAAAGAACGTAATCGCCTTCACGTAGACACGGTCGAAAGCATAATTCAATGCAAGTTCAGTTACAAAATGACATGTTCAGAATTTCATAAGTATGTTATGAGCAAACCGGACCTGTTAGATAAGGTGAAGAAATCTGAAAAATATCATAGCAATTAGTGTTTCCCGTGTAAAATCTACATTGTAGATATCTGATTTCTTTTTTAATTATTTTAATTTGATTAATAAAGTTTCAGTAGTAACAAGTTTGTTTTTTTTTCTTTTACATCACATGGATATTTTCAGTCCCTTACTGCTAATGTCCCGGTCAGTACTTAGGCTGCTATGGCAACCCTAGCCTAGCCTTTTCCCAACTATGTTGGGGTCGACTTCTAGAGTAACCATATGCAGTTAAATACCAGTATGCTACATGGAGCGACTGCTTATCTGACCTCCATAACCCAGTTGCTGGGTATCACGATACCCCTCGGTAAGACTGGTTGTCAGACTTTTGGGCTTCTGACTACCCATAATAACAGTCAAAGATCTACGAATGGTCACCCATCCACGGACCGGCCTGTGCAGCTTAATTCGATCTACCCGTGCGACTGTTATTGTCTAGCCACGAGCCCTTAGGGGGCTGAGGTATCTGACGAGTAAAAAAATTGTTTGCGGCGTATGGCTTACACCGTCTGGACGCACCTTTATACAAATAACGTCGTATTCTAAACCGTGTTCGAATCACCGTCGAAGCAGTCAGCTAGCAGATCCTCGTCATCTTCGCGCTGGTGGAATCTGAAGTCTTTGCCCCTTGACATAAGTTCGTAAACCGTGTGCACGACCACCAAGACGTGTATATGGAGCACTGGAATTGAAAAATAAACCTTAGTTGAAGATACTTAACGGAATAAAATGTTAAAAGGAACAAATAGGTCATTAATTTTGTAGTTGTTATTGTATTGCTTTGCGAATGTTAAAAGCATCGATGATAAAAAGCAGGAAAAAATATCATGTGGGAAGGTTACCGCTTTAATGGCGACATTAATTTAACACACGTACCTATATTATACTGTTTCGCGTTTTCGTTTTAATTATGAACATAATTATTAATTAATTTCATTAAACAATGTTATTTATTTGCAATTTTCTAAAATAGCATCTTAGAACAACCTCTCGAAATTCAATTTTTCTTAAGTTTTTTTGCAATTTTCAAGTCAGTGTCAGGTTTTACCTTGATCAAAATTTTAATCGCGACTATAACAGGTACGTATTTACAGAATCATTTATCATTAGAATCATTAATAAGTACATCTTTCTAAGATATATTTGTACCATAAGAACAAATCTCTTATGGAAAAGTGCTGATGGTACAAATCTAACTAGTTCTAGGACATGCCGGTTTCCTCACGATGTTTTCCTTCACCGTTTTGAGAGCAGTAGTGATGAAACAATTTACACAAAGTAAAACGCCTGTCAGGGTTCGAACCCACGACCTAGGTACAACTCGTAAGTCGCGGCCGTTACTCAATGATGTCTACGATGCCTTTGGTACCGATTGCAGCCGGTCTATTCTGCAAATGTCTCACCGTGAGAATTTTGGTGAAGTGACTTATAAGTGAACTGCCGTTGAAGAGTACCATCGACACAAAAAGAAGAAGAAGTGAACTGCCACATATTTTTCTCCAACTTGTTATTGCCAGGGATTGACAGCTGACTTCAAACTCACGTCACCAAAGTTTTCATTTCAAGATGAGATTTTTATAGAATCGCACTGTGACGAAAAGGAGAGAGAGGTGACGATGATGGGTAGCGAGGGTGAGAGGTGGGTGGTGCGGGTGGTGGTGTGATCGCCTGAGGTGAACCCTTACCATCAGGCGGTTCCCCTGCTTAATTACTATCCAATAACATAAATGGGATAGTTATTTGTAGGTACTCACAAGAAAAGATGAAGAGCACCAGTGCCAATATCCAGCTGTTTTGCAGCAATAACAGGAGTGCGCTCAGCTGACAGATGATCGTGACGATGATGCCGTATGCGAAGTAGCTGAGCACGAAGTTTGCCTGGTTCTGGAAACAAAATTATCGTATTTTGAACTTTTTCTTTTGTTCGTGGGATTAACAAATTCTTTAAATAACATATTGATTTATTTGATCTAATAGGTAGTCGCTTTTTGAAGTGAAACTTCTTTACGCACGCTTGACTTGGGGAGTAAGCTGGCGAACGCGTGACGTAAGCGTTACGAAAAGTGTGATCGGGCGAGGCGAACGGGAGTTGAGTGGGGGTGGATCTACAACGCCACATGCGAACAACGCGTCATACTGACGTCACGCAAATCCTGCATCGCGCAAGCAGAGTTTACCGCGCAACTAGCATATATACAACAGCCCGACATGAATCATTGGGCAGTTGCCCGCCAGACACAACACCCGTCTGGTCGGAGGATCCTCCCTTTTCTATAGAGTATGAGTGAACTTTACACCCTGTTCCTCATACCTCTATAGGGGATATAAGCAAGAGAAAGCAGTGCGCGCGCACATTTTCTTTCTCTCTTCCTCTCATAGCCAAATACGTTCCGTATATCTAAGCACAGTGCAGGCTTATTGTCTGTATCACAGTGTAGGAGCAAGAGAGAGCAGTGCGCGAGATGGAGCAAAAGAAGTTTCACTTCAGTCGTGTGGTCATAAGCACACTCGGTTTTTTTAAAAGGTGCAGGCTAAGTAAGCCAAAGTATTCAAGATATTTCAGGCATTTACAGCGAAGGATGATGATGGACGATCTTCGGGGTCACAAGTGGACTTAACCGGGTGAATGCCGTAATTACAGACACAATTAAAAAGCCATTGTGTCTCGCGTAGATCCAAGTTTAAGCATACGAAGGGTCAAATTACCTAGAGATACCAAAGGGCCATACTTAGGTACTCGTAGATAAAACCCTTTTTTCGGTTTTTGCAGTAGATTGGTTTCAGAAGTTGACCAATTGCTCCGAGTACACCAACAATGCTCAAACATATCAATTTGCCTAGCATTTTCCCAACTATGTTGGGGTCGGCTTTCAGTCTAACCGGATGCAGCTGAATATCAGTATTTTAGATGGAGCGATCTTTACTTAGTAAAGATCCCTGTGTAAGTGTGTGAGTTCCTTAGTAAGTGGTGATGCTTCCTACGTCCACTGAACGTCTTTAGGTTGAGGTGACAATCATAAATTATAGAGGTAAAATTGTTTGTTTATTAGAGACTAGCTTCTGCCCGCGACTTCGTCCGCATGAAATTCGTACTTTCCTCTAAAAGTTTCGAAAATGTATGTTGGTATGATTTTTATAATTCATTTAGATAAATAAGTACTCGGGCCAATTTTTAAGTTTATAGAACAAAGGAATCAAATTTTTCAAATAAACTGTATCCCCCCGCTTTTCACCCTCACAGGAGTGGAATTTTGAAAAATCGTTTAAGATGTGTTCATAACTTGACTCAAAGTTTATTTATACCAATTTTCGAGCTAATCAAGCCACGCAGTAAAATCCTCCCCTTGAAAATTAACTACCTCTTTTCACACAGTTAGGGGTAGATTTTCGAAAAACCCTGATACACGTTATTAATTATTTTTAGTCTTTAGTATAAATACTGAGTTTCAAGTTAATCGGACAGGGCGTTAAAATTCTTCCATACAAATTTTGACACCCCCCAATACCTCTTTAGGGGGTATTTTAGAAAAACAAAAAATTCCAAATTTCATAACATACTTAGATAAGTATTCGTGCCAAGTTTCAAGGTTATTAACTCAAGAAATAAGATTTTTATTTATTTATTTAATACTTCAAGCAGAAAAATGTATAGAGGCGGACTTAATGCCTTAGGCATTTTCTACCAGTCAACCTTTGGGTGATGCAGAGACAAACAGCGGTAGGTGCAATCATGAAAATTAAGGAATAAACATTTTAAATATAAAGATACGCATAAACCTATTAAAACTATGAATATAATATATAACTAATTATATATAAATATATGCACAAATAAATATACATAAATACATGACTATACTTACTAACTAACTAAAAAAAAAAAAAAATAATAAGACATGCAATGAGAAAATATTACCGTTGTGATGATACTGCCAGCTTCTTGCGAATGTGCTCGCGAACCTTAACTTTGAAGGATAATCGGTTGGTTGCCATCCTGATCTCCTGGGGGAGCGCATTCCACAGAGAGATAGACTGAACGAAGAAGGAAGAGTGAATGAAGTCTGTGCGGTGAGTGGGACATTGAAGAAGACGATTGTGTGATGAACGAAGATTTCTATTGTGGTTGGCGCAAATGTACTGAAAATGGGGGGCTAGATAACCAGGGGAAGACGGAGAATCAAGAAATGAGAACAAGGTGGTCAGCGCCCTTAGTTCTCTACGTTGGCGTATGGGCAACCACTTTAGAAGCGACCGATGCGCAGAAACATGATCATATTTACGCAGATTGAAAACGAATCGAATGCAGTTATTGAGAAGACGGTCAAGTTTGTTGAGGAGATCTGCATTCAGGTCATAGTAGCACACATCACCATAATCGATGATAGGGAAAATAAGGGACTGCACAAGCATTGTCTTCGTACTTGATGGTAATAAATTTTTCAAACGGTACAGTATATTTTTCATACAAACAAAATCCCCCCTTTTCACCCCCTTAAAGGTTGAATTTCCAAAAACCCCTTCTTATTCGATACCTACTCTTCAAAAAGAACACACCCTCCAAAATTCATGTCCCTAGGACCAGCGGTTTAGACTGTGCGTTGATATTTTAGTCAGGTCATTCATCCCCCTTTGGGGGTGAAATCATCAAAAACGCTGAGACACGTGTAAATTAATTTTCAATTGTTAGCCTAAATACAAAATTTGAAGAACCTAACTTTTAAACTGACGGACTTTCATACAAACTTTCATCCCCTATTTAACTCCCTTAGGGGTTGAATTTCAAAAAATCCTTCCTTATTCCTTGTCTACATTATAAAGGGAACCATTGTGTAAAATTTCAGCTTTCTAGGTTCAAGGGTTTGGGCTGGGCGTTGAAGAGTCAGTCAGTCAGTCAGTCAGTTCTTTTGTTTTTATTTATATAGATAGATACTTTTCCGGGATAAAAAGTACCCAGTGTGGTGCCCAGGATATTAAAGAATAATTATACCAAGTTTCATCGTAATCGAACCGGTAGTTTTTGCGTGATACCTGAACAAACAGACAGACAGACAAAAAATTTTTTAATCACATTTTTGGGTTCGGTGTCGGTCTAGTAACACCCCCTGCCATTTATTTTTTTGATATTTTCAATGTATAGAATTTTCACACAGATTTATTATAAGTAATATAGATAGACTAGCTTCTGCCGGAGACTTCGTCCACGTCAAATTTCACCCTCCCCCCATTCACCCTCTTAGGGGTGGAATTTCGAAAAACCCCTTCTTAGTGGATACCTACTCTTCACAAAGTAGACACTCTCCAAATGTCATGTCTCTAGGACCAGTCAGCGGTTTACGCTGTGCATTGATACCTATATCTTCAGTAAGTCAGGACTTAGTTTTTTTTTTTTTAAGTTCTGAAGGCCAATTCCCATGATTAAAAACGTCCAAAATCTAGTCGCAATCTCATCTCGGCGACAATCATTGTCAAAAACTTGTCAAAACTGTAGGGAATTTAGAGGTATTTTTGACAGATTGAGACTGAGATCAGACTGTGAACGTTCTTTTAATTACGAGAATTACCCCTCTGATCAGCACCCTAATTGCGTAACACACTATCAATCGGAATCAGAATCATTTTGAAGCAAATTGCTAATCCATTGCTTCATAACGCTTACGTCACGCGTTCGCCAGCTTACTCCCCAAGTCAAGCGTGCGTAAAGAAGTTTCACTTCAAAAATAGATAAGGCACAATCAAATTATCGCTGATTATTTTATAGCCGTGTGGAGATTGGTTCATAGAGCTCTGCTCAACCCGTAAATAACGCAATGAATGTTGTTGAACTGTCAAAATAAACCCGATTCCGATTGATAATGTCAATAATGTGTTACGCAATTGACAACATTTCATATTTTTAACCTGCGTGTATTATTACGTTATATAAAAGTAAATTCAAATCTAGGGCACCCATATTTTTTCGTTTTTCGAAATTATGTACTTTTCATTCATAATTTTAACTTTGAAATTCGGTGTATTCTAAAAAGACGTAAGTGCCAGATGACGGTAGAATGGCGATATTACCTTTGCTTTATTGTGACCCGTCAAAAAAACTGTTAGATGTCACTTGTCTCAGTCGTTGTTTTGGTTCCGTTATTGGCGTATATTTTTCATTGGGATCCATTTTATTGGCGAAATATCAATCAAAAATTGATAATATTAACAGTAAGCAGCGTGTCGAGTTGATAGGAAAAAATATTGTTGAATTCAATTCAGTTTTTTAGTTGTTTTCTAGTTACACTTCTTAGGTGACATTGACATGTCTTGTTTGATATAATGTTTTCAATCAGACATTGGAATGCGCAAAGGTAACTACCTCATTCCGCCGTTTATGTGACGTCATCGCATGTTTTTTGATTTTTATTTTTTTTCTCAGAAATTTAGAAATAAAAAAATAAAATAAAAATATATTTGAACTCAGGATACGAAAATAAAGAAATAGTATTTTTGTTTTAAGGTCGTGTCAGGTTTGAAATGTTGTCAATTACCCCGCCGATTACAAAAATTATTTCACCGATAGAAAACTACACTATTGCCAAGTGACGTAGGATATGTTTGAAGATATAATTGGTTGCCAAGCGGATGAAAATCGCGAGCAGAAGTTGCTCATTAATATTTCTTGTATTTTTCCTTAGTTTATCGTGTGTGTAATGTACTGAATAGCGGACGTGATCATACTGCCGTTACTTACGTACTTACAGTAGGTACCCTAGTTTGTATTGTGGCACAGAATACTTAAAGTACTACGTACAGAAAGGACACTCCCTTCCCCGCACTAACATCAGTTACCGCACCTCACCCTGCACTTCGGCGTATTCGTCGCCGGCTCTTTAACAAGAGCGCTCGCAAACACAAGTACCTCAAGCACACATTCATACGTATACAAACGTCATTTTTTAATGTAGTAGTAGTAGGTAATTATTTTGCGAGCGTTGTATGGAGTGTCCGGGGTGTGATTGTGGTTAAAAGATTAAGTCAGAGGAAGTGTCACACATTGTGCCTGTTAGCTAGAACAGTCGTCGAGGATACTTAATTTATATAAGGTCCTATTAAAATAGATGACAACAAACTTTTAGAAATCATTCTGACCACCAAAATAATGTACGTTTGCCTGGCTAGGCCCCCCGGAATTTGCGATTTAGGTATACACCAATGCAATGTACTCGCCTCTAGGAGTATATGTACCGCTTTCTTTTTCAATGTACCTCTGTACTTTTGAAGAAATATGCAAAAAAAGGGGGCCGTGCCAGCCAAACGTTTTCAGCACGGCCCTCGTGTAACTTGAAAAATATATAGCGTATTAAAAAGTTTCATAAACTCAAGGAATGTACTTTATTAACACGTTCTATGTACCGTAACAGATATTGTGAATTCGTAATAACAAATAATATATAGACGTGGATAGGGGGCCGTGCTGAAAAAAAAAAGAAATGAGAAAATATCTAAAAAAGACAAAACAACCTTAGCCAAAAACTATATAAAAGTAATTCATGTTTGGCAAGTAACATATGTACCGCATTGGTTTCTCATACAACTTGCTGAATTAAAAAAATAAACCAATTTTAGTTTATTCAGCACGGCCCTCTATAGTTGCCTATATCTTTTTAAATATGACATGTTTGTTTACAAAATTCGACTTCCTGAATTATGTATAGGAGTACATTCGTTCCAAATAAATTGCGATTATGGTGTATTAGTATTTTAAAAGATAAATTGGATCAAAAATATCCTAACATGCAACTGATGGGGTGACCATGATTCCACGTGAGAATGGATAAAAAACTTCTGAGTAAATCTTTAATAAAATAAAAAAAACAAAAATATCGTAATCTGTATTAACTATTAACGATAACTATAATAGTAGTAAGTAGTAGGTCGCAAATCGAACAAAACAACAAGTGTCGTTAAGACTAAATAGCTCAAAAGGCTTAAAAAAAATCACATATATATTTCCAATAAATCACACGGATTGATGTACGGTACATTACAATAAAATTACAATTTCGGTACATTTCACAGATTAGTTACGTTTACCTATGGAATAATCGCAGAAAAACTATGTGTTACAAACACTACAATTCTTTTACCTATTGTGGTATAGTAATTTTATTTTAGGTGCACCGTCCTCACATATTATTATATAGATGTAAAAAAATTAACCTTAAAAACTTTAAGAGGTGTTCAGTTCGATGGTCTAAAGCACCTCTTAAAGTTTTTAAGGTTATTTTTTTTACACCTTATATAATTAATGTACCCATGCAAAATATTGTAGGTACCTAAAACATTTTAAAAGAGTAACGGTGGAGTTTCTTGCCCATTCTTCTCCACACGAAAACTACCTTTTGGAAGGGGCGACTAGAATCAATTCTATTTTAAGGTAATTTTTGACGTTCAAAAGTGCCTTTTATGTGCCTATTTGAAATAAATGCTTTCACTTTGACTACAGAGCTTAAAAAATTACAGATACGTTTCCAACAAATCACATTGATTGAACCTTACCTAGTGAATTAATAGCGGCCGCACACAACAAGTTTTAACTGATTTAATTCCCTTAAAAGATGTCATCGCTAATATTAATTTTAAAGAAAAAAAAACAAATTGTAAAAAAAGAATGTTTATTTCAATGTAGTCACATAATTTCATTAAAGGTATAGAATAAATCAACCTAATTTATGGAACCATGGTCACCCCATCAGTTGCATGTTAGGATATTTTTGATCCAATTTATCTTTTAAAATACTAATACACCATAATCGCAATTTATTTGGAACGAATGTACTCCTATACATAATTCAGGAAGTCGAATTTTGTAAACACACATGTCATATTTAAAAAGATATAGGCAACTATAGAGGGCCGTGCTGAATAAACTAAAATTGGTTAATTTTTTGAATTTAGCAAGTTGTATGAGAAACCAATGCGGTACATATGTTACTTGCCAAACATGAATTACTTTTATATAGTTTTTGGCTAAGGTTGTTTTGTCTTTTTCAGATATTTTCTCATTTCTTTTTTTTTCAGCACGGCCCCCTATCCACGTCTATATATTATTTGTTATTACGAATTCACAATATCTGTTACGGTACATAGAACGTGTTAGTAAAGTACATTCCTTGAGTTTATGAAACTTTTTAATACGCTATATATTTTTCAAGTTACACGAGGGCCGTGCTGAAAACGTTTGGCTGGCACGGCCCCCTTTTTTTGCATATTTCTTCAAAAGTACAGAGGTACATTGAAAAAGAAAGCGGTACATATACTCCTAGAGGCGAGTACATTGCATTGGTGTATACCTAAATCGCAAATTCCGGGGGGCCTAGCCAGGCAAACGTACATCCAAAATAAGGACGATGGTAAAAAATATATAAGAAAAACGCATTAGATACTTGAAAAATAATCAGCTAGCGACAATAAACTAATGTGCGCAATTTATTATTTTAGGTCAAAATAAAATCACTTTCATCATTGTTTTTTTTTGCTTGGATATCTTTGGTACTGCGCACTGTGTTAAAATTTCTCCATCAATTTTAATGGGACCCTGTCTTCTTCACTAGTTCAGTCACTAGCTTCTGCCCTCGACTTCTTTCTTTCTTGTTTTAACATAAAATATACAGGGTGGCATCCCACATCGACGCGCAAACTGTAATCATGAATTGTCTTATAACAGCAATTTTTTTTTTTTAGTAACCGTCTAAACAGTTCCACGCTTTGTGTGTGTGCTTAATTCATACTTAACAATTTTTGCTGCCACCCTGTATATCGATACCTTAATTGGCTAACCAGCCAACTCCATATGAGCAAAGTTTTCAGGAGACACTTAAAACTGTATAATATTTTTTGTAGACTCAAATCAAATCAAAAAATATTTTTGACGAAATTTGGAGTTGGCTGGTTTGCCACTTAAGTTATCGATATGTATAGTAAGGATTAGCGGGACATTCATATGAAATCGTCAACCCGTCTTGAGCTAGTTAACGCGGTGCTCAATGTATGAGAAGAGGCGTTTTGCCCAGCTGTGGGATTATAATAAGCCAGTATTATTTTCATACCTGTGTAATGCCAATCACGAGCATGCCAGAAAAAAACATCCACAGTAGTGAAATGACGATCGCGATGGATAGGATTATATGTACAGAAGACAGGTTCAGGTTCAGTCCAAAGGTGCCGGCGAAGTGAATACTCTGGGTCGACACCTCCGGACTCTGCTTACTCTCCATGATGAAGAACGTGATCGATGTCGCCAGCACGAATAGGGATAGTACCTGGAAGGCACAAGAAACATTATCAATATTTATTTATTTCAGGCGACGCAGGCTCATCCAGTTTCATCTCCAAACTGTACGGAATGAATTGTGGTTGAAGATGCTTTCCATATTATGGTGGAGTGTGTCCGGAACGGAGCGGAAAGGTATTTGATTCGAGACCAATCTAATATGAACATTAATCAATTAGGAGAATGTAATATAATATTATTTTAGCTTTTCCAGCATCCAAAGCCGCTAAAATATTATATAAATTACTTAGTCAATTTAGGAATTAAGCGTAGATGTTAAGTTTTGCATGTAACAAAAAGTTCCTATGAGGGTGGCATGTTCAATATGTGATCAAACCCTCTTTAATAAATCATCATCATCATCATCATATTCAGCCTATAATGTTCCCGCTGCTGGGACACAGGCCTCCTCTCGGTAAGAGGGAGTGGGCTGTAATCCACCACGCAGGCCCAGTGCGGGTTGGCAGATGTCACATGTCTTCGAATTTTTGGTTCTAGGACATGCCGGTTTCCTCACGATGTTTTCCTTCACCGTTTTGAGAGCAGATCAAATCAAACCAAATCATATTTATTCGTAAATGTAGGTTTCATTACAATAGGATGTTATAATAATATGGTCAGTTCGCTACATTTTACTCGAGAGTATACAAATAATAATAAAGTTATTGGTGTCGAAACCACAGACACACATTTAAAATGAAATATTAAATAATTTACACAAAGTAAAGCGCCTGACTGGGTTCGAACCTACGACCAACAACTCGTAAGTCGCGCACGTTACCACTTGGCCACCACTGCTCCTTTAATAAATAAGATTAAAAAAAACTTATTGTTATTATAAAACAGTAGGTATTTGATAGTTCCGTGGTACTGGTCCGCGGAAGCGACGGAACACCACGTCCTGCGGCCAGAAGTCTTCTTCCATGACTATTACTAGGTGTACTACTGACTACTATCACACTAATATTATAAAGGCGAAAGTTTGTGTGTGTGCGTTTTTATGTTTGTTACTTCTTCACGCTCAAAAGGTTGGACCAATTTTGATAAAATTTTGTATGTAGGTAGCTGACACCCTGGATTAATATGTTACTTTTTATCCCGATATTCCCACGGGATCGACACTTATGCGGGTGAAACCGCAGGGCCCAGCTTGTATTATAAATGCGAAAGTAAGTTTGTTTGTTTGTTACGCTTTCACGCTAAAACGGCTGAACTGATTTGTACAGGGAAGTGGGTTGACAATGACCTGGCGACGTCGGGGAAATTTCACGCGGACAAAGTTGCGGGCAGAAGCTAGTAAAGAATAAGAACAAAAAACGCATTCCTATAAATGTAGGTACCTATAGGTACGTTACGAGCACGTACAACTGACCACCGTGAAAACAAAATCCCGTGCATACGATGACGGATAACCACATCTCCGGCCCGTTTCTGGTGTTACCAGCTACTTAAGTGGTTTCGGTTCCCCTTTTACTGGCAAAATATTGCTTTTAGTGGCTGGTGAATTTTACCAGAGGTTTAGTAGAATTCAGGGATCACTTATGTTGATTTACTGATTGTTAATATTTTCATAATAACAAAGGAAACTAATTACCACAGCTAATTACTAATATAAGTTGGTACTTATTGTTTTCTTTCGTAAAAACTAAGAAAAACACACAACGTCAGTCGTCACATAGTGTCATTATAACTTAGTAATAATATAAATTGCTCAGGCCCTGTTACAATGATCACAGATGTCTGAACACCCTTTTTCGACCATTATGAATAAAACAAAAAAGGACCAACGAAGAGAAAGTTTTTATACAATCGACATCATAAAATATATATAAAAAAAAATCCGAAAACATGCCGAAAACCGTAGTAGTTACATACCTACAAATTTGTAACCGACATTGCCCGAAGAATTGCCAAACTTAAGTGGCAGTGGGCAGGGCACATTGCTCGCAGAACAGATGGCCGATGGGGCCGAAAGGTTCTGGAGTGGCGACCGCGTACCGGAAGACGTAGCGCTCGAAAGCCTCCCACAAGGTGGACCGACGACCTTGTGAAGGCCGCAGGAACTCGTTGGATGCGAAAAGCACAAAACCGGTCGAAGTTAAGGTGCTTGGGGGGAGGTCTATGTCCAGAAGTGGACGTCTTTCGGCTGAAATGATGATGATGAAATTTGTACAGAACCCTCAGTCCACGACTCCGACTCGCATTTGACCGGTTTTTTTTATGTCGGATTTGAAAAAATATTTTTGCCTGTGCTGTGATAGCCCAGTTCTTGACGAAAGTTAAAAGCTTTTTATCATTACCTTACGCCCCCCTTAGAACCGAGGAAAAAGAAAAAAAAAATAGTCTACGATACGAAGTAATGAAGCGCAGGCGCCTGATGGAGTGCGACGCGGTGTGTCGGGTCGGGGACCGAAATTTCACGCGAATGAAGTCGCTGGCCGAAGGTAGTAAAACATAATAACTTATTTATTACTCGTACACACGCGATATTTTAAAACGGTAGAGGAGCCTGTGGCTAAATAATAACAGCCGCACAGGTCGATCGATCAGGTTAAGCTACGCTTGCCGCGGTTGGTCTGTGGATGGGTGACCATCTTTACATACCGAGACCCCAAACGAGTGTTCGTCGATCTTTGACAGTCGTTACGGGTAGTCAGAAGCCCGAAAGTGTGATAACCAGTCTTACCAAGGGGTATCGTATTACCCAGTAGGTAACTGGGTTGTGTGGAGGTCAGATAGGCAGTCTCTCCATGTAAAATACTAGTATTCAGCTGCATCCGGTTAGACTGGAAGCCGACCTCAACATAGTTGGGGAAAGGCTAGGCAGATGATGATGATATTTTATAACGGTACAAAAGAGTAACTATTATTCTAGCACAAAACACGGTATCTCTCTAGATTTGGTACCTACTTCATACTTTCTATCACTGTACTGAATTCCGAAAACTGCCTTGAACAAGGAGTCTATTTCCTATACGCTAGTAATATACAATTATTTCCTAGCATGTAAGTCAAGTCCGCATCCCCACGTGCACGAAATTGCACCAACAGCGCAAAAAAGAACTGCACCGAACTCTTTAAGTTTGCATAACAAGGCTTTTTTCTACAGTTAAAAAAAGAGTGAAACTCATAAATTTCAGACGGTACGCTTCCCTGTCAAGTTTAGCTATATTGGTTCCCAAACTCAAGTTACACATGTCGAGAACGCCCACCACTTGTAATGTAACAAACAGCCTACAAACAAAAGCTTTTTTTAATAATAATTATAAAAATCTCCAAAACAGTAACGTCTCTCAGGAACAAAGGATAACAAAATACATAACCGCGCAGTGGGCTCCGCTTGACAACTCGTAACTGGGCATTGGGCCACCACGAAATAAGGGTGACCAATTTAGAAAATACAAACAGTTAAGTAGGTACTTACGATCGAAAAAGCTATTTGGTATACAGGCAAAAATATTCATCTTTCCACTACACATCCAATATTTAGTTTTATTTTGTGCGTTATAACTTTTTCAGCTTATAACATCCTTAATTAAATAGAGTGGTATAAAAGAATTGACTAACTCAGCACACCATTGTTTAAAAGTATTTGCAAGCAAGTTAATTAGCTGCCTGTCTGTATACCAAATAGCTTTTCGACCGTACTAAAACATGCAGTTGTAAGGTTAAAGGTAGCATACTTAATAACTCCGTGAGCCATTAAACGGAAAACAGAACATTTTTATTTAGAAGAAGGCTTTTCTTTTTTATATCTAGGTGTTACAATATTTCTGCATATAAACTATTAACATTAAAAATAAACCTTTGTATTTTTTGCAATAACAATATCATCAGTACAGTGCAATGTTTTGTAGGGTACCGCAAAACGGGGCTACTTTGACTTCCAGAGTCACTTTGACAGGCGTTGGAACTACTTTAACAGAGCGCCAAAATCGGTTTTCACGTGTGCTCAGCAAGTGTGCGTGACCTCGAGTAATATTGCGCGAGCCGCGGGGTGTGGGGAACGCGTCATAGCGTTGTGATCGGCCTTGTCAAAGTAACCCTGGAAGTCAAAGTAGCCCCGTTTTACTGTACATACCATTATGGCCATAGTTCATTTACATTTTAAACTGTTGGTTGCTATCGAGATGCTAGTTGATTTGTCGAAAAGTTAGATAAGGAAAAACTTATTTTAAGTTTATTTTATTTGTATTTATATTAATTTTCCTCCTTCTAATTTTTTTCCTTCTTTACCGTACTAAAGTTTTAATTTAGCAACTAAAACTGCTACTCATTTTAAGTCGCTGTTAGTTTTAAGTATAGAAACTACATAAAATAGATACTTAACCTTAAAACACACCGAAAAAAATAAAATACTATCCAGCGCCAATGACGCTGGGTCATACTGAATTACTGACCCGAGGCGACTCAAATCTGTCATCATTATTTTTTAAGTCAACCGTGCAATTTTAGCGTTTGTGTAGCTGGAGGTACGGCCTCCCTCTACCCGGATCGCGGGTGTGCTAAGTGCAACGCCGCCTACACAGCGAAATACACGTGCATCAACTCAAGATGGGTAAATATGACCCAGCGTCATCACTGGCATCATGCTGGCGTAGTATTTTTGTGACATACTTTTATTCGGTTATTTAGTATTTGTGGGTAATTCACCTTGTTCTTTTTTAAGTTTTTTGCAAATATCCCGCCTGATGATGTGCAGGAACCTCCCGAAACATCCGTGTCCGGTGAGGACCTGCGTCAGGCGGTAGGTGAGAACGCCGTGACGCCTCTCTAGCCACTCCTCAAAGAGGGGTCTTATCGCCACTATCGTGGCGTGTCTTGCGCTGGGTTGCGAAAGTCGCTCTTTCCATGCTACCACGAGATCGCGCCGGAGCTGAGGTCCGTCCGCTCCACCGCGATTTGCCGCGGAGGCGGAGTTTTCCCCCGGCGCGGCGTAGTGCCTCCATGAGCTACACTACCGGTCCAATTCAAGCATTAATTCTAAGTAAAATCATCTGTGATTTTAATCTAGCTTATCCGACTCAAGATCGCAATAAAAACTTAACCTACCTACCGGCTTAGCATAGTTATTCACAACCGTTTGAAAGGCTGTCGTGTCTAACTTGAAACATTTTTTGATTACCTGTTTTGCCTTGCTCCCGACAGCAAATACTTGTTAGAAGAAAAGCGGTCGACTATTTGATTAAAAAAAACGAGTAATTTTCGCGTTCCGGATTTTTTTACCGCCTTTAGAAGACTCTTTGTGATACAGGGTCCCTTTAGGACTAACTACCTACGCTACTAATCTACAGTTGCACAAAAGAATCGCAGATTTCTCGGGTGATCCTCGCAAGAATCTTTGGGGGAGGTTTTCCAAAGGCTCTAGGTTCGCAGAAGATGTCAAATATGATCTCTGCAACAATATTGATATATTTACAGACTCATTTCCCCAATTCCGCAGAAAACTTATAACTATTAGTGACGAATCATAATTTCATAACCTACATTTTACTTTCTGCTGTTTATTATTCAATTTTTTGGTTTTTTGCCACATGTGCCTGTCAATTTTGGAATGTACTCTTGTTGCACTCGTTATCGCGTTCTACTTTTTTGAGTATTGAATATCAATTTTACTGTTTATTTTTTTTAATTTTAATATTGATTCTAATGATAATCTTTTATTTTAATTTTTGATTCTAACATCGATATAATTTTGTTTTTTGTTGCTATTTTATTTATTAATGTTTTGTTCTTGTTTCTAATTAATTTTTATATTCTCACTACGAGTAAAAAATCCGGTTAAAACGTATATTTTAGAAGCTATTTTTATGTAAGTGCTGTGTACGCCTATAAGTGACAAATTCACCATAGCTCAATGCGTATGTTATTTTTTATTATGTCAATGTTTAGTGAATAAGTCGTTGGTGTACCTTTCAGTATCTACCTTTGCCCTGATTATTTGATTCCGTACTGCAATAATAACAGTAGTTCCATTTCTCGGAATGAAGAAGTAGAAGTCAGCTTTGTTATTTATTATTATTATGATAACAAGTTTGCTTGTTCTCTATTTTAGTACGTACGTTATTGATTCATATTATTATTTGGAAATGGCTACTTTAGGTACCAAAAATTGATGGTTGAGCTGAATGGTTGAGCTGAATGGTTGAGCTGAATGGTGCTAATACATGCGTCATGTTCGTGAACGGGCGCCGTCAGTAGGGACTGGTCATCTCTTTGCTGCCATGGCTTATTTTATTTTAATTTAATATTTGAATTGTTGTTTTTTCTCATCTTTTCATTATGGACGCGTTTAACGTTCTGCATCGTGTTCTCACATGTATAATTTTTAACATGAATGATGTAACCAAGACTTTGTAACCATATTATTTTGATTTAAAAGAGTGTCAATGGAGTTTCTTGCCCGTTCTTCTCCATAGGTACCTACGCTTTGGAATGGGCAACTAGCTTCATCTTTCTGACTGACCGACCCCTTGACAATTCAAAAGTGCCTGTAATTGGTTTAATTGAAATAAATGCTTTGAGTTTGAGTTTGAAAAAATATGAACGTTATGTTTTCAGCGTGGATTTTGTATGCGCTACTAAGAAAGCTAATAAAAGTTTGATTTGTAAACTATACTAAACTTATTGGAATTATTTTTATTTTACTACTTATGCGAAAAACTTTTGTATAATAAATAATTATTTTCAGACAACTTCTTTTTCATGACAATTACTTGATAAAATCTGGGTCATGATGACTCGGTGTCATCGTCGGTGTAATTATATTCACGTCATTAACCCCGGGTAATAATGTAACAATAAAACTTAAATTAATTAATTTAAAAAAATATATTCTTAAAACAATAAATTATAATCATTCATTTATTGGCAACATCGCCACCGCAAAGGTGGGAAGGCCCGAACGTTAAAATGTAAGCAAAAGTAGGTTCAGTTACTGGCAGGCTATATAAATAAATATGCAAGAAAGTCATGACATATGCGCTTTTCTGCAAGTGCAAAGAGTGCAGCCGCATGGGATATCAATAACAACGTGGTCATGAGGTAAATATTGCAGAAACAGCTTGTTAAACAAACAAGTAAGTAGGTACTCGGAATAACTGAGATTAGTATAATATCCTACATAGGCTAAGTAATTAATAGTGCATGAACTAACTACATACTAACATCGTCATCTTGCGATGTACAGACGCCAGCACATCAACCTACTACAATCTGTCAAACTTTAATAGATTTTCAAGTTTATTGCGTAAAGCATAAGGTTCAAAGTTGATTAGGAAAATTTTACAATTTCGGGTAGCTTGATGTGCTGGCGTCTGCACGTGCATATTGATCTTATGTCATAATATTGTTTTGACCACGGAGGCCAATCTCAATGGCGATTAACCACCTGGTTATATACCTGGATATCTTATGTGTACCTACACATACGATATCATAGTGCACAAGTGTGTGCGCAAACAAAGGTGCACCACTCTCTGTTCCTTTACCTACTCTCATAGTCCGAATGAGACGGCAACCCGTCACGACCAGGAACAGGGGAACGGTTAGCGTTACTCTTTTAAGGTGAATGTGACATGGTAGACCGCGAAATTTAAGTTTTATTACGTTTTTTGCAATTTGCAGATCAGTGTCAGGTTGTATCTTGATCCAAATATGATTCGCGACTATAATAGACATGTATTTACAGAATCATAGTCATTAGAATCATTAATATATCTCTTTAAGTTAGATTTCTACCATAAACACTTTTTCATACGAGATTTGTTCTTAACGGTAGAAATCTAACTTAGAAAGATGTGATGATGATTCTAATTATTATAATTCTGTAAATACGTACCGGTTATAGTCGCGAATCATATTTTGATCAAGATACAACCTGACACTGACCTGAAAATTGCAAAAAACGTAAGAAAAATTGAATTTCGCTGCATACAACTACGCATTCACCTTAAAATGTTTTACAATATTTTGCCTCGGAACCCTTGCGTAAAATGGTTAAAATTGTAATATGTTATACTTAGTAAATATCTGGTATATCGAACCCTTAACGGTGGACCACTATTTACGCCACACCCTGTTTACCGGAAAAAAATAACCAGTGCATAAATGAAACAATGATAGATAAGTGAGATATCGCTGCCCGCGACTTCGCCCGCGAAGATGTCAGAAATTATCCCAAAAAGTAGCCTATGTCCTTCCCCAGGATGCTATCTTTATTCTTGCCAAATTTTATCGAAATCCATTCAGTGGTTTAGGCGTGAAAAGGTATTAAACAGACAGAGTTACTGTCGAATTTATAATATTAGTAGGTATGGAAGTACGTATAGTATGGATGGCAGAAAAAATAAAAAATAAAATAAAATATCACTTACGAAACTCAAAATCCCCACCAACACGCATCCCAAATTCGCCGGAAGAACGTAACAACATCTCTCAGACCAGCACATTTTTATCACACCCTTTTTGACTTTACACACACAGAATACGACGTTATCCTCGTAGCGTTAAGTATGAAGTAACATACATAATGGCCAACGGGATAATAGTAGAAGAAAAATTGAATTTCGCTGCATACAACTACGCATTCACCTTAAAATGTTTTACAATATTTTGCCTCGGAACCCTTGCGTAAAATGGTTAAAATTGTAATATGTTATACTTAGTAAATATCTGGTATATCGAACCCTTAACGGTGGACCACTATTTACGCCACACCCTGTTTACCGGAAAAAAATAACCAGTGCATAAATGAAACAATGATAGATAAGTGAGATATCGCTGCCCGCGACTTCGCCCGCGAAGATGTCAGAAATTATCCCAAAAAGTAGCCTATGTCCTTCCCCAGGATGCTATCTTTATTCTTGCCAAATTTTATCGAAATCCATTCAGTGGTTTAGGCGTGAAAAGGTATTAAACAGACAGAGTTACTGTCGAATTTATAATATTAGGTCCTTACATATGAAATTGGCGTTTTTCGTACTGGCCACTTTAATCACGAATTTCTCCTCTTTGGTAAGGAATTCCAAATTCAAATTTGTACAGCTATTTACTCATGTATTTGTGCTTCGATGACCGTCATTCATTTGTTTTTTTTCTTCTGTTTTTTCTGTTTGCGTCACTCATTTTACAAAATGGAAAATTTAAAATATCGCATTATTTACGAGTACGAGTTCCGCCGTGGCACTAGTGCTGCGGAAACGACTCGAAGGGTGAATGATGTGTATGGCGGTCATGTTGCAAAAGAAAACACAGTTCGTTTTTGGTTCCAACGTTTTCGTTCTGGAAATTTCGACCTGCAGAACAAGCCCCGTGGACGGCCTGAGACCCAAGTTGATAATGGAGAATTGAAGGCTATTGTGGAAGCGGACCCATCGCAAACCACGTCCGAGTTAGCTGCAGGCTTCGATGTTAGTGATAAAACTGTTTTAATTCACTTGAAGCAAATTGGGAAGATTAAAAAGCTTGAAAGGTGGGTACCTCACGAATTGACTGAAGCAAACCGGCAAACGCGCGTCGACTGCTGCGTTACATTACTGAACCGGCACAACAATGAAGGTATTTTAAACCGAATCATTACCTGTGATAAAAAATGGATTCTTTACGATAATCGGAAGCGCTCAGCGCAATGGTTGGATCCTGGCCAGCCAGCCAAATCCTGCCCCAAGCGAAAATTAACCCCAAAAAAGTTACTTGTAAGCGTTTGGTGGACTAGTGCCGGTATTGTTCATTACAGTTTTCTCAAATCTGGCCAGACTATTACAGCTGATGTCTATTGTCAGCAATTACAAACCATGATGGAAAAGCTAGCGGCTAAACAACCAAGGCTGGTCAATCGCTCCACGCCACTGCTGCTTCACGACAACGCCAGACCACACACTGCGCAACAGACGGCTACCAAATTAGAAGAGCTTGAATTGGAATGTCTTAGACATCCTCCGTACTCCCCGGACCTTGCTCCAACAGATTACCATTTTTTTCGCAATTTGGATAACTTTTTGCAAGGGAAAAAATTCAACTCCGATGGGGCAGTCCAAATCGCCTTCAAAGATTTTATTGATTCCCGTCCGACTGGTTTTTTTAGTAAAGGGATCAATGAACTACCTATAAGATGGCAAAAGTGCATTGAAAACAATGGTTCATACTTTGATTAATTAAATATATTATATTAAAAAATATTCGACTTTTTGTTCCTTCCATACAAAACGCCAATTTCATATGTAAGGACCTAATATTAGTAGGTATGGAAGTACGTATAGTATGGATGGCAGAAAAAATAAAAAATAAAATAAAATATCACTTACGAAACTCAAAATCCCCACCAACACGCATCCCAAATTCGCCGGAAGAACGTAACAACATCTCTCAGACCAGCACATTTTTATCACACCCTTTTTGACTTTACACACACAGAATACGACGTTATCCTCGTAGCGTTAAGTATGAAGTAACATACATAATGGCCAACGGGATAATAGTATTCCTTCGTCCCCACTGCCCCCCCCCCCCTCGCTTAACCAAATAAATAATACTACAGTGCATGAAAGTGGTGAAACAGAATCCTCATTAGAGTGTCAAAAAGTTTACAGGGATGTACTTGGGGTGTGTGGTCAGATCTATCATAGAATCAGCATTGCCATTCAACGTGGCAATGCTGCCAGTCTTCTGGGCACGTTTTCGGATGACTGATACGAGTAGGTACTTCGACGTCTAAGTGTCCTTTTGTTTTTGTATTTATTTGTATAGTTAGTTAGTCATTTAATTTAGTACCTAGACTACCTAGTGTGAATAGTCAAATCTTAATTTGGGTTTTCGTAAAAAAAAATTGTGTGTGGTTCGTTCGTTGGCGGGCTTGGTTTATTGAAACTACAATTTACATACTTTGAATTAGACATAAGTAGGTAAAAAAAATTACACGCTTGTTTAGCTTTATTTGAAATGCCTCATATGTTTTAGAAAGTTCGCTACCCAGTCTCAATCTGTCAAAAACACAATGCCTGCTTTTTTTGTAAAATTTTTGACATAGTCGTTAAGATGGGATTGCAACTTGAATTTGTACATTTTCGTAGATTTTAGGTCCAAAAAATAACGTTTTTTATTCATCGAACCGCAAATACTTAGTTGAAAATATGTGTTACACACACATATTTTCAACTAAGTATTTGCGGTTATAGTATGTTTAAAAAACTTGTGATTTTACTGAAATTACTTACTTAATTTTACTTATATTTTCCTCCTTTAAATAAGGTAAATCGATGGCTCTTGTTGTGGATTAAATAAATAAAGGAGGCCGCTAACGCAAATAATTACTGAAATGACTAATAAATATTATTTAATGTAGATGTACCACTATCAGTGCGTCATCATAATACAAATCAACAAATCGATATTATCAATCATCATTTTTTTTTATTTATGTTGCGGGTGTTCTTGTAAAATCACTTCTTGCTTCTAATTAATTCTAAATTCGACAAAAATAATGATGAACTTTAACTAGTTAAGGCCGGCTAATGAGACACAATTGATTTTCTATTGTAATGTGGCACCAGTAGTACGCGCCGGGCCGGAGCGATTAAGCTCAAACCTATCTATACAAATAAATAAAATTGGAGTGTCTGTTTGTAATATTAAATTAACCGATTTTTACTAAATGCATATGGATCTATATACGGTACATATACCAAAAGAATATTTTTGCAATTTTTGTCTGTCTGTCTGTTTGTACCGGGTAATCTCTGAAAAGGCTGGACCGATTTTGACGGGACTTTCACTGGCAGACTTTCGAAATAAAAAAGTAAATAAAAAAAATTAAAATGACTTCAAAAAAAAATGAACTCAAAATTATGAAATAACTTTAATTTCGGAAGTCGGTGGCAAAAAACTAAAACTAAAATACAGATCCCAAGACACCGACTTCCGAAATTAAAGTTATTTCATAATTTTGAGTTAATTTCTTTTTGAAGTCGATTTAATTTTTTTAAATGACTTTTTTTTTGGTATATCTTTACGCCCATATTAAAACAACCACTGAATTCGTCCCTGTGATGTCAAGTGGCGTTTTTGTTTAGTCTTAAGAAACTTATCGGACGCTCGCAATAAACAAAAGTTATTTATTATAAACAAATGGTGTTGCCACGTCCTTTGAATACGTATATTCTTATTTGACACTTTAAGTACCAAAAGCCAAACTTATGCTGATAACGCGTCTCGAAAAATTTAAATGAAAAAGTTGACGAACGACTTTTTTTGCCAGTGTTGGGTAGACTATGATCGCCATCTTTCAACAAACTCCTCTGAAGTTGTCTTATCTGGCTTAATATTTAACAAATGATCGGTTCTATACATATACCTACAGAATTATAATATGTAATTTTGGAAATGAATAAATAAATAAATAAAATACAAATCCCAAGACACCGACTTCCAGTCTTACCAAGGGGTATCGTATTACCCAGTAACTGGGTTGTGGAGGTCAGATAGGCAGTCGCTCCATGTAAAATACTGGTATTTAGCAGCACCCGGTTAGACTGGAAGCCGACCCCAACATAGTTGGGAAAAGGCTAGGCAGATGATGATGAATTTTGGAAATTGTTGGGCGAAGAGAATAGTGGTTTTATAGTCTTTGCTGTTGGGTCTTCAAACTAAATTATGTATTACCTAAGTGGGTCTACCTACGAACCCCCCTTGTTTGGCTAATCCTCCGCCATATCGGTTGCTGTGACTAGGGATGCCAACTTTTTTATATCATTTAAATTTCGAAGCAAAAAAAAAGAACATGGATATTTAAAAAAAAGTTATTTTTTAAAGCATATTTTTGCTACCTTCCTAAGTTTTCACGGTAAGTTATTTACAGAATAGACCGGCGGATTAAGGTTACAAAATACCATTATGAGATCAATACTGGGCCTATTGATATCATATCGCCATTTTGTATTGTAACGAAAATATTGTAGCTTCGCCTGCTATACTTGTTTTTATAAATAGAGTTGGCAAAATTAACCAGCACCCTCATAGTGCGAGAGCCGGCTGCAAAATAACCTAGGTACCTTATCGGCTACCTTGGCTGTCTTTAGATCGTTAACCAATACTTAAACAAGTAAAAAAAAATCACAATTATAATTGCGTAACACACTTTCAATCGCAATCTGAATCATTTTGAAGGATATTGCTAATCGATTGCTTCATATGTTCGAAATATGTGTCTGCTCAACAAACGTAAATAACGCAATGAATGGTGTTGAACTGTCAGAATGAAAGTCATTGCTACTGTTAGTGTTTTACGCAATTACCCTTTACTTGACTGTGGCAGGGTCCTTACTAGGCAAATGATGTAACAATAAGACAATCAATAAATTGTTTATCTATAATTATTATTAACCGACTTCAAAAAAGGAGGTATTCGACCCGTATGTATGTATGTTTGTATGTCCGCGATTTTCTCAAAATCTAATGAACCGATTTTGATAATTCTTTCACTAATGTGATCTACATACTTTCAGGAAGGTTTTAGTATATAATAAATTAGGCTTATGTACGAAGTTATATGCATAAATGTACTGCATGTCCGGCATTTCTATGCGAATTTTGATGATTCTTCAATTCTTCAATGCACAAGTGTTAATTGAATTTGTGTGGGGTAGGTTACAACTAAAAAGTGAAAAATAAAAACTTTTTTACAAAAAAAAAATAACCGACTTCAAAAAAAAACCTACAAAGTGATAAATAACTTTAATTTCGGAAGTCGGTGTCAAAATACGAAAATGCGGCACCTACGACACCGACTTCCGAAATTAAAGTTATTTATCACTTAGTAGTTTCTTTTTTGAAGTCGGTTATTTTTTTTTGTAAAAGAGTTTTTTTCAAATGTACAGACGCCAGCACATCAAACTACTACAATCTGTCAAACTTTAATAGATTTTCAACTTTATCGCTAAGTAAACTATAAGGTTCAAAATTGACAGTTTCGGGTAGCTTGATGTGCTGGCGTCTGTACCTAATTAAGAAAAAAAATGTGCAAACTCAAACGCCATTCCAACGTTCCAGCTAAAAGTTCGTCGTTGGCACAAAATATGCAACCGTTTCATTCTCGTCACACATTCCAACTTGCTCTCGATTTCTCATCTCCGTCATGGACTGTATGTACAGACGCCATCATATCAAGTTACTTCAATCTGTCAAATTTATTTAATAGATTTCCTACTTTATTGCTACAGCATAAGGTTCATGGCTCATTGGGAAAATTTTGCAATTTCGGGTTGCTTGATGTGCTGGCGTCTGTACTTACAAACGACAACACAAGAAGCTAAACATTTCCAGTTTTAGCTGACCTCGCATTGTATGGGCTTTTCGTGTCAGCTTAAATTGTAACCCCCTTATTCATAAAACTTATCAAACCTATTTTAGTTAAAATGGGGTTTGTCTCTTTCTTACACACAGAAATGACAACGTGACAGATAAAGACAAACGTTCCATAAACCTATTTTAGCTAAAATAGAGATAAAATAGGATTATGAATAAGGGGGTTAATGTATAGCTTGATGTTGATATGTCGTCGTGCGTACATTGTATTGAAATTGCTCCTATTTTGCGATGGATATCTTCTACTCGATACGTTTTCCTTGATACTTTTAACTTTTCACTCAATACCGATATCGTAAAGGTTTGCGGAACGCTCATTCTTCATTTAGACCTTTCATTACCCTTGCGTCTATTTAGATTTTTGCTTCAATATTGCAACTCTTGCAGGGTCCCATTATCCTGCAAAGTTCTCCACTGTTTACGGTCCGAACGGAACGGAGAACGGGGTGGGAACGTTATAGGCTGAATATGAATTCAGCCTATAACGTTCCCACTGCTGGGACACAGGCCTACTCTTTGTAAAGGGGAGCGGGCCGTAAGCCGTAAACTACCACGCGGGCCCGTTGCGGGTTGATAGATGTCACGTCTTCGAATTTCTGGTTCTAGGAAATGCCGGCTTTGTAGGTAATGATGTTTTTCATGTGGTCTATGATCAATTGTTTCTTATTTACTTAATTGTTTCTCTCATAGTTACGTTTGGTTTGAATTTCTCAATTGTAATACGTATTGCTTTGAGTATAATATACACCGTGAAATTTTAATCACCGTTTTCCTCTTAAGGGGTCATTTTACCTACTCATCGTTATGAACAACTTTTGCTATGGGACCAAACATGAAATCGTGAAAAAAATTAGCTGTTCCCTACATTTATGTTCGCATAACTCGTCAAAATGTAGGGAACAGCTGATTTTTTTTGCGATTAAGTAGTTACAGACGCCAGCACATCAAGCTACTACAATCTGTCAAAGAACAATGGGAAAATTTGTATGGACCCCGTCCCCAGCAGTGTAGCACTATGGGCCATGTGTGAAAAAAATCGATGTTATTCTGAATGGGGTGTAAGGGGTTCCCGATAACAGCCTAGGAACTCAAGCCAACCTCACCTGCTCGTGGTACACCCTGCTTTCGACCAACGAGGCTCTGGCGACCCGCCAACCCGCACTGGACCAGCGCGGCGGGTTATGGTCCAAACCCCCCATAAATATGGAAAGCACAACAATAATATGTCCCCAAGTGCCCGGCGACTTCAGCTGCTCTGCTGGCGTTGACGGGCGCCGGCTCAGCACTGAAGTCAGGGGCGAGGTGAATCTCCGGGCGAGATCGATTAACCGTCAGACGACTCCGGCTAAAGTTTTAAGAAATTCCGATATGCTTAATGTACTAACATACAATGTTCGCACGCTCATGAGGGATGAGCGCCTCATTGAACTAGAAAATGCTCTTAAAGACGTCAACTGGGATATCATAGGTTTGGCAGAAGTTAGGAGACAAGGAGAACATACAGAAGAACGAGAAGATTCCATATTTTTCTACTTTGGAGAAACTAATGGACTACATGGCGTGGGATTTATGGTAGCTAAAAGATGGAAGAACAACATTATCGAGTTCATTGGGTACTCGGAACGGATAGCAGTTCTCAAATTCCGCATCACACCCAAGCAGACACTAACAATCATCCAGGTGTATGCGCCTACGTCAGCATATCCGGACGAGGATGTCGAAGACTTCTACGATCTCCTAAATAAAGCCTGCGAAGAAAATCGCGGAACGTGGAATATGATTATTGGCGATTTTAATGCAAAAGTCGGACCAAGACAAGAGCAAGACGACGAAGCTATTTTAGGTCCGCATGGATCAGGAATACGCAACGCACGTGGTGCTCGGCTATTACAATTCGCCTTTGGACAGAGTGTTTTTGTTGCCAATAGTCTATTCAATAAAAAACCCCAGCGCCGATGGACATGGATATCACCCAATAATTTGGTTAAGAACGAAATAGACTATGTATTAACTTCCGACAAGCAAATTATAAAAGACATAGGTATCATTAATAAGATTAAATATAGCTCAGACCATAGACCATTACGCGCAAAAATCAAATTTAATTTTAAAATCTACCGCGCAAAAACCTTTAGGATGCCTATCAAAAAACTAAATAAAGACACCCTTATTAACAATTACGAATCCTTCAATTTAGAACTATCAAACCACTATGAAAGCCTAAACATAAATGTCCCAGATGTAGACGAGCAATATGATAGAATAGTTACTGGAATAAGAAAAAGCAGCAATAGCATAAAAATGAAGGGGAAGAAGAATACAAAGCTTACAATAAGTACACGTTGCTTGCTTGAGCAGAGAAACATGCACGAAATAGGGTCAGAACAGCATAGATTAATAGATAAGCAGGTTAAGAAAGCTATAAGAACAGATATAAGAAACTTGAATACCCATTTAGTTAAAGTGGCCTTACAAAAACACCGTTCTTTAAGAGTAGCAAAACAGGGAATCTCCAGAACCAAACCTTGGATTAATAGTTTACTGGACACACATGGAACCAAACATCACAATAGGCAAAAAATTATAGAAATTTGCACAGAATTCTACAACTCTCTTTATTCAGACAATTCAAAATTACTAACAGAAAATAGATACAGTTGTCAAGAGGATATCCCTCCCATAACGGGATATGAAGTAGACAAAGTACTAAAGACAATGCACTACGATAAGAGCCCTGGCGAAGATGGCGTTACAACTGAAGCTTTGAAACTAGGATCTGCCACACTACTCCCACACCTCACAAACCTATTTAATGCAATTTTACAGTCAGGTAAGCTCCCAACCCAGATGTGCCACTCAAACATTGTTCTTCTTCATAAGAAAGGAGACAAGTCCAATATAAACAACTACAGGCCCATTAGCTTAGTCTCACATATTTATAAAGCATTCATCAAGGTCATTCACAATCGCATAGATGCAAAATTAGACTCGCATCAACCACCGGAACAAGCAGGATTTCGCTCAAGTTTTTCTACCACAGACCATCTTCAAACTTTAAATCAGTTAATAGAAAAACACACAGAATTTCGAAAACCTCTATACCTGGCTTTCGTAGACTACACAAAGGCTTTTGACAGTATTAAACACAGCGCAATATTTTCAGCCTTACGAAGTCAAGATATAGAGGAAACCTACATAGATCTTCTAAAGGTTATTTATAATAATAGCACGGCCAACGTTAAACTGGATTCCATAGGCACAACATTCAAAATAGACAAAGGGGTAAAACAGGGTGATCCGCTCTCTCCTAAACTATTTACGAGCACTTTGGAAGAGATATTCAAAAAACTCGCAGACACATGGGCAACGAAGGGTATTCCAATCGGCGATAAAATGCTGTCAAACCTTCGTTTTGCAGACGATATCGTTCTTTTTGCATCTACAGCAGATCGACTGCAACAAATGCTCCAAGAACTGAGCACTGCAAGCCTTGAAGTTGGACTGACGATGAATCAATCAAAGACTAAAGTCATGACCAATGCCACCAACTATAAGATCGAGGTCGATGGGCAGGAAATACATTATGTCGACGAATATATCTACCTGGGCCAGCTAGTTTCCTTCCACAACAGACAGGACAAAGAGATCGACCGTCGAGTCGAAAATGCGTGGAGGAGCTACTGGTCCATGAAGGCGCTAATGAAGGGCGACCTTCCTATTTCACTAAAGCGTAAGCTCGTCGACATGTGTATCCTGCCTATCCTAACCTATGGCGCTCAGACTTGGTCTTTGACAGAGGCTCAGAAGTCCAAACTCAAGGTTTGCCAAAGAGCGATGGAGCGTAGTATCTTAAAGATTAAACTCACCGACCAAATTCGCAACACCACAATACGCTCCAAGACAGGTATCGCTGATGTTGGTGGCAAGTCTGCGAGGCTGAAGTGGGACTGGGCGGGTCACACTTATAGGATGCATCCAGACAGATGGGCCAAAGTCGTCACACAGTGGGTGCCTGAAGACGGGCGTCGTCACCGAGGCAGGCCTAAGAAACGCTGGCGTGACGACTTAGACTCATTCCTAACCGACTGGACGGAGAAAGCACAGCACAAGGAGAAGTGGAAGAAAATGGGGGAGGCCTTTGCTCAGCAGTGGGACAGTACAGGCTAACGGAAAAAAAAAAAAAAAAAATCTGAATAACAAATGGTAAGAGATGGTAAGAGACCAGACGGGATGACCATAATGCCTTGGAAGGTAGGTAGGCCTTTGGTGTGGGCTGCAATGTGTGTCGACACCCTTGCGCCATTCCATCTTCCAAGCACGATAAGCTGTGCTGAGGCGGCTGCTGCAGGTGCGGAAAACCTCAAACGGCGCAAATACTCCAATCTCTTTGGAACATACATATTTGAGCCATTTGGGGTTGAAACACTAGGGCCATGGGGCCCAAGTGCCCACTTAGTATTTAGCATAGATATCCGAGTATTTAGAGACATCGCCAAGCGGTTGGTCGACTCATCACGTGACCAGAGGGCTGGCCTATTTTTTGGCCAAAGAATCAGCATTGCCATACAACGTGGCAATGCTGCCAGCCTTTTTGGCACGTTTCCCGTTGACAGTGATGCGGACGAATTTTTTAATGCCCTTTGATTATTTTCCCTCCCTTTTTAAATACTTGTACATATTATTATTTTAAGATTGTTAGCTTTTTAAATTATGTAAATATCCAAATAAATACAAGTATGTTGAATAACAAATTACTGAAAGAAAGTATGAAATAATGAATGTGGCAAACAATATTTTTTTCTTAATTATTTTTATATTAGACTGCTCTTTATGGTTACTATTTTATGATTATTATCATGTTCTTAGATTTTAAAAATAACAAAGTTAGTAATCATATGATATTACAAATGAATCTGTATACGTATGGTTCAGTATAGTAATCATTATGGTTGTAGAAATGAATGCTTCTAAAAATTATATTTATTGTTTATGTTAATACTATTACAAATATTACAAATATTACAAATACAAAATAATCATAGAGGTTAAATAATCGTAGGAGCGTGCGAGTTTGATATCGTATGTTCCTAACTAAACAATACGATATCTTCCTCTGTAAGTAAGTACAGACAAAAGGCATATCGATGGAATCGTCTGTGGGTCCGTGGCTTACGCCCCCAGTGGTCGAGGCACCTGTGGCCGACGCCCCCGATTCGATTAATTTAATTTAAAGCTATTTTTGATCAAATGTACTGTCAGGCGCAACATTTTTTTCACCAATTCTATTTTTAACTATTTTGTAATTATTTCGCACGAGCCCTTGGGAAGGACCTTCGCTCGTCATTGTGAGATGACACACTAAACGTTCTTATCTGTTGCATATTGCAATATTCAATAACTTGACTCTGGTATGAAAGAGATAGATATAATATTTATTCATACTTCCTTATTGTTTTCAATTTTGTGAACAAAAAGACGGACTTTTTTATTGTTAACAAAAATTGGTTTGGCTCAGTTAGTTGACGAGTTGGTTGAAGTTGAAAGATAAAATTTCCATAATGGTACCTAATTTATTATAAATGTTTATTAACAACATTCACTAACATTTTATATGAAGTACTTATTTTTGATTTTTTGGATGTTTGTACATAATAAATATGCTTTTAATGGAGAAAAAGGTGTGTAGGGTTAAGTGGCGATCTATTCTCTCTGCTATTTGATAGATAGCTTTTGTTTAGCAAGGCAAAATACTTTATTATTATGATGAAACACTTTTCTCATTTACTGTACTAAGTGGAAAAGCACAAAAAAATAAAGATATTAAATTAATTGAATCGGGGGCGTCGGCCACAGGTGCCTCGACCACTGGGGGCGTAAGCCACGGACCCTCGTCTGTTAATGTCACGAATGACGCTCGCTGTCGATTAATATTTTGTTCCGTTACATAGCTTCCTAATCTGTTAGGAACATGCATTCTTTTATTAATTCTCTGATGTCTCCACGAAATTGGCAGCGTTAAAGCGTTTCTAAACAAGTTCAGAAGAGCTCCACCTATACGAAAGTCAATAAATAGGTTCGGGAGGCTTTTATCAAAAACTTGATTTCTGAATGTTTTAAAGTGTCTCTTGAACCAACCGTTGACGACCTCAATGGCCCATCGTACAATTGTTAATTTTCCTCAATTTAATTAGCGTTAGTAGGTACTATTAGTAGACTGGCAATATCACACTAATATTATAAAGGCGAAAGTTTGTGAGTGTGTGTGTGTGTGTGTTTATATGTTTGTTACTTCTTCACGCTTAAACCACTGAACCGATTTAGATGAAATTTGGTATAGACATAGTTTGAGTCCCGGAAAAGGACATAGGATAGTTTTTATCCCGATATTCCCACGGGATCGACATTTACGCGGGTGAAACCGCGAGGCGCAGCTAGTTTCTTAATAAAAATTATTTACCTACTGTGTTTCTATCTTTGTGGATGAATAACTTTTTTCCCTTATAATGCACACATTTACTGTCATACAATAAAATGATGTATTTTTTACGCTCTTTCATTTGATATATGAGAAAAAGTGCTACAAGGGTGGGGACGCTTTTTCCCAATGTTCTTTCTTTAATAGATTTGCAACTTTATCGCTAGAACATAAGGTTCAAAGTTGATTGGGAAAATTTGACAGTTTTGGGTAGTTTGATGTGCTGGCGTCTGTACCAGGTTTTCGTTGACGATTTCAATCAATACCGGATGTTGAGTATTGGAACTCAGTCCGAGCATCTAAGATGGCGTTGTGTAGCACATGCGTCACCACCACGACTCGGCTCGCCAGTCGCTGGAATAAATAGTAATAATTGTTTGACGGGCTTGTGGCTAAGTAATAGCAGCCGCATGGGTCGATCGATCAGGTTAAGCTACGCTTGTCGCGGTTGGTGAAAAAAATTTATTGCTACATCATAATAGCTATAGGTACTTACAGGAAGATTTTTTTATCACCATCCAAATTTTTGATATGAATACTGAATATGAACAACTTTCACTATGGGATCAACTCTGAAATCACGAAAAAAATAATCAGCTGTTTCATACATTTTGGTCAACTAAGGTGTTGAACTTTTGTATTAAACAGCTGATTTTTTTTCGTGATTTCAGAGTTGGTCCCATAGTGAAAATGTTCATATTCCTGAGTAGAACACCGTGTAAAAATTTGGATGGTGATAAAAAATATCCCTGTATTTGTGCCGAAACAGCACCATGAGTAGAGTAAAGTACCACTTTGCCCCACCAGTGGGGCGGCCAGTGGGGCAAAGTGGAATAATCCGTAGAGCAGTACCTATAGCTATACCAACTAGTTATATTTAGAGAATACTTTATCATACGTGGTTCCTCTTTTAATTTAACTTCACCCTCATTCTCGTTGATTCATCTATTCATAATATTATACATTTACGTACCTATAAGTAAACCGCACGAATGCACACTAAGTACGTTGATCTCTATTAATAACAACACATAAATACTGAACATTTCATAATACTTAATGTTTTATATTAATGCATAAATATTATTGCAATTAACAAGTGCCTTAGTTGCGTCATACTACACTCACAGGCACAATTAACCGCCCACCTCTATCATTCGTCACCCTGTTTGTTTATGTTAACTATGGCTTATCCACTGTTTTATTTTTTATCAAGTGGGTACTGTAGCAGTTAACTAAACTCTTATACCCTTATTTCGATTAGTAAATTTGTATCACCGAAGGGTTTTTCAAATTTAGTCGTTGTTTGACATTGTTGCCGTTGCGTTACCGTGTTAACAATTCCTTTTCTTTTCTGCCATAGTGTGTGAATATTGTTTAATTTGAGTTTGTAGTGTTCGCTTATTGTTTGGGACTCTAAAAAATGCTACTCGATGCAACTGGTGTAGGTAGGGCAGTGGTTTTTGCTGACGCTGGGTATAGCCAACGTCGCATCGCTCGTACACTCGTTGTACCTCGAAACACGGTACGGGATGCCATCAGACGATTTCGGGAGACAAGCTCATACACCCGCAGGCCAGGTAAAGGCCGACATCGATGCACCTCAACCCGAGACGACGGTTTCGTTGTCAACAACATGCTGAGAAATCGCTTTTGCACCGCTACTTAAGCTCGTACGTTTCTTTTTGAGGTGGGAAATGTCAGTGTAAGTGAACGTACGTTTAGAAGAAGACTGGCAGAAAGAAATCTGAGGACTTTTCATCCAGCTCGCGCCCCACAACTGCTCCCACAACACCGTAGAGCTAGACTTGCTTGTGCGCGAGAATATGCTGACTGGACTGTGTAGGAATGGAAGGACTTACTGTTCTCAGATGAGAGCAGAATAGGCTTAAGAGATCCAGATGGACGTCAGCGTGTCTACAGGCGCCCAAACGAAAGATTTGATCCATGCGCTATAACCGAAACAGTGGGTTACCAGAGAGGGTCCGTAATGGTTTGGGGAGGTATCTCTTACGAGGCTCGTACCGATCTTGTTGTGTTCGATAGAGGCAGTGTGAACGCTCAAAGATACGTGGAGAAAGTTGTTCAAGACCATGTCATGCCTTTCGCACCATTTATTGGTGACAACTTTAGTTTAATGCATGATAATGCACGTTGCCATGCCACAAAATCCGTCACTGAGTACCTTAATAAGGTCGGGATTCAAGTTTTACCATGGCCAACAGACAGTCTCGATCTAAACCCAATTGAGCACATTTGGGACAACCTCAAAAGACGTGTCCGAGCAAGAGTACCAGCCCCTACGACCCTAGGAGAGCTCAAGACGGCTGTAGTAGAGAAGTGGCACAATATCCCCCAGTCGGATATCCAAGATGTAATGGATGGATTGCCAAACCGGCTCTATGAAGTCATTAGAGCCCGAGGCGGCAACACCCATTATTAATTGTTTTTTTTTCTCTTTTATTGGGCGACTTTTTTCAATACTAAAATTGTTACATTTTTATCAAAGATTTTCACAAAATCGATTTTTGGTATGAATCCTTTACTAAACGACTTTTTTTTTACTTTTATGTTTTTTTTTAATGCCTTAAAGGCCGCTTTCAACGTACCTTTCATCAAATGTGGTCTAAATTTGAAGATTTCTGCAAATTGAAAGAAATACAAGGTGGGCGGTTAATTGTGCCTGAGAGTGTATTAAGTATTCTGTGGTTGCGTCAAACTCCTGTATTTCAGCTCGACGGACATCGGACCGCACAAATGCTACGTGCAACGGTGCATACGCGCGGACCGTTGAACACATCACAGGAGTATTTCGCTTCACACTCAAATAAGACTCTGACCACTGAATAAACCAGTTCCTAAGCTTTAAGCTTGAAGGACTCTCACAGGTAAATATTGCAGTCTCAAATTCTCAAACTGGCTATAATTTGCAGGCATTCAATAAGCAACGAAAGGAAACAAGAAAGGAACATTTAATTACAAAAAAAACAACCGACTTAAAAAAAAAACACTACAAAATGATAAATAACTTTAATTTCGGAAGTCGGTGTCGTTGGTTCCGCATTTTCGTTTTTTGACACCGACTTCCGAAATTAAAGTTGTTATCATTTTGAGGTGTTATTTTTTTGAAGTCCGTTGTTTTATTTTTGTCAAATAAAAATATTTTTCACTTTTAATTGTACCTACCTAAAGACACCGACTACAAGAATCATCAAAATTCGCACAGAAATGCCGGAGATGCAGTACATTTATGCATATAACTTCGTACATAAGAATAATTACCTAATTTATTATATACTTAAACCTTCCCGAAAGTAAGTAAATCACACCAATGAAAGAATTATCGAAATCGGTTCATAAGTTTTTGCGAAAATCGCGGACACAAACATACATACGGGTCGAATACAAAACCTCCTTTTTAGAAGTCGGTTAAAAAAGAATTTTTCATTAACTGCACTTCGTAGATGAAGACACAGCCACCGCCATCAAGTCCTAGAACTAGGACACTGATTTAAATTATATGAAATAGACATAATAACAAAGAAAGTCGTCTGGTCAGTCTAGAAGTCGGGACCAACGGCTTCACGTGCTTTCCGAGGCACGGACTAGAGGTCTCGGTATGTAAACATATTCACCCATCCACAGGCCAACCGCGGCAAGCGTAGCTTAACCTGATCGATCGACCTGTGCGGCTGTTATTATTTAGCAACGGGCCCCTTAAAAAATAAAAACAAAAGGCTCACTCAAATAATATTATTCCCCGTTAATCGCAAAATCAATTCTAGCCATGTTGTTGTGACGTCAACACAATATTATCATCACATACACAACATGAATAAAATCAAGTAAAACGGATAATAAAAATGATAATGACATGGTCACAGAACTGGTTTAAGCAAAGCTGTACTAATTTTCATTCCTTATAAATTTTTAATAAATATATTATTTATTTTTATGTTTTTACATATCTTGGGACCATGAGGTAGGTCCTTCGGAAGGCGTACGAGGGGTCGAAGTCAACTCGCAGAGGCCCCTTTGGAAATTTTAATGAAATGCGGCACCAACAGACGATGCACGATGCACTATGCATGTGCACCCAATGACCCAAATACAAAAAATACAACCCCCCCCGGTAGGTGTAGGACTATTGCAGGATATGGAAAAATATAAAGTTGAACTACGGGTTTGGGCGGCTAAAGTGGGTTGGTTACCAAGAACTATGGAAGAACTATGCCCTCTGCCTGATCAATATTTTATATACTCGTATACACGGATAAAATGACGGGGGGTGACTTACACACTCAATAATGGATCCCCAGAAAATGTTGCTAGCACATAGTGACGTAGCGACGAGGGGTCAACATGTCCTAAGGTGCTTGAAGAGTTTGGGTGGTATTCCACGGCTTTCAGAACAATCCCAGAGCCCAGAAGATGATCAAGATCCCTACGAGCACTTACTGGGATACTTCCTTCCCTCGAGCACGTTTGCTTTTGCGAATCTTCACTCAAGCCGGCAAGAAAGAGGTGGTAGGTCTGTTCCTCGTCATTGTTCACTCCAGCCGGCCAATAAAGGCAAGCCGAAGGTGAGGAACAAGACTATTCCCGGGAGGTAGAGTCCGTGGGGTCGTTACTGCCCAACAGCTCGCCACATGCTGCCCTGCGGGTTTATGTATCTCTCTTGGTCTAGCTTCTCACCCTAGACTTATTCCTGCAAGGTAAACTCTACCAGGGCAGAGAGCTCGAAGCGCGCAAGCCCCACCACGACGTCAACGTGAAGATACGGCGGTGGGGTTCAGTGGCGAAGGTACCATACAACGCGATTCCCACCGGCTTCCCTTCGAAAATTCAGAACATAACCAAACTATAGTCAAATTCATAATTGAAAATTTTTTTGGCATTTTTTTTTTGCTCCGGCTTACCTCTGTCATAAATTCACCCTTTTCCACTGGTGGGGTTATTATTATTATTACTTTGAACATCATCGCGACGCGCACATGTGCATACTATTATAGGATCGGCTTCAGACATATGGTATTATCATAGACAAGCCTTGTAAAATTATTGTCCCACTTCGACAAATGCCGCTTCTCATACAGAGGGGGAGAGCGGTGGTGGCCCAGTGGTAACGGCCGCGACTTAGAAGTTGTAGGTCGTGGGTTCGAACCCAAGCAGGCACTTTACTTTGTGATTTCATCACCACTGCTCTCAAAACGGTGAAGGAAAACATCATGAAGAACCACAAATTTGAAGACATGTGACATCCGCCAAATATGCAAATCTAATGCCATTCCAACGTTTCAGATAGTCCGTTGATCAATACAAAGCATTCTCGTCACACATTCCAACTTGCATTCAATTTTTTCCGTCATCAACTGTTCATTGTGTTCGATTTCCTTTTACTTTGAGATAGATTGGAGTTTTCTATTCTGATGTTTTTTACTCATTTTACTGTTCGTTATCGACAGCGTGAAATGGTTTGTGGAACGTTTATGTAGTAGACCTTTTTTACTATTTTTTTGTCTACAAGAGTACAAGACCGTCAAGGACTTATATCGTTATTACAAATATGGCAGTAGTGGCAATGACGTCCAGTTAACTTTATTTCAAAGCGATGATTGATGGCACAGGGTTTGAACTTGAAGTATTCCATTGCGAAAAAGGGATAATGCACCCTGTATAGCTCCACCTCGCTTTCACACTGAAAATAAATAAAATATATTTAGGTAAAATAAAAACTTATACTTGTAAGTCCATAGTAAATACCCTTCACAATAAACAAATGACGTAAGGAATCTACAATTGAATTCCGCAAGGAATAACTCTTATTATGAGGTTTTTTCGCGCCGTTTTCAAAACTACGTGGTTTTTTTTTCATCTTCTTTAAAGTTCTTTATCTAGGCTGTCGAATGAGTGTAGTTTAGTAGTGTAGTGTAGTAGTGTTCTTTGTAGTGTGGCTCAGCTTTAGCAAAGGTAGGTTTTAATATTAATTTAGTTTATTTTTAAAGATTTTATCCGGCATCCATTATGGATAACAAAAAGCCCCCTGACCCTCCTGATCCCTCTGATTTCTCTCGGATATTAACAGTTTCCCTCCCCGATGACAATGTGATAAATAATTCAATGGATTTCGAATCTGCAAGTAGGAAAAGAATGGCTACTTCTTCTCCGACTACTGTAGCGAACCCTCCAAAACTAACAAAAAAAGAAATGGGAAGACAGTCTTACACGATAAGGGATAATCCGCCATATATTGTACACGTTTCTTTAAAAGACGGCGAGACCCCTGGTACTGTTCTACATCCGGTGAAATTTGGAATGTTTTTGACGCAAAACAACTACAGCAATATTCTCCTGGGTAGTGTCAAACGTCTAGGAAGAAACAAAGTTTCAGTTGAGTTTAAGTCGCACCAGGATGCAAACAGCTTTTTGATAAGTCGTACATTAATTCAGAATAACTTTATTGCTACAATTCCACAATTCAATATTACTCGTTTAGGTCTCGTTAGAGACGTACCATCAGAATGGACAGAGGATGAGGTTATTGAAAATATTAAGGTTCCCGTTGGATGCGGCCCCGTTATAAAGGCAAGGAGAATGAGCCGAAAGGTGACTTCTCTGGGTGTTACAGAGTGGAAACCCACTCAAACCGTTGTTTTGACTTTTGACGGGCAAGTCTTACCTAATCGTGTCTATTGCTTTTACTCTGCCCTTTCAGTTGAGAGATACATGTACCCAACTATTCAATGCTACAATTGTTGTCGTTTCGGTCATACACGTACAATATGTCGCTCAAAACCCCGCTGTTATAAATGTGGTCAAGACCACCCAGGTGATGGATGCCAAGTTCCTACTGATTGTGCCATTTGTGTATCTTGTTCTGGCAATCATTATGCTAATGATAAGGCTTGTCCTGAGCTTGGTCGGCAGAAGGGCATTAAAGCTCTTATGGCTGAGAAATCTGTGTCTTATGCGGAGGCAAGTCAGGTTTTCCCTCCGGTATCAAAATCGTATGCTGAAGTGTCTAGAGCATCCCAAAAATCAATACCAATAACTAGGTCGCCCAATCATCCAGGTTCCGCTCCCCAAACAACAAAATCATACCGTAAAACGGTCATTCTAAAACCCAAATCTCATGCCCCCCTTTCCCCTAGCTATGACAAGCAGGCGCATCAAGCCCTTATTAAGGATTACTCCTTTTCTCCATCCCAAAATGGCTGTGCTTTCCCCATGGAAGGTACAAGCAATCCTGATAAGTCTGAAAACATTCTCAATATTATAGCCAATATCCTACTAACAGTATTAGCTAATCCTGCACAATCCTTACCTGACCACGTTGCCAACAAACTGTCATCCATTGTTAAATATATTAATAATGTTCCACCCCCTAACATTCCTTCAATGGAACGTGAGGAGTATTACTCCCAGGAAACCTGACCTACTCTTTATCATTAATAAATACAAACCATCGATCTGCAGCATTGCTGAGACATGGCTTCGTTCTGATAGTAATTTCAGGATTCCGTGTTTCAGTGGTGTTCGCCATGACAGACCAGATGGATATGGAGGATGTGCTTTGTTCATTAATAACAAAGTACCATTCTCCCCAATTCCTCTACCCTCCGTTGGTGACAACATTAATGTTGTTGCTGTTAAGGCTGAGGATATAAATATCTTTAGTTTTTATATTGCACACCCACAAATTGAAGATCTTATTACAGTTAAAAGTTTGCTAAGTAGTTTACAAGGTCCATTACTTATTATGGGTGATTTTAATGGCCATCATTATAGATGGGGTTCAGAGAACTGCGACAACTTTGGTATAGGCCTAGTGGATATATTAGATGAACTAAACCTATGTGTAATTAATAATGGCAGTTCCACACGTAGGTCTGCACCAGGGCAGAACAGCAGCTGTGTTGATTTAACATTCTGTTCGTCTAGTATAGCCAGCCTTTTTAATTGGAGTCGCTTGAATATGACTTATGGGAGTGATCACTATCCCATCATGGTTGAAATCCCTTCCAAGACTATCCCTGACAAAATTTCCCCTCCTCTGTTAAAATACCAGCTGAATTCAGTAAATTGGGACCTCTACTCAAAAATTTTAGACTTACGTGTCTCTTCTCTCCCATCTATTAACGCTGAGTCCACGCAGGAATGCTTTTCGTCATTCTCCCACACAATATCCTCAACAGCAGATGATTGCTTCCCTTCAAAAAAAGCGCCAACGGGCAAAATTCCATCGCCGCCATGGTGGGATAGGGAATGCTCTGCCGTGATCAGGGCCAGGAATGAGGCCGAAATGAACTTCAACTCTGACATGAACCTGGATAACATCATTGCCTTTCAACATATCTTGGCTAAGTCCAAAAAATTACTTAAGAATAAAAAGAGAGAAGGTTGGCGGAAATATTGTGGTTCGCTGAATCCATCCACTCCAGTGTCGGCCGTGTGGCGTAAGCTGAAGTCTTTCAGGAGTAGTTTGAGACCCCCCTCCGGGACCATACTATCTGAGGAACTGGGTAACCAGTTTCTTTCTAAACTGGCCCCAGTCTATGTTCCTAATTTGGATGAGTGTGTCGCTACGGGCTCCCAGCTAGCATCAGATGACCCTTTGGACAAGCCTTTTACTCTGGGAGAACTTAAATCGGTCCTCGCCCATGTAAAGGATTCTGCTCCTGGAGTGGATGGATTCCCTTACTCCTTCATTACAAAAGCGGGTGATAAGACCCATCAATATTATCTAGACTTAGCCAACTATTGTTTTTCTTCCGGTTATATTCCTCCTGATTGGAAGGTTCAAGTAGTAATTCCTATATTAAAACACGGTAAAGATCCTAGTGATCATTGTTCTTACAGGCCAATTGCTCTATCGTCCATACTTATTAAACTTCTAGAACACTTGATTAAAAACCGTCTTGAATGGTTTGTAGAAAGCAGAAAACTGCTCCCAACGACTCAATTCGGCTTCAGGAAAGGTCTGGGTACAGCTGATAGTGTGGGGACCCTTACATCAAAGATCCGACTGGCCCTTAGCAGGAATGAGTCTGTGGTAGCTGTTTTCTTAGATATTTCAGCTGCCTATGATTCTGTTCTTCTCCCAGTTCTCAGGCAGAAGATGCAAGACTTGAGAATCCCGGCTAGGATTCGTCAAATCATATGCAGCATTTTTTTAGAACGTCGTGTTAAACTTAGGATACCGGGGGAGAACTCTGAGCCGAAGTCGGTTTGGAGGGGTCTACCTCAAGGATCCGTGCTTAGTCCACCCTTATATAACATTTATACTTCCGATCTTCCTTCTTGTTTAAATTTTGACTGTAATATTCTTCAGTATGCTGACGATATTGCATTATTGGTCTCTGGCACTTCCATCCAGGATGCCGCTCAGTCCATTAATATATCTTTGTCCTCATTAAACCAATGGCTTTTAGATCACGGGTTATCTTTAAGTGCTCCAAAAAGTTCAGCAGTTGTCTTCACTCGTAAACGTCTTATCCCCCAAGTCGACATTAATATTGACGGCCAAGCGATTCCAATCGAGGAGAAGGCCAGGTTCCTGGGGGTTACCCTGGATTCCAAATTGTCGGGAGTGGACCACATTAGTAATACGGTTAAAAAATGTGAGCGCTCGATCTCGGTTCTTAAGGCTTTGGCAGGTGTCTGGTGGGGTGCTCACCCATACACCTTAAAACTGGTCTACAATGCGCTGATTAGAAGCGTGCTGGATTACTGCAGCTACTTAATTGAACCGTGTAACAAAGATGCTCTGCGTAGACTGGATTCTGTCCAGGCCAAATGTCTGAGGATCGTGACTGGTGCTATGAAATCCTCCCCCATAAACGCGCTCCAGGTTGAATGTGCAGAACCCCCTCTTAACCTTCGCAGACAATACTTAGCAGACCGTTTCTTGTCAAAAGTTTTCTCCCTTTCGTCCCATCCTTTACTCCCCATTTTAGAACAAATCTACCTCTCTCTTAACGTGTCTTCCTACTGGAATAATAAATCTATTCCATTGATGAATAGGTACAGAGAGCTTAAACACCTCTCCTCACCTGTTTGTCAACACCCCACTCTTCCGGTCTTTTCCTCCGCATATGAGGTGGTCCATTTCAGACCAAAGGTCGTTTTGGGACTTGGTATCTCCAAAAACTCTCAGGACGTAAAAGGTGACTTCGATCGGGCCATTAAAAGATACTGGGAGGGTTGGAATTTATTTTATACGGACGCATCCAAATTGTCTTCAACAGGATGTACAGGTGTTTCTGCGTATTTTCAAAATTCGAAAATTGCCCTCTTATTCCAATGTCCACCAGAGACCTCAGTATTTACAGGGGAATGCATCGGTATTCTAGAAGCCATCAATTTTATTCTAACTCATAACGTTAAAAATTCAGTAATTTTCTCAGATTCGCGCAGTAGTATTCAAGCTTTAGCTCAAAACCAACTTAAATCCAAAATTCACAGTAAAATTATCATTGATATCTTAAATTTACTATTTACTTGTTCGAACAACGGTTTAAACATTGAAATAGCTTGGGTTCCCAGTCACTCGGGTATAAGTGGCAACGAGTGTGCCGATTCACTGGCAAAATTTGCTACGTCTAACCCGGTGGATCGGAAGCACTACGTGGTGCATAGCTACGACTTACGGACTGACACCAAACATAAGCTGTTCAACTCGTGGTCAGCAATGTGGCAGTTAAGTTCGAAGCTCAAGGGGGCGTATTACGCCAGTATTCAACCCGACATCCAGCGGAAACCTTGGTTTTTTAAATGCCCAAAATTATCCAGAAGAACTGTTGCAACCTTGTGTAGACTAAGACTTGGTCACTGCTGCAGTCCAGTATTCTTAAATAAGATCCGTGTTCGTGACAGTTCCTTGTGCGAATGTGGTCTTGATGATGGTACTCTGGACCACATCTTTTTCTCTTGTCCATTAAATTCCCAATCAATTGACTTGTATCATAAGCTCTCCAAAATTAAAATCCGTCTTCCTACTAACTTCCATTCCCTCTTGACTAACTTTTCTCCTAAAGTTATCCAAATCTTGTCAACCTTTTTAAACTTAAATAATATCAAATTGTAGTTTGGTGTGTAGTAATAACTTTGTAAATACATATTATGTAGATTTGTGATGTTTTAAATGTATATGTATATAATATATATTCTTCTTTTTCTTCGTCTTTTAAGCTACTATTTCTTGTAACTAGCAAACCACGGAGTGCAAAGTTCGACGGCTCACCTCGCTGTATTGCCGTCACCACATGACGTTGGCAGAATAGTCGACATCGGCTCCGTTGCCAAAAAAAAAAAAAAAAAAAAAAAAACTCTTATTATCGATAATGTCAATTAAATTCTGTAAAGATATTAGACTACTACCTACTATAAATTATAAAATTTATTATGTCTATTACTATAATAATAAAACAGCTAAGTTAAAGTTTTATAGTTTATTTAGGAGAATAAAAATATATATCTACACTGGATAAACTTCTAATAACTACTAAGTAAATTAACAAACTATTAAAAGAAATATCCAAACGGCTGGTTGACACTTCCCGTGACCCATGGGCTGGCTTTTACCATGGCCAGGGGCTAACTATTGCCATAAAACGTGGCAATCCTTGGCCAGAGGCTAAGTTTTGCCATACAACGTGGCCATGTCGCCAGTCTCTTGGGTACATTGCCAGCAGACAACATATTTTAGTTTGTTAATAGTTTTAGTTAGGTTAAGATATTATACTTATATTTAATTTTAATGGTAGCATACGGAAATCATGGCTCTTGTAGTTAAGTAGGTAAGTACTTAGATAAATTAAAGTAGATAATTGAGTTACAGTACATAATTTAGTAGCGTCTACTGACGACATATAGCGTCTACTGGCATTAGCATTTGAATAGCTTCCCAGCACACAAACACAGCTGAATTTTGGAAACCGCTTTATCAACAAATAATAAAAATAAAATAAATTTAAAAATTAAACGGGGGTCTCCATACAGGAACCGTGTTTTTTCGGCCTTTTCGTGCACGAGGCCGACTCGCACTTGGCCGGTTTTTTGATATTGGGAAAAAAGTAAAAGTATCTGATCAAAATGTAAGCAGATTAATCAGAAAACGTACTATGGATACCAATTTGTATTGCCACATACAAAATGATTGCTTTGGTTTGATAACTTGAACCCGAAATTCAAACTTTTATTTGACTGTTGAGATAAATTTTATAAACACAATTTTTGTCGATGATTTGTCAATTTCAATTTAATCACTCCGTCTCGGCGCGGGCCGCTAGCGGTCCAATAGAAAATCAATTGTCTCTCATTAGCGGTAATTAAGCGACTAATAATGTTATTCAAACGATCATTGTTGGCAAAACTGATGAGGTATAAAGTTGAAAGCTTCTACATTTATGTTTCCCTTTAGTGAGCGATTCCGTAAAAAAATAACCTAGGTAATTGCGTAACACACCAACAATAGCAATGGCTTTAATTTTGACAGTTCAACAACATTCATTGCGTTATTTACGTTGTTTAGCAGACAAATTCAAACATATTCGAAGCGATGGATTCCTTCAAAATAATTCAGATTGTTATTGATAGTGTGTAACACAATTAGGGTGCTGAATTTGGTTTGTTTACACTTTCAACAAATACTTTTGGATCAGACAATAGCTTGCATCACTATTACTATACTACATACTAACCGAATACCGAGATTTTAGCTAGTTTTTGTTCTTTTGTTGTTTTTGTTTTCTTTTATTATATTTTTTTTTTTTGTAGCGTGAATGCTGTGTTTTTTCTTCTCTTTTGTTGTGAATGCTGTGCACGTTTGTAATTGACGTAAACACTAGTCCATGTCTCTATTCTCTGTTATTTGTAAAAGTTTGTGTTGTTGATGTGCGTTAATAATAAATAAATAACCAATGCCCCATAAATAGAACCTAGAGTGGCCAACCACTGACCAACCGATCCTACGGGGTATTGAGCTTGGCGAATCGCCGGAGTAGTACGAATAAACTGCCTTGAAAACCCCAATAGGTGACATAAAAAGAAAAAAACTTCACGGACTTCACAGATGGGTATCGATATGTTATAATGATAAACCAAAAAACAGACCTTAATATTTAAAAACAGGGGGCCTAAAAAGGCCACTTTGGCAGAATCATAAAAGGATAACATTATGAATCATAATAAAAGTCGTAAAATGGTCATAAACTGACAATTCATAATATTATTTGTGTTGTTTGTAAGCAATTCATATTTTGTGGACCATTTTACGAATCTCCATACAAAACTGTCAAACAGATGAATTGCGTGATATTAAATTGTACGCAAATAATATTATGAATTGTCAGTTTGTGACTATTTTACGACTTTTATTATGACTCATAATGATATCCTTTTATGATTCTGCCAAAGTAGCCTTTTTAGGCCCCCAGACAATTGTTTTCGCTGGCACCCAAGAGACGTTTCAACGTCAAAAATGTGGGTATGGTGGAACAGTCACTAATCACTACGAATATATTTGATGGGGAGATGGGTCACAGCAACCAGATAAGATGAGCAGTGTGACTTCTCATCTAGGTACTAGGTGCATTGTAAAGCAACTTCACCCCCGTGTCTCGGAAAGCACGTTAAGGAATGATTCTCATTATACCGGGCCGTGCCCGGGGCGGGCGGTGTACGTGGCCCGGATGGCCCGGACGGGACACGGATCATGCACGGTGTAATACAACATGTAACATAATTAACGCACATCCTGAAAGTAGTTTGTTCAGAATCGTTTACTGAATTGATTTCTATAATTTTTAATATCGGTAATTTTTTATCCCAAAAATAATTAAAAGTACGTAAATTGCAGTCACACTACCCGTGTACAGTCAAAACTAACTAAAATGGACCGTAACTCAAGGCAATAATACTTTTAAAAGTGCAGTTTTATTTGTATTAATACAAATTCCGTCATTAAATACAAAATAAAGAAAAATGAACCTTATTTCAAGCAAGTTAAAAGTCTACAAATACATTTAGTAAACCGATTTAACCGCACGCACACACTAACAGGCACTGGACAAAGGACACAATAGTTAAAACAACAAAATAATATGTCATGCTTGTTTTCGTTCCCTTTCTCCTGCAAACTAAAAACCTGGGATAGAGTGGGATAGCCACCAAGATACCGCGCGGCGCGGGCGCGGCAACGATGAAAGAAAGAAAGCTATTAGTCACACGCGGACATTATTAGTGGAAAGACTTCGTAGTGTTTGCAAATAATTTTTCGCGCGCGATGTCTTTCCAATACACAAATATTCAGTACACCGAAATGGTGAGGACTTTGGCACGGTGTAGTGATAATGTGGCTCTAGCTTGCAGAACATTCAACCAAAGGTATGGTACCAGACTAGACCGCAGGACAATGTTAGCTGCTACTCAGCGGCTTTGCGACCACGGAACGTTCCGTCCGAACACGGCCATCGACAGGGGAGCCAATGTGCGTACACGTACTCGTCTTCAAAACGAAATACTGGACTATTTTGATGAGAATCCCCATGCCAGTACCCGAGAAGCAGCGCCACGTTTTGAATGTAGCCATATGCATGTGTGGAGAACACTTCGTGGTGATAAAGAACAACCATTCCACCTCAGAAGATGCCAGGAGTTGACTCCAAACGATTACGCACCTCGCTTGCAGTTCAGCCGCTGGTTATTAGAAAATTGGCGGCGGAACATAATTTGGACAGATGAAAGTACATTCACACGTGTGGGGATGTACAATCAACACAACACACATTTATGGATGCACGAAAATCCTCACGCATGCAGAGTGGATTCCTTCCAACACCGTTTCTCAGTTAACGTCTGGGCCGGTGTCATTGGTACATACATACTGGGGCCTGTGTTTTTACAAAGATTAACAGGAGACGCATATTTACTGTTTTTACGAGAAACTCTACCTACGCTGCTAGAAGACATACCTCTTCATAATTTACAAGAGGTATTCTACCAACACGATGGTGCCCCTGCTTATTTCACTAGGAGTGTTCGACAGCACCTTGATGATGAGTTTGGAGAGCGATGGATCGGTCGCGGCGGCCCTGTTCATTGGCCTCCCAGATCAGCTGATTTAACGCCTCTTGACTTTTTTTTTGTGGGGGACGTATTAAATCGTTAGTTTATTTTAGTGAGACGACAAGTGCCGAGGACCTAAACATAGGATAGTGAACGCTTTTGAAATAGTGAAAAATGACACTGAAGTTCTTTCTAAATTAAAGCATCAATTAAGAAAACGGGCATTAAAATGTATTGAACAAGGTGGTGGACATTTTGAAAGTGTTTTAAAAATACAACGTCGTATGAGTGTTTAGGAAATCAGTAAGTTAAATATTTGATTTTTTAAATTATTGTAAATACATATCTTGATTCACATCTTTCAAACACGCCGTCTTAGAATAATGTTGTCGTATCGCCTCTTTTTAGCAGTTCATTATTATTTACATTAGCAAAACATTTTGTAACGAATATTGCCTATTGGCATTGTATCATAATTAATAAACAAAATTATTGAGTGGACAGTCCAAAGCCTGAACAGTGTGATGGAAAGATACAATCAAAAATGTAGACAATAAACAGCTCGGAGTTCGGACATCTGTTAACCGCTCTCTCGACCAGCTGCACGGGGTTTTTCCCGATTTCTCGTAAACAATCGTGTATTGTCGCCTTTTTTCGACACTAATTGCAACGTGTGCGACTGTGTGCGTTCGTGGATTTGTACTGTGACCACAACAATCTTCCAGAATTAGGATAACTAATTTAATAAATAATCAATGCCTAAACATGTTTAATTAAAAATTCTGTGTACGTATTATGATTATAACACAATATACTAATTGGGGTGTCTGAGGGTGTGCGTTAATTACGTTACATATATAAACTGCTTCATACAAACGGGCCACGTACACGGCTCGCCTCGGGCACGGCCCTCTTTAATGAGAATCATCCCTAAGCCGTTGGTCCTGCGACTGATCTCTCTCTGGTCGTGTCGGATTGCCGTCCCAACCTTCGATCAATAATTATTAATCGAAGGTCCCACCGGACTATGAGATTGAAGGAAGAGGGAGTGCACCTGTGTTTGGGCGCAGACTTGTGCACTATAATATCTCCCGCGCCGAAGGATTGGCCGCCTTGGTCGAAATACGGCCTGGAGGACTTTTTTTTTAAGCAACTTCAAAATTGCCCCCTTATTTCCCCCTAAACTTAAATAAACGAACAGTGTCGATGTGTGCGTTGTTTAAACTATGAATGTGGACGGTGCAGTATCTGTATGGTATGTTATCTGTGATAACATCTCAAGCCGGTATACACGCAGTACCCGCCGGCGCGCGTCACGATCAAGTCCAGTGAGACCACGCTATTGAAATTTTTAATATTATTTTATATTAGTTTTATTTAATGGTATTTGTGTTGTGTATTGTGATAATAAAATTGTGTTGATGTGACGATAACATGGATAGAATTAATTTCACGATAAATGGGGATCAATATTCTTTGAGTGAGTTTTTTTTTTATTGTAGGTACTTTTATGTTAATTTGAATATGGAAACATGGTCATGCGGACTGGTGTTGTTTTTTTTGCGGTATTTATATTATTATACATATGTATAGGTACTTATTACGAATGATTGTGAAATTATTAATGCTACAAAAATATAATATTCTTCACCAAATACAACACCGTAGTCCAAAGGAACATGTTGGTCAACAACTCCGAAGGTCATTCGTTCAAATCCGGAAATATTTAAACTTTGTATTATTCATAAATAACCCTTTAATAGTGGTAAAGTCCACACTTTGCTATTGTCAATGCTCTAAGATTGATTATCGAAAAAGAATACTATCCATACTAATATTATAATTGCGAAAGTGTGTCTGTCTGTTACGATTTGCTATAGAGATAGTTTGAGTCCCGGGAAAGATCATAGTATAGTTTTTTTATCCAGATATTTCCACGGGAAACTTATGCGGGTGAAACCGCGGGGCGCTGCTAGTATACAATATAAGAAACCATCCTATTTCTAAAACTCTTTAAATTTTGGTGGACAACCTATATGTGAGCCTACGAGCCCTACGATATTGTACAAGTACTACAGACTCGCTCATGGTATTACAAACACATAAGATCGTAAGCGTTCCCCTACTAGGGTTTTCGCCCCGGGAGTCTCGATTCTCGAAATCCCGGGAGTCTCGCCACTTTTATCATCGAGACCGAGACCGAGACTTAATAAAAATTCCCGGGAATTTCGAGACCAAATGTTTCGGTAGAAAAACATTAAAATATTCTTAACACCAGAATTTATTTGTACATTTTATACTTATAAATTCTCCGATAACACTTTTCAATTGGTTGATTTTTATTAGAAGATTATTTTTGTTTTAAATTTTCAGACTAATTAATATTAGGTCCTTACATATGAAATTGGCGTTTTTCGTACTGGCCACTTTAATCACGAATTTCTCCTCTTTGGTAAGGAATTCCAAATTCAAATTTGTACAGCTATTTACTCATGTATTTGTGCTTCGATGACCGTCATTCATTTGTTTTTTTTCTTCTGTTTTTTCTGTTTGCGTCACTCATTTTACAAAATGGAAAATTTAAAATATCGCATTATTTACGAGTACGAGTTCCGCCGTGGCACTAGTGCTGCGGAAACGACTCGAAGGATGAATGATGTGTATGGCGGTCATGTTGCAAAAGAAAACACAGTTCGTTTTTGGTTCCAACGTTTTCGTTCTGGAAATTTCGACCTGCAGAACAAGCCCCGTGGACGGCCTGAGACCCAAGTTGATAATGGAGAATTGAAGGCTATTGTGGAAGCGGACCCATCGCAAACCACGTCCGAGTTAGCTGCAGGCTTCGATGTTAGTGATAAAACTGTTTTAATTCACTTGAAGCAAATTGGGAAGATTAAAAAGCTTGAAAGCACGACAACGCCAGACCACACACTGCGCAACAGACGGCTACCAAATTAGAAGAGCTTGAATTGGAATGTCTTAGACGTCCTCCGTACTCCCCGGACCTTGCTCCAACAGATTACCATTTTTTTCGCAATTTGGATAACTTTTTGCAAGGGAAAAAATTCAACTCCGATGGGGCAGTCCAAATCGCCTTCAAAGATTTTATTGATTCCCGTCCGACTGGTTTTTTTAGTAAAGGGATCAATGAACTACCTATAAGATGGCAAAAGTGCATTGAAAACAATGGTTCATACTTTGATTAATTAAATATATTATATTAAAAAATATTCGACTTTTTGTTCCTTCCATACAAAACGCCAATTTCATATGTAAGGACCTAATATTAATAAGTCGAAAGAGCTGATTTTAAATTTTCGTTTTGTTTTGTTTGAATGTAACTTTTCGATTGGTTGATTTTTATGAGAAGTTTCGTTTTAATTTGAATTTTGTTTTGTATAAACAGAGTAATTATAATTATTAATAAGTCATCAGATTCTAGTGCAAGAATTATAGAGTTTTCGTTTTGTTTTGTTTAAATGTTTGGTCAGGTCAATCGACATTTATAAGTTTATTTATACCTAAATTACCGAAACTTAAGGAAAGGGTATATTTTTAATATTTTACTAGATAAAACGACTACTTAGATATAAGCTTTTTTTACCAAAGTTCCTAATTAAAAAAGACTAAACATTAGAATTAAGAATAAAGAATTAAGTAATAACCTGAAAGTCTGAATTAGGTACTTCAAATATTGCTATCTTATTTTTTTCTATTTGTTATAATATTCTATTGTAATGTTTGGTTTGGTCAGATTGATCAAAGAGTAAATTTGTAATAAATGTGATTTATAAACAGTTACAATCGTAATTATCATTTACTTCACAGTTCACCACCACTCACTTCAGTCAGTTTCACGTCCCTCACCCTCTTATAGTTTATCATTTACTAAGTCAAACTATGTCATTGCCATTTCTTTTATTTTTACCAAAATAAGTCTAGTTTACCTTCCAAAACAATATTAAAATCACCATTTTCTTGCACACCTGCAATACCTCCATCCATAACGTAACGTATCCGTAAAAAACCATTCTAATATAAAAAACACGTGGGTCTCGAATTTCCCGGGAGTCCCGGGACTAGCTTCCGAGGTTCGAGACTGGTCCCGGGACTGAAAATGCTTCCGAGACCGATATCCCTATCCCCTACATCCGTTATTAGATTCTTCCGTTAGAATTTGCTTCTCAGGGGGGTCAAATTAAATTTGCTAGCGGAACTACCCAGACATGATGGGTATCGATATCTAAACATGATTATACAAAAAAAAGATTAATTTGATGATTTTTTGTGGGGTCATCGACCGCTGTTAGTGTATTTACTTGAAATAATTATCCGATTAATAATCAATTTTTTTGTGTAAACTTCACAGGCGTTCTCATCCTCTGTTGTGCGTAGGCGATATAAACTCGCTTTTTATGCTTAAGTGCATAAAATAATATTTTTTTCTAAGACTAAGATAATCAGGCCCAACAGCCACACGCTAAATAAAAGGTCGCAGATTAAAGTATGTAGTTATTTTATATATTGTAATTTGCTTTAATTTATATCACTTCCGTGTTTTCTATCGTTAATTTAATAAAACCAGATAAAATAGTTGACATTTATTATTTAAAAAATCGAATGATGATGAAAATAAAAAAAAAACTTTTAAAAAGTTTCGTGGCGGGAATTAGCTATTCTATTCTTCAATTTTGCAACATTTTTGAACAGTAAAAATACTGTAATATTCATTGATATATTAAAAAACCACGGTTATATTGTATACTTTATGCCTATTTCATTTTCTCGCAATCGAAGTGAAAAGCAGAGTGTATAACTCGTCCATAAACGAACCATTTTATGCACTAGTTATACAAATAATATTACCGTGAATCTACTATTAATACACGCTAATAAATAATAATAATCTCGCTACCTAACTGATAAATGAAAAGCAGCGTTATCGGTCGATTTGTTTACATAACATGTGGATTATCTAGTGGTACTTATAATTATTATTAATAGTTTTAGTAGTGTATTTGTTTATCTCATAATTATTTTAAGTCACTAAGTGAACTGTTTGTGTTCTAAATGAGATATATAGTACATTACGACACGTGTGACTTAAGTAGCCTATTATTGCACGGCGTGAAAGTAGCGCCCTTTATAGCACATGTACGTAGCACGCTTTTCTGTTTAAAAATGGACTACTTACGGAAAAGCGTGAATTAAGTGCCGGTTTTGGGTCACACAGTGCTATAAAATTCTTTAAACCGATTTTAATTATGTCTGTGAGGCGAGCAATTGTTTTTTTTTTTAATTACCTGCTTCGTTTGAGCTAGGTCGTAAACTTGCCATCTACGTAGGTATTTATCAAGTTATAGTGAGAATTTATTTAATTTAAAAAATATTTTACCGTTTTTTACATAAAAATAATCTACTTATTGCCTAATCTTTAATTATTTATAAAATATTTTAATCATGAGATTTCAGTGTATGAACACTGCAAAGATTATTTTTATTAAATTGATTTCGTGATGGTGCCATAATTAAAAATTCTTAATTAGAAATGGACTAGAAATACTCTATCGTAACGGCTGCGACTTACGAGTTGGTCGTAGGTTCGAATCCAGACAGGCGCTTTACTTTATTTATTTATTTATTTATATATACTTTATTGTACACCACAAAAATACATAACATGAAATAAAAACATTAAACACTACAAAATATACAATGGGCGGCCTTATCGCTTTCTGCGATCTCTTCCAGGCAACCTTGGAATGGACAGTGATTTCCCTGGACATAAAATGGGGCTGTTGTTGGTGCAAATATTATGTATACAATACAATAAAATAAATACACAGATAAATACATATCCAAAATTATAGATACTAAAATATATATACATACTAAATAATAAACGAGCGGCCTGGACAGTAAAGGATTTATCAAGGAAAGTTGTGGAATGCGTTGGCATTTTGAGCTTTAAGTTATCTGATGACCTTAACAATTTCGTGTGGGAGTCACAAAGAAACTGAAAACGTTTCTTGAGATAGAGAGGGGTGGAAGGGGAAAAGAGAACATTGTACAAAAGGGAAAGAATATGAGCATTCCGACGAAGGCGAATTGGTAACCACTTGAGCTTCACACGAAATTCGGAAACGTGGTCATATTTGCGCAGACCGAATATGAACCTTATACAAAAATTTTGAAGCCGCTCAAGTTTATCGAGTTGGTCTTGGGTAAGATCAAGATAGCTGGCATCAGCATAGTCAAGGATGGGTAGAAGAAGTGATTGTGCAAGCGCAATCTTAGTGGCAGTTGGTAGAAAATTACGCAATCTCTTCAAGGATGCAGCGGATGCAAATAGCTTGCGGCTAACTTCCTGTAGCTGGGCAGTCCAAGAGAATTCCTTATCAATAAATATCCCCAAGTTTTTAACTTTGTCACTAAAGGGAACTACTGAGTTGTCAAAAGAAACTTGGGGAAGAGTCGTCCAGTCGATTCTTGAGACCGTCCTAGAACTGCCCACCACTACAACCTGCGTCTTTTTGGGGTTGACCATAAGTCCATATCTCTCGCTCCAGTCGCATATACGGGCCAAATCACGATTAATCGTTAAGATAGCCTCGGACAGATTTCCAAGAGAAGCTCGCGAGTATATTTGTAAATCATCTGCATAAAGATGGTAGGAAGAAATTAGTCCGTCAGAGATTGAGTTAATAAAAACTGCGAAAAGTAAAGGGGATAGAACGCCACCCTGAGGTACACCGGCAGAAGTATTACTCCAGGAAGACAAGGTCTCTCCGATGCAAATACGTTGCCGGCGACCGTACAGGTAACTACGAAACCAGTCAATTACCGATGGAGATATGTTAAGAGAACAAAGAATGCCAAGCAAAACATCAAAATCAACAGTATTAAAAGCATTACTGAAATCTAGCAAAGCTAAAACCGTTAGATTACTGTTTTCCATGGCTGACCTTATATATCATCCGTAATGTTCAGAAGCGCTGTGGTGGTGCTATGACCAGGACGGAAGCCAGACTGGAAGGGGTTGAGGAGATTATTTTTAGAGAGGAAAGTGCTTAATTGATTGTGGATTAACCGTTCAAGGACTTTGGATAGGAATGGTAAGACGGATATTGGACGGTATTCAGAAAAGGTCGTGGGATTAGACTTTTTAGGTAAAGGAATTATTTGAGCATCTTTCCACGAGCACGGAAAGACACCACTAGATGCCGAAAAATTGAGGATATGACAAATGACGGGTAGGATGACATCCAGCACAGGGACCAACATATTACGGCTGATACAGTCACTTCCTACTGCATTGGAAGTAATCGATAGTATGCTCTTCTTAACATCACATGCGGAGAACTGACCAAAAACAAATGGAGAATAACTGGGAGTCGGAAGAGAAGAAAGATAATTCAGTGTATTCGATTTTATTGTCCTATCAAAATTGGACGAAGCAGTAAAATGATTATTCATTGCATCAATGTCTAAATCTTTCGGGATTGTCTCTTGCCGGGTTTTACCGACCCCCAATGATCTAAGAAATTTCCAAACTTTGGATGCGTCCCCATTTTGGACAGAAGTATGAATGTGGTGGCGATTAGCATTCCTACACACCTTGTTGCAGTGATTACGGATTGAGAGGTATCTTTCCCTGTTAGCGTCATTAGCCCTGCGCTTAAATTTAGACTTCGCCGTAACTTTTTTGAGCATCAGCGTTTTAATATCATTTGTGAGCCACGGCGCCGGCAAATGTTTAACCTTAACTGCTCGAACAGGTGCGTGTTGATCGTAGAGCTCGATAAGCTTCGCCGTAAGAATATCAACTTGCTCATCGACTGAAGCAGAGGCAAACAGAGCAGACCAATCTATATTGCTGGCATCCTTGCAAAGATTATCAACGTTCATGTCACCAAAATTGCGTTGCATGAGAATCTTAGCTTTACCCTTAGGTGGGCGAATTTTGTATGACAGAAAAATCAGGTCATGGTAGGAAAAGGCATCGGCTGAACATTGACCATGCTTAGCGACGTGATCAAGGGAAGAGACAAAAATCAAGTCAAGAAGTGAAGGAGTAGAGTTAGGAAAATGGTGAGTGGCACTCAGTGGAAGAATTGAAAGATTATTAGAAGCCAAAATATTAGTCAAAGAAGAAGAACGATGGTCTTTTTTCAAAAGACAAGTATTAAAGTCACCCATGATTATGCTATGACTGTAAGAAGGAACCAGCATTTCCAAGAGATTTTCGAAGGAAGAAACTTACTTTGTGTAAATTATTTCATCACCACTGCTTTCAAAATGGTGAAGGAAAACATCGTGAGGAAACCGGCATGTCCTAGAACCAAAAATTCGAAGACATGTGACATCTGCCGACCCGCACTGGGCTCACGTGGAGGATTATGGCCCACTCTCTCTCACAGAAAGAGGAGGCCTGTGTCCCAGCAGTGGGAACCTTATAGGCTGATTATGTATTCACACAAAGTTCCGTTCTTCTTTTCAAAGCACGTAAACGCACACAGGCTATGATATCGATTCAAACGTACAGACGCCAGCACATCAACCTACTACAATCTGTCAAATTTCTTTAATAGATTTTCAACTTTACCACTAAAGCCTAAGGTTCAAAGTTGATTGGGAAAATGTGACAGTTTCGGGTTGGTTGATGTGCTGGCGTCTGTACATCCTACATACGTACTTATTGATAAGTACTGTAGATAAATACCTAGTTACCTACTTAGGTAGGTACCAATTTATTTGTGTAACTCCAAACAACCTTGACTTGCGCCACAGGAAAATTAACCGAATTATGCCTATTCCGCCTCTGTACATTTATGTGCTTGAAATATTAAATAAATAAATACATTATTGCATTTTTTTGCCCTATTATGTACGAAGATGTCACGAGGTAAACCGCACGACATTTTTTCTTATTTTACAAATCACATGATTCGGAACTTTCCGTTTTCCTCAAACACCAACACTTGTTTGTCTCGTATCTTATGCCTAACCTACCTTTTACCTAACTTGTCCAAAATAAAATTGTGATTTTTATGTTAGGCTATAGGTTACTTAATATCACGCTAGGACCATTAGGAGCCGTGCATAAATAAAAATAAAAAAAATTTAAAAACCCGACTGCAACCTTATACTAAAACTAACTGAAAAGCTAAAAACAAGCCCATTTTAAATTAAATAAAAGTTGGAAGCAGGCGGGTCCCATAACCATTATTATAGTTTCAAACTCAAATGGGGTCCCCCTGCTTCCAACTTTTATTTAATTTAAAATGGGCTTGTTTTTAGCTTTTCAGTTAGTTTTAGTTGGTACTAGCTGCTGCCCGCGACGTCGTCTGCCTGAAGGCTCTACAGCACCAAAAATACCTAAGATGCCAGTGTCGCTATAGCATTATAAGTAAACAACTTTTAAAATAGCATTAAAATATAAGTTTTTTTTGCAAGCGAAGCAAGTGAAGAGAGTTATATGGGAGTCCTGCTGAGTTCAGTGTGGTGTGGGGGATGTGACTGAAGGAAATAGAGAAAACAATGCAGGAATACATTCCAGGACACAAAAGAGTAAAAATACGTACAAAGGCATCATACCTTAAAACACTTCCCTATAAACAACGTTGGTAGTTATGCTGCCAGGAGCCAAAATGTAAAGAGAGTCAGGACTGGTGACGCGGGAGCAAGCGACGTACAGTTGTCCGTGTGAGAAGCAACTCGTCCTGAGGTCGACACCCGCTGCCCTCAGTGTCTGCCTCTATTGATGGTTATCGCGAAGCAAACACTCACGGGGAACTGTACGCGCTTGAACTGGAACGGGAAGATATGAGGTATGAGGGGAATGCGTGGTATAAATACTGCCTCGCCAACGCCACAACCCGTAAGAATTTCCGCCTCAATGGTGTGTCTGTAGAGCGAAATGACTTTAGGGTGGGTCCCGTTACACAACTTCAGAGGAGATAGGTTCCGAAGAAGCATAATCGGGACACCGACCTTCAGCTTGATGGTATGCGCTGGAAGTCCACTTGCTGACAGGGAGTTCAGAAATTCCACGGGATAATGTGTGGCGTCATCTTGCTCGACAACAGTGTTTATCGAGGTGTAGACCACTTCATTCTCCTCAATTTCCGAGAGAATGCATTCGTTAATTGCTGCAGCCTGATCATTTTTGGACGTCAAAATGGCCCGCTCACACACCCAAGAATTCTGCAGGTGCAGTATACGACTGATGTCCCCGTACACACAGCAAATGAGTTCTTCTAAGCTGGATACCACTCTACCGAGAGACTCTGGAAGCACCACCTGTCCACCTCTCTCTTCTGGTAGAGTGCCTTCGCCAAGATTTAGAAGGACATTGGAGAATTCTTGAGCACGTGCATTGCCGCCGAGCCGAGCTCTCATATTAATGGTCAAGCGCAGCGTACGAACTCGTGACCACAACGAAGATAGTTTCAACGAAGCATTCACCTCGTCAGCCCTCGATCCCCGTGTCACCACGGGAAGCGTTTGCCGGAAATCGCCACTGAACAGAACAGCTGTGATACGACGCATCAAATGTTCGTTCCTGCGGATGTCTTGCAGGATTCCGTCCACGGCCTCAACTGCCTTCCTATTGGCCATCGTACACTCATCCCATACGATCAAAGAGCAATCCTTGAGCACGTGTCCCTTATCGCTGTTACGTGACACACCACAAACAGGCGTTTCGGCGCTCTCTAAATCGATAGGAATTTTAAACATGGCATGTGCTGTCTTGCCACTCGGAAGCAGTGTGGCAGCGATTCCCGACGACGCTACAGCAATAGCAATTTTGCCTTGCCTGCTGACCTCTGCAAGTATCCAAGTGGTAACAAATGTTTTTCCTGTTCCACCAGACGCATTCCAAGAAAAACATTTGACCCTGGTTATTTCCCAACGCTTTCAAGGACGGTGTCATAAATTTGTTTTTGCTCTGAAGAGAACAAAGCGACATGGTCATTTCGCCCGGATCGTAATTTGTCTCAGCGTTATACTCCCGATTTACACGGTCTTGATGCGGTGATCATTGGGGAGCTGGTAACCCATATTCGATCAGTGGATTGCCGCCGATAGAAATGACCACATCTTGAAGTGAACTGAGACAGGTGTTCAGCACGCGTTCATCAGTTACTCCGACTTCGTCTCCAGTAGAAACATAACTTTTTTGTAATACTTAACACCGCATTTTTTTTTTATTGTCGTCCTCAACTCTGCTCAACATTTTAAGGGTTTTGTTGGAACTTGAATTTGTCAAAACGAACTATACGATACAACTTTTATGAAGAAAATGTACATTGCCATCTATGAATTTTAAGAATAACTAACTACTAACCTCGCCAACATGATCAAATTTAAATTATTAATTTCCAAAAAGTGTCAACATGTAACTTGATTTGATTTTTATGAAAACTCATAGATGGCGCTGCTTCAAAATTTTCTTTATACTACTAAAATTCATTAAACTATGTTTTTTCTGCCCAAGTTACTTAAATGGCGTAGTTTTTATAGTGTAAAGCTAGATAATAGCATGGCTTACTGAAAAACAACATTTAAATATGCGTCGTTAGATTACACGCTGTCACAGAATGCGTAAGAAAAATAAATATTCACAGCTCCTCCCCCATAGGTGATAGCGTGATAATATGTAGCCTATATGTTGACCCGACCTCTTAGTAATATTCATGCAAAATTTTAAGTAAATCCATGCAGTACTTTTTGAGTTTATCCCGGACATACAGACAAACAGACAAAAATTCTAAAAACTATATTTTTGGCTTCGATATCGATTGTAGATCACGCCCCAAGTATTCTTTTAAAAAAATATTCAATGTACCGTTTTGACTTTCCTACGATTTTATTATATGTATAGATAAGGTTGCAGTCGGGTTTTTTAATTTTATTAATTACCTTTTTTAATTTCCAGCTTTTTAGTTTATATAAATGTGAATGATTTCGCAGACGATTTAGTTCTTGGTACGTATTTTTTACGATTTGTCACTTCCAATTACTTTTAACCATATAAGTTGAATATATTTTTGTAATCACCATTTAAAACCCTTTCTTTTGACACCCCACTCGATAGGTTTTGAGAAAAAAATATTTTTTGAATAATATGGCGCCAAAAAACCGCCATTTAGTTTTTTTTATTATTTTGATATACCCAGTGTCACTTTCACAGTCAATACGAATCTAACGACACCTCTCAAGCTAAAATCCATCGAGCCATTCAGGCCACAGAGCGTGCCAAACAATTATACATACAAACATACATACATACTCTCGAAAAACATAACCCTCCTTCTGGCGCCGTTGGGTAAATAGTCAAAGAACGCTGAGCGAAAACGAAGTAACAGCGCGGGGAGGCGATGCGATGCAACGGGATCGGTCGGGGTAACAAGAAATTTAACGCGAACGAAGTCGCAGGCTGAAGCTAGTAAATAATATTATGACACAGCCAATAAATGGTGCTAAAGTATTTAAACCTAGTACCTTGTCCAGTATCTTGCACAACGAGAGCAACTTTCATTTGTTATTAAGGGCACTTTTTAGGCTAGTTACATAATTGTATATCGACCAGAGTTTTTACAGAAATAGTAGTTATTGTAATATCTTACTTTGTGAAGTGACAGTAGCTTTCGAAGCATTTATTTATTTATTTTAGGATCTCCAACAAAAGATATACACAAAACGTTATGTGGTTAATTGACGACAAAGTATTTGGTAGGTGTACTCTTTCAATTACAGGAGACCACAGCATGCACAATAAAATGAACAACTAAGCTAACAAATTAAATACCTAATACATAATAAAAGAAAACATTTTGACAGTAGAACATAAAAAAACACAAAAAAAAATATATATTATTTATTATTTAATTGATTATAAATTGCTCAAGTATTATACAAGTATTCTAGAATCAACTTAGCCTATCGCAGTCCACTAAAAACTCAAGCATTTTTTTCCGGTATGATCTACAACGCTACATGCGAACTTCGCGTCAAACTGACGTCACGCAAAACCCTGCATCTCGCAAGCAGAGTTTACCGCGCAACTAGCACATTATACAACGGCCCGACATGAATCATTGGGCAGTTGCCCGCTACACACAACACCCGTCTGGTCGGAGGAGCTTCCCTTTTCTATAGAGTATGAGTGAATATACACCTTGTTCCTCATACCTCTATAAAACCATTTACAGGCACTTTTGATCTGTCAAAAAGTCGGTCAGTTAGGCAGAAAGTTGATGCTAGTTGCCCATTGCAAAACGTAGATCTATGTGGAGAAGAACTGCCGGAGATGGGGGCCCATGCCAGGCTGCGCCACAATACCCTGTCCTCCGCCTTCTGCATCCAGTCTGTCTCAGCCGCCTTCTTTATAGGTCATCCGTCCATCTAGGGGGGGGGGGCGTCCCACTCTACGCTAGCCGATACGCGGTCTCCACTCTAGGACTCGTCTGTTCCACCGGCCATCGGTCCTTCGACAAACATGGCCATCCCACTGCCACTTCAGTTTCTTTACTCTGCAAGCAAGTGTTCTAGAATAAGAGCGGCGCGGTTCGCCGAACGGCGACGAAACAATAGAAAATCAATTGTGTCTCATTAGCGGAGCCTGACAGATTAAATAAAGAAAAGGGAAAGACTACTTTGTCTATTGGTCCTTGACGCGATGCTGAACCGGTTCTAAATTCGATCCCCAGGTTGGCCAAAGCGCAGTTATTAGGTTTTTTCCTTAAGGAATTTCTCAGTTAGGTTAGTGACCGGTTTATGGGAATAGACTCGCCTTATCTATGACGTGGGTTTTAACTGGCTACATCCTTATTAGGTTATACCTATACCTAAACCCTTTGGGGAATTCAGGTGTTTTATGTTATGTTGTAAGTAGGGAATTTAATGGCAAGATATTAATGGCAAGCGACATCGCGGCAGGCCCAGACGGAGATGGCAGGGTGAGCTGAACTCCTTCAACTAGAACTGGTCCTTAGCAGCTTTAAACAGAGAGGAGTGGAAAGAGAGTAGGGAGGGAGGCCTTTGCCCTGCAGTGGGACATCACAGATTCACAGGATAATAATAATAAGTGCGGATTTTGGGATCTCTCCCTGGTTGATCACACACGATAAGTAGATCTACCATCCACACCTAATGTACACACGCTCAGTTTTTGTTTAGTGGTTTGAAAAATCAACTGTTCCATACATTTTGGCATTGTATGTGTATTGTGAACACGATGTCTTGAAAAGCTGTTTTTTTTTTCGCGATTACGAAGATCTCATAGACGAGTTCCTTTTCAGGTTTAGGGTGAGCAAACTAAAAATTAATATTTATTAATTGTTTATTAAAACTTTATGCACAAGAAAACTGCTCTCAAATACGATGGCAGAAAACATCGCATCGTGAAGAATCCCGGTATGTCCTAGAACCAAAAATTCGAAGGGATGTGACATCTACCAGCCCGCACTGGGTCCGCGTGGTGGATTGAGGCCTCTGTCCCAGTAGTGGGAACTTTATAGACTGATTATGCTATGCACAAGTAAAAGAAACCCATGTAATAAAGGCGGACTTAATGCCTGAGGCATTTTCTACCAGTCAACCTTAGGGTGATGCAGAGACAAAAAAAATTAAAAATGCTTCTTATTTCCAGCGGGAGCAGAGGTCAGTCCGCAGACTTCCCTGAACGACTACCTGCGCAACTACCTCCAGCTACATGGCACGAAGGCGATGTGCCACGAGGGGGGCTGTGGTGCCTGCGTCGTGTCTGTGTCGCAAGTCCACCCTGCGACGAAGGAAAAACATGTGTTCGCCGTTAATTCTGTAAGTTATATCAGACATAAAAAAATGGGAGTGGGCCGGACACGTCTCACGAATGCACCCGGAGAGATGAGCAAAAATCGTCACTCAATGGAAGCCTGAGGGAGGACTATCGCCGTCTAGGTAGACAAGGGCGAAGGTGGCTTCAGTATTTTCAGACCATGTTAGGTTTCTACCAGGTTTCTGTGTCTTGGATGTTGTGTCATCTTGGCAGTGGTTGCAACTTGGAGAACGTGCGCTACGTGTCTTGGAGCTCAATTCCCTGACCGGTCAAAGAGTTATGGGTTTGGCTTGGTCGGTCAAAAGATGGCGTCGTTACTTTACAATGTTTGAGCTCGAGGTGAGCTGCACGATTAATGACAAATGCATGCACTGATTAGAGAGGTCCACTCAATCTGTGTGGTTCTTTTTTCAAAAGACCATTTCAGACACCAATCTACATGGTCTGCACATGATCTGACCAAGATTATGTCTGGACTTTTTAAAAGAGACTGTGACCTCTGAGTTTGATTTGGACTGTCTTCTCAGAGTATTGAGATAGGAAACGCCGACCTCATTTAGTTTTATTTTAAAAATATGATTGACGTGTAAAATGTGTTTGTAATTTTGTACAAACGTACTTACAGAAATAAAATAATTTATAATTACCGCCGTAACTGCGAGAGAATACTATATCTAGCATAAGAACCATCTACCAATGCTTTGCTAGTCCTAACCTAGACCACCATTACTGAGGTATTCCTCGTAGCGCTCCCGTTTTGAAACGCTCCCATCTAAGCGCTCCCGTTTTGTTCCTCCAAGCGCTCCCAAAAGGAGCGCTTCGAGGAACGATTAAAAATATTAAAATTTATTTCCTCGAAGCGCTCCCACGTTTAAAAATAGGGAAAAGCATGAAGTAATGAATTATATCGATAATTTTTAAAAACTCATGTGTGCATCATCGACATCGAAGTTGCTTAACCAAATTACAAAATTGAGAGAATAATATCTTTTTGCTTTCGGCACTCTTATGTGTATACAAGGACCAAATGTTATTGTGTAGGTATTCAAAGAGCCACACGTCTTTATTGTACACCGCCACACACTGTTCCCATCCTTATTAACTTTTATAGGTCTGTATATATAATTATCACATAACAACACTTTCTTTCCTTTTTTAACCGACGAAAAAACGGAGGAGGTTATCAATTCGACGCGTATATATATATTTTTTTTTATGTATGATCACGCATAACTTTTTACAGAGCAGTCCGATTTTGATAATTCTTTTTTGATTAGAAAGGATATACCCCGAAGGAGGTCCCATATAAACTTGGAAAAAAAAATCCAACCCTAAGGGTAGGAAAACAGGGGATGATTGATAGTTCACTCACTGATTGTAATGTATGACCACGCATAACTTTTTACAGTTTAGTCCGATTTTGGTAATTCTTTTTTTAATGGATAGAACATACCTCGAAGTTGGTCGCATGTAAATTTGGAAAAAAAATTCCTACCCTAAGGGTGGGAAAATAGGGGTGATTTGTTGTTCATTCACAGATTTTAATGCTGAGCTATGTATTACAATTAAAATTAAAGGCCTATCTATGTTGGTATATAAAGCCTGTTTTTTTAAGTATTTTACTATACAAAAAATAATAGTTAAAGTAGGATTATATAACAGTTAATATCTAAAGTAAGGTAGGTAGCCATTTTAAAAGTAATCAAAAATTAAGCATGCAGTAATAAGTAAATTATAGCCTCAAAAAATTATAAAATAAAAACTTTTTAACAAAAAAATTAAACCTCCGAAAAAACTGAAAAGCGAAAAATAAAAACTTTTTTTATTTTACCTTAATAAATATGTTCTTAAACTAATGCAAGTATACCTAAAAAATTTTGAGTCGGCGCCAAACAATCAATGAACAAAGATCACTAAATTACCTTAAATTTATAGAAATAGCCAAATTAATAATGCAACGTGAAATCTCCAGCGCTAAATATACTAATAAAAAATGCGCTCTCCGCACGACCACTCGCAACGATATTAAGTTGCTTGTTTGGCGCCGACTCAAAATTAGTTAGGTATACTTGCATTAGTTTAAGAACATATTTATTAAGGTAAAATAAAAAAGGTTTTTATTTTTTGCTTTTCAGTTTTTTCGGAGGTTTAATTTTTTGTTAAAAAGTTTTTTACTTTGGACGTATTTAATTAGCACGTTTCCAGTACTTGGTCCAGCAATTGGTTCCATGCTCACACAATTATTTCACAAACTTTATTAGTAAACAAACTTGCTTCCGTGACACATTCGCGCAACTTGCGATAAACAACAAAACGCAATTTTACGTAAACACAAGTTCGGGCAATGCTCGGCTGGATTCGTGTAAATTCGTTAAACGCGACTCTCTAGGATACAATGGGGAGGCGGGGTTACGGTTTGTATGTGTGTGTGAAGGACTCACACGCCGCGCGCGCCGCATCTTTAACTCTTAGTTAAGAAGTTAGTATCGCTATTTTTGGCAAAAATTAATTAAAAAATTGTTTTAACCATTTTATCAATCGCATAGGTAGCATCACCGTTGAGCGCAATACGTTACTGGATCCCGGCTCAGAGCAGGTGATTTTAGTCAGTAGGTGGTTTTAGTCAGTAAGAGTCTGACACTCTCTCGCCCCGCCTAGGACAAGGAAAGTCATTTCTACCATTGACGTAAACGATAGACACCTCATTGCCTTATTTCTACGAAAAACTTCCGAAAAAAAAAAAAAGACGGGTTGCACTCCGGGAGTGCCGGCAGAAGTGAAAACATGAATATTAACGTTGAAATAAATCAATTATTAATTGAATTAATATAACTAAGTTTTTTTCACTATTTCTGCGTCACTTTTTTCATTAATCGATGCACTTTGTTCAATTTCCATTTTTTGAAACACTTTATTACACGAATTTTACGAATACACAGCAGTGTGGCTACTACACAGACGGGCGAGCCATCAGCTGTCCATCCACGTCCGCGTCCGCGTCCACCATCACCATCACATCACATCACTATCGCCATCACCATCGCCATCGCATCACCATCGCCATCACCATCACATCGCCATCACTATCGCCATCACCATCACCATCCATCCATTATCGTGTCTCACTTGGTTCACTTCGGTTGGCGCCGCCGTAGAAAGAGATGGGGGGGGGGGAATCTCTCCTGACGGTCACGTGTCCTGACGCGATGCCCTGACGCGAGTTTAACATTTTTTACCCATTACAAAAAATGTTCAACGCCGCTAAAGAAGTTTTCACTTCAAAAACATTGAGGTGTGCGCGGGGAAGGGGGTAGTAATGGGAAACATAATGGAGAGAAATCATAAGCTTTCTAAACAATAAAAAAATATGAATAGGTACATATGTCGGTAGATTATATTCATCTATTTGGTGGACTAAAGGATTTACAATAAAACAAAAAAAAAAAAATTACCAAACCCGTGCGAAGCCGGGACGGGCCGCTAGTTGTATATTATAACAATGTGTTCTACTTATTATCGATAATTTCAGTTAGTATAGTCCCATCTCTATCCGAAAGTTAATCATGGGAGCGCTTCGAGGAAATAAATTTTAATATTTTTAATCGTTCCTTGAAGCGCTCTTTTTGGGAGCGCTTGGAGGAACAAAACGGGAGCGCTATCTACGAGGAATACCTCCCATTACTGACTCTTTTAGATCTTTACTGCGACATCTACGTACCTACTACGTAGTAACAAATCAGGCACTCACTCACACAGACACACCTACTCATTCATCTACACAGCTACACTCACCCCAACATACACATCCGGCACGTATTTTCCTTGTTACTCGTATTAATCCATTGAAACTTTTTTTCCCCTTTTGTCCCCGTTTCTTATCTTCAAAATTAATTGTATTAATTTTATTTTATTTTTTTTACAAAGGTGCACATTACTAATTTGTAAGTAATTATTATAAATATTATAATATCCAGAATGGACGGATGGATGACCCCTGTAACACAGGCTTTGCCTAGCATGGGGGTCATTGATCATTTATTTTGTACAAGGCTATTCGCGCTCAAATTAAGTGTCACTCTGTATCTGTGTACCTTTTTATGTCAAATAAAATTTATTATTATTATTTATTATTATAGTAGGTACGGTAAACAATGGTGTGCTGAGTTAGTCAATTCTTTTATACCACTCTATTTAATTAAGGATGCCATAGGCTGATAAAGTTATAACGTTATAACGCACAAAATAAAACTAAATATTGGCAGTGTAGTGGAAAGATGAATATTTTTGCCTGTATACCAAATAGCTTGTTCGACCGTACGTAGATGTCGGTTACCTACGTAGGTAAATCATTATAATTGACGTAAGTGAAGATAAAAATATCATAATTATTGCAGTAATATTCCATGTGTGTACAATGGTGTAATAAAAATAATTTACTCTCAAGTTGTAATTTATGATCATATCTAATAGCACCTCTTTGGGGCCCGTAGCCAAATAATAAGAAAGGAAACAAAGAGACAAAAAAAAAAAATTTAGCACAGACTTAAAATTTTCGTAATTTTTTATTTTTTTTTTTTTAATTTAAGTCTCAATCTGTCAAAAATATCTTTAATTTCCCTACATTTTGACAAGTTTTTGACATTAATTGTTTGTCGCCGAGATGAGACTGCGACTAGATTTTGAACGTTTTAAATTACGAGAATTGGCCTTCTGATAAGTAAGTACATACATCAGATAAAAACAAAAAATCAAATACTTAAAAAGTGTAAAGTCCGATGTAAGAAATTAGCAGGAAAATGTGCCTCACGGCTGCGCCAAAAAGGTTCAGTTCAGCAAAATAAAATAACAGCCGCACACCGCGGTTGGTTTGTGGATGGGTGGCCATCTTTACATACCCAGACCGCTTCGTGCCTCGTGTCATTCGCGGATCTTTGAGTCTTAAAGGGTCGTCAGAAGTCCGAAAGTCTGACGACCAGTCTTACCAAGGGGTATCGTATTACCAAGTCACTGGGTTGTGGAGGTCAGATAGGCAGTCGCTCTATGTAAAATACTGGTATTCAGCTGCATCTGGGAGCCGGTAAGACTGGAAAGCGACTCCAACAAAAAAAAAGAAGGAAAAGTCTAGGCAGATGATAATGATAAGCTAACCATGGCATAATACCTAGTTAGTGCTGGGAATCGAACTCATGCAGCAGTAGCAATTGCGACCACTAAGACCAACGAGGCTGTCTATTTAAAAGAAAGAAAGAAAATACGTTTATTTGCGGTGAACATGACGCAAAAAAGAACATTAAACACAAAAAAAAAGATTATTTAAGATTAAAACCAAAATTTTATTGGGTATATACTAGCTGTTGCTCGCGATTTCGTTTGCGATCCAGAATAATAATTGACTTATTTCCTTCCCCAGGTTATGGTCTACCCATGTGCCAAATTTCATCTAAATCCGTTCAGCCGTTTTAGCGTGAAAGCGTAACAAACAAACGTACAAAAAAATCAAATATTTTCTCTTTACCTATCTAATATTTGTTTAGTAGTGATATCTTAACACTCCGTTAAGTGTCTAGTCTGAGTCTGACTTCTCGATAAATAGAAAGAACCGGCTATACAGATGGTAGTCTTGCCCACTCGTAACTTGAATAAAAAACATGTCAGTCAGTTTATTTTATTTTCGTAGGTATGGGTTTCATCGGTCAGTGTCGCTAACCGAGGTGATTCAACCACACAAGTTCATGGACATGCATTGTTTCTTGATCCATGTTGAATACTACTACTTTAAAGTGATTATTTATCGGTAATACGTGTTTTAATGATAAGATTTATGAATTTATGATCTATTATTTATTGACGACAGTCCTTTATTTCTTGTGCAACCATATAATTAATGTTTGTTTTCGTATAAAAGTCCGAGATATAGACGTGAACAAACATTACTTAAATGTTTTTGTATATCGATATTATTCAATTTTGAGCGGCCATTGTTGGGTACATCTTTGGCAAATTTAGTGCGGCCGGACTATAATGAATTAAGTACACCTACCTATAGCTTGGGGCTAAGTAATAACAGCCGTACGGGTTGATCGACCACGTTAAGCATACCGACGAGACCCCTCCGTGTCTCGGAAAGCAAATTAAGGCGCTACCTACCTCGAAAATCTAAAATCCTCGAAAACCTACTAGGGTACCTACTAAGCGAGCGAAAGTGATGCAATTACTTTTGAAACGCAAAAGAAGAGTGATGGATGTGCGTGCGCTCGGAATTAAACGACGTATGTGCCAAAACGAATTTAATCCTTTTTTAACCGACTTCTAAAAAAGGAGGAGGTTCTCAATTCGAATGTTTGTATTTTTTTTTTTTTTTTTTTTATGTTTGTTCGCGCTTAACTCCGCCGCTTGCCAACCGATTTGAAAAATTCTTTTTTTGTTGGAAAGGGTATACTTCCCAAATGGTCCCATGAAAATTTTATCGAAATCGGACAAGCGGTTTTTGAAAAATCAACAAAAATCTAAAAAAAATATCTACATTGTCTATATTAACGATCTTTTTGTTTACTTTTTTGTGGGGTAGGTACAACTAAAAAGTGAAAAATAAAAACTTTTTTACAAAAAAAAACAACCGACTTCAAAAAAAACACTACAAAGTGATAAATAACTTTAATTTCGGAAGTCGGTGTCAAAAAACGAAAATGCGGAACATACGACACCGACTTCCGAAATTAAAGTTATTTATCACTTTGTAGTGTTTTTTTTGAAGTCGGTTGTTTTTTTTTGTAAAAAAGTTTTTATTTTTCACTTTTTTATTTAACAAAATAAAACAATGATTTTTTAAAACTACTTTGAGTAAACTTTGATATGATAATTCTCATGTTTTATAGTAAATTCCATTGAATAACTCTTTTTAAGCATTACGCCGTGATGTTGAAAAAAGTAAAAAAATAGATATAACTTTTCAATTTTTTTGTATCAAGAAAAATTCATTGAATTGTGTATTCCTTTTACACGATACTAGATCAAAGAGTCAAAAAACATATACCAAAATGAAATAGAAAAGCCACATTTTTTTTCATTGGTCCCAGCTGTCATTAGTGGATCTTTGACAGTCATTCTGGGTCGTCAGAAGACCGAAAGTCTGACAACCAGTCTACAAAGGGGATTAGTGTTACCCAGTAACTGAGTTGTGGAGGTCACAGAGACAGTGGCTCCACGCTTCAGCTGCATCAGGTTAGACTGGAAGCCGACCCAAAAAATAGTTGGGAAAAGGCTAGGCAGATGATAATTACCTACTTAATGTTTCTACTCACTCGTGGGTATGGAACATGAACAAACAATGGTAGAGATAGGAATGTTTTCCAAACATTTTAAGTTTCAATGAGTGCCATGAAAACTAGCTATAGTAAATTAGTAACATTCTAGGCTTTGTTTTGTGTTTTTTGCTTTGTTAGGTGCGGTCAATTATCAAAGAAATTCCTTTTCGACATAGTGGGCGCATGTCACAATTTCGAACGATCATTTTAGTTTAACATGCTGGCAATACTTAGTCAAAAGAATACTTAAAGTGCAAATTAAAATTTACAAGATTTTTGCTCTAAATTTTTTAACAATTTATCAAATACTAGCTGCGTCCCGCGGTTTCACCCGCATAAGTTTCGATCCCGTGGGAATATCGGGACAAAAAGTAGCCTAGGCTACTTACGGACTACTACGGGACTGTTAATTCAGGGTATCAACTACCTCCATATCTACAAAATTTTATCAAAATTGGTCCAGCCGTTTGAGCGTGAAGAAGTAACAAACATACACACACACACTCACAAAACTTCGCCTTAATAATATAAGCACAGAATACTTAAAGTAGATAATATAAGTGTGATGTGGTGTGATTATCGACAATATCTCATTACCCGAAGGACATTCGTGTTAACGCCCTTTACGACATTTTATCTGTTCTAAAATTTTTTTTTAGATCCCATCGACCATCTTCATCTTGTAGACATTTTTTTTATCTCCAGTCATTAGGGAAAACCAGGGGTAGTAATTTATTGCAAGCTGTCACATTTTTATGATGATGAACTTGCCCTTTAAAACCCGATTTGCTTTTATAACCATAATATTATAATGTGATTGTTTTCCTTTTATTACAATATCAGGATACAGTATTCAAATTGTTATTCAGGGATGATTTGGATAATCAAAATATCGGCGTGTTTTTCCCCAGCTATTACGCAATTACTCCAATTGCGTAACATACTATCAGTAACAATGGTTTCATTTTGACAGTTCAACAACTTCCATTGCGTGACATATGCGGTCCAGAATGAAAAGTATCCTTTGTCCTTCTCCAGGTCATGGTCTACCCATGTGCCAAATTTTATCCAAATCCGTTCGGCCGTTTTAGTGTGAAAGCGTATTTAAAACAAACATATTAATAGTTCAGACAATTAGGTAAGTAGATACCTATTACTAAAGCTAGGTAAATGGCCTTCAAGGGCCAAAAGTATCAAGAATCCGTAGGTACCTCAATAACCAAAAATAATGAGACATGTGTATGATCTACATATACGACTACATTCTTATTATTATGAAAAAGTATCCACTTGGTACTGAATTTAGCAACATAAAAATAACAATTTTATTTTGGACAAGTTAGGTAAAAGGTGGGTTAGGCATAAGATACGAGACAAACAAGTGTTGGTGTTTGAGGAAAACGGAAAGTTCCGAATCATGTGATTTGTAAAATAAGAAAAAATGTCGTGCGGTTTACCTCGTGACATCATCGTACATAATTGGGCAAAAAAACGCAATAATTTATTTATTTATTTAATACTTCAAGCACATAAATGTACAGAGGCGGAATAGGCATAATTCTGTTAATTTTCCTGTGGCACAAGTCAAGGTTATTTGGAGTTACACAAATAAATTGGTACCTACCTAAGTAGGTCACTAGGTATTTATCTACAGTACTTATCAATAAGTAGGTATGTAGAATGTACAGACGTCAGCACATCAACCTACCCGAAACTGTCACATTTTCCCAATCAACTTTGAACCTTATGCTTTAGTGATAAAGTTGAAAATCTATTAAAGAAATTTGACAGATTGTAGTAGGTTGATGTGCTGGCGTCTGTACGTTTGAATCGATATCATAGCCTACGTGCGTTTACGTGCTTTGAAAAGAAGAACGGAACTTTGTGTGAATACATAATCAGCCTATAAGGTTCCCACTGCTGGGACACAGGCGTCCTCTTTGTGAGAGTGAGTGGGCCGTAATCCACCACGCGGGCCCAGTGCGGGTTGGTAGATGTCACATGAGTTCGAATTTTTTGGATCTAGGACGTGCCGCTTTCCTCACGATGTTTTCCTTCGCCGTTTTGAGAGCAGTGGTGATGAATTTATTTCATCACAAAATATAGCGCCGGTCTGGGTTCGAACCTACGACCTGCAACTTGTAAGTCGCGGTGCCACTGGGCCACCAGTGCTCTCTCTGCGAAGAGTGGGCCATAATCCAACATGGGGGATCAATGCGGGTTGAAACACGTAAAATTATTTAGTTCTTCTTTCGTAAGTGCCTTTTTGGGTTGAATCATGCTTGAATAATTCTCAACATCTTTAAGAGCCTATAACTACCTCAAATGGCTTAGCGTGATCCTCCGTTATGTCGAAAATACTGCACCATTAATTTTGAAATAAATATATGGTAAAGTTGAGGATTAATGCTATGTTAGACGAAAACACGATTCCATAAAATTTTCTCGATAGAAAAAAAAAATACAAAGTTACCTCTAACCCGAACAATAAACCGCTGGTATTAAAAAAAATACGTCAAATTAGATCATAAAACTTTGCCTACTAACTAACATTACTTTAAAGCAGGTCTTATGTTATTTTTTTTATTTTATAATTACCATTATTTTCACTGTAAAAAGCAAATACCTAAACTTTTGGCGCTGCCTGCCGTCCAGCACCGCACTCTGTCTCGCTCTCACTCAGTCCGCGAGCAGTATCGTATGAGCGAGATAAAGAGTGAATTTTAGCTCAGGTAGTATAGGCTCTTAAAGATTGTTATTTGTATTTCCAGTGCCTGGTCCACATCCTCTCATGCCACGACTGGGACATAACAACGGTGGAAGGTATCGGCAACCGCAAAGATGGCTACCACCCCATCCAGGATCGCCTGGCCACGTTCAACGGCACCCAGTGTGGGTACTGCACGCCAGGATGGGTCATGAATATGTACAGGTATTGGGGAGACTTACTTTAATGATTTTATCATCACCATCAGTGCCTGAGTCTCAAAGCCTTTCTGTTATTCTGATATATACTTACAGTAGTACCTACAAAGTTCCGAGCCTAGTAGGTGCCTGTATTTAAGAGAGAACTAGCAACATATAATACATACTATTGAAGGATATAGATCACATGGACATACCAAAAAGAAAAACTAGCCCACACGAATGGTTCCGTACCATTGTACAATATTTAACACTACATAATATAAAAAAAATCACGTTTGTTGTATGAGAGCCCCCCTTAATTTATTTTATTTTTAAAATGAATATACAAATAAGTAGCTATTCTGTAAATATTTCAAGCGTCTATCTGTTGCCGTTATTAATATCGAGCAAAAAACGGCAAAAAAATGACGTCTGTTGTATTGGAGCCCCCTTAAAATTAATTTGGACCCTAAAAAAAGAAGAAACTCTGTCAGTTTAGCAATAACCAACAATCACCACAGTTACCTCAATTATTGTTTAATTGAAATACGGAAACAACATGTACTTATACATTTCCGTCCTTCAATATTTAGTTATTCCAATTCCAATGAAAATATCTTTCGCAGCCTCGACAAGTCGAACAGGACCCTGACGACGCAACAGGTAGAGAACTCGTTTGGTGGCAACATGTGTCGCTGCACCGGGTACAGGCCTATCCTGGATGCCTTCAAGAGCTTTGCCACAGACACCGACCTTGGAATTCAGGAAAAGTTACAGGTATTTGTTAGAGATATATCGGCAATCTGTTAATTAGGAAAAATCAGCATTCAAATATGGTATGACAGGATATTAAATGTGGAAGAAAAGCGAATTAATTAAAACTATTTATTAGTTTTGCCCATTAATTGGAACTAACGGTTCATATGATCATAAGGGAAAAAAGTACTTTTATTTGCGGTGAACATGACTCAGCATAAAAGAACATGTGGGGGGAAAATATTCGTCACATTTACGCAAAATGGCCATCGCTCAGCATAATGCTAAGGGGCCGTTTCCACTAGCGAGAGAATCGCGGCGATATTATCATCGTGCCGCGTATTTCTATACCCTCTCTTACGTTTCTCCACTCGGCGATATCATCGCAGCGAAAATTTGATGGCACGGCGAGACTATCGCCGCGATTCTCTCGCTCGTGGAGACAGCCCCTAAGACCCTATGCAAGCCAGAGCCGGCTGGTTTTCAGCGACAGCCGGCGTTGACGTGATGACGTCAACCGGTGCAGCAGACGATGAGATAAAAAAAGCAAAAAGCCATCACTCATAATTTCATCTACTTTTGCCTTTAATCCTGTTTGACAGTTTTCCTGAATATTAAAAACCTTAAAAAACGTAATTTTCCTGCGCATTTTGTAAAATTTTATGAATCATGGTGTGGTCTATAGAAGTGTTCAAATCTAGTTCTGCCATGACGCAATCAAAGATGTGATCAAAGTATGTGACAGTAGGTAACTGACACAAAAAAAACTGATATTTTCATCAGGATTTAGAAGACCTGCACATAAGAAAATGCGCAAAGAAGTGCACTCGTAAGTGCAGTACGTCAGATGAGGAGTGGTGCCTCATAGAAGACACACAAGGATCGCTGAAGGAACTCAGCACGGCTGCAGGACGATGGTATAAGGCATACAGCGTGGAAGACGTGTTTAAGGTATTATATTATTTGGTGGTTATTTATTGATTACCATGGATTATGCTTGCTAGAAATTTTACTCTTTAACAGCTACCATAGGTGAATATACCAACCCCCACTAGGCCCACGTGGTTGATTACAGCCCAATCCCTCTCGTAGAGAGGAGGCCTGTGTCCCAGCAGTGGGAACATTATAGGCTGATTATAGGTGAATATTACGTCCACCAAGAAACAAATATTATCAATAAATTAGCAGATATGGGGTGTTCTAATGCTCGTTTCTCATCTGTATGAATGTTCCTTTGCCCTGAAACGCTGATAAGTTTATTCATTTGTTTATGCAATACCTATATTGCTTGCCAGAATAATCATATTGATTAATCCCACCAGGTATTGGCGCGCGAAGGTACAAGTAGCTACCGGCTGATTGCCGGCAATACTGGCAAAGGTATGTCGTATTTTATCACTTAAAACTTTATTTTACTAATTGCTAAAATTAAAAAGTCATAATACATTTTCTCACACCAGGAGTATATCCAATTAAACTGGAACCGAAGATCCTCATAGACATATCGTCGATAGAGAATCTAAAACTGTGCCAATCAGATGAAAATCTAATCCTGGGTGCTGGAATGTCCCTCACTGAAGTCATGAGGACTTTCCAGCAGTGGAGCAGGAAGAATGAAGACTTCGGCTACCTGGAGACATTGTATAAGCACCTGGACTTGGTTGCGCATGTACCTGTTAGAAATGTAAGTGATTTATATATCTATCAATACACTATATTCCTGATTAGCGTAGCAGGGGTCTACAAGGACGATGCGACTTCGTGTACCACTGCTACGAGATCTCGTAGAGGTTGTTGCTGGCTGCTACGAAAAAACGTGATCGAATGTGAGCACATATTTTTAATTTCTGAACGCAATCTTATTATTATGTTGTATTTAGCGCAGAAAACGTCACTTTCTACTCTAGTCATGAATTAGGACCACCTGAGGGGCTCGTAATTTTAAGAACGTTTACAGTCTGAGACTGAGGGGAAATTTTCGTAATTTTAAGAACGTTCAATCTGTCAAAAATACGATTAAAATCCCTACATATTTGACAAATTTCTGACATGAGATTGCGACTAGGTTTTGAACGTTTTTAATTACGGGAACAGACCATCTGAATCATGTCTAGAGTAGGAAGTGACGTTATTGAGTGAGTGAGAGATCATTACACATCACGAAGGTCATCAATTCTCGTCTTTTCTTCACGCTCTTTCTGGATTATATTCTTCTTCTATTAATCATAAACTTATATTTCCTGTTCTTTATTTCAGATAGGAACAATTGGAGGAAACTTGGCATTGAAGAACCAACACCATGACTTTCCGTCTGACTTGTTCTTGATTTTGGAAACTGTTGGAGCCACCGTTACCATAGGTAACTAAAAGCCAAAAGCCTTATTTAGCAAGTCCTTTTATTTATGGAGAGAGCATGGCCCAGCGGTAACGGCCCTGACCTTCGAGTTTTAGGTGGACATGTGACATCAACCAATCCGCACTGGGCCACAGAGGGGCTGGTTTCCCAGCAGTGGGAACGTTATAGTCTGATTATGCTATGTTATGGGGCTGCTGATTCTAACAAGTTGCTGAACTTTAAGAAGCCCAAACCCTTTGAAAAGTACAAACTTTTTTGACTTACCTTTTTTTTCAATTTTTCAGTAAATAGTGATTTACGCAAAGTCGAGGTGAAACTCCATGACTTCTTAACTACAGAGCTCAAGGATAAGCTGATATCTGAAGTGAAGCTTCCCCCTTTGTCCAGTAACAACCTAATTAGAACATATAAGGTAATATATAACTATAAGCCGACCGCTTAACTGAGATGTTGCCTGAGGTAGCAACGTGGTGCGGGAGGGGTTTGGTGACGTGATGCGAGAGCTCAGTGGATTCCTCAACTTGTGACTACTATTACCCCTCCCGCACCGCGCAGCTACCTCAGGCAACGTCTCATTTAAGCGGTCGGCCTATTATTAACATGGATTTATTTTATTTATATTTCGTTTTCCTGAATACGTGGTCGAATTTATTGCGACGAAAGTTTTTGAGGATGGATCGATGGATGTTTGTTACTTTTTCACACAAAAACTACCTACTGAACGGATTTTGATGAAACTTTACATGTAATATAGCTTATACGTCAGAATAATACATAGAATAATGTTTATCCTGATTTTCTCACGGGATCGACACTTATGCGGGTAAAACCGCGGATCGCTGCTAGTAGGTACATAAGTAGTAACAGTGGATCTACAAACCGTTACCATGGACGTATATGGTTTACTCTACCGTGTAATAATAATATCATTCATTTCCCAGATAATGCCTCGCGCGCAAAACGCACATGCCATAGTCAACGCCGGTTTTCTTTTTAGACTGGACACGGCAAAGACAATCAAATCCGCCAACATAGTCTATGGCAACATCAGTCCCACATTCACGAGAGCTGCACAAACAGAGGCTTTCCTCGTTGGACAGAATCTGTTCAGCAATGAGGTTTTGCTGAAAGCTCTGAGGAAGTTGGAAAAGGAGTTAGTTCCGGTAGAAGTCCTGCCTGAACCATCTGCAAGCTGTAGGAAGACTTTGGCGTTGGGGCTGTTCTATAAAGTAAGTTGTGTTTGAATTTTAGTAGGTACTCGCACACTTTGTGCGGTATCGGCGGTTTGCCTGTTATCTAGTGCATATTTGGGATGCTCCAAAGATAAGATATTTTGGCAAACTTTTGACAAAGGTATAATTTTGTCCACACGTGTTGTCTAGTCCGCATTCTTTTTCACTATCTTTAACTAAACGCCATTTAATATTTTCAGGCAGTGCTATCACTCTATCCGGACGCGAACCCCCGGTATAAATCTGGCGGTAGTACACTAGAGCGCCCTGTCTCCCGAGGGACACAGACGTATGAGACAGATAAAACCCTATGGCCGCTGAACAAACCGGTGCCCAAGCTTGAGGCACTCTCACAGGTAAATATCAGACAGACCCAAACCTTCCACTTTTAGAAACATTTATTTCAGAATATTTTTAGGCAGTGATATTTGTAGGTACTGCTAAACATGAGTCTCCTCCCTCAGGGTACTTTAGGTAATTACATGCCGAACATGCGCCTCACTGTGATACCTCGCGATCACAATTTAGCTCGCTACCTCGATGTCACCTCCATGGAAAACAAATGCATGCTAATAGACGCGCACACACATGCTGAAGGATACTTACCTCACTGCGATACATCGCGGGCTGCTTGGAGGCTTACCTCGATGCCTAACGGCAAGCATTGATGTGATCGGGCTCGTGATTGATCAAATCAGTTCGCCTCTGCTTACCGTATCTGCTTCACTATCGTGCCACCACTTCCTTTTGATTGTTTTCTTTTGTGAATTTAATTATGGTTATGGAGGTGCTAATTGATTTGATTTCATTCAACTCTTGATTGAGATTTTGGTTCTCCACTTCTTTACTGTTCAAGCGAAAACGAGAGATAAAGAATGGCGTTTTACAGGGCTATCTTTTGTAACTTTTAAGGTTCAATAATGGCTAATTCTCACCCTAGTTTGAATAAATCACAATCATTATTGTACTTCAGTTTACTTCACCTCTTCTGATCCGATAACGTTTCAATCCGTTTTCCATTGATGTAATGCAATCACATTATGATCATCATGAAGCATCATACTTATTTACTGTGTCCTGCACCTCATTAACTATCTTAAGAACAAATAACAACTATAACATCAATATATGTATTCATTATGTGCCCCACAGTGTTCAGGTGAAGCAAAATACTCTTGTGACGTATTCAATGGTCCTCGCGCAGTGCACGTAGCATTTGTGCTGTCTGATGTATGTCGTGCTGAAATACAGGAGTTTGACGCTACTGAGGCACTGGTATGTATTGAAGATCTAATCTAACCAAATGTACAGAGGCCAGCACATCAAGCCACACCAATTTGTCAAATTTTCCCAATTGAATATGAACCTTATAACTTTGCAGTAAAGTTGAAAATCTATCAAAGAAATTTGACAGATTGGGGTAGCTTGATGTGCTGGCGTCTGTACTACAATGTGGCCAATACAGAGGTACCTTTGCAACTTTTATTGATTACTGTTTTGATTTGGCGTCAAATTTACACTTTTTAGTGTAAATGTGGCAAATTCGTTATAATATGCCCTTTATGCAATTTTTTTTTGAAGTGAAAACTTCTTTAGCGGCGTTGAACACTTTTTGTAATGGGTAAAAAATGTTAAACTCGCGTCAGGGCATCGCGTCAGGACACGTGACCGTCAGGAGAGATTCCCCCCCCCCCTCTCTTTCTACGGCGGCGGCGGCGCCAACCGAAGTGAACCAAGTTTAGTGACACACGACAATGGATGGATGGATGGATAGATGGATGGATGGAAGTGGAAGTGGAAGTGGAAGTGGAAGTCGAAGTCGAAGTCGAAGTGGAAGTGGAAGTCGAAGTGGAAGTGGAAGTTGAAGTGGAAGTGGAAGTCGGAAGTCGAAGTCGAAGTGGAATTCGAAGTCGAAGTGGAAGTCGAAGTGGAAGTCGAAGTGAATTTCGAAGTGGAAGTCGAAGTCGAAGTGGAAGTGGAAGTCGAAGTGGAAGTCGAAGTGGAAGTCGAAGTGGAAGTCGAAGTGGAAGTCGAAGTGGAAGTCGAAGTGGAAGTCGAAGTGGAAGTCGAAGTCGAAGTGGAAGTGGAAGTCGAAGTGGAAGTCGAAGTGGAAGTCGAAGTGGAAGTCGAAGTGGAAGTGGAAGTCGAAGTCGAAATGGAAGTGGACGTGGACGTGGACACAATGCTGTGTATTCGTAACATTCGTGTATTCGTAACAAAGTGCATCTATTAATGAAAAAAACACGCAGAAATAGTGAAAAAAAAAATGAGTTATATTCATTCAATTAATAATTGATTTATTTCAACGTTAATATTCAAGTTTTCACTTCTACCGGCACTCCCGGAGTGCAACCCGTCTTTTTTTTTTAATAACTTGCCGGTAACAAAGTTATTGTAGCTTTTAAATCTCGCTAGCAATTAGTATTTTTTTAAAAAGCTTATTATGTTCTTTTTTTTTTAAAGAGATTGCTATACAACTATGTTTATGCTGTTTGCCTTGGCAACTATTGATAAGTCATGTTTAAAATACCATTAATAATAAATAAATAACCAATGATGATTTTTATACATGTCATTGTATAAAACAATCAGTTTATTTAAATGTAATGTAAATGAGGTTTATAATCAAATTCAGTTAATATACCAATACTTCATTTTGAAAATTGACATCCAATCTAATATTATAAATGCGAAAGTAACTCTGTCTGTCTGTCTGTCTTTTCTTCACGCCTAAACTACTGAACCGATTTCGATGAAATTTGGTATAGAGATAGTTTGAGTCCCGGGAAAGGACATAGGATAGTTTTTATCCCGATATTCCCACGGGATCGAAAGTTACGCGGGTGAAACCGCGGGGCGCAGCTAGTTATAATATAATTTAAGGACAATGCTTGATTTTCCTTAAGACAACTTATTACTTAATAGGTACTATTTGATATGAAGGTTACAACAAGCAATCACAATATAATATGTCTTGGCCGCTTGAATGAGGTCTCTGTTAGTTGGAGAACCCTGAAGTAACATGTGTTTTTAAATACAATATGTTGTTGCAAATATTGAGTAAGGGCCAAAGCACACATGCTACTTTTAGCATCGGCGATCGGCGATTTTGCGGCTGTATCGATGCCGCATCGCGTTTTGGCGACTCTGCGTTCGGACGCGGTATCCGAATCGCGCGTTTTAGCGACTGCTCCGATGCTGCATCGCGTTTTGGCGACTCTCTGCGTTCGGACGTGGTATCGGAATCGCGCGTTTTAGCGACTGCTCCGATTCTGGCGCAAATGCCAAATCGCTGCGACCGGCATCCGAATGTGTGCGGAGTGTAGCGTTCAGCCGCTGTGTCGAGCTTCCGAAAAGCGACTGAATCGCCGCGTTTGGCGTTAGCGTGTGTGCTTTGGCCCTAACTACCTATGAGTTGCCAATCTTCTAAACGATGAATTTAAATTAGACATTATCAGAAGTGATTGTGTTTTGTTTCAGTATTTTGCATTTTATGTAAATGGTAAAAAAAATATATAATTTGTTTGAAATATAACAAAAGAATATTTAATGTACAATGTACATCTTGTCTTGGGTTTTCTAGAAAATTCCAGGAGTCTTCGCCTTCTTCTCCTCCAAAGACATTCCAGGGAGGAACTCCTTTACACCATCAGAGGTGCCCTGGATGGAGACCGACGAAGAGATCTTTGCGTCAAAGAACATCTCTTACTACGGTCAGCCATTAGGTGTGGTAGCAGCGATCACCAGGAGAGCTGCTGAAGCAGCTGCGGAACTGGTCAAAGTGAAGTACAAGAAGTTGGAGAGCAAACCGGTCTTGACCATCAAAGATGCCTTGTTGGCCCCTGATAAGAGCAGACGAGTAAGTTAAAAAAAAAATGACTTCAGAAGCTGTTCTTCAGCCGATGTCGGCTTTAAAAAAGACCGATTATATTAGGACTTAGTGACCGACCAAATATGTAACAAATAAAGTTTGTGATTACGATATGGATAGACCAAAAACAACTCCAAAAATAGCAGGTCTCCTCTTCCTCTGCATCCAAATCTTCCCCCCGCTTCCTTCTGCAAGAACGACTGAATGGAGGAACAGTAAATATTCTTCAGGCTTTCGGTCCATCTGACTGATGTGCTTCTATTAAAGCCTACTCGCAGTCTGTACAAAACAGGAACGTAGTTCCGCACGCACACACACACACTCGTATATAATAGACGGAGAGCAAGAGAAAGACACATGGAGGGGAATAACGTATTTTCCTTACGTGACGATGTCTACCACTCAACTCTTACCGCTAACCGCGTTAAGCAACTTCGTTCCCAAATCACGCATTAACCTCTTTGTATAGGAGTATAGTCCTGGAGTGGAGACCGCGTACCGGCAAGCGTAGTGTGGGACGCCGCCCTGCTAGATGGACGGACGACCTAAAGAAGGTGGCTGGGGTAGACTGGATGCGGAAGGCGGAGGACAGGGTGCTGTGGCGCAGTCTTTGAGAGGCCTATGTCCAGCAGTGGACTGCGATAGGCTGAGTTGATTGATGGTATTTCAATAACTCGTAAAAATTACTTCCACAGATCCGCAAGGACGTGACAGTGGAACCGACCACCAAAGGCACGGACATCCAGCACACAATCACCGGCACCTTCACAGTACCTTCCCAGTACCACTACACGATGGAGACTCAGAGCTGTTCCACGGATGTCACGGAGAACGGACTGGTGGTGCGGTCCTCGACTCAGTGGATGGACCTGGTCCATGTGGCGGTGGCTAAAGCGCTGAATATTGACGAGAACCGGTATGTTTTACAGGTTTTTGTTAAGTTTTTGGAAAGCTATACATATACAGGGTGTCCCTGGAAGTATGGATCAAATCGAATAGGGGCGTGGGCAAGGTCATTACCAAACTTTTTAACCCTGAGAATGTCAGTGAATTTTTTTACGGTTCAAAAGTTATGACCGATTTTAATTTTTTTTTTTCAATATCCTCGCTTAGTGTTCAAAGAAATCCAAACTAATATTATAAATGCGAAAGTAACTCTGTCTGTCTGTCTGTCTTTTCTTCACGCCTAAACTACTGAACCGATTTAGATGAAATTTGGTATAGAGATAATTTGAGTCCTGGGGAAGGACATAGGATAATTTTTATCCCGATATTCCCACGGGATCGACACATATGCGGGTGAAACCGCGGGGCGCAGCTAGTTAATCATAAAAAAATACTATCAGGGCTATCTAAAAAAAAAATTTATAGCCCTGATAGTTTTCACGAATTCGATCTTTCTTCTCTTTTTTTTAGTATTTTTTTTTTTGCTAAAACGTTTGGAAATGACCTTGCCCACGTCCATATTCGATTTGATCCATACTTCCAGGGACACCCTGTATAATGACAGAGAATTTAAGGCATGCGTGTCTCGTTATTGTCAGGCATATTTTAATTACTGTGGCGTACTATTATGGGAAGTGTTAGTTATTGCGCAATAGAAAAACCGTTTGCAGTTCAAATCAGATTATTATTTCACGAACTAATTAATCACACACTGTAGGTACACGACACAAGCAGATACGGAACACGGGACCGTTTCTGAGCACTTGTTGTCCGTACGATGTCCAATGTCCAAGAGCTCCACATCGTTCTGTCGCGCTATCGTCGACCCCCACGAACTTAGGCTAGACTCTGTCAACCCCCGCCAGATGGCGCTGGCGTTCCGAATAGTCAAACGAATGACCGGTTGCGACATATACAAATCGGATCAAAATAATTAACTAGTGAAACTCTGCAGACGTGATAGATATTGTAAAGATATCTGAACATTACAAAACAAAAATGAAATATTTGATAATCATTTTTTTGGGGTTGATTTGATGGCAATGGTTAGATATCGATACCCATCACGTTTGCAGAGTTTTGCTAACTTATTTCATATGATCCTGTATTTCGTTTGATATTTACAAATGAACTGCTTTTATTGAGATATAAATGGTTACTACTGTCATGCACAGGTATCCTCATTCTTTCAAACTCCGTATGAAAGGGCTGGTTCCAACAAAGAATAAAATAAAAACCCTCATTGCGTTATGGCATCTAAGAAATAAATAATAATAGTGTTTAGAAATTATTGAAATTAGACAGTGTTTGGTAGTGCCGTGCTCAGCAACGGGCTTGCTTTTTTTCATTGGTAGGTATTTCCTCATTTCAGGATCCTTGTAGAAGTCCCGCGAGTAGGCGGCGCGTACGGCGGCAAGGCGTCCCGCTCGTCGCTAGCAGCGTGCGCAAGCGCTTTAGTCGCTCAAAAGCTCAACAGAAGCGCGACGCTTGTTATGCCTATAACACACAACATGCATGCTATAGGCAAGAGATGTGCTTGCGAATTTCAATATGAGGTAAGTACCCAAGGTATAAACATCTTCTCTTTTTATACTAAGAAGTACACGCTGATCTGATGCCGCACTTTATATACAGAAGTAGGTAGGTTAGGAAGTACCTACGGCTGCCTATTGTACCTGAAATTGGCGAAGTGTTGCCAACTTTAGAGATGCCTCTAGCAACCTAAAACTAGGGATGGCTTTAATTGTGACAGTTCAACAACACTCATTGCGTTCTTTACTTTCTTGAGCAGACAAATTTTTCGAACATATGAAGCAATGCATTAAATTAGCAATATCCTTCAAAATTATTCAAATTGTGATTGATAATATGTTAGGTGTGCAGTTAGGGTGCTGGACCGTACCGAAACTCATGCTCATGGTTCATCTACGGATGGACCCTACTACAAGGAACTACTATACCTACAATCGTTATTGGATTTTCCAGGTTGGCGTGAACAACGACGGCAAAATCCAATACCTTAACGTTACATTCTACACTGACTGCGGCTGTTCGTTCAACGACTCGCCGTCCAGTTACATCCCTGGGTCTATCACCAACCTGTACTCCAGCGAGACATGGAAGATCACCGGTTATAGTGTGCTCACTGATAAACCAAGTGAGACTTGGTGTAGAGCGCCTGGTAAGCAGCTATATAGAGCACAATTTCGTAAACCGTAACCGTCAAAACAGGTTCGAACTTACAACCTACAACTCGTAAGTCGGGACCGTTACCACTTGGCCACTACCTACTGCTCCATCACACACCAACACTGCTCATTATACAATTATACTAGCTGCGCCCCGCGGTTTCACCCGCATAAGTGTCGACCCCGTGGGAATATCGGGATAAAAAGTAGCCTATTTATGTTAATCCAGGATGTCAGCTACCTCCATACAAAATTTTATCAAAATTGATTCAGCCGTTTGAGCGTGCAGAACTAACAAACATATAAACACACACACAGTCACAAACTTTCGCCTTTATAATATGAAGTGTGATTATGTTTTATAGATACGTGCATTCGACACAGATTTGACACTACCTACGTAATTATCTAAAATCTACACCTCAGTCCCCGGTTGCTCCCATAAATTGTGACCAGTTGGTGCACCAATCACAACTGTACCTTTGAACGACTAGTCGACTACGTCATCTTAGTTTTGGTACAGACCTACCGTTCTGATAATTACCGACATGTTTACTTTCAGGTACGACAGAAGGTATAGCGTTCTCCGAACATATAATGGAGCGCATCTCCCACGCCACAAACAAGGACCACGTCGAGGTCAGACTAACAAACCTATCACCAAACCACGATGCTCTCAGAGAAATGATCTCATCATTCAAAATGGATACCACTTTTGATGACAGAAAAACTGAAATCGCCAAATTCAACCAAGAAAATGCGTGGAGGAAACGGGGATTAAGGATCTCTATCATGTCCTTCCCTATTGAATACTCAGGGAACTTCCCTGTTACCATTTCCGTGTACCATGCTGATGGCACCATCGCTATATCCCATGGGGGGATCGAAATGGGTCAGGGTATTAACACCAAAATCGCCCAAGTTTGTGCCTATGCTTTAAAAGTCCCGCTGGAGAAAGTCACAGTTCGGGGGAGTGATAGCTTTGTTTCTCCTAATTCTATGGCTTCCAATGGCAGTATAACCAGTGATTCAGTTGCGTACGCCACTGTGAAAGCCTGTGACGATCTTATGAAGAGATTGGACGTAGTGAAGAAGGACCTTGTCGAACCTACGTGGGAGGAGGTCGTGAAAAAGGCTTATGACAAAGGTAAGCTGAATATTTTATAGTTGGATGTTTTCCTTCTTATACAGGGTGTGGCGTAAATAGTGGTCCACCGTTAAGGATTCGATATACCACATAATTTACTATAACATATTACAATTTTAACCATTTTAATTGTACTTTTTTTTACAAATATCGCTCTCGAATTTGCATGATTATGTTAAAAATTAGGGTTAAAATAGAGAAGAACTAACTTGTTCTTCAAAAGCTCTAAATTGACATAAAAATACCATAATTTTAGACGATAACTTAGTATTCAGCACTAATTAACAGAAATCAAAATTAAGAAATAATGGTTTTCGTTGAAACTACAACCAATTTTGTAACAAAAGGTAGAAATGTCGTAAATAAAATACGAAGAAAAAAAAAGATATTTTTGACAATTCAAAAGTGCCTGTACATTGAAATAAATGCTTTGAGTTTGAGTAAAGTAACAACCTCGTTAACTTGTTTTAACGTTTGATAGGTATAAACCTCCAGGCATCCTACATGACTTCACCAAATGACGGCCTCGTTGGATACAATGTATACGGCGTGTGCGCAGCGGAAGTGGAGCTAGACGTGTTAACTGGCAACCACATGGTGAGGAGGTTGGACTTGTTGGAGGATACTGGAGTCAGCATGAGCCCTGAGATCGATGTGGGGCAGGTGGGTAGTTCTTTTTTTAAATTCTAAGATTCCGTGAGACTTCCATCGCAAACTTTCACGACTCCATTACGACAGTATGGTATTAAGACTGTGTTTGAGGTTTTCTGCACAAGTTTTGCTGTCGCATGTCGTTTAGGCAGTCTTTAAAGAAAGAAAGAAAATACATTTATTTAGCACAGACTAAAAGACACACAATACACCAGATACATACATCAAATAAAAACAAAAAGTACGGATCATTACGGATCTTTGCGTTTTTGCATGTTCGGTTTGTTTGCCAATGTAATCACAATAACATAGGTACATACATAACATAATTAGCCTATAATGTTCCCACTGCCTGCTGGGACACGGGCCTCCTCTCTGTGAGAGAGAGTGGGCCGTAATCCACCACGCGGGCCCAGTGCGGGTTGGTAGATGTCACATGTCTTCGAATTTTTGGTTCTAGGACATGCCGGTTTCCTCACGATGTTTTCCTTCACCGTTTTGAGAGCAGTAGTGATGAAATTATTTACACAAAGTAAAAAGTAAATCACAATAAAATTAATTTAAAAAAGAATGCTATTTCTGAAGAATTACAACACACTGTTTCATTCACCACATTTTGTAACTAACCTACAGATCGAAGGCGCCTTCATCATGGGCTTGGGCCTCTGGACCTCAGAGAAGATCGTCTACGAAGAGTCTACCGGACGTCTGCTAACGGACCGAACCTGGACCTACAAGCCACCCGGCGCTAAGGACATACCTGTGGACTTCAGGGTCATGTTCAAAAGAAATTCTAGCAATCCTGCTGGAGTGCTCCGGTCCAAAGGTAAGAAAAATGTGTTTCACTGTAATGTTTTGGCTACTTGGGATTATCAAGAGGTTTCAGGACGTCCTCTTCTTAACACGAGGTTTCGAGTTCCCAACCTGCCCCCTTATTCACAAACACTCGATATGCTTCCGTATCGTATCGAACATTAATCATTGTTATCGTAGGAGTCTTCTAAACGCTGTTCACGAGTCCAAAACCCGAAAATTTTGTCAGTTTAAATCAAATAGACGCCCGCTATTCTTCCAACAGCTATTTGCTGTTGAGGGAAAGTCAAATCAGGTTATCGAAATGTCAGGTTTTCGATACGATAGCCTGTCGTATGGTTGTGAATCAGGGCTCTGGAACGTTCCCGTTCGACTATTTCTTCGGCTTTTACAAGAAACCTCTAGACCACATTCGCATTCTCTTATCCCAATTTTTTGGGGTTGGCACTGCGTCTTCTACCATACTTCTCTATTAGTCATCCACACGTTCCAGCCATGTCATCTTTCACACAATCAATCCATCGCTCCTTTGGTCTTCCTTTATTCTTATAACCATCCACATTCATAACTAAAAACATTCCTCACGAAATTTTCCAAATTCTTCAGCATCACATGCCCATACCATGACAACTGATTGCCGCACAACTTGTCAATCACCGGTCGCATCCAATAAGCTTCCAAAGTGACAATGGTCGTTCCTGTGCTGTGCTAAAAGGAGAGCCCATTTGGCCTGTGGTAGAATAACCCCTTGTCCTAACCTTTTATATGAATACTAGCTGCGCCCCGCGGTTTCACCCGCATAAGTGTCGATCCCGTGGGAATATTGGGATAAAAACTATCCTATGTCCTTCCCCGGGACTCAAACTATCTCTATACCAAATTTAATCGGTTCAGTGGTTTAGGCGTGAAAAGGTAACATACAGACAGACAGACAGAGTTACTTTCGAATTTATAATATTAGTATGGATGGCATAGTCGCGCGATCACGCAAGGCGCGTTTATGTCAAAATCCATACAAATGAGTGCCGCGTCGCCGCGGTGGAAAGAAATTAATTCGACGATCGCGTTGATTAAGACGCCACTTAAAAACTGCTGGTAAAATGCAAACAGATTGAAGAATGTTATCACGGATATCTATGAATGTTATTCTATTATTCCAGCTACCGGCGAGCCAGCCCTAGCCCTCGCCGTGGTGGTGGCGCATGTGCTACACGACACCATCCTTGCCGCCAGGACAGAGTTCGGATACACCGACAAGGAATGGGTGGTTGTAGGTACGTTACAGCAACTGGCACTGCAGTACTCCATAACTTATAACAGCTATATTAGGAAATGGATCCTATTCAATTAATATAATTTTTAACCGACTTCAAAAAAGGAGGTTCTGTATTCGACCCGTATGTATGTATGTTTGTATGTCCGCGATTTTCTCAAAAACTAGTGAACCAATTTTGATAATTCTTTCACTAATGTGATCTACATACTTTCAGGAAGGTCGAGGAAGGTGGAATTTCGGAAGTCGGTGTCAAGAAACGAAAATGCGGAACCAACGACACCGGCTTCCGAAATTAAAGTTATTTATCACCTTGTAGTGTTTTTTTGAAGTCGGTTGTTATTTTTTTTTCACAAAAAACGGACTGACGAGTTCTTTTAACGGCCTTTAAAAAGGTTCTGTATTTTATTGTTTTTTATGTAGTAAATATGTTTTTTTAACATGCTTTTGTGTTTTCAGAATCTCCTTACAACATAGAAAATATACTCAAAGCGATATCGCCCAAAATAGAAGGCTTCAAACTAACGTAACATAAGTCCTAACGTGGTCTCTACCTAGCAAAGTTAAGAATTTCAGCAGTTTCGGAATTTAGGACCTTGCATTAATGAAGAACCTGTAAGGGTATGTAAGTATGGCTACTTGCATAGGGGTTATACAATGTAGGTCATACAAAACGGGTGCAAGAACGAGACAGTGATATGTTTTCTGTGTCATATATATGTATTTAGAAAGAGAGGTCCGCCCACAGCAGACTTCACTTATGTATTTAGAGTGTTGCCTCCACTTTTATCTATAAGCTTCTTGGTTTCAAAGTATGGAGATCACGAGGACCGGAAAAATTACGAATGCGTTCAAATATAAGATAGATATATTCCTGCGTTCTGGTAAATTAAAGTCGTATTTTAAAGACAGTTTTTTTTTTCTTTTTAAAAAATGATATCCATGATTACCATAGCAATGTAAAGACGCCAGCACATCAAGCTACCCGAAACTGTCATCCCAATGAACACTGAACCTTATGCTTTAGCGATAAAGTTAAAAAAGAGTATAACCACAGGTATATAATGGCTGTATAAGCTTATTATATTTTTAGGCCTCTGAACTATGAAATAAAACAACGTTTACGGCGTATTCCGCAGTTTATTCTGACATCTTTCGCAGCCTTTTGAGCAGTCTTTCGCTGTAATCATTCCATTTTAAACTGTATAACATTCACTAAGTCATTATTAATATTGAAACTATCGATATACACAACATTATTTTAAATATTTTGAAAAAACGGGTGCTGAAATGCTTTCATACTTAAATTGTATGAGATACAATTATATACAATTTATTTCTTGCGTCTTTTAGTAATTTCTTTCCCAATTACCATATTTAATAAGCACACACCGTTTGAACAAATATTATAATACAACATTATAATATAACATTATTAATTACATTGTACACTCAACACCCGGCTCTCGTTAGGGTAAAGTTCATGTTTTCATTAGCAGTGGGCTTGTATGTTGCTGTCATTCCATGCCGGGAGGCAGAGGTTCCACGGGGTTGGGTGGCGGCACCGGCGCCGGCACACCTACGGGCATGGGCAAACCTACTTGCATGGGCACTCCGACTGGCATGGGCACTCCCACTGGCATGGGAGTCACGAATGGTGGTGGAATCTCCTGCTGTTAGGAACAAACATTGCGATATTAGATTATGCTGCTCAAGAAGTACAAAAGTAGCAAACACTATATTTGAATTCAGAATCTAAGATACTTATCAAGTTTAGGAACAACAAACTCAATGTTAATCATGCACACAGATATAGATACACCTAGATAACGCAAGAGCACCTACTTCGCGTGCCAAAAATCGCACCAGTTTACGATCGAAAATCATAAGCGGCCACTTTCGCGCTCAGTCCTGCGTACTGCTGGCTGGGTGAGCGTGAGCGAGAGAGCGCGAGCTTGTGACGTCATAGTAGGTAGTCAAAAAGTGGCACGCTTAGTTTTCATACAGTTCGTGATACTTGCGTTATCTAGGTATATCTATATCTGTGGTCATGCATGTACCAAGTTTAAATTCCATTGCAACCAACACTTTTTGGACCGTTTTATTACAAAATGACACTCAAAAATCAACTTAAAATGCATAACACTAAAGTAGATAATTGATAAGTGGGGATGGAATAGTAAATTATCTAATTAACTTTAGTAAAACACACCTTCCAATACATAAAGAAAAGGATAGTAAACTTATTAGAAACAAAGCGGCCTTTCTTTTGGTGTCCCCTAATGGTAATGTTTAATAAGCGTTTTATTTGTGCAGAATAAACAAATCTTTTTCCTTTTTTATTCTATTTATAATTAACCAACAATAAAATAGAAATAGGAACCAACCTGACAGAAAGCAATAATATGATGTGGCAAGTTAGCCCTCTGGTGTGGCGGCATCTGTGCCACGTGTGCCTGCAGCGCCCTCTGCAGGCGCGGCGACGCGCCCACCGCCTGCAGCGCGCGCGGGTTCAAGCTGGCCAGTAATATGGCGGATTGTGGGACGAGACGCTCGCAGCATTTCACCCAGCCTTCCCAAGCTACCTTGTTTAGCCATACCTAGTGACAAACATGGTGTGAGTACTGAAAATAAGGGTACCTAACAAAATAACAAGATGGCTTCTTGCCATAAAAAAAAATATCGTATGTTCCAATAGAGTAAATACACGTTGGTACCGGCCTGTTTCCACAACCCGTTCTGGACGTTCAATAAATGTTATTTATTACGCCCAATAAAATAAACGGAGCGTAAACGTGGGAGGAAAAAACGGAGCTTGCAAAAGTATGCGTATAAATACAGAGACCATAGGGTTTATAAGAATTATACCGTAGGCCAAGGATGGCGAAACAATGGCACGCGTGCCGCTGGTGGCATGCGACAAGATAATTTAGGCACTCGCATCAATTTTTCGATATAGTTGCCGCGTAAATACAAGGGATAATGTGAACCTGGTATAAATTGTTTGGCATCTAGTTTGTATCAGCAGAAGTCGTACTAACTTATTTCATTCAAATAAATATAATTTTATATTTAATATAAAATGGTAAATGTTAAGATGACTGAATAAAAGTTAAGGTCTATTTCTGTTTGCAAATAATGATTATTATTTTGAAACTATTGCGTTATTTTCCCAATAGTCAAGAAGTCAAGATTGTTGGCATGTCATGGCCACATTAAATATTTATTTGGAAAAAATGGCACGTAGGCCTATAGAGGTTCGCCATCCCTACCGTAGGCCCTACGGTAAATATTTTTTACATAACATTTTACTGTCATGTGATCTACGCACTCAAAGAAAATTGTATCGTGCCTATACTCGCAGCCAGTAGCGTAACTATAGGGTGGCATTGGGGCAAAATGCCACGAGCCCCCAGCCGGAGGGGGCCCCCGGCCCGAGGGCCATGAGCACAGGAAGATTCTAACATAAGGACAGAAGCAGTCAGGTGTTAAATTTTGTAGGGGAAAATATGAAATGTACGCGGAAGAAGTCGTGGGAAAAGTGCTAATAAAAAAAAACCGTAACGTTGGTTGTGCTTCTTTACATTGAGGGAGGGCCCCATCCCTTGAATTTGCCACGGGCCCCAAACGGTATAGTTGCGCCACTTCTCGCAGCGGCTTATTCCACAAATCCCCTTAGATAATCCACTGCTCAGCATCGTAAAAAGGCAATGAGAACTGCAGGATGCAAGAGAAAGATCTCGTGGCGGGTCTAAGTTGATTTCCAAGCAATAATAATAAGGCGTAGTAGTAGTTTATACATAACATTTTACTTTTATAATCAAACATAATATCTTACCTCCTTCTCGATGAGCAGCTGCAATATATTGAGTACAAGTGGCCCCAAGTTAGGGTACAACGTCAACGCTTGCAGCACTGTTCGCATCATCAGCACGGGGATCTCTGGCTCTTCCGTCAACCGCTGCAGTACTGCTGATAATACCTGCAGAAAGATGGATGTATTTATATGAATGAAATGGGCTAAAAAAATGTTCGTAACAGATACGAGTATATCGCAGTCAACTAACTTTTAAGGTCCGGCGTTTATAAATTTGCCAAAGATGATAAAATAGATAAAATAGAATAAAATCGATATACAAGAACATGTATTTTAAGTAATGTTTGTTTTCGTCTAGTTAGCCTCGAGATTCTCCGTGCTAACTAGACGAAAACAAATAATGTTCTTGTATATCGACTTTATTCAATTTCGAGCGGCCATTGTTGTTTACATCTTTCGCAAATTTAGAAACGCCGGACTATAATTAACCTTTCAGTTAACAGCCTAACCTTTTTCCTAAACGTTCAACTAGCGGCTTGAACGATATTCAGCCAATGCGTTTAACTAATAAAACATTTAATGAACTGGCTGGTTGATGCTTAGGCCATTTATACAATAAGGTGCCAATGAGACGAAAAGACGAAAAAATATGAACGTTGACGTTAGTAATTGTTTATGGCACTGATTTAAAGCGGCAGTTATTTATGTATTCGAGTGGCAATATTTTATTTGACATTAATTCCGCCTTTATGTCGAAGTGGTAAGGGCGATTTTTTTGACGTGTGGTTTACCTGTGCAGTCAGCCCCGTTACCACTTTTTGTGCTATCTGACATATGGCAAATGATTAACCCCCTTATTCATAATCCTATTTTATCTCTATTTTAGCTAAAATAGGTTTATAGAACGTTTGTCTTTATCTGTCATGTTGTCATTTCTGTGTGTAAGAAAGAGACAAACCCCATATTTTAACTAAAATAGGTTTGATAAGTTTTATGAATAAGGGGGTAAATGTTTGTGTTTCGTAATATTAATTACTCACTGCTCAGAATCAAGTTATTCTAACCGAACAGACAGCTGTGCTGCTGGGGAGTTGGTTGCGCCATTTCTTTATCCCAGCGAAAGCACTAGGAAGTGATGAAGGGCGGGCGTTTTGGGCTGACTGTCAGGCAAATAAATGACTGTTCATTCTGATTTGATGTTGATTTCTGCCTGGTTAATACAGGGTGTTATAACCGATGAAGAAATTCTATGCTAAGGGGTTACTGTTCATGCTTCGATGTCCCTGCCACCCAGTATTTTTACTACGCGATTAACTACCCTCATAATAATAATAGTTTATGACCATGCGATAGTAGATCTTCTCTCATACTTACGTCTTGCGTATAAGTTTGTTTCTCAGCGAAGCATAACGCAGTTGCCTTGATGATGTACTTGAGGTCCGCCTTGCTGGGGTCTATGAGATGTAACGTCACTAACAGCTCAGCTGGTGTGACTGAAACAAAAGGCTTTTATTGGAATATCTGTTGAGAGGTTAAAGGTGATATAAATACAGAAAAAGTGAATAAAACTTTAAGCATTGAAATGTGAGCTTTATATCGTGTCACATACAGTAGGATTTCTAAAAATAAGTGAAAGTACTATAACTCCATTATCGTTTGTGGGTAGTATGAAATGTGCTATCAGGGTTATGATAAGATCACGATGAACAGTAATCCTCCCTTGATCTAATAATATATTGTGATTGATTGGCAATCGCAGTCATGTATAATGCGTAAGCAGGAATGTTGCACACACGCTACTTTTAGCATCGGCGATCGGCGATTTAGCCGCTTTTTAGAAGCTAAATGCAGCGACCAAGCATTCCACACCGCACACTTAAAAACGCCAAACGCGGCGATTCTGTCGCTTTTCGGAAGCTCGACACAGCGGCTGAACTCTACACTCCGCACACATTCGGATGCCGGTCGCAGCGATTTGGCATTTGTGCCAGCATCGGAGCAGTCGCTAAAACGCGCGATTCGGATACCGCGTCCAAACGCAGAGAGTCGCCAAAACGCGATGCAGCATCGATACAGCCTCAAAATCGCCGATCGCCGATGCTAAAAGTAGCGTGTGTGCTTCGGCCCTAATGTAATGAAATGATGGTTCAAAAATTTTCACAGCTCGTGTATGGCGCAGGAAGCTATAGTCCTATCACAGTTATTTTATCTCTCATTGTATGACTGTCAAAAACAAAGTGATCTTTATTCTCATTCTAATAAGGTTGCAGTTGGGTTGCTGCCATTTACAAGTCCGCCAAAATCACAGTGATCTTTAATCGCGTGACTATAAGGTTGCTGTTGTCACGAGAACAAAGATCATAATAATTTTGACAGACTTGTCAATGGCAGCAGCCCAAATGCAATCTTATTCGAATGAGAATAAAGATCACTTTGTTTTTGACAGTCATATAAAGTCAGAGGTAAAATACTATGAAAGGACTGTAGTGCGGCAACGAAATCCATTTAAAAAAATATCAATTTAGGGTCGGGACATATTGATCGACAGGCGTTCGACGGTTTGTCCATACAACAAGAGTGCAAAGCATGGAACGACGTACGCATCCTTTCGCATCGACGGCGACGAACGCGCTCCGGCGGCGATCGACGGCGTTCGACGGTTTGTCCATACAAAAAGAGAGCATGTGTGCTCCTTTTCAATCGGCAAAGTACAAAAGGCCGTCGATCAATGTGTCCCGACCCTTACGCAGTAGTCGCTACGAAAAACTTGTTGGAACTTTACAAATGACTACCCAATTAATAAATGGTACCACAACACCCATAACACACACAAAGTTGTTGTAATTATAAAAGACTTGCTGCGCTCCGCGGTTTTACCCGCATAAGACGCGATCCCGTGGGAATATCGGGATAAAAAGTAGCCTGTGTTAATCCAGAGTGTCAGCTACCTCCATACCAAATTTTATCAAAATTGGTCCAGCCGTTTGTGCGTGAAAAGTAACAAACATACAAACGCACTCACAAACTTTCGCCTTTATAATATTAGTGTGATAAGATGATATTAAAAAAAAGTTCTTATTATTTCAGTGTTAAATTATGATGAAGTAAGTACCTCAAAGTTTGAAAGCCTCTGGGGATGGATTTAAACCTTTTGTAATGGTTAGTACAAAATCAAACAAAAAATTCTATAGTTAAGTTTCCATTTCCAATAAATTATACAGGGTTATATTAAACTAGCGGCCCGCCCCAGCTTCGCACGGATGCAATTTTTTTTTTCGAATTTCCAAAATTTTCTTTCATACAAACCTTGTCCCGGCAATACCGATCACAACAAAAAAAGAATTAGCGAAATCGGTCCAGCCGTTTTCATGTTATGTCGTGACAACGGAAAACGGGTTTCATTTTTATACAGGGTGACTGGAAATTAGTGGCGGAGCCGTTAAGGGGAGGTAGTCTAGGGTTATTCCGACAGATATCACTATGAGACCTACCGTCCTTACTTAACCCTTTCCAAGATATTCCTACTTTTTGTTTAGCAGTTTTTGCATAAAATAATGACAGTAGCGGAAATTTTACAATTAATATTACTTATTTAGAATATCTTTGTTGCAAAACAAAAAAAAGTAGGCCAAAATCACTTTTTTTTAGGATTTATTACTATCTCTTTAAGTAGGAATATCTTGGAAAGGGTTAAGTAAGGACGGTAGGTCTCATAGTGATATCTGTCGGAAAAACCCTAGACTACCTCCCCTTAACGGCTCCGCCACTAATTTCCAGTCACCCTGTATATATAGATTGGTTAGCTAAACTCAGCAGACGCGATGGGTCTCAACATGATAAAACAAAAAATAACTTATTGTAATGAGTTTTCTTCGACTCATATTTCAAGGTCCGCGACCGCTGTTAGGCCGCGTTTACACTAGGGATGAGCGAAGATGCGTAGCGAGAGATGTGTGTACAACTAACCAATACCAACGCTAACTTAGTTCAAGCTACAAAAATGTAGCGATGTTATTGGTTGGTTTCACACACATCCCTCGCTACGCATCCTCGCTCATCTCTGGTGGGCGTAGGTGTTTAACAGCGGTCGTTGACCTCCCAAAAAATAAAATCTTTTTATTATATCAGGTTAAAATTCGAAGACATGTGACATCTACCAACCCGCACTGGGCCCGCGTGGTTGATTACGGCCCGCTCCCTCTCACAGAGAGGAGGCCTGTGTCCCAGCAGTGGGAACATTATAGGCTGATTATGTTATGTTATGTTATTATATCAGGTTTAGATATCGATACCCATCGCGTCTGCGAAATTTAGCTAGCAACTTTAAAATAACCCTGTATAACCCTATATTAGACAAATTATTCGATATTCTTCATAAAAACTTAAGACAACAAGATCAAGAGTAAGTAAAACTCTTAAAAAAGAAATAACTTAAAAACTAATAATAGTGCTTTGTGTTTCAAATATTATAAACCAACTACTACTTACAAATCATTATACTATACACTGAAATTAAAAAGAAAATCTTATTTACAATAATTATCGAGTAAAATCTGGTCAAAACCCTATACTTACAGTACTTATGTCCCACGAAGCGACGCGCGTTTTACTTGTGGTATCCAAGTGTACAAACACGTTGTGAATGTGTGCGTGAAGACGAGTGGCGTCAGCACATAACACACACACACATCCGACTTCGCTATTGTCTCGGACGGTACCGAATGCTCCTGCGCTTACACACACATTCACAGCGTGTGTACACTTGACAGGCACAAATAAAGCGCGCGTCACTTCGTGCGATAAAAATAGTATAAGTATATAGAGGTATGAGGAACAGGGTGTAAAGTTCACTCATACTCTATAAGTACTTCAAATGGTATAAGGGAGGAGTAGAGGAAAGGACGGGCTTGTGGCTAATAACAGCCGCACGGGTCGATCGATCAGGTTAAGCTTCACTACACTATAACCTTGTAAAAATAAAATGGGATTAGAAACAAAAAAAATGGTTGTTGAGTCAATATATTTTTTTTTGTCTTCATCCCATTTCAAGTCACCATCTGCCTAGCCTTTTCCCAACTATGAAAATGGTTGTTGAGTCAATATATTTTTTTTTGTCTTTATCCCATTTCAAGTCACCATCTGCCTAGCCTTTTCCCAACTATGAAAATGGTTGTTGAGTCAATATATTTTTTTTTGTCTTCATCCCATTTCAAGTCACCATCTGCCTAGCCTTTTCCCAACTATGAAAATGGTTGTTGAGTCAATATATTTTTTTTTGTCTTCATCCCATTTCAAGTCACCATCTGCCTAGCCTTTTCCCAACTATGAAAATGGTTGTTGAGTCAATATATTTTTTTTTGTCTTTATCCCATTTCAAGTCACCATCTGCCTAGCCTTTTCCCAACTATGTTGGGGTCGGCTTCCAGTTTAACCAGATGCAGCTCAATACCAGTATTTTACATGGAGCGACTGCCTATATGACCTCCACAACCCAATTACTGGGTAATACGATAACCCTTGGTAAGACTGGTTGTCAGGCTTTCGGGCTTCTGACTACTCGTAACGACTGCCAAAGATCCACGAATGACAGCCGGGACCAACGGCTTAACGTGCTTTCCGAGGCACGGAGGGGTCTCGATATGTAAAGATGGTCACCCATCCACAGACCAACCGTGGCAAGCGTAGCTTAACCTGATGGATTGACATGTGCTGCTGTAATTATTTAGCCATGGGCCCCTCATCAGATAAATTTGACATGATTCTTTAAAAACTTACCTGGTGAGTTCTCATCGTGAGGGTTCTGCAGTCCCAGCAACTTGTTGAAAACTTCTTTCACAACCATTGGGTTCAGTTTTATTAACTTTGGTAGAGCTGCCAGTATCTATGAAAAAAAAAATAAAGAAAAAATTGTACTAACAGATTTTTTTTTTTTTAAATAAATAGCTATTCTCCACTATTTCGATTCGTCACCCAATAAAATCGGTTCAATTTAAATAGTTTCTAGAAACTCACAATTTAGTATACGCGTTTGTAGACTACTACAATTTGCGCGTGTACTTACTAAAGTGTGGATTTCTTCATCGGATAATGGAAAACGCCCTAAACCAGTTATAGAGTACACCAGTACATCAAGCTACTACAATCTGTCAAATTTCTTTAATAGATTTTCAACTTTATCGCTAAAGCATAAGGTTCAAAGTTGATTGGGAAAATTTGACAGTTTCGGGTAGCTTGATGTGCTGGCGTCTGCACTAATGAAATTGATTATAAAGTTATTTCTAACTACGATATCTACTTACCTCCTTCTTCGATAATCCAGTGAGTACAGGTATGAGGAACCGAACGTCGGAAACGCGCGTCGCATACAACTCGCGCACTTTTGATACCAACTCTTGCGATGGCGGCGCTGTAAACAAAGATTATTAAATGTAATGTAATAGCATTATTTTTTGGTAATTCTTGGCAGGGCTTGAGAGACAATCATTTTCTACAGGAAGAATATTGTAACTGTTTACGCATCTATATGGCTCATCATTCAACCGAAAGAAGGCAGCTACACACCAGAGGGAGCAGGGGGACGGCAACACTCGACCAACCGAATGCAGACGTGCGCGCACGCATACGCGCCGCGTCCGTCCGCCTACTCACGCCACCTGTCCCTATATCTTGTAAAATTGCATTAAAAATAAATGTCTCATATTAACAACAAATAAAAGAAAATCATTGAAGATCTCCCAAGTCCTGAAGACCTCACACACACACACATAATCAAGAACAGTAACATAGGTACACATTTCTGTTAATTTAATTGCGTTTTTCGTAAACACGCAAACGGTCACCGACGATTTCCGTATATTTAGCTTGAACTAGAAACTAAACTTTACAAGATGATTGTTTACTTCTCTGGCCTGGTAATTATTAGTTTCTAAATCCTACCTTTCTCAGTGAATATATGCACAAGTCTCGTGAGCAGGGTCTCAGCGCCGCGCGGACACTCGTCCAGCAGCGCGCACAGCGCGGCGCTGGGCGCGGCCTGCGCGGGCTGCGCGAGCGCGGCGGCGCGCGCGGGCGGCTCCACCGCGCGCAGCACGCAGCGCTTGGCCTCCGAACCCGCGCAGCCGTACACTCGCGCTACTTCGATTATTAATTCTGGAAAGTGTTTTGTAATTCTGTGAAGTGGTTGTTGCAGGAATGTTTTTACTCAATTCACGAGTTTTTTGTAAAATGTCCCTGTAAATTTTTTTCTCTTGATCTGGTATCAAAATACAGGCATAAGTAATTATTTAAGTTAATTAATATGTTGTTAATGTGTATGTAATTGTTAAATGTATTGTTTTATTTATAAATAATATGGTAAAAATGTTAGTATATGTATGGTGGTAATGGTATGGTGTGTAGTATATAGGTATATAATATAATAATTAAAGTAACATTTAAATTTTTTAATTAATGCTAATGTAAATAATGTACCTGAATTGAAAATTTATGTAAACTGCATTTAATTGTAAATTGATTTTGCATACCGTTAAGACGGTGAGACATGTAGCACTATGCAATGTTATGAACACCTTTATAAACACCATGTTTCTGGCAAATAAATATTCTATTCTATTCTATTCTAAAGAAAAATATACGATTTTTATAGTTCTCAGGTTACATAGGTATTGCTGTGTGCCCGATGGCATTTCCCATCAGCATAATGAGAAACTTCCATACAAAGTTTTTGCCCTATTTAACCAATAGGCGATGGTGAAATAAATATACTTCCTTAGTGCATAAAGGGCTAAGGAAGGAATACGGGTGGATTTTAGTCAGTAAGAGTCACACTCCCTTCCGCTCCACCCAGAGCGGGAGGAGTCATTTAATGATTTCCCACCATAAAAAAAAGGGCTATTGTGCAAAATTTCAAGTTTCTAAACCCAGCGGTTTAGGGTGTGCGTTGCCTGTTAGTGAATTTAAGATGTTTATTAAGTAGAAGAAGGTTTGAATGGTGGTCTCCAGTGGAGATTATTAAAAGCCATGACATCCTATGGTGTTCAAAAAAGTTTTTAAATTGGACTACGGTTTACAATATCACTAAAAATTAATAGAAGCAGATTTAAAAATCTATGAAATCCAAATTCGTCACCACATTTCCATCGAATATTCACTCTGTGTCGACAGATACTGGAAGAAGTATCTTATAATGGAGCCACAAAAAAGCTCCATTTACGAAACGTCTTTAAAATCATGATATTACCTTCTTTCTCGGGTAGCAGCGCCATCACAAGGTTGAGACACATATGGTACATGTCGTCGGTCCACATGGTCCTGACGCCAAGTCTAGTATCGTTCAACTCCGGCGGCGGGTGGTTCAGCGATATAAACCCGAGGTACAGCAGGGCATGCTTCTCAATGACCTTGCGAACAGAATCCGTACTGCGCTTGTAGATCTTTAGGGTTGATTTTAGAGCAACTTCGCGTATTTCTTCGCTTTCGTTCACTGGAAAATGAGTTGCGTTTCGTATTGAGTTACAGAATTGTATCATTGAGAAAACTGTCCTTAGCTGGATAGCCTGCAAATCTTATGAATTAAGGTGGAAATTGGTACAATCCCTACATTCAGCTAAAGTAAAATAATTAAAGCCCCTGCTGCCCAGTTTCAATCCACTTGAAATTGACATTGACAAATTGTAAGCAAGCAGAGACAATTTTTTTTTCTTGAATTAGGTAAATGCAATTTTATTAAAGTATTTTGCTTTTATATATGTTCACAAATTTAGACACTAGGATATGGGAGACATAACCTTATTGGATTTTACTTCGTGTATAACTTTTACTGTCATTGCAAATCCGATAGACAAAAGACAAAACAAAAAATACTCACAAATATGACACAACAGCGACGTAACATACTTGTGCGCGCGCGGCGGTCTCATTATACACAGCTCTTCCAACAACTCAAGCGCTAACAACGCCACCTTATCCTCCGTCACCAAATGCTTCAAATAATCAACAGCCTCGTCGGTCACCACCGGACACTCGGAGTACACCTTCCTCAACAACATGTCCTTAGAACTCTCTATCAAAGGATCTCCTCTCTCGCAGACCTGCGTGATCAACGCACATAGCAACTGGTTGTAATTCTGATCGTGTTTTTCATGAACTTTTGGCTGCAACGTCACTGGGTGACGGTTAAACCCTTGCATAAAAGCATATTCTTCATACAACCACGATAAAGCTAAGTCAATCCTGTTTGACGGGTCTTCTAGTATGTAATTCAGCACCAACTCCCTCAGTTCTGGTGTATAACTTGATGCGAATATCGTGATGAACTTCGCACGAATGTTTGCCACTCCTCCGATCACGCTTTCGGTCTCCGCCTTCAGTATTCTACCGACAGCTTGCGTTATCAACCTCTCTTTTATTTCTTTAGGAATAGGACGCGTAATTTCCTGCAGTTTTAGTAACTTCACTTTCTGTTTTAACTTAGGAACTGTAGGTGTTGGGGGAGGAATAGGCTTTTCTTTCTCCTTCTGTTTCCTCTCCTCCTCTTTCAAATGATCCTGTCTCGTTTCCTCCATAAGCTTCGACACGGCACTTTCGATCTGTCTTTCTGCTTTCGTTGACTCTTGTAACTTTGCTACAGCATTTTTGAGCGTCACTTTTTCTTCGTCATCTCTTAGTAACGGTATTTTTGATGCCACGTCAGAAAGTGCAGGAGTTGGAGGCACAGGTACAGGCAGAACAACGGGTACCTGAACAGGCTCTTCTTTGTTATTAATCAACGCAAGTATCATTTTAGCTAGATTTTTCTTTTGTGCTTTAGTACCGGAATTAGGAATAGGTTTGTAGGAGTTCACAAATGTGCTGGGCATTTCGTTAGGTAGATAGTTAACAAGAGTGTGCGTGACGAGTTTGACAACATCTTCGACGTTGTTGAGACCTTCGAATAGCGAGTCCTCGGTCGGAGTTACTGGTTGTTTCGGTACAGCCGGGAGCGCGCTAGCCGCAGGAGGTAGACTATCGTCATCAAACATGTTGAACTCACTCCTGCTGTTACTATTACTGTCACTACCCTGACTGTTACTCTGAGGAGAATCTATCCTAACCCTCTTAGCCGGCGCATCGCCATTTTTAATTTCGCCAACTCTTTTATTCCTTCTCTCTTTAGGGAGCACTTTATTTAATTCCTGCGTCGTCATTCCTATGTCGATCAACAGTTGGGTCAACTGTGGCATCATATCGGCTGAAGACGGATGCTTTATTAGGTTTATAAGCAGCATTTTGAGTTGTTTCCGTACGGAATTGACTTGGGACTGCGATAGAGTTGGTGGCAGCGTCGTGTGCAAGTCGCCTAACGCTTGTATGACTCGCGGCATGAATTTTGGCCTAAACTTGGCTAGCAAGCAGAGTGTCGTCATGCAAGCCATCAAGTTAACACTAGAAATGTGTTGGGAGTTGTGGAACTTTACTAGTAGCTGGAATATGGTCCTGGAAAGTAGAAAAATATTTTTTTTTTTTATTCAATTGTGCTCAATGGAATAGAATTCTGCATGGCTATTCACAAGCACTCGATACGCTTCCGTAACGTATCGAACATCAATCAATGTTATCGTAGGAGTCTTCTCAATGCTGTTCATGAGTTCAAAACCCGAAAATTTTGTCAGTTTAAATCAAATAGATGCCCGCTATTCTTTCAACAGCTGTTTGCTGTCGGGGGCAAGTCAATCGAAATGTGTCGTTTTCGATACGATAGCCTGTCGGTAAGGTTGTGAATAACTATGCAGGTCCCGTATTATGGCCGTTTAATGCCGTCATGATTCTAGTGTAAGAGAGAGAAGGAGTTAAACATGAATGATAGCACCGTCCCTTTTTGGGACTGGAATCATGATGGCATAAATACTTCGTAATACGTCCCCAGTTCTTGTTATTAATGTACAGACGCCAGCACATCAACCTACTACAATCTGTCAAATTTCTTTAATAGATTTTCAACTTTATCACCAAATCATAAGGTTCAAAGTTGATTGGGAAAATCTGACAGTTTCGGGTAGGTTGATGTGCTGGCGTCTGTACACACGAGATTCTCTTTATTACCCGACTACGGCGAAACAAAAAGGAGGGTTATTAATTAATCGAATTTCGAGGCGCAATAGCGTTATATTGCGTCTTCAGAAATTCGATAGGTACAGTTCTAGTTAAATATTAGTAGACATCTTGCTGAGTTGAGGCCCTTTTGACATTAAAAGCATTGTTTTCTGCTATTTATAGTTTTAAACGCATTTTTATTTCTTTCAGAAGCTTGTCCTAAAGAAATCAAAGCAGAATTGTTTTGTTACAATTTGAAAAGTAGAGGTTTCGATTACGGACACTTGCGTAGTTCGGATTTGTCTATAGGAAAAATCATTTCTACTACTTTGAAGTTATCCATGCTTATGATTATGAATGCGAAAGTAACTCAATCTGTATATTACGATTTCATGCCTAAACGGCTGAACGGATTTGGGTGAAATTTAGCAAACGAAATTTAGGATAGACGATAACCTGGGTTAGGACATAGGATACTTTTTATCCCGGTAGTATGTTCCCGTGGAATAATTTTCTCCACGTGAGTGAAACTGCAGGCAAAAACTAGTATTATCTAAAACACTAGCTTTTGCCCGCGACTTCGTCCGCGTAAAATTTCACCCTCCCCCATTTACCCTTAGGGGTGGAATTTCGAAAAACCCTTTCTTAGTGGGTACCTACTCTTCACAAAGAACACACCCTCCAAATTTCATGTCTCTTGAACCAGCGGTTGAAGCTGTGCTTTGATATATCAGTCAGTCAGTCAGGACTTTGAATTTTATATTCTAAAACATAAAATTAACCTTTTAACCGCCCGACTTTATATCAGTTGTCGTGCCCCCAGCGCCCGAACAAAAAAAAAACGAAAAATAAATACCGATGAAACAACCTGTGATGAATAATACAGATTAAACGAGCTGTGTTATTTGGCCGTATATATACAACTCTGGCGGAATGGACACGAAAATATTTGTCGGATTAATCCGACGTAAGCAGTTAAAAGGTTAAGAAAGACTACTCACTCAGACTCCTCTTCTAAAGCGCGTCTGTTGATAAACGTCATGTTGGCTGGCAGAGTATCCAGGTTGAACTCGTCTCCAGCTCCATCGCTTGGCGTCTGCAGTAGAACCACCTCCTCCAAAAACTTGATGGAGTGAGTCCTGATACCCTCGTTGTCGCTGTCTATCATATTCAGCACTACGAGCTGGTGAGAAAAAAGATGTGGAAAACATTAAGAACATGCTAAAGAGTCGGTCTAGCATAAAGAAAAAAAAAATCGTTGTAGAGCTAATTTGTACGTTAGTGCAATCTGATGATGCACTAACTTCAAATTTTATATATCGCACCTTCGGTGCAACAAAGTCACAAATAGCCAAAACTGCAAAATTGAGGTAAGTATGCCAAATTGTCTCTGAACCATGCCTATACTTTTAAAAAACTCTCCTGGAAAATTAAAAAATGGCATGTTATGACTTTGTTGCACCGAAGGTGCGATATGTAGAAAAAAAAAAAGAGTTTTGAAAAACCACAGTATGTTATATTGGGGGGTTTGGTTTCCGCACTTTGTCCTTCAGGTAGACCATTGTGCATGGGCCATGGTGACCTAGCCTATCATCTAAGGATGACATAGCTTTCTAGACTGCCTGCAGCTCGGTGTCGAGGTACACCAGCTTTCCACTAAAGTGTGGTTGAACTCCTGTAGCCTGTGTAGCTGGTTGCAGAGGATGGGTACAGTAGGTTCGGGTCCATAGACTGACGTGCTGGATGCTCTTCTAGCTAGTTGGTCAGCTGCGTTGTTACCTATTTGACCTGCTGTGTCCTTTTATCCGTTGCAGTATCACTGTGTTGCATTTAGATACTGTTACTCATTCCAGTGCATTGTGACATTCTGGGGTTAGTCTCCAGGTAATGTATGTTATCCCTAAGGATTGGAGAACTGAGGCACTGTTGGGGAGTATATCGCACGCCCAGATCAACACTGCACTAGGTCAAAATAGCTCATTTTTCAGAATGGACGGAAAAACCATTATTTCATGTTATGTCAAAGTTATTGCGAATGTCCTGAATATTGCATGTGAAGAATCCAATGCGTATCAGTATTATATAAATACGCATGTCTCCGTGGTTAGCGCGGAAAATTTTTGGCTATTCTATTAAATCAAAAACTCGATTTTAAGATTTTTCGACATAATACAGTGTTGTTCTGGGTGTGCGATATGTACAGTCAACAGAAGAGATAAGTATGCAGGATCGTTGGATATAGTTGAAGTTTAGTAAGAAACCGACGGATGTTGTTGACTGAAATGTAATTTGATGAATGAGCTGTTTGTTTTCTATTAATAAAATTATATTTTATTCGAGAACATCCATCAGTTTCTTACTAAACTTCAACTATATCCGACGTTCCTACATACTTATCTCTTTTGTTGACTGTACATATATGGGTCAAAACCTTACTTCATAGGAACTACAGGAATGGCAATGATATAATTAACATTATTAAATTGGTGAGAACATCTTGTACCATGTAACACAGTATCCTTAGAAATGTATTAGACACGTGTTTGCTATACAGAAGAACAAATAGATACCTACTAAACACATTACTCTCCTTAATCAACATGGTTGGGTAAAATAGAACAACCAATAATCAAAATTCCTTACCTTTAGCTCCGTGATATTCTTCCAAACAAACTGCATCTCGGTTGTTTCTGATGCACCCTGACATATCCATACCAGTGTGTTACGGTATACAATGCTGGAAGCCTGGATGGCTCTCTTCTGCACAGCAATCACCGAGTCACTGACCAGCTGACGCAGTTGTGCAATGATCTTCGGTAAGTATTGTGGGTGGAGTTTACTGCAAGGAATATTAAAATAAATGAGAACAAAGTTCTTAACACGTTGACTGCCAGACCACAGACACAATAGAAAATCTATTGTTGGCAGACACAGTGTGACCACGGTGGCAGTCAACATGTTATATTTGATTACAATCTAGCCTAATAGAATATCATTTTAACATAATATTATTGGTTGCAAAATTGCAATGTTGTTTGTCTTTTCATTATTAATCTTAAGTTTAAGAAGTTGACTCACAATTTTAAAATTCTAGCCTTTAGTAGTGTTATCATTATGTGTAATCACTATTTCTGAGATTGCTGGTAAACCTATAATTGGCGACTGTGTAAGACCAAGGCTATTATGATCTATAGTACTTAAGATATATTACACATAGAAGCTGTTGGTAAACAGTCACCAAAAGAGATAAGTAACTAGGGTCATCGGATATAGTTGAAGTTGTGGTTTAGTAAAAAACCAATGGATATTTTCGAATGAAATTTAATTTGATAAATGAACTGTTTGTTTTCGATTAATCCTATTAAATTTTATTCGAACACATCCATCGGATTCTTACTAAACTTCGACTATACCGACGACTCTGGTTACTTATCTCCTTTGATGACCGTACCTTAATAAATAAATTATGTTAAACCAAAAAATTGTGTCATAAGCCACGGCTACTGAGCCCCCCCGCCTCGACAATGCGGGAACCCACTGGAGCCTGGCGTAATGACCGATAGAGCTCTAATGAGATCCACGAATGATAGCCGGGACCAATAGCTTAATGTGCTTTCCGAAGCACGGAGAGGTTGTGGTATGTAAAAACGATCACCCATCCAGGGACCAACTGCAGCAAATGCAGCTTAACCTGATCAATCGACCCGTTATGGCTGTTATTACTTAGCCATAAGCCCCTCAATGTTATGAATCAATAACTAATATTATTGAGTACTGCAATGAACATTAGCGTCAAAAATTAATATGTTTATACGGTACTTGCAGGTCTGATATTATCTCTTTAACTCGGTATTTCACAGCCATCTGCTCCTAATGAAGATTGATGCTTATGATATAAACTTTCATTTGATGAATATGTGGTTTTTATTAGATATACAGGCCAAAACGCCCATCATTCTTTGTTATAATAAGGGAGCATTGGCAATATCTTCATGGTTACTTGAGTGTGTTTTGTAACAGGGGTTACTATCCAATAAATGACCTACCTACGAAATGGAGAGGATTTTCAGTTTAAAGCAGAAATAAATTGTCAAATATTGTGAAATAGTAATAAAAACTTTTTAACTACTAATGTAAAGAAAGAATAATATATTTATGGATATTGTGGTCATCAAACAAACAGGTGTAACTACTGTCACAGGTAGCATGAATAACGAAATAAAAATGAATAATCTTCTGACAAGAAGAATCTTTCAATTTATTATTATAACAACAGACTACCCATATTATCAACATCATAGTGGCAACTTACCTCAATTCTTCGATAAAAGTGATGACAAGCTTCTTCACATCTGTAGATTTGTCGCTATAATAGGTCAGGATATTTTCCATATACTGTGGAAGCACTGAAGAACACTGGTGAACCAAGATTTCCACCGCTTTCCTCAGACAGTCTGCTCTGCGGCTGCCTTCTAACAATCCCGCCTCGTTTATCCAATGTATAAGCTAAAAACCAAACATTTTTTCACATAAACATCTTTTTCATAATCTCTGTTGTGTATTCAACGGGAAAGCGGCTCTAAAATACTGATTTTAATAAAAATACAAAGATAATTTGTAAGGTTCGCGCGTTTACGCTTCCACGAACCTGGTTTTGGGCAGCGGTAAAACTTTGTTTGCTAGATAAACTAGCCATTTCGTTATCTTATTATGTTATTTATAATGTTAAAATGTTAAATTAAACCAATCTCATTGCTTATTATCAATAAATTATGAAGAAATCAAGAATATTCAATGAAAAGATACGACCAGGATCACATCGCAACGTTTTACGTATTATGCCATAAAATTAATATGTTTTGTGGGAACGAGACTGACTGCGTGTCTTGCAGTGAGATAGAAAGAGAAACCCGATATGTTTTTGCAGTTTTTGTACGTTTTTAATTTGGTACAATAACAGCTTGACAGTTCGTTGTAGTGTTGCTAGATGCTCCGAAAATGCTCCGAAACATTAAATGTTGGGTGCATTCCGAGTTAGAACTGTAATCGATATTATCAATTTGAGCGTACCGTACCGAATTAGGCACGCTCAAATCGATTATATCGATTACTTTCCTAATTCGGAACACGGCAGTTACGACGGTACGGTTCAGCTACATTGCATCAGTTACGATGCCGCAATGCACACTTTATTAAAAAAAAAAATATATTTCATACCTACCTAGTTATTAAATGTATTTTTGCTACTTTTCAAAATATTTGATCATATTCTATTAATTATTGCTCAGGCCCAGGCTGAAATTAGTAAAAATAACTTAATAAAGCCATATATTGTAAAAAAAAAAAAACTGAACAATGAAAAAGAAAACATAATGGCATCTTTCATTTTGTTTGCACAATCATGGCCAGTTTCCTTTGCTAGGTAGAGCTAAAGAGAGAAAAAAAGGTTTTTATAATATAATCTAAAGGAGAAAATCCAAAATGGCCGGCTAACGATAAAAATTGTATTAGGTACCCTGGTCGGGGAAGTCCTCCTTATCATTTTTTACTACTGCGCCGAATCTCCCCGACCCGACCTTACGGCCTACAACTGTTTTTAAAAGTAAAAAATCATGTTTAAAAAAACCTGATGCGCGCCGGTTGTCGCCGATCGGTGTACGTGTAAATCAGTCGGTCGATATTCCCACGGGATCGAAACTTATGCGGGTGAAACCGCGGGGCGCAGCTAGTAGACTACTAGAACTAGATTTTTCAACTTTAAAAAACAGCTGAAGAAGTGGTCGTAGAGATTCGGCGCAATAGTAGAAAATGATAAGGAGGACTAAACTTCCCCTACCAGAGTACCTATTACATTTTTTTTTCGCTGGTCGATTTAAGTTTTTGGGCCCAACATTGTATGAAACGTGAATGTTCTCCTTTTATAAACCTTTTTTGGTATATAGGCTTCGACGCCATTACCATCGCAGCCGGCCGCACAAGCTGCTAACGCATGCATGCCAGCGGGGAGACACTCGTACCTACTTTTTATCCAATAATCCTAACATTAGACTGTATGGTTACGAAAATCTTTCTTCGTTTCCAATAATCCCAGTATTTGTAAAAATCCTAGGATAGGAAACACAATTAACATGTTATTAAAAATCAAAGGAAGCTTGAGCAAGTGCTTGCTTGTGCATATGCGCTGCCAAGCGTGTGGGGCTGGCTTTATATTGCTATCCTTCTATCGTGTTGATGTGCACATTATTTCAGTAGGCAGCATTCCAGTCCAGCAAGGAATATACCTACTACTCTCTAACCAGTCGAACGATCGAAACAAGCGCTGGAGTACCACTGGTATATTGTGAAACAATAAACTACCTACTGGTACTGGTATATTGTGAATCCACTGGAATGATTCCAGTGAAAAATCTAGTCCAGTGACTGGATCACTTTGTACTATACTCTATGGACTGGATTGTTAGTCTAGTTGAACAGTGAACACGAATTGTTGTTTTTTTGTAAGCTAGTTCCATAATAACAATGACAAAGTAAACTGAAACCGAACTCTTCAGTTGGGTTCTTTACACGGAGAACATGACTGTGTGTATACTGTGCATAATTATGGGATATCACATCGGATCTTTATAAGAACAAGGGCAATCCAATCCGTCCTGCAAAAAAAGCGATTGTGAGGGTATGGTCTGCAATTATAAGGTTTCACAGTAAAGGATATGAAAATAAAATAAAAAAGTATGCAATCGTGTGATAAACTTCGTAAAAAATAATTAATAAGTACGAGAGATTTATAGTGTGGGAAACACAGAAAGTTATAGTTTTGTATACAATTAAGTATTTTCTAACTGAACAGACAGCTGTGCTGCTGGGGAGTTTGTTGCGCCACTTCTTCTCCCCAGCGAAAGCACTAGGAAGTGGTGAAGGGCGGGCGTTTTGGGAGACTCTTTTGTAATTTTGACGTTCGAATAGTGCTGATTCTCAGCCTAAGTAGTTTGAATAAATGACTTTTGATTTTGATTTTATATCTTTTTTTTCTCTCATGAACGAAATATGCCTAAATGTGTCACCTCCTTGTTTCATTCTGAATTCTCCAGGAGCCCCGCCTAAGTTTCACTTCAAAATCATCATTTGTCATTATAGTGTTACCGAATCAACACCTTTTGAATTACCTACTGGACTGGACTAATTTAGACGATATGAACCAGTCTAGCACTGGACTGGATTGACTCGCTGGATTTCTGGACTGGAAATATGTGAATCTGGCATCAGCGGCGCGCAATTTTACAGACGATCTTTTAGACTTAAATGAGGAAAAAAAAAAACAAAACTCATTCACAACATTCATTTTATTTTTAAATGACTAGACTAATAAAATACTTAACACAACGAATAATTAGTCCATAGTTAAATTAAGCCATCAGCGGTGCTTGTTGGCCTTGTTGTACAGGAACATAAGGCTGCAGTTCATAAACTGGCGGCTTTTCTCTCTCTTCTAATACCAAATAGTAACTTCTAACCATAACCATACAAAACAGAAGAGTTACTGAAAAAAAAGAAAATTTTATTTTAATATTTTCTGGTAGTGTTTTGGTCTCTGACAGACTCTGATTTTAAAAAATAATCACCGCAGAGCCGGACAGAAGACAAAAGCCCATTTAAATGTAATGAATCTGAAATCAATATTTAATCAATCAAAAATCAATCTCAACGACAATGCCCGAATATTAACCCGATTTTTTATGAGTTTGACTTCCTGAGATATTTGTTGTTTGAACTTTGACGACAGGGGGCGCATTTAATCCGACTCTGACCCATAGAGGATAGTAATAGTATGTACCTGCCCTCAAATAGCACTGGCTGACCTAAGAGGCCACCCGAGGTATCAAACGCTATAGCTGTCCAGCCACTGAGGTCTGAGCCACAGATACCACTTCTGTCCAGCCTATGGGTTCCTTCTCCTTTAACATAAGCATAATCAGCCTATAATGTTCCCACAGCTGGGACACAGGCCTCCTCTCTTCGACAGAGAGGAGGCCTGTGGTGTGGTGTTCTACGGGCCTTACGGTTACGGACTTACGTCCGTAACCGTAATCCATCACGCGGGCTCAGTGCGGGTTGGTAGATCAGATATCACATGATTTCGAATTTTTGGTTTTGAGTCCTTCTCCATTTAATTTAGGTCCAGCCAGTAATAAAATAATAGGATACTTACAAGACCACTTGAGAACGGGAATTGTGGCTAAGAATCCCATGAACACGGCCGTCACTACCACCAGAATGAGGCTCAAAGTGAACAAGAACATAGTTGCTTTGAAGTAGAACCTCAAGTAACTGGGCTTTCCCTGAAACCGAAGAACAGAATTTCATTGTTAGGCCGAAAACAGACATGTATGTCACGTACACACTTGAAGTAGGCTACTATTCATGTGGGATGGGGTGTCACAATTATAGTTATAAAAAAACTAACTATGCGTGGCGCCAAAAACGAATTTTACTCAGCCATTAAACTTTATAATTTGCGTGATTATGGTATTCCAAACCAATCTTGTATTGTATAGTCTAGGTAATTTATATAAAAATAATAGAATTATAAATAAATAACGAAAAATGTGTAAGCGAAAGATAAGATAACAATCAAGCGTGTTTGATAAAGTTAGAAGAATTTTGTTTGTTGCTTGTTATTTTTAATGAGTAAGCATAACAACATTTTAGTCATCATTAGTAATCATTTCTTCGAAATACAAATGCATAGCACCACACATAATTATGATTACTTGTATTCCCTGGAAGCTCTGACTGTCTGACTACAGTCACTCAGTAATCTTATGCTGTTACATGTCACTGCTAAATAATTTATTAACAGTTTGTCCTAGGCTGTGAATTCGGCAGTTCAAAGCTCACACATTCACTGGTATTAGAAAATGATGACATACCTCGGCTCGAAGTAGGTAAGTGGGAAGAAATACCAAGTAAAATCTACAAAAAGTTTTTTAGGCGTGTAGTTTGTATATCTCTTTCCACTTAGTTCAAAACCAAGTACAGACGCCAGCACATCAACCTACTACAATCTGTCAAATTTCTTTAATAGATTTTCAACTTTATCACTGAAGTATAAGGTTCAAAGTTGATTGGGAAAATGTGACAGTTAGGTGTAGGTTGATGTGCTGGCGTCTGTACATATCTCTGGTAGGTACTTACAGCATGAGTTCCAATAACTAAAATGAGACTTATGGTAAAACTGAACAGGAACACTAGTAGATAATAGGCCAAGGAGATGTACAGGCCCAGGGCTGCCTTCAATACTTCATTAGATGGATGCCCAGGATTCGTTGTGTTGTTACTATCCTTAACGAATTCTGACACTCTGAAGATAGAGTACGAAATCGTAGCGAGGGTCATGCAGGACGCAAACTGAAAATTAAAAAACTTTGATTACAAATAAGACCTAAAAAGGCAAAATGCACTAAAATGCAAAAATAAAAATACTCCTAGTAAAAAGGTAGATGACGATTTTGTGACACTCATTGCTAATTAAAAATGGCGCTAAGGTCTAAGGCCCGCTTGCAACACAAATCACTAAAGGCATATATCGCTACGAATTCAAAACATAGTTCTATTTCTGTCAATCGCTTGAAGATGATAGAGACAGAATGATGTTTGTAAAACAATAAAGTTAAAATGCAACAGACAAGACAAGACACTGTAACTCTTTATGGAATTATTATGTAAAAAAACCTAGATTTAAAAGTACTCACGATGGAAAAATATCCGATGATTAACACTCCAATCTTTAAAGGAATGCAAAAACAGCATTTGCCATACCTTGGCAGTTCGATACCCATGGCTTTTATTTCACTAACACAACAAATAAAAAAAAACTATAAACCACAACCACAGTCAGACTGATTCTATTTTCAAGTATCAATTAGTGAACAATGTTTAAAGAAGTCGGTTAAAAAATGTCGACGTGTGTTGGATTTGTCTCTGATAATAACGTAGCCCAGTATCAGTTATCTGATATGGATATGAAAGCGCAATGTCGATAACGGATGACCAATGAACCATTAGTAAATAAACTATTGCGGTTCTCCGTCGACCTCGATTATTTTGGGTGTGTTTTTAGGTAGTTGAGCAAGGATCTCGTATCTACTAAGAACTCGTATCTACTAATCTTCGTATGTGTGATCTAATTAAAGGTAGGTAGGTATCTATTTAGGTACAGACGCCAGCACATCAAGCTTCTACAATCTGTCAAATTTCTTAAATAGATTTCAACTTGATCGCTAAAGCATAAGGTTCAAAGTTGATTGAGAAAATTTTACAGTTTCGGGTAGCTTGATGTGCTGGCGTCTGTACTTATCTTGACTAGTTGCGTTAACCGCAAGTATTGTACGTATTATCTAATGTCTTATCGTATTTCTGTATTATGCAAAATTTCATACAGATTTTTATTTATTAATTTTATTTAGAATATAAAACTTCCCGGGGCAGCTTTTTTTTTTTTGGCGCGCACACGAAATTCTCATGGACTTCCTCCATCGTTGGGGTGACAAAGGGGCATGCGGCATGCGACTCTTACCGGCTAAAACCACCGCGGCACCTCTGCCTATGGCCGGGGGTACGGGATTCGCATAAGTAGCATGGTTAAATCAAGGGACGTTGTACGACTGACTCCGGTGTGATCTTATTACACATATTTACGGCGTGGGATGTCATGCATAATACTTTTTTCACTTCTCATGCTCTAAAAGTTCGTCTTTATGTTGTGCTTATGCGACATAAAATCGCTTTTTATGTTCTAGTGCATAAACTATTTTTTTTTCTAAGACTATGGTAAACAGGCCCAAAAGCCACACGCACAACAGATTAAAGTCGTGATTTATTTCATTTTCTTTAATTTATACCACTTCCGTATTTTCTATCGTTAATTTAATAAAATCAAAGAAAATAGTTGTCATTTATTTTTTAATACTTAAATTAAAAATTTTAAAAACCCCCGACTCAAACAAAACCTCTAAAAACTAAAATAATCATAGAAATGTAAAAAACTCATATATCTATGAAAATAATAATATATATTGGCCCGTTTAATATAAGTTGCAGGAAATATTTTGATCCAAGCGTCCTCACGTCGGGGGACGGCTAATGAAAATTGGAAGTTAACAGCAGTTATGTTTTCTACAATAGCTACATTAATTATTATTGCCTCATCTGTTTGGCGTTTTCAAAAAAAAAACTTTTAAAAAGTTTCGTGGCGGGAATCATAGACTACTTATACACTTATAAACTGCGGGAATTAGCTGTGCTTTGCAACATTCTTGATTAATTATGTGTATGACAAGCTTAATTGAAATAAATGCCTAGTCTTGTCTTTCTGTGCTTTTCTTCATAAAACCCTTTCCTTACACACTATATTCATAGGTACTTCATACAGTAAATAACTAGTAACCTCCATACACAGTAAATAACACCAACCAACCACATTCAGAGCTTGCTAATTAAGCTGATATTACACGTAATCATATAGTTTTCATTCACCTTTCTGACACGCGTGTATAAAATCGCGCTCGTGTGTACGCGCCCTTACACAGCTCTGCAGGACGCTCTATCTTCTGGATGAATTAGTAAAACGTCCAGTTATAAGGCCGCGGCTGCACTGTTAGAGCGCTGTCGATACAATTAATTTAGACTTGACATTGGTCACATAATTTATATTTAGGTACCATTGTTTATTATTACACGTAAAAATTAAAGCTTGGCTTCACATAATATTCTGAACAATAAATAAGCAGTAGATGTCGCTAGGGGTCCCCCTTTGTTGCCCCTTGAGTCAATCGGGAAGAGTGGGAGTTTTTTGGCCTAGGTACAGACAAATCTTAGGGTCTTATGTACACCACGCATTTCGACAACCTGGCACATGTCTCATATTATTGCACATCTCCAGTCGTGACGCTTGAATATCGTTAATGCAATTCGATCTACTGGCTTCGCAGTCTAGTTCAATGTCTTCGCACTCTTTCGCCGCTTCTTCTGCGGCGAGTTCCACGTAATAGCTGTAGACAACGACGAACGAGTATATTTCCAAAACTGTAATAATAAAATACAGTTTCATTACCTGACCCTTATGGGTGAATTTTTGGCAAAGGGAATGGTGTAAAAGCTAATACTGACATCGGAAGACTAGGCTTTCGTTAGGCTAGTTGAGTTTATGAATGAAAGCGGTAACTATTCTTGAACGTCGCTTGTAAACTTAAAGGAAGTTCCTAGCTCTCTCTGGACCTTTGACATAGCTAACACCCAGGGCCGGATTAACCATTAGGCAGAGTAGGCAACTGCCTAGGGGCCCCGCATCGGCTAAGGGCCCCGCGCGCGCACAAAAGTAATTGAAAATAAGTACACAGAGTACATTTTATATACCTATAGTGAAAATGTTTCATTCTGTGAAAGTCTAATCAATGACAATAGGTATTATTGCATTTTTCGGCGCCTGGTGTTAGTTGATGAAGTTTTTCATACTTACAGAACAGAACCGTCTAGTATCGAGTAGTATTTAACTTTACTAATAATATGGATCAATATCTATAACGGTGATTGAAAATGATGTATTGGAAAAGGTCAACTTTCAAGATGTTATGAACGATTTTGTATCTAAAAGAGGTTAGAAAAGTGAATATTTTAACTTAATGTACTTGACAAAACTATTTTCTTTCGTTTATTGTTTTTTAAAAACCAATTCATCTTTTACTGTAAGTTCCTGTTAAGCATCAGTCCGGTGATGCTGCTGATGCTATTACTCACATCCCTTCATCTACTTTAAAAGAGCTGATGATCTTTAAACGGCTGAAAAGGGGCCCCGAGAATTGCATTGCCTAAGGGCCCAGACATGGTTAATCCGGCCCTGCTAGCACCAGCTTTGATATGTCCTGGTTCCAATCAATCTCCACCTATCGCAATCCACTGCTGGACAATGAACAAGAACATAGGCTTCTCACGAGATGCGCCACACCACCCGTTATTCTGATGTGGGTGCGGGGAGACTTGCAGCCACATGAGACAATTTTTTGGAAACACACGGGCACTCGGATCCCGCTTTCATTTAATTAAACAGGTTGGCCTGCATTGACCAAACCAGGTAATTGTGTAACACAGTAGCAATGGCTTTCATTTTGACAGTTCAACGACATTCATTGCGTTATTTACGTTGTTGAGCAGACAAATTTTTCGAACTTAAGAAACAATGGATTAGCAATTGGCTTCAAAACGATTCAGATTCCGATTGATAGTGTTACGCAATTAGGGTGCTGGTCACGGCTTGATATTAGTAGAATTTAATGTAAGTTATAGTTTACTTACTGATAATCATAAGGAACACTAAGTACCACCCAATATAGTATTTATGATTGTAGCATAGAACGATTAAGGCGATGGCTTCTAAAATAAATGTGAAGAAACGACATACTAAGTATTGCTGCACTCGGTATATGGACTCCTGAAAATGTATTAAAACTCAGTTGGCTTGGCTTGACCCTGTGTCTGTTAGAAAAAAATCAACGACAATGTTTTGCACGAATATGTAGATAAATCTCATTATGATGTTGGTAAAATACCAATCATTTGGCGTCCCATCTTTAAAAATATCCACGTCACCTAGTTTTGAAATATATGTGAACATTATAGCCTCAAAAATAGCGATATCTAAATTTACTAACGCTTCCTGTACTAGCTAGTAATAGCCCGACGACCACTTTGCTGATTGGCAAGAGTTTTTTTGGGGAGCAGTGGTGGCCCAGTGGTAACGACCCAGCCCCTTGGTTTACGTCCGATGTTCTCCATGGCCCAGTTGGTATTTGGAGATGGAAACATCTGATTTTCCCCATAGATCAATTGGTCAAATTTCAATTGGTCCCCTACACATTGGTGGCTTAACTTTGTGGCTAATCTCATCACCACTGCACTCAAAACGGTAAAGGTAAAAATCGCGAGGAAACCGTCCTAGAACCAAAAATTCGAACACGTCATGTGACATCTACCAATCAGCACTGGGCCCGTGTGGTATATTATAGCCCACTCACTCTCGAAGAGAGGAGCCCTGTGTCCCAGCTTTAGGAACATTATAGGCTGATTATGCTAAGATATTTACCATGGTACGAGTTCTTTTTAATAATTATTATTTGCGCATACTAAAAAAGAAGAAATAGTAATATATGTAGATATCTTAATAAATAGGTACATACACAGTACAATCCCACTCCTAGATACATAGCGAACGTGAAAACAAAGCATTCTGTGACAATCAGGACGATGTAGCTCGGGAACACGAAAACAAAGCTGCCAGCTGTGGGCAGTGAATCAGTGTACTGCGAATCCGGCATGTACATCATTATAATAGTCACCATGAGGAACACGATGAAGGATAGGGCTCGCAACTGGTGGTAGGAAATAAGTCTTAGTATGTCCTACGTGGTTTGATCGACGAGCGAGCCAAAACCGCGGTAATCATTACCGCGATTTTGACTCGTCCTTCTTGATACATGAGCGAGCCAAAGTTATAGTTGCGTGGACATTATCACGTTAAATGATACCACGTACTACATGGTATACTTTGACCATATACAAAGATTGAATGAAATCCATTCACTAAAAAAAAATGGTGTTCAATACATTTCGTAAAGTTCATTTGTCGCACTAGCGTCTCGCTCAAACAATGACGACTTTATTGTCCATCAAAATTGTCATATTGTTCTTTCGTGTTCGTGGCCTATTATTACCTATTCAGTGACTGCGGCAATTTTTTGAAGATTTCAATACCTAAGCCCGATTCATTCTTATTTCGAACTTTTTATTTCATATAAATGTTGTGAATGTGGGCTCGCCAATTATTATTACCCTTACAAACAATATTTTGGTCATTATCATCATTTCCCCATTAAAGGATGGCATGAATGTCGATGCTGCCTCTTCGTTTTGATGGAATCTCTTAGTCAGTTATAGGACACTCAGGGATAAAGGGAAGATGGTCTTTTTCACGGCAACCACTTAGCAACATAATGTATCTTAGGTATTTTATAATTACCATGGTCCATGACAAGATCACAATGCATCCACATTTCAACGAATATAGCATCAAAAATGACGCAACTGTCGGTAAGTGTACAGGTATGCTGCACATCTACAATCTTAGAAAATAATAGTCACGCAATGCACGCCTTTGAAAATTTTAACATTGGCGCCTTAGAGGTAAAATTTTATCAAGTCGCATTCTGTCAAATTTTACGATTTTTGACACTGTTTTGACATTACCCCATAAACATCTGGCTTATTTTTCAGGCAAAAAAATGTTCTATGAACAGCCAAAGATTAACATTTTTCGAACGAGTTATAAGACTATGATAGACCGGTTAGTTAGTTAATCCTTACGCCATTTGCCTCGATCCAGTGTCTAAAAATTATAGGTGAGAATCATATTTCATATTACTTAGTAAGGATATAAAATATTGCAGTGCAAAATAGACTTTGATAATAGGAGTCCCTTACCGGAAGTGGGAATTGTGGGGTGTTTTTTTTGTGTTATCGTATCGCTCACGCTTGGAATTTTTCAGGAGTTTAGATAAATTATTACAAAAAGATGGCCTTTATGCACTGACTCATTTCCGGCTTACTGGCTGCCTAAACATCTTAAGTAGGTATTTAGTATTAGAATGTGAGTGACTGCAGACACAGAATAACTAATAGTATGCTGCAGGTCTTGGTCGATGTGTTCAACATTAGCGTAGTTGGTAGCTGTATTATTCTGCTCTTTCTAAACTAAGACCATGACAATCTGTCGATCGAATGCTAGAGCGACTACAACGCTACAAGATTCTAGTGGCGCGTGGCCAAAATCGAAACTAGCGCCGCCATGTTGTTTTGTCAAATAATTTCACAAATGTTTACCAACAACGCCCCCCTGTTAATAATTTGATTCAGGGGCCAAAAAATCCTTGCAGCACTCTAGCTCTATGCTGGACAGCCAGGACAGCTGTCTGTATGGGTTACATACGCTTGACCTCAGAGTGCCTGACATTGCAAAGAATTGTATGAACACACTTCGGCTCCTAGGGTCCTTTTATAGGAACTTTGTGTTCTTTGTGAACTTTCTCCACGAGCGAATGAATCGCGGCGATATTATCGTCGTAACACGTACAAAGTGTCTCCATACGGCGATATCATCGCGGCGAAAATTTGACGGCACGGCGGCGGCGAGACTATCGCCGCGATTCTCTCGCCCGTGGAGATGGCGGCTTGTTTTATTATTCGTAATTACCTATTATTTGATTCAAAACATGTTTATTATGACTTTGCTGTTATGTAAAACTGTGAAACCACAAAAATACCAAAAACCGGCATAAATATTATGATGTCCGTTCGTAAACATTTCAATATAAAAAAACAATAACTAGGGAAATCTGAATTGGTTCCGAGAATTCAAGCTTGATGATCTTTATCAACGACTGAAATAATAGGTTTCAAGTACATTGAATCTTTTGTATGGCAATTTGTATTATACCTGTACTTAAAAAGCAATGTATTACAATTTACACTAACGCTCAATTAAAAAAAACAAAGGACTGGGTTAGTATGATTTCCAGGAGGTCAAATTGTTATCAGCGAAGAGTTTGTAAATAGTATAATTAATTACAATTTATTTACTTCCTTATTTCGTAGGAATAGAGTTGAAATTATTTTTGAGTACAGTGTCGGAGTTTCCGTCATTATGCAGTTTAGCGGATGTCTGATTCGGAACAGGGTATGTGACATTTGTTGATTATTGTGGGAAAAGATAACGATGTGCTCAAATACGTAGTGGATTTTCGACCGTAACAACATCCATTACTTATTTAATTTCTACGACAGCAAGAAACTTTCCCAGGCAGGCAGGCCTCCTGAAACTATCCCAGGCATTAACTGCATTATAAGTAAGTACCTAAAAGGTACATCTATATTAGGATAACCATAATTAATTAGTAAATGGGATTGAAGATTTTTATATAGAGCCTGGCATACCTATTGTCGCGCCATTTTGTTTTTTTTTTCAAAATGGCGGCCACGCATGAAACCTATATAAATTGATAGCTGACACCTGACATCAATGCAAACGGAATATATAATAGGACCAAACTCCGTAAAGGATCACGTTTCCGAGATATTAACATTTAAAGTTGATCATGTGCCATCCATACTTTTTGAGCTTGCGTACATTGTGTTGCATACCTACATGTTTGAATACTTTAAACTTTCAGAGTGCTTATTTCTAACATCAGTACGGGCGCGACAATAGGTATGCCACGGATCTTCAAAGCCCTTTAACTCAACTAATCAAAACGGTTTTAGAAGTAGACGTTCCGTTCAGAATATTTTAACTTGTTTAAACACATTGATGGAGGATATCAGGTTTACGCTATATACACTGACTTTTCCAGTGCTTTTGATAAGGTAAACCATCAACAATTTTTACAGAAGCTGGAATCTAATGGTATTGACGTTTCCCTTCTTGCCTGGTTTAAATCATATATGAACGGAAGGAAACAAGTTGCTTCATTTGGAGGTTATGAGTCTATTATGTATTATGCCAAATCTGGAGTACCACAGAGTACGCAAGTAGGTCCTCTTCTTTTCATTGTGAATTGGCAACGATCTTGCGTCTCTAATTATATGCGTTTTTTCTTTTCATATTTATGATCTCAAAATCAATAAAAGATATATATGGTCACCGACAGATGTATTCCAACACTATCTTGATCAAATCAGTCTCTGGTATGAATATAACGAGATGATCATGCGGAGAAATGTTTTTGCAGGCGTTATAGCCGAAAATTCCGGAGTCCGGCGTCAAGCAGCCTGATGTGTTTCGTCGATGCGTGGGAGTTTCAGTGCCTTAGGCGTCTTCTGGGCACGCTCGTTCCATCATAGACCTCATCCATCGCTTTCCATCAGGCGTGATCGAGGTCAAGAGCGGGTCCATTCAGCAATAAAAAAAAGAAAAATTACAGCCACGACTTACCCTTTACAAGATAAACAACATTAGCTCGCAGGAGGTTTCTGATCTAGGCGAAATTATAGACCAAAAACTAACTACCTATAAGCTCTCATATCTATGAAATTGACAAAATAATTAAAATAAGCAAAATCAATGTAAACTTCCGTCGTATAAAGATTTACACGTCGCAATAAGTTTTGCCGTCCATTCAGCATTAAAATAGCGGCCATTTCAGTAGTACAGCAACCCTAAAAACTTTTTTTATCGGCTTAAACATGTCACATACATCGTTATGAATTGTAACAGCAGCTCAGATGGCCGGCACTGTAGGCAGACATCTCCATTAGATAAATACATTGACAAATAGCTTGATTCATCAGTCCTGACAATAACCCGGGACAACGCGCGCGTGTTTCTCAAACGTACACCAAACTCCCGTTTCGTTTCACCAACTTTCAGTTTCGTTTCGAATATGTATTGCGACTGGCCCATCCTTGGAAGGTGCTGCTTTTGCATGCCCTTAAGAAGGGGTGTCCTCACATTTGGTTACATTAATCTTGTAAGTATTCTTATTTCCGTATTTGCGACGTAATTTTTTCGGCCGTGGGTAATCGTGTTAACTTTGGGACGCCTACGGTGGTGGACAAATTGAAGTGTTTTAAAGACAAAGTTGTGTCGCTTTTGTTATTTGCGACACGACTTGGTGTAGTGTTGTGGTGAAGTGTATTTTTTTAGTAAAAACTGTTTATTTGATAAATTGTGATAAAAATAACAATAGGGTTTGTTTATAATGGATTATCGCATAAAAAATATAACAAAGTCCTCAAAGTTCATACAAATCTATTTGCTATAAGAAGGTTATAGATGGCGCCACTAACTATCCAGTCAATGCTCATCTGTAAGGTCACGGCCTACAGATAGACCAACAAACTGTTAAGAATCAATGACAAACGTGTCATTTGTATGAAAGCTTGTTATAGTGTTTAATAAATAAGCGGATGAATTTAATAAAGCTTTCGTATAGAAAAATATCATTTAAAATAGTACAATACAGTAGATTCCTACCTACGGTCAACATAAAAGGGAACATTTCGGTTTCATTGAAAAATTACGAAATTTAATAGAAACTTTCATCCTGTTTTTGAAAATTCATGCCCTAAAGAGGTTTAGGGGATGAATTGCCTTCGTTATAAGAGGAACTCTTGTGCAAAATTTCAAGCTTCAAGACCCAGTTGCTTAGGCTGCCAGTTCTCTGTCCGTGTCTTTAAGATTTTTATTAATTAGAAGAATAATAATTAGAAGATGTAGAACTTACCTAAGGAAGCAAAGCAAGCATCGTATTTTTCTGATATTAGGTTTTAACAACTAGTAGGTATTTAAAGCTTATGAGGCGTTCCAAACATTAACTTATCATTCACTTTTGTTACTGCCTCTACCTTTCATTTGTTTTAAGTGCCAAGCATTTAAACCAATGGAAATAATGTATGAGTAGCCACACAGAGTGCCTCAATTGATTCAGTAAAGAACTCTGTAATTTACGTTAATATGTTAGTAGGATTCTACTTTGTTTATGGTACACCAGCTATGTAGGTTCCTACTTGTTTTGTTATTAATTTTAACTATGTTGTACAGTCCTTCCACAGCAGTTACCTCTATTATACAGGTCAGTGTTCCACAACTATTTTACCTCTGATTTTAAATCACTGCCAAAATCATAGTGATTTTTATTGACGTTGCAATAAGGTTGTTGTTGGGTTGCTACAATTGACAAGTCTGTCAAAATCACAGTGATTTTTATTGGCGTTGCAATAAGGTTGTTGCTGGGGTGCTACAATTGACAAGTCTGTCAAAATCACAGTGATTTTTATTGGCGTTGCAATGAGGTTGTTGTTGGGTTGCTGCTATCATAGGTAAAACAACAGCTGAGAAAGGACTGTATCTAATGTACCCATGGACTTATTATATTACCTACGTAATATAAAGAGTCCACGAATGTAGTCTATCTAAAAATAAACGCTTCTGGGATTCGAACTATGACAATTTGATAATATTAACACGCATTGATGGACACTAAACGCCCCCTGACGTAATAACAATGAAACTTCTATTGTGTTTCGTTCAGCGTCCTTCAACCTGTTATAGTACTATTAAATATTCTGTGCTATTATACAGGGTGAATTTTCCAAGTAGGCGTGGATGGCCAAATTCTAAACTATGAGGAATAGCGAAAAGTACTGAAAGGAGTCGCGGGCTCGATTTTGATGACAACTAAAACCGCATCATTGGATTTTTGAAAAATCAATATTTCTAGCCAGGAATCGAACCCGTTGATTTTGAAAAAAAAAAAAAACATACTGTATTATTACACAATTCGATAGTGTCCCTAATAAGGATCAAATTCTGGGAAGTAATGACATACGGCAAACTAAAGGAAAGAGCTCATTTTTAACAAAATACATAATAAATAATTGACGAAAAAAGGAATGCCCCTGTACCGTTGTTAATTTGTCGGCGTAATTAATTAAATTGAAAAATACTGTAATTAGGAAATTGTTAATTTCAGGATGTGGCATTTATATAGCAATATTTATAAATAACTAGCAGCGCCCCGCGGTTTCAACCGCATAAGTTTCCCGTGGGAATATCGGGGTAAAAAGTATTTTATGTACTTTCCCGGGACCCAAACTATCTCTATACTAAATTTCATCTAAATCGGTTCAGCGGTTTAAGCGTGAAGCGGTAGCAGACAGACAGACAGACACACTTTCGCATTAATAATAATTATTATAATTAGTCTGGATTTAATGCCTAAATAGATACGGGTTAGTAAGGTGAGTATACACTAGTGCATTTTCTCGAGCCTTTCCATGTAATGTAACGTTCTTACGAATGGTACAGACGCCAGCACATCTAGCTACTGCAATCTGTCAAATTTCTTTAATAGATTTTCAACTTTATCACTAAAACTTAAGGTTCAAGATTGATTGGGAAAATTTGACAGTTTCGGGTAGTTTGATGTGCTGGCGTCTATAGGCAAAAGCTCAGTTTTCAAAAGCATTTCCATGTAATGTAACGTTCCTGCAAATGCTCGACGCTGCGTTCGACGTAATTACTTAATGCTCACGACAAGTGAGCATTTATCTGTATTAATATTTCTTTCCACCTTCCGTTCATTGTTGAAATGTCTGAACCTAAAGGTACCGCTCGCTCAATAAAATTTTACACCAATACTCTCGTTGGTTTTTAAATCAGCATCCTAATTGCGAAACACATTATCAATCTCAATCTGAATCATTTTGAAAGAATTTGCTAAACCATTGCTCCATAAGTTCGAAAAATGTGTGCTCAACAACGTACCTAAATAACGCAATGTATGTTGTTGAACTGCCAAAATGTAACCCATTGCATAAGTAGTGTGTTGCGCATTTACCCCTCGGGTTGTAACAAAACATAGAGCGTCGTGTTCGAAACGTGGTTCTGTTAGAAGTAATGCTCTATAGTCTATACTTACTCACCTATAATACAGTGAGAAATATGATGACTCTTTGACTGATTACTTAAATACCTTGTCCACTGTCTTACCGACTCAATTTAAAGTTGTTAAACCCTGCGTGGTAATTGTGTAGTCCGTTTCACGACAGAAGCCCCGCGGCAATAAGTGGAACTACCTAATTACTATAATCAACTTAGTAAAATTCCTACTACAACCCTCAGACACCTTTCCCTATACAAGAATGTGCATTTTATTAACCATTACTTACTTACCTGTAATATGAAGCGGTGGTGGCCGCGACTTACGAGTTGTAGATCGTAGGTTCGGACCCAGACCTAGGCGCTTTACTTTGTTTATCCGGTTGAAAGCCGTAATTACAGACACAATTAAAAAGCCATTGTGTCTCGCGTGGATCCACGTTTAAGCATACGAACGGTTAAGTAAATTATTTCATCACCATTGCTCTCAAAACGGTGAAGGAATACATCGTGAGGAAACCTGTAGAACCAAATAAGACATCTCAATAACGGCTGGACAGATTTTTATAATTCTTACCTATTTGTTAGATTTGTCACAAAAAAAAAATCTGATGCGGTACCTACGAAGTTCACTGGGTCAGTTAGTAAATAAATAGGTAAAGCAATAATTTATGATTCCGTTGCACGACAACATTACCTATAGCTCTGCGTCTACGAGACTTTTTTCGTGAGACGGACGTGCTTTAACCTCAGACCAATAAAATACTTTTTTATTGGTCTGAGGCTTTAACACACAATTTTGCAATGTGTATTATAATATCCTTAACATCATGCACCCCCTAGGGGGGAGGCAGAAGAGTATAGTAGACACAAACTTAGGGACATAAGCCGCTGGCTCCTAAGGTTATCCTATTGCACTTTGAGAACTTAACGACATTTTACGCTGTCCAGCGGACGAAATTTTGTGAATGAATGGATTAGGAATGTCCTTCCTCCTCCTTCCTTCCTCCTCTTTCCTTCCTCCTCCTTCCTTCCTCCTCCTTCCTTCCTCCTCCTTCCTTCCTCCTCCTTCCTTCCTCCTCTTTCCTTCCTCCCCCTTCCTTCCTCCTCCTTCCTTCCTCCTCCTTCCTTCCTCCTCCTTCCTTCCTCCTCTTTCCTTCCTCCTCCTTCCTTCCTCCTCCTTCCTTCCTCCTCCTTCCTTCCTCCTCCATCCTTCCTCCTCCTTCCTTCCTCCTCCTTCCTTCCTCCTACCTTTTGGAAGGGGCGACTAGAATCAATTCTATTTTAAGGTAAATTTTGACGTTCAAAAGTGCCTTTTATGTGCCTATCACACTAATATTATAAAGGCGAAAGTTTGTGAGTGTGTGTGTGTGTGTGTGTTTATATGTTTGTTACTTCTTCACGCCTAAACCACTGAACCGATTTAGATGAAATTTGGTATAGATATAGTTTGAGTCCCGGAAAAGGACATAGGATAGTTTTTATCCCGATATTCCCACGGGATCGACATTTACGCGGGTGAAACCGCGGGCGCAGCTAGTTTGAAATAAATGCTTTGACTTTGACTTTGATTTGACCTTCAAAATCCTTCGGATCGTGATAGAAACTGTGTTACGCTATTGAGGTGCTAGTTAGCCGTATTTGTCTTCTGCCAACTTAAAAGCATTTAAATCATCTTTTATTTTTGCCTTTACAGATCTTCAGTGCGTTTATGGTGGGGGTCTACAGTTACTCGGTGCATACTGACTTCGGCCTGTTCGCGATCTACCACGGAACCGGTGTCGGTGTCTCGATACCAGAGGGCGTGTGTGTCGCCATCTACTGTTTTGAAGTTGTGTTTACTGCCATACTGCTCTATGGAACCCATAAGGTAATTTTTTAAGATTACTAGGTATTTTGGTGATGCCCCGGTGGTTAAGGCCCGCCTCTTATGTAAACATGTGAACCCGTCTTGAACAAGCGTGGTTATTTATAAAAACTGCTAAAGGAACTATCTAGTCTCAGTAGTTCCTTCAGCTTTTGCAAAGGAACTACTGATCCAAAAATTCCCCAGTAGGTAGTTCCTTTATAGGAACTACGAGAAGGAACTAGTGAGCACAAACGTTTCTTTGATACAATTTATTTGATATATTAATGATCAGTAATAAAGGATTGATATAATTTTTAGGTAACTAATTTCGATAAGCATAACAGATAATTAATATAAAATCGTTTGATATACCACTCAAAACTCATAAAACTTATTTAGTCTAATAAGTATGATAAAAACTTTTTTTTTTGTAATTTATATCACAGATAGAACCCTGAGTAGATAAACCTAGTAACTGATTACCACCTGACAAGATAGCTCGAAAAAAAAAAATAACCACGAAGGCTAAGGCAGGAGCGGAGAGGGGCTCCCACCTTAATATCATTCATATCAACAGTTGGTATATATCCCATCACCTTAATATCAACAGTTGGTATATCTCACGTTTATTAAGTATATCTTGTGAACGTTATTGGAATGAACATATACCAAATAACTTTATATGACACGCACCGGGTTTCCTAACGATGTTTTTCTTCACCGTTTTTGAGAGCAGTGGTGATGAAATTATTCTTACAACAAATATAAAGTACCTGCCTGAGTTCGAACGGTCGAACCCACGACCTATATCTCTTAAGTCGGGGCCGTTATCTCTGGGCCGCCAATGCTCGAGCTCCAAGAAATTAGACAATTCATAAACAAAAGGCTATTCAGTGTCAAGGAAAAACAAGATAAAAAGGCTACCATTACGATGGTCTAGTTCCCTAGTTCAAGATGGGAATTGTGCCAATTACCTATCCACTCATTGCACATTGCTTTCGACGAACTGCGGGCCCACAGCCTAGCGCCTTTTCGTACCTCCACCTATGAGCACTTAGTGTGAGTCATATAATGCAAACTCTTTTTTACCGTAACTGAACTGCTGAATTCATAAGAATTATGAAGAAATGGAAGGAAAGAATTTAATTATGAAATAAACGATTTTTCAACACACTTGCTCGTAAAATGGCTCTTAATGCACCGCTTTTAGGACCATAATGCAGTGTATTACAAACGCGTGCTTTTTCTTTACTTTACGGTACTTGTGCTTTATTTCCACAGATAACTATTTAATTTACTAGTCGGAGGTCGGAGAAGTACGTTTTTTTTTAAACTCTTCAAAGAGACTTCATGCCAAAAGGAATCCGCGAGCCATATTTCACTTTTTTTTTTAATAGTCTGAATTGTCTTTGGTCCCAAAATGAACTAAACTGTATTTACCTTAAGATTAATGCGCAGTTGTAGCCCGCGAAATTCAATTTTTCTAACGTTTTTTGCAATTTTCAGGTCAGTGTCAGGTTGTATCTTGATCAAAATATGATTCGCGACTATAACAGATACGTATTTACAGAATTATAATCATTAGAATCATTAAATACATCTTTCTAAGTTAGATTTGTTCCATAAGAACAAATCTCTTATGGAAAAGTTCTTAGGGAACAAATCTAACTTAAATATATATATTAATGATTCTAATGACTATAATTCTTTAAATACATATCTATTATATAAATATACATTTTGATCAAGATACAACCTGATACTGACCTGCGAATTGTAAAAAACTTAAAAAAAATAAAAATTGCGGTCTACCACTAATTTTCCGTCGTCCCTCCCGTAACGGAAAAGACCACTGGCGTTCTATTATTGCGGATTCTCACTGAATTAATGTATATTTCTCTATGCCAATAGTACTTTCTAATTCCATACTAACTAAACTACAATTTGACATACACGATCAGTCTAAACATTATTTTGTGTTTATTATATTTTTTCTATAGGCTGTTTATCGGTTTCGTATGTGCCTTTAGGAATGACCATTACTTACTCTATGGGTAAACCTGCGCGCGCACGCTAGCGCGGCGCGCGGAAAAACAAATCCAGCCCGCCATTATCCATACAAGTTAATATTTAACAATACAAGTCTGTTTTTTTCCTCGCAAGTGTGTTGAAAAACGTCGTATGATACGCGTGTGCATTGATAATTAAACTCTCGGCTACCTTATCGCGCTCGCCTGCGGCTCGCTCGAATAATACCGCCTCGAGTTTAATGATCAACATAGCACACATGTATCATAATGTACTATTACATTACTTTACTTTATAAGAACCGATTATGAAAAATTGCTTCCATCATAGTTTCGGCGAAATACATAGGACACGTCGACGTGTAAACTGTAACTATGAACTCCTAGCACATGATTCTATACTCCTACCTAGCGTGGAAATTTTTGGGACGTCATTAAAAAAAAAATGCTGTTACATAGAAAATAAAGTTTTTATTTAAGTATACGCGGTGAAAATGTATGGAACGGCCAATATTTTTTTTAATAACCGACGAAAAATTTCTGCGCTTGCGTTTCAGAATCATGAACCTACTGAATCCATGGCAACAGCCAGCGCTTCAAAGTCCCTGCCACCCTATAACCATAGACAGTGTTTAACTTATAACTTTCAATTAATAAGGAAATTCCGATAAGGCAATTAAAGAGATTGAAAGCCTATGGAGGATCGTTTTATTCAATCGAGCCAGCCTATTGCAGGCTACTGCAGGAAATAGGTTTCTTCCGACGAACACCAGGATCTGAAACCAGAGATTAGGTACGCATCCAAATCTAGGGTGAACTGAACTCATGAGTTCTCTAGGTTTTTTTTCTAAGCAGCTAGCGCTGTATGTCATTTCAAAAGTTGACTCCAATTATTTGTTAATTATTTGTTACAGAATAAATTTCCAGTAAACGCTCACATTTTAAGTTCAAAAATAAGGCTATTGAATCCTTAAAATAGCCATCTTAGACCTATTATTCCAAAAATATGAACGAGTACAAGTCTCACCTACTCTTCTGTAAAATCAATGCACCCATTATATGTATATACTATGTGTCTGTTTATAAACTATTATTTTGCGGACATTGGTGTGGGTTACACGTTAATTTAATATAGTTTTTAATTTATTTTGTCACACTAAAATTGTGTTACTGTTCTATGTCCCAATAAAGTAAAATAAAAAAGTCGCTTTACGGGCCATAATTTTTCGTGATAACGTCATAAGAAAACATCAGATAGATATACGTCACAAGCCGAACACTTAGGCCGATCGTGCCTATCTATCGCTTGTTCCGCGCTCTCGCTTGCAGGCTCGGCGCAGGCGGAACGTGACAATGAGTCATGCTTTTTCGTGCGTGGAGCCGGCGTTCATCGATTTATAAGACGTTATCACGTCAAAAATAAAATAAAGTAAAAATTTTCGGCTGAATAATTTATCCTAAGTAGGTATTTCCTTTCTTTACCTACCGGTCTCGGGTTATCTCGAAGACCTCTTGCGTGTTTCGGTCTGTGGATATTGGGAACTTGGACTATCCGCGCGACGTATATTGTCTGCTTACGTCATTTCGTAGGAACACACAGTGATAATGTGCGGATACCCACAATTGCTATCATGTGCGACCGTTTATCATAATGATGGACGCCACTTTACCGCATTACTGCAATTATTGACAGCAATATTGCAATAAACAGGTTATAAACTTGAGTTTACTCTTTGGCGGTACGATATCGATAATGGCATTAATAAATACAAAGACAGGCCTTTTCTGGAGACCATTAGGGAGGTGAATCTGTAAAAAAATGAATATGAATGCTGCGATAACCTTTTCTGTTGGTTTTAATTTTATCGGTCCTGGGCCAAAGTCTTAGGTATAACCATTCTCTATGGCCCTGGCCTACATTAGGTAGGCCAGACGGTTAGGAAAGAGTAGACCTGCGTGGATAATCGAACACGCATCAAATTCCAAAAACCACCTAACACATTTTCGTGGCCTTTTAAGACATTGAAAGCAAAGGGGTGGCCAAATTCTTAGGTGGGACCAATTCGAAACATTGGTCTTCTAGTTTTTTAACGCATTATTTCTTTTGTTTCAGAAACTAATCAATTACATAAAGACGTACTATTACTTCGCGGTTACGACGACGGTGGCTTCAGTGCTGGTACAGATCATCGACTTCGCAGCCTCCGCATCCAGTCGGATGGGATTCTATATGGTCTTCGAAGTGCTGCCTCTTATGTTCGCCGCTCTATGTAAGTACCACGTCCTTTGAAGTTGTTTCATTATCTGCTCTGAGTCTGTTGGTCTATTTAGTACAATTTAACCGTTGAACTCACTAACTGAGATAAATTGAGTTTGAAAGACGTTAAGTTGCTACATGGAGAATGGTCTCGCCATACTGTGTACAGACACCAGCACATCAAGCTACCCGAAACTGTCAAATTTTCCCAATCAACGTTGAACCTTATAATTTAGCGATAAAGTTTTCAAGTCTATTAAATAAAGGAGAGGGGAAATCCTGGGCCCAGCAGTTAACTAGTTGAAATGGGTATTAAAAAAACCGGTATATTTTTCTAAAGGAAATCACAAAATACAGTACCATGTTTCTATCTAGGAAGCGAGAAAAATTAAATTAAGTTGTGAAACTAAATAATCGATAAAGTACATGCCTGAATTCTAAGTAATCGATAGTGAATAAATCGGTAAAATCTCAGAATATGTATGAACATCGAGTGACAAATGCTTATCAATATTTTCGTGGAATCGATTCAAAGCGAATTGAGTTCCATTAATTTTTCTTCTGTTAGCAACACTGGTCACTCAGTATAGTCTAAAGTAATCTGTGCATCGACTGACAGATGACAGGTAGAAAAAACCGGCACCTATCAAAAAGTACTCTGTAACCGGCACTCGTTCGTTTTCTTTCGTTGTGAGTGCGCACGTATTTTCCGTTCTCAATCCATTTCAGGATCTTCAACACGTCGCACAGGGAGGCTCTCTACTTGCACTCTATGCGTAAAACCATTATACAACCAAAACCATATAAAAATATTTCGCAAATAACATCAAAAAACTACAATGTTATAATGTAACCTCACTTTTACTAAGTAGGGGAGGAAGGGGTAATGGGAGTCACTTAAGCAATATTTCCTCCAAAACACAAATTTTTGTAGTTATGTTTATAGTTATATATTTTTAATGTAATTTACTTAATCAACTATAAGTCTGACAAGTTTCGTTAACTTTGGGAACTTACTTTACTAATTATAATTATTTTAAAAAAGAATGACTTTGACCACCATTGTCCGCATATGCGGGTAATTATAATCACTCATTGGGTAATGGGAGTCAGCAAATCCTAGCAGTTGTCACACACGTAACCTTCAGCTGAATCCCAACCGGTGCAGTCTGCGTGTGCCCATAGCCCACATCAAGAAGTGCACCTGTACCAGATCTCGTTGTTGCGGCCGAATTCGCAACAAATAAGGCAAGTATTGGTACCAATACCAGCAGCATTTTCCATATCATCATTTTCGTCATCGTCACAAATGTTAATGAGACTTGAATCTGACTCAGAAGTGGATTGAATTTCTTGTAAAACTCGTCTCTTTGCCTTGTTTTTCACAGCCTTGCTTTGTGTTTACGTTTCTTTCCTTTGTCAGTTTTGTTTTTCTTATCTTCACTTTTCTTCTTAGTTTCTTTTGGCTTCTTACTTTTTGTGTTTAAACTTTTCTTTCTCTGCCTTTTCTCTTTTCTTATTTTCTTTTTCATGTAGACATTCCTTTAATGGCGTAGACGTTAAAATTTTTGCATGTTGCTTAAGTCCTCCTCTTCTCGTGTTGACATATGTTGTTTTTTCCGGAATTGGAAGCAAATTTTAAATGCTGTAAGCGAGGATCGATTATTTTTTCGGTCTGAGTTAAAAGACTCCAAGACAGAACTGGACGAAGCGACCGGAGATGCAGATCGTCCTGGAATGATTTGTCTCAACGGAGTGGTCGGTGTGACAATTGTAATGAGAATCACTGTGGGTAATGGGAGTCACCCCGACTCTCATTACCCTAAAGAGACAATTTGAAAATATAAGGTTATAAAATAATTATTTTAGACTTTATCACTTTAAACGTTTTACAAACCTAATCTCAAACGTCTAAACTAAAGTTTTAAGTGAACTAATGACAGAAATACATTTTAGTAATCGACTTACCGTTTATTATGTTCACGTAAAAAATTACATCAAATTGGCGCGAAAACGTAACGCGGCCATATCGTCCCAGCGCTTGGCGTGAACCGAGCGGGCGTTGGGGGCCTGTGCGGGGCGCATGCAGTAACCTTGGTTGCGGGGCGTTAGCAACTCTAGGCTATCGGTTTATTAAGTTAGTTTAGTGACCACGATTGCCCACTGACTCCCATTACACCTTTCTCCCCTACTTATATTTCATATAACTTGATTCCTGGATAGCCAAATTTCACCAAATTTTCAGTGAGGCCTAGTTATTATATCCACTTTCAAATAAAGCTAGTTTGATTGAGTTAACACCTGGGCCCAGGAAACTATGGAGTCTTTCCCTTCTCCTTTGACAGACTGTAATAGCTTTATGTCTGTACCTACCAACTGTCTCATTTGTTTTTTTTTTTAAATTAAATTATGCCACTGATTGCCACAGTTAGCAATATTATTGGGTAAGAATTTTATATTCTTAGCCCATTTTCACGAAGATGAACGATTTGTGAGATACTCTATTCTATTATAGGTATCTGCCTAGCCTTTTCCCAACTTTGTTGGGCTCGGCTTTCAGTCTAACCGGATGCAGCTGAATACCAGTATTTTACACGGAGCGACTGCCTATCTGACCTCCACAAACCAGACTGGTTGTCAGACTTTCGGGCTTCTTACAACCCGTAAAAAGATCAATGAATAAAAAATGTCAAAGATCCACGAATGACAGCCGGGCCCACAGCTTAACATGCTTTTCGAGGCACGGAGGGGTCTTGGTCCTCTCTCCTATTAAAAATTAACTTTGCTGTGCCCGACAGGGTCCATAATTGATTCGATGTTTTAACATACCAACTGTTATATATGTACACATTATGGAATGCAATAAAGTATTGAGTATTGGTATGTAAAGATGGTCACTCATCCACGGTCCAACCGCGGCAAGCGTAGATACTATCCTCTTTAAATTTTCAGTAGGTAGTTTCTGATGTTGTTCTGATAATAATCTTATGAAATTATTTTTGTTACAGCGATCCAAGTCTACCTCATAATCTTATTAAGGAGTTTACTGAAGAAGATGGAGGAGTCAGAGCCTCACGGGTACGAGAACCAGCTCCAGCAGATCGTGTACGAAGGCAAAGTAGAATCGAATGGAGTGTACGACCCTACCGTTGTTCCCGTAGATATTTAGATAGTTTACTAGGTCATGAAGAGGAATTAAACGCGGGTTGCCTCGGACACGTAGGACAATGTACCAAAGACCAACATTTTCTTCACTATCCTTATTTTACGCTTTGCTGTTGTCAGGGTACGTCTCTCTAAACGTGCCAACTGCAACTGCCGACAGCATGTGCAGCGCCTGCATGCAATCGGCCGCTGGTTTGGTATTTATATGAAGCCGCTGCACGTGCTCTCGGCAGTTGCAGTTGGCAGCTCGGTTCCAAATAGTACCTTTAGTCCGTCGACAAAGATACGAGCCCGTTCGAAACGAGTTGATCCGTTAAAACAAGTGTCAAATTCATTTTTCGGACGGGCACATACGTATCGGTAGTAAGAACTACTGTCAAATCGTATTGTCATTCATTCTTAGTTCGGCATCCGAACTAATCATAATATCCGTAAGTGATACGGATTAGGAAAGCCCGTAACTTCAGACGGAACCAAAACTTCGTGCTTCGGGAGTTAGACAGCACGTTCTACTTTTTTCTATTGGGAGCAGCTACATAAACATTTATACTTGTTAAACCTTCACTTTTTCCTTTATATCAGCGATGTACAGTCAACAAAAGAGATAAGTATGCAGGATCGTCGGATATAGTTGAAGTTTAGTAAGAAACCGATGGATTGTCGACTGAAATTTAATTTGATAAATGAGCTGTTTGGTTTCTATGTATTAATAAAATTATATTTTATTCGACAACATCCATCAGTTTCTTACTAAACTTCAACTATATCCGACGATCCTGCATACTAATATCTCTTTTGTTGACTGTACCTAATGTCTCTCTATACATTAATCCGTTATTATAAATCTATGCATTAATCCATACAAAATATTTATATGTCGAAAAGTCTTTGTTGTGGCACTATGTCTGTATCCATACAACTTCTTGCCTTAGGAGTACTTATTATATTATCTGTGGCCTTAGTAAATTTTCTTCGCCGAAGGTTCTTGAAGTATCATGCTGATACAACCCGCACCCTAATTGCATAACACACTATCAATCGGAATCAGAATCATTTTGAAGCAAATTTCTAATCCATTGCTTCATAAGTTCAAAAAATGTGTCTGCTCAACACGTAAATAACGCAATGAATGTTGTTGAACTGTCAAAATTAAACCGATTCCGATTGATAAAGTGTTACGCAATTGCCCCGCCGGTTTAACCTCTCTGAGTCAAATGCCATAATAAAAAAGTCATGCACGAACCACGATGTTGATGTTCTTGTGATTTTCGCCGTCATTTTAGTTCTAGTTGATAATAATTTAACTTGTAAATATTTTGTATATAGTTTAAGATAATGACAATTGTGATATACTTACAATAAATGATGATATTTTTAATTAATGATGTGTATTTTTCTTTACAAACAGTGAATAGATATCCATTCTTCTCTTGTTAGGCATCATCATCTGCCTAGCCTTTTCCCAACTAAGTTAGGGTCGGCTTCCAGTCTAACCGGATGCAGCTGAATACCCGTATTTTACATGAAGCGACAGCATATCTGACCTTCACAACCCAGTTACTGGGTAATACGATACGGGGACGGACCCGTGCTTCACCTAGTTTCTCCACCTGGGTGAAGCACGAAGACTACAGTTCCGTGATCGGGTCCCGTGCTCCAACTGATGACCCTATCGACACGTCACAGAGGAAGCGCCATTTGTTTGCCATCCTTGCACTCATCTCGGCGACGCGTCACTCACAATATTTACCTGCACTATGAGATCACTCTTTTTATTCCTGTTGACAAGTACATAGGTAATAGGTACCTAAAGTGGACGTGCTGCATTCAATTAGTGGATAATCTTGGAACCACTTTGAATGTGTTGGGACGTTTGAATGTCGGTAGCTTCCTCTCTATCCAGAATACGTGCAACAAATGGTAAATAGGTACCTACTTCTAAGTAGGTATCTTCTTCTATAAAAACACTTCCAATAAAATAAAAATAAACAATCTCTCCTTAAACATCATAATTATATTTTCTTGGCTCCTGTTTCATGTTTACTATTATATATTTATATATATATTTATGTTTATATTTATTTAGATTAGTATGATATACTTTATGTATGTATTTATTGTATTGTGTAAATGGTACACCACAGACTACCTACAGTATTTGTCTGTCCTTCCCCTTTTTAATCCATCCAAAGGTTGTCTTTAAAAGATCGCTCTTAGCGATAAGACCGCCCATTGTGTCACCCATTGTAAAGTTTCTATATTTATGTCTGTCATTTATATGGTGTACATAATAAAGAGTATTCTATTCTATGTAAATCGACGTTTCGAGCCTCCAGACTGACATTTTTTGGAGCCGTAACCGGGCTTATACCTAATCATTCCTTGTATAACACCTTGAAGAGGGAAAAGAAACCGGTAGCAAAAAAAAATTAACAAAATGTCTGAGCTAAGTAGGTATCCTATTCTATACTAGCTGCGCCCCGCGGTTTCACCCGCATAAGTGTCGATCCCGTGGGAATATCGGGATAAAAACTATCCTATGTCCTTCCTCAGAATGTAATCTATGTCTGTACCAAATTTCACACAAATCGGTTCAGTATTTTAGGCGTGAAGAAAAGACAGACAGACAGACAGAGTTACTTTCGCATTTATAATATTAGTTTGGATGATAAGCACTTATTTACAAACCTTATAGGTACAGGGTGGTTAGTAACGCCCTTTGTACAGACGCCAGCATATCAAGCTACCCGAAACTGTCAACTTTTCCCAATCAACTTTGAACCTTACACTTTAGCAATAAAGAGCCGTGTGTAGGCACGGTTGTCAGTGTTCTATGGATCACTATAGAAGCTTGTTGACGGACACGTCTTTTCTACGGCGCGGTTTATACGCCGTACCGTAAGGAAACCGTGCCTTGTACAGACGCCAGCAAATCAAGCTACCCAAAACTGTCAAATTTTGCTAATGAACTTTGAGCCTTATGTTTTAGCGATAAAGTTAAAAATCTACTAAAGAAATTTGACAGATTGTAGTAGCTTGATATGCTGCCGTCTGTACAAAGGGCCTAAACTAACTAATAACTGTCTTCTACATTCATATTTAAGTACATACTTGAAGAAAAAAAAAATCGGTCAGTCCTTCTCACTCGGATTTGAATTAAAAAAAAAGTTTCGCCGATAACTATGCGCTGGCATTTGACCCGCATTTAATAGTACTTATAATACATATCAAGTTATCAGCGTTATTACAAGGAAAAAATAATAATGTTCCATTCACATTGGCACAGTAAATATACAGTAAAACATCTTCATACAAACGTGCCGCTCTCGGTTTGAATGTGTGCGTGCGCGCAGCGCGCCATGTCGGCACGCGATTTCACGTACACGCTAGCATAATATATGAGGGAATAAGGTGGCGGCAGTGCGGGCTGTGCAGCGCGACTGTGAGCACGCGCGTACGCTACATGACCGCTTGCGTTCGTCAACTCTCGCCGGCGGCGGCCATCATGACTTCAAAAAGGGGAAAAAAATATTGTAGTGTTTTCGGGTGCCTCAATAATGATTTCGCAAACCCGGACTTATCATTCTTCATAGTTCCTACTCAACCAGAAATGTAAGTAACTATTTATACTTAAATATTATTAGAAAATGTGGTATTGTATTGTTTATTTCGGGTGCGCCAAAGTTCACCTAAATTTTCAACTCCGATAATTGGAAATCCGAAAATGTTCTTCCTAATATTTTTCATCCTAACAATCACAATTCCTAACTACTCTGTCTCTAATGTTCATAATTCCGAATCATTCAACTTCATAATGTCAGTAGCAATAAACATCTATTATACTTTTATTTGTTTTCCTATATTTTCTCAACATAACCATCTTTTACACTATTATTCAAAGTCATATATTTTTTGTTTAAATCGTCGACATAGGATGCAAGGGCGAGCGAAGGGCACCCCGAGGTTCGGTTTGGTTAGGTTACTTTAAACCCTTTACACAGAAATAGGGGCCCCGCGAAGCGGGGCTCCGTCGACATAGGATGCAAGGGCGAGCGAAGGGCACCCCGAGGTTCGGTTTGGTTAGGTTACTTTAAACCCTTTACACAGAAATAGGGGCCCCGCGAAGCGGGGCTCCGTCGACATAGGATGCAAGGGCGAGCGAAGGGCACCCCGAGGTTCGGTTTGGTTAGGTTACTTTAAACCCTTTACACAGAAATAGGGGCCCCGCGAAGCGGGGCTCCGTCGACATAGGATGCAAGGGCGAGCAAAGGGCGCCCCGAGGTTCGGTTTGGTTAGGTTACTTTAAACCCTTTACACAGAAATAGGGGCCCCGCGAAGCGGGGCTCCGTCGACATAGGATGCAAGGGCGAGCGAAGGGCACCCCGAGGTTCGGTTTGGTTAGGTTACTTTAAACCCTTTACACAGAAATAGGGGCCCCGCGAAGCGGGGCTCCGTCGACATTGGATGACATAGGATGAAAAAAAAAAGTGTTTATCATATTAGACTAAATAGGTTTTATGTCTATTGAGTGGTATATCAAACGATTTTATATTGTCTGTTATTCTTATAGAAATTAGTTACATTAGTAGTTATGTTTAGGGATAAAAGCGTTATGATAAAAAACAGTAGGAGTTTAAAATATTTACATTAATGATATTATTGATTACAATTTTCGGAAACATGAGTGTTATGAACATCGCCGGTAGCACTACAAATAGTATGAATGAAAACTTTAGGATGAAAAATTTTAGGAAGAGTGATCATTCGGATTACAAATCGTTAGGAAGAACAATTTCGGGTAAAGAACTTTAGTTGAGCCAATATGGACCCGTTTATTTCACAGTTTATTTGCTTTATTAAGAGCGTAGCCGAGTCGCATTTTTCCATATAAATGTATTCCCAAATTTACTTTCTGAATACTATGTTTAGAGCTAAAGTTAGTTACCAGTAGCAATCAAACACAAGGAAATGAAAATATTTTGTCGGAAATCTTACGTTCTGACTATGTACCAATACAACATGAGCTACCGGAAAAAAATGCATTTTTTTATGTTTGTGGCGCTTTGTTAAAAAAATGTGTTGATTACCATAAGAACTGCGATTTTTTAAATAATTACGTCGACTTTAATCAATGAGCGTGTAATTTAAGTGTAGAATCTAGATACACCCATTACAGGAATTACGGCAAAGATCGAAATTTACTCATGATCCCACCTGATGATTTTGTCGATAATGTAGAAAGGATGGAGCAGGTGTTTCGCAAAGCGTTCGAAAAGGACCACATCAACATTAAAATTGGCCGGTCAATTTACGATCAACTGAATGATATAGAATTTAAGATGCCCTGTCCATGCTTTCCCAAAAGCTTTTTACAAAAACTTTACATAAGAATGAGAATTTACTTTACATTAACAAATAATAATAAAGCGTTCCGGACGTGCAAAAACAGGAGAAAAATTTTCTCGGTATCAAATTTGTAACTTAGTATAATAAATGTTATGTGAATAAAGGCTTTTTATTTTTACTAAATTTATAAATTGGTAAAATATTCAATCATAATATGCTTTTTATTTCATCAAGTGCTGCTTGTTCGAAAATATTAACTAAAAGTAAAAGTGACAACCCTGGGGATCAACGCAAGTGTAGGCTAATAACTCGGCGGGCGGCCTTAGATAACTTACTGTATTTTATATTTACTGTGACATTGGTTGTTTGCAAAAACAAGTAAGTAGGTACTGAATAGTACCTATTAATAACAAAAGAACTGATAAAAAATAATTATGGAAAATGATGAGCGTAGAAAAAAATGGAATAAGCGTAGATGTGGCGTAGGCCCGCGTAGCGAAGCAATGGCGTAGCGTAGCTTTGACAAACGGACGGTGAGCTACCCATTACTCTCCGTCCGCAGGCCCGCGCCTACAGTGGCCGGGAGTCGTCGTCACGCGGCTCCCGACGCCCGGAGCGTCTCCCGCGGCGGCTGGGACGTGAGGCTCTCTCCCTCAGCCATCCTGCCACCTCCTTTTTTTGTCTACGTACGGCCTAAGCCTAAGCTATCGATTTGGCCCGTGCCGGACGGCGCGTACGTGTTCCACGCGCGCCTAAAAGAGATGTCAGCATAAAGAAACGGGCCTGTCAGGGCCATAGCCTGCCGGGGGTGCGGGATTGTCCGAAAGGGTTACCGCTACCCCGGAACATAAAGGGCTAAGAAAGGAACACGGATGGGTTTTAGTCAGTAAGAGTCTGACACTCCCGCTCCACCCAGAGCGGGAGGGGTCATTTGATGATTTCCCATCCAAATTCGGTTCCCCGGTCCCAATTCGGTTTAATTTTATTGTAATTTATTATTGACATAATCTACTCATTTCAATGTCTTTTAATGAGTTGATTGCAATATGTGGTTAGCTAGCGACCTCTACGAATGATCATATTATTATTCTTGCTTGAGCAACCGGCAGCAAGTTCGTCATGCTCCCTTAGATGTCATTGCTTGCGGTAGCGTCGGGGGTCGGGTTGCCTCCTTCCCTCAAATATGGCGAGGGGGGTAATGGCTGATCTTTGCGTTATGCTCGTGAACGGGTGCTGCTTGTGGTGACTGGTCGTCTTGCTGACCATGGCTTTATTGTTGGTATTAGTAGTAATAACTTGTTTATTTATTTTACTTCGATGGTCCTAGTTTATCATTTGTGACTTCAAGTGACAGCTATGTAAACAGAACCCAGCATTGCATACATATGTAAGCTGTCACGCCCTTTATACCTGGAGGCTTTTATTTGGTCAGTAAGTTTTTTTTTTTTGGTTATATTTTTAATTTTTTTTTGCTTGAGTACGTATAGTGTTTATTGTATTTGTTGGTATATTGGCGTGGCTAGTTAACCTATGGCAAATAATTTAATTTAAGGTTCTGTGTCCTGTAATGTTAATTACGTTGCATACATAGTATTGTATAAAATTAATTATTTTCTAACTGAACAGACAGCTGTGCTGCTGGGGAGTTTGTTCCGCCACTTCTTCTCCCCAGCGAAAGCACTAGGAAGTGGCGAAGGGCGGGCGTTTTGGGGGACTGTCTTTTGTAATTTTGACGTTCGAAAAGTGCTGATTCTCAGCCTAGTTTGAATAAATGACTTTTGATTTTGAAAAAAAGGCCGTACGTAGACCCTCCACGTAGTTTCGTAGGAAAAAATTATTTGTCTGTAGGTATACTAATACTTTGTTATAAAGTGTTACATGCTAGTTATGCAAACACGCGCGACGCGATTATGGTAGAACAATTTCCATGCAAGTTTTCAAAGAAATTCTTCTACTAGAGTTGCGTCGCGCCTGTTTGCAGGTCAGTCTTTCGAACTTCGGACTGTCAGAGCTTACGGTCTACTGTTCGTGTACCTACGAGATAATACTTCGGAGATTGAGATGTCGGATGGCCCGGAGCCCGACATATTAGGTCCTTACATATGAAATTGGCGTTTTGTATGGAAGGAACAAAAAGTCGAATATTTTTTAATATAATAGGTATATTTAATTAATCAAAGTATGAACCATTGTTTTCAATGCACTTTTGCCATCTTATAGGTAGTTCATTGATCCCTTTACTAAAAAAACCAGTCGGACGGGAATCAATAAAATCTTTGAAGGCGATTTGGACTGCCCCATCGGAGTTGAATTTTTTCCCTTGCAAAAAGTTATCCAAATTGCGAAAAAAATGGTAATCTGTTGGAGCAAGGTCCGGGGAGTACGGAGGATGTCTAAGACATTCCAATTCAAGCTCTTCTAATTTGGTAGCCGTCTGTTGCGCAGTGTGTGGTCTGGCGTTGTCGTGAAGCAGCAGTGGCGTGGAGCGATTGACCAGCCTTGGTTGTTTAGCCGCTAGCTTTTCCATCATGGTTTGTAATTGCTGACAATAGACATCAGCTGTAATAGTCTGGCCAGATTTGAGAAAACTGTAATGAACAATACCGGCACTAGTCCACCAAACGCTTACAAGTAACTTTTTTGGGGTTAATTTTCGCTTGGGGCAGGATTTGGCTGGCTGGCCAGGATCCAACCATTGCGCTGAGCGCTTCCGATTATCGTAAAGAATCCATTTTTCATCACAGGTAATGATTCGGTTTAAAATACCTTCATTGTTGTGCCGGTTCAGTAATGTAACGCAGCAGTCGACGCGCGTTTGCCGGTTTGCTTCAGTCAATTCGTGAGGTACCCACCTTTCAAGCTTTTTAATCTTCCCAATTTGCTTCAAGTGAATTAAAACAGTTTTATCACTAACATCGAAGCCTGCAGCTAACTCGGACGTGGTTTGCGATGGGTCCGCTTCCACAATAGCCTTCAATTCTCCATTATCAACTTGGGTCTCAGGCCGTCCACGGGGCTTGTTCTGCAGGTCGAAATTTCCAGAACGAAAACGTTGGAACCAAAAACGAACTGTGTTTTCTTTTGCAACATGACCGCCATACACATCATTCACCCTTCGAGTCGTTTCCGCAGCACTAGTGCCACGGCGGAACTCGTACTCGTAAATAATGCGATATTTTAAATTTTCCATTTTGTAAAATGAGTGACGCAAACAGAAAAAACAGAAGAAAAAAAACAAATGAATGACGGTCATCGAAGCACAAATACATGAGTAAATAGCTGTACAAATTTGAATTTGGAATTCCTTACCAAAGAGGAGAAATTCGTGATTAAAGTGGCCAGTACGAAAAACGCCAATTTCATATGTAAGGACCTAATATTTATATAGGTACCAACCTACCTAAACATAGCGTAACATCACGCCTATAATCCTCGAAGGAATAGCAGCATAGCAGAGGCGTAAGTACCTATAGTACACCCACAATTCACCAGTAGGGTGTGTTACGTGGCTTAGAAAAGTGTAACATCGAAGAACACGTCCCCGTAAGATTTTTAAGTCTCATCTATATTATCTGTGGTCTCATGTAATAGGGGACGAGCCTATTGCCATCAACCGGGCACAGTATTAGCGGTCTGCTACTAAGAAATTTCTGATGGAATAACCCGATAACAATTTGCCCGACCTGGGAATCTAACCCAGGACCTACATTCTCACTGATGGTGGCGCGTGTGTTGGATCATTCGGTTCCCTACAAAATGGTTGAGCTGGATGGTGCTGATCCATGCGTCATGTTCGTGAACGGACGCCGTCGGTTGAGCTTGAGACTGGTCATCTCTTAACTGCCAAGGCTTATTTTTAATCTTCTTTCTTGTATTGTTTCTTCATTTGTGTGTTTTTTTACATTGTTCTCACATAGAAGCAACAAGAATAATGTACTCAGGATTTTGTAATATCTTGATTTAAAAGAGTGTCCATGGAGTTTCTTGCCCGTTGTTCTCCACAGAGATCTACGCTTTGGAATGGGCGACTAGCTTCAACTTTCTGACTAACTGACCGACTACTTAATTTTGACAATTCAAAAGTGCCTGTAATGGTTTAATTGAAATAAATGCTTTGAGTTTGAGTTTGATTCTCTGCAGTAGCGCTAGCGCCTGCGATCAATAGACCAACCTATATAGACCAAATTTCTTTAAAATAGATTTTCAACTTTATCGCTAAAGTTTTAAGTTCAAAGTTGATTGGGAAAGTTTGACAGTTTCGGCTAGCTTGATCTGATGGCGTCTGCCCCTAAATATGTTCATACAAAATAATTTAATGCAAGCCGAAGGGTGCCTAGACTCTTCTACTAACTGCTAAGGATGAGTAATTGTCCAATGGTTGGTCATACAACTAAGTACAATAAACGTTAATTCACGTTAACAACCCACGCCGTTGTTGATTAATTCGGCGAATGACGTTTACGCAATAAGTATTTCTGGTGAAAAACCCGGGTATATTCATCATCATCATCATCATCAGCCTATAATGTTCCCACTGCTGGGACACAGGCCTCCTCTCTGTGAGAGGGAGTGGGCCGTAATCTACCACGCGGGCCCAGTGCGGGTTGGTAGATGTCACATGTCTTTGAATTTTTGGTTCTAGGACATGCCGGTTTCCTCACGATGTTTTCCTTCACCGTTTTGAGAGCAGTGATGATGAAATAATTTACGCAAAGTAAAGCGCCTGTCTGGGTTCGAGTTCGAACCTACGACCTACAACTCGTAAGTCGCGGCCGATACCACTGGGCCACCACTGCTTTCGGGTATATTAGTTGCTGATAATAAAAAACTTTAACAGCAATGAGATCATAATATGAATACCTACCTAATCATCCAACGACAATAGTTACTGATAGGCGTAGATAAATATAATTGTTGTCTATGCTGTTTTCCTGTCACTCATCCGGGGTTTTGCTGCTGAAAATATTATGTAAATCATTCGTAATTACGCGCGGTTCTGAAAAACGAAGAAGTAGGTACCTACCTGAAAACTCGGAAATGTTTAGGAGATAAAGGTACCTACGAGTAGGTAAGTCATCATCTTCTACTTGTCTTTTCCCATCTACATATGTTGGGGTCGGCTTCCAGTCTAACCTGATGAAGCTGAAAACCAGCTTTTTCACGGAGCGACTGCGTATCTGACCTCCAACACCCAGTTTCTGGTTAACACAATAACCCTTGGTGAGGCTGGTTGTCAGACTTTCGGGATTCTGACTAGGTAGGTACCCGTCAAAGACATTAAAATTTTATATGTACAATAGACGGGACATTGCGAACAAAATCGTGATCCGATACCTTGTACCTAGTGGTCTCAAGTCTCTCAGTCTAGTGACGTACGCCTGCGCGTCAAGTCGCATCGACGCAATCGTGTCCACCAAAAAAAATTAATTTAAAAAGAAATATGCCGAGTTGCGCATTGCGTTATTGCAAGTCTCGTTATGGTAGAACGGCTGGATCTAGCTTCAGTTTATTTTCGTATGCATTATTTATATTTACTGAGTAATTTGAATCAAATAATTTTCATAATAGATCTAGAAAATTTCCTAATTTTATAATAAACGCCATCTATTGCTGAATAGCCTTACTATTGCTGCAGTAAAATGACAGCATAAGTGTTACCACTTTTTAACGAAATTTTTAACCAAATAATCGATTAATTTTAGTAACAATCAGTTCAAAATCGATCATGATTGTTAAATTGATTTTATAAAAGAGGAGGATAATTATTATTAGGTCCTTACATATGAAATTGGCGTTTTGTATGGAAGGAACATAAAGTCGAATATTTTTTAATATAATATATTTAATTAATCAAAGTATGAACCATTGTTTTCAATGCACTTTTGCCATCTTATAGGTAGTTCATTGATCCCTTTACTAAAAAAACCAGTCGGACGGGAATCAATAAAATCTTTGAAGGCGATTTGGACTGCCCCATCGGAGTTGAATTTTTTCCCTTGCAAAAAGTTATCCAAATTGCGAAAAAAATGGTAATCTGTTGGAGCAAGGTCCGGGGAGTACGGAGGATGTCTAAGACATTCCAATTCAAGCTCTTCTAATTTGGTAGCCGTCTGTTGCGCAGTGTGTGGTCTGGCGTTGTCGTGCTTTCAAGCTTTTTAATCTTCCCAATTTGCTTCAAGTGAATTAAAACAGTTTTATCACTAACATCGAAGCCTGCAGCTAACTCGGACGTGGTTTGCGATGGGTCCGCTTCCACAATAGCCTTCAATTCTCCATTATCAACTTGGGTCTCAGGCCGTCCACGGGGCTTGTTCTGCAGGTCGAAATTTCCAGAACGAAAACGTTGGAACCAAAAACGAACTGTGTTTTCTTTTGCAACATGACCGCCATACACATCATTCACCCTTCGAGTCGTTTCCGCAGCACTAGTGCCACGGCGGAACTCGTACTCGTAAATAATGCGATATTTTAAATTTTCCATTTTGTAAAATGAGTGACGCAAACAGAAAAAACAGAAGAAAAAAAACAAATGAATGACGGTCATCGAAGCACAAATACATGAGTAAATAGCTGTACAAATTTGAATTTGGAATTCCTTACCAAAGAGGAGAAATTCGTGATTAAAGTGGCCAGTACGAAAAACGCCAATTTCATATGTAAGGACCTAATATTAGAAGATGATATTAGGTCCTTACATATGAAATTGGCGTTTTTCGTACTGGCCACTTTAATCACGAATTTCTCCTCTTTGGTAAGGAATTGCAAATTCAAATTTGTACAGCTATTTACTCATGTATTTGTGCTTCGATGACCGTCATTCTTTTGTTTTTTTTCTTCTGTTTTTTCTGTTTGCGTCACTCATTTTACAAAATGGAAAATTTAAAATATCGCATTATTTACGAGTACGAGTTCCGCCGTGGCATTAGTGCTGCGGAAACGACTCGAAGGGTGAATGATGTGTATGGCGGTCATGTTGCAAAAGAAAACACAGTTCGTTTTTGGTTCCAACGTTTTCGTTCTGGAAATTTCGACCTGCAGAACAAGCCCCGTGGACGGCCTGAGACCCAAGTTGATAATGGAGAATTGAAGGCTATTGTGGAAGCGGACCCATCGCAAACCACGTCCGAGTTAGCTGCAGGCTTCGATGTTAGTGATAAAACTGTTTTAATTCACTTGAAGCAAATTGGGAAGATTAAAAAGCTTGAAAGCACGACAACGCCAGACCACACACTGCGCAACAGACGGCTACCAAATTAGAAGAGCTTGAATTGGAATGTCTTAGACATCCTCCGTACTCCCCGGACCTTGCTCCAACAGATTACCATTTTTTTCGCAATTTGGATAACTTTTTGCAAGGGTAAAAATTCAACTCCGATGGGGCAGTCCAAATCGCCTTCAAAGATTTTATTGATTCCCGTCCGACTGGTTTTTTTAGTAAAGGGATCAATGAACTACCTATAAGATGGCAAAAGTGCATTGAAAACAATGGTTCATACTTTGATTAATTAAATATATTATATTAAAAAATATTCGACTTTTTGTTCCTTCCATACAAAACGCCAATTTCATATGTAAGGACCTAATATTTATAATGAAATACAGGATAATATAAGTTTACAACAAAAACATTGAGCAATGACTAATTACTGTTTTGTCATCACATCAGTGATCGGATTAGATTTATAAAAAGCGTTCATTCTAATCACAAACATATCTTCTAAATATTCTTATTTAAGAGGTTTTTGGTGTTTTGTAAATAATCCTATAAAGTTAGTAATCCTTTAATTTATTTAAAAAATTGATTTCTTAGATCGGAGTTTTAGAGCAAAAATTGAAACAAAATTATCTTTGGTAGACTATGTATTTACGCTGATTTGAAACTACAACATATATTTTATCCGATCAATACAAAGAATATTTTTTTGTTTACGGTTAAATCAACACTGCTCAATTTCGAATGCCTGTCTAAATTAAAACGATGTTTCATTGCGTTTTAATATCATCACTAGTAGAGAGAGTCGGGACACATTGATCGACGGCGTTCGACGGTTTGTCCATACAAAAAGAGAGCATGTGTGCTCCTTTTCAATCGGCAAAGTGCGAAAGGCCGTCGAACAATGTGTCCAGACCCTTAGTGTGGCAAATTTTTTTAACAAAATTATAGTAAGAAGGGTCATTTTACTGCAGCTATTTAAAAGTCGGACTATACTGCCTTACAGAGATGTGATTCTGTTATCGATAATATTTATTGGTAAATAATAAATAGCTTGTAAAATATAACACTGTTTGAACATAGTCATGTCATTTTATTTAAATGTCAATAAATAAACAAGTACTATTCGTTTATGTAGGTTCCTTTTTGTTATTTTAGATTTCCGAATGTCAATAAATTAGAACGTGAAAAGTGGATATGGTTTGTTCAGTTAGACCGTAGAGAAGATGATTGGCTGCCATCTGCTTCATCAAAATTATGCTCGAAGCATTTTAAAAGTGAGGACATGTGGGCATGTGTGGCATGTGGGTTGGCGATCGCAGTATGATAGTAAATGCATAGAGAACGCTGCTGCCCATTCTCCGGTACGTCCCTTAGTCGCCTTTTACGACACCCATTGGAAGAAGGGTGGTGCTATTTTTAACCGACTTTAAAAAAGGAGGTTCTATATTCGTTTAAGTCCGGCACCATGGAAAAAATTATATTTAATAAAAATCGTTATTGAGATAAATAAACATGAAATAATTTGAATTTAGCACTTATAACTTTTATTGAAAACGGTTTTAATAAACGTTAGTATATTATTTGTAAATATAGATAAACATTGGCGGCCTTAACCGAGGACATTATAATCTACAGAATTAATGTATCTTGTCTCAGCTATTTTCTTTGCAGGGCATTCTTGCACACTGTGACGTTTCAGCATGTCTAGTGCACTCATTCGCCTGATGACCTCGTTCCATACTGAAATGGTATTTTGAGGAAAGAACCATGCCATACAGTATGTACAGACCATAAAAGCGATTATTTAGTAATTTGTATGTAAAAAGAATTTTGTAAATAAATAATTTGTAAACATTGAAATTATTGTTTTCCTATTTTTTGGCACTTCTTTCAATCCATTCAAATGCGAAAAATATAGTCATAGTAACTTTTTTCAATATTATCGATACCTTTAAATCTATGTGGTAAAATCCCTACCACAGGTTTTATAGTTTGTACTCAGCATCACCCCGCATTGCCAGACCTACAGATTTATCCATAGATCTACAGATTTAGGACCTCGCCTCGGATATACGTATATCGATATTTGCAAACAAAAGAGTAATAAAAATAATTTTGCTAAAAACGAAACGCAACCGACAATTGCAAACAACTATGCCCATTGTGACATAATAGGTCTACTTACACAAAAAGCAAATATTAGGTCCTTACATATGAAATTGGCGTTTTTCGTACTGGCCACTTTAATCACGAATTTCTCCTCTTTGGTAAGGAATTCCAAATTCAAATGTGTACAGCTATTTACTCATGTATTTGTGCTTCGATGACCGTCATTCATTTGTTTTTTTTCTTCTGTTTTTTCTGTTTGCGTCACTCATTTTACAAAATGGAAAATTTAAAATATCGCATTATTTACGAGTACGAGTTCCGCCGTGGCACTAGTGCTGCGGAAACGACTCGAAGGGTGAATGATGTGTATGGCGGTCATGTTGCAAAAGAAAACACAGTTCGTTTTTGGTTCCAACGTTTTCGTTCTGGAAATTTCGACCTGCAGAACAAGCCCCGTGGACGGCCTGAGACCCAAGTTGATAATGGAGAATTGAAGGCTATTGTGGAAGCGGACCCATCGCAAACCACGTCCGAGTTAGCTGCAGGCTTCGATGTTAGTGATAAAACTGTTTTAATTCACTTGAAGCAAATTGGGAAAATTAAAAAGCTTGAAAGGTGGGTACCTCACGAATTGACTGAAGCAAACCGGCAAACGCGCGTCGACTGCTGCGTTACATTACTGAACCGGCACAACAATGAAGGTATTTTAAACCGAATCATTACCTGTGATGAAAAATGGATTCTTTACGATAATCGGAAGCGCTCAGCGCAATGGTTGGATCCTGGCCAGCCAGCCAAATCCTGCCCCAAGCGAAAATTAACCCCAAAAAAGTTACTTGTAAGCGTTTGGTGGACTAGTGCCGGTATTGTTCATTACAGTTTTCTCAAATCTGGCCAGACTATTACAGCTGATGTCTATTGTCAGCAATTACAAACCATGATGGAAAAGCTAGCGGCTAAACAACCAAGGCTGGTCAATCGCTCCACGCCACTGCTGCTTCACGACAACGCCAGACCACACACTGCGCAACAGACGGCTACCAAATTAGAAGAGCTTGAATTGGAATGTCTTAGACATCCTCCGTACTCCCCGGACCTTGCTCCAACAGATTACCATTTTTTTCGCAATTTGGATAACTTTTTGCAAGGGAAAAAATTCAACTCCGATGGGGCAGTCCAAATCGCCTTCAAAGATTTTATTGATTCCCGTCCGACTGGTTTTTTTAGTAAAGGGATCAATGAACTACCTATAAGATGGCAAAAGTGCATTGAAAACAATGGTTCATACTTTGATTAATTAAATATATTATATTAAAAAATATTCGACTTTTTGTTCCTTCCATACAAAACGCCAATTTCATATGTAAGGACCTAATATAAAACAAAAAAAACATAATAATTCGGCGGCAAAGCAGGCACATTTAAATTTATTTTATTTTAACATGTACATTATCTACTTACATAAAAACACACACTGAAACTGATACCCTATCATAGATGGTGACACGGACAATGAATAGTAGCGAATAAAATATTTTTTGTTTTCTGAGACAAGTTTTCGATATTTTTTTATTTACCTTAATCCATGGATTGAAAATCGGATCTGGCAACACTGGCCACACTGGCCACCTACCGAGCAATAGCTGAATATATTTTGACAAATTTAATTCATGTTTGCTATATTATGCCGCTCAAATTCTGCTATATTATGCTAGATGGCGTCAGTGAGACATGGGATCACAGTTTTTGTATGACATTTCTTTGCATAGCCTCTCTATTGTACCTATCTTAAATCTCTTTGGTACCCGTAAAGACTTATAAAGATCTTCAAAATAAATAACAGCCGGGACCAACGGCTTGACGTGCTTGCCGAGGCAAGGACCCAGTCTCGGTATTTAGGCAATCGATGGTCACTCATCCACGGACCGACCTCTGCAAGAGATGCTTAACCTTGAAGATCTGATCCGTACAGCTGTAATTACTTAGCCACGAGCAAGTGGCGTGCATTGGTTGTCAGAATAGGTAGGCACTAGACCGGGTCTAGTCTAGGCAAACGCGGTCACTAATCAGAAAAAAAGTGAGGTCAAAATTGTGGTTATTTGAATAGGTAGGTAGGTATACTCAAGGGTGACAAATTGCGAAGGTCGAACGTCATGGTATTACGCGTGAGACGTACGTATTTTTAATTTTGTCATATTAACTTGAACGAGTAAAGATCAATGACAATGTACGAATAGTACGGGAGCCGAGTAGGCCGTCCGGCGACTGCCTACTGCCGCGCGGGTTTGTATGAAGATTTTGTTTTTTAACCGACTTCAAAAAAAGGAGGAGGTTCTCAATTCGTCGGAATCTTTTTTTTTTTTTATGTATGTTCCTCGATTTCTCGAATACGCCTGGACCGATTTGGAAAATTTTTCTTTTGTTTGAAAGGGCATACTTCCCAATTGGTTGCATGATCATCAGGTCAGGATCTGATGATGGAATCCCAGGGAAATCGAGGGCAACCTTCAAATTTTACAGGCACATAGTACCATTTTCATATATTTTCTAAAGCTGTTTAAGTATTTGCATCTGATAATCATCATCTCAGGTGGATGAGCTGATGATGGAAGGTACAACTCCTCAACGGCTTGGAGTTAAAAGAAAATTCTTTCAAAATTATTTATAGTAACACTCGTGCATTTGCTCTCGGAAAGCACCATTTGGTGAAGTGGAACTGATGATGAAGACCACAGATGGCCACTGGAACTACTCAATAATATCTCCGTACTATTTCACGGGTTGCGATTCGATACATGGTTGCTAAGCAATTTATGCTCGTCACAATGTGAATGGTGATATGGAGCTGATGGTGGACCAGGAGAACTCTTCAACAATTAACGTCCCTGCATCGGTAAAAGCAATATTTTGTAAAAGGCGATGAGAAAGTTGACACTAGGCTATTGTAACTGAGATAAATTATAAGCAGACCCACTAAAAAGCGTGAAATAAAAACTTTTTAACAAAAAAAAAACCAACTTCCAAAAAAACACTACAAAGTGAAAAATAACTTTAATTTCGGAAGTCGGTGGCAAAAAACTAAAATACAGATCCAAAGACACCGACTTCCGAAATTAAAGTTATTTTTCACTATGTAGTGTTTTTTTGCAAGTCGGTTTTTTTTTTGTTAAAAAGTTTTTTTGTTAGACCGTATGATAATTTAGTGAGTTTCTTAATTGTGGGGCACACACGCTAAAATGTAATTGACAGGCTTATGTTGATATATCGAGCCTATGCCTATAATAATATGCAATGCACGCCACTGCCACGAGCCCCAAGTACGAGTAAGTACATAACTTTTCCTGATATACTTAGAAATAAGAACACACATAATTTGTATTTGTTTAGTCATGTGGTGATAACGTTGTCACGGTGACCTCTAGTGTGATAAGGAAGGTCTGGTCATCTATCATCATAATATTGAGATCATCTTGTCAATTAAGGCGCGGTAGGAAGCAAATTTTTACGTAATTGACAATAGCGCATCGCGGCAAGAAGGTTAAATAAAATAAAAAATAAATGCACGTCTCAATGGAATAATTTTTAGGTACAGACAGGCACATCAAGCTACCCGAAACTGTCAAATTTTTCCAATTAACTGTAAACATTATACTTTAGCGATACTTACAGTTTAAAATTTCTTAAAGAAAGACAGGTTGTAGTAGCTTGATGTGTTGGCGTCTGTACTTATTTCTTTAGTTGATTGAATTCCCTCCATAATCATTGCAATATGATGGTTTACGCTCAAAATTTTGAGAAGTAGATATGCGACGAAAAATTGTTTTTCTGGCTTGTAATAATATGTAAAATAGAATAGAATACTCTTTATTATGTACACCATATAAATTACATACATAAATATAGAAACTTTACAAAGGGTGACACAATGGGCGGTCTTATCGCTAAGGGCGATGTACACGCCTATTTGTGCGACAAAAAACTGAGCGTTTTACGGTGTCTACCTTTGGGCAGCACCTTAACAAGTCTGGGAGTCATATCGTAACCTATTCACAAACTAATTAATTTATAATTTCCTTCGTTTCGAGTATGTAAACACAAGGATTACGTAATCGGAGTAGTTGAAGTAAGTAAGCTTTTTTGAACAAAGGGTTTTAAAAAAACAACTACAAATTACGTAAAGGTGTATAAAACAGTTTATTACTTAATCCTAACATTCCAATACAAAACTAAGAGTGCGTTCATGTCGTAGTTTCCAAACATGTAAACAAAATATACGAGTTTTGGTGAACACATGAAGTTTGCGCTACATACAATTTTATTCCAACATTTCTTATGACTTTTCTTTTTTTTTTGTACTCTGGTCATAAGTACTAAAATCAACTTTATTTACACTGGCAAAATGTGCAAATAACATAAATTGGAAACAAAGATTTGAATATACAATAGATTAGTAGGTAATATTCCTTAGGGCTGATTTTTACCATAGCATATTTTGTCCGTGGTATAAAAGTGACGTCTGACATTTCGAGTATAGCAAGACTGTCAAAAATTCCAAATTTATTCTCAGGATATGATTTATTCTAGGTAGATATAAAAGTTTGATGAAATTCGCCCTTAATAACATATCAATAAAATCTCAGTAGCCATCCATTAGTTTTGATCCTCATTCTTGTGACACCTTCCATTAGCGTGACACGTTTTCCCGCACACATCTTCTGTCTCACACCTTCCTTTCTCAAAAACATCTTCCGTCGCTTTCTCTTCATCGACCACTCCTTTTTTGTATTTCATGACACATTCTGCTTCAGCCGAGTTGTTCACGAATCTGAACTCGCAGTTGTTTCTTAGCTTGATGATCTCACTGCGCAGTAGCAGCAGGAAGTAGGACTGCATTACTATGAAAATAAATAATTTAGTTAACCGCTCTACCTCGAAAATCTAAAATCCTCGAAAACCTACTAATGCCGTGGCCACACTAAACGGAAAACGCCGATAATTATCGCGATAAGTTATAGCTCATTGGCTGCACCTACGATGTCAGCCAATAGCCACAACTTATCGCGATAATTAGCGGTGTTTTTCGTTTAGTGTGGCCTGTGGCCACGGCATAAGCGAGCGAAAGTGATGCAATTACTTTTGAAACGCAAAAGAAGAGTGATTATGTGATGGCTATAGTGTGCGTGCGTTCAGAATAAAACGACGTACCTATGTGCCAAAACGAATTTACCTACTTCTTTTGTAACAAAATAAATGAACTAAATTTAAAATTACTTTGAGTAAACTTTGATATGATAATTCTCTATGTTTTAAAGTAAATTCCATTGAATAACTCTTAGATAAGCTTTATGCCGTGATGTCAAAAAAGTAAAAAATAGATATAAGTAGGTAACTTTGCAATTTTTTTGTATCGGGAAAAAATGATTGAATCGCGTATTCCTTTTACACGATACTAGACCAAAGAGTCAAAAAACATATACCTACCAAAATGTTAAATCCCTATTATACACGAAATCAGATGAGAGCAGTGGTGGCCCAGTGGTATCAGCCGCGACTTAAAAGTTGTAGATCGTAGGTTCGAACCCCGACAGGCGCTTTACTTTGTGTAAATTATTTCATCACCACTGCTCTCAAAACGGTGAAGGAAAACATCGTGAGGAAACCGGCATGTCCTAGAACCAAATATTCGAAGACATGTGACATCCACCAACCCACACTGGGCCCGCGTGGTGGATTACGGCCCACTCCCTCTCACAGAGAGGAGGCCTGTGTCCCAGCAGTGGGAACGTTATAGGCTGATTATGTATGTTATGTATACACGAAATAGGAAAACCACATTTTTTTTTCAATATAATATCACCTTAAAAAGCAATGCAACTTTAAGATCACAGATTTAGATTAGGGAGTTCTGGACTTTCGGCCTCGTTATACAAGACCTATTTTAGCTTATTTTCCACCCAATAGCATAGAAACCCGTCGTCACGTTAAATATTACAAAAGCGCACTTCCTATTCTTCATTCTCTCAGTCTACTGCTGAGCATGAGCTCCTGGGTTTAAGTACCAGGTCGGGCAAAGGGTTATTGGGTTTTTCTATCACGACTTCCTCAGTAGCAGCCTGGAGTCTGGATTTGTGCCCTGTTGATGGCAAAAAGCTCGCCCACTATTACATGAGACTTAAACATAACTGGCGTAATGTGGGTGGCCTGAGGTACACCCTTTTGTTTTTGTTCCGGGTTGGAAAATCCTCATGGATCCTCTAACCCGGACAAAAAAAAGGGGTGTCCTCCGCCTTGGGGGAGCGTAGGGGTCTGTGAGACTCTTACTGACTAAAAAACCACTCCGGTGTTCTATCTCACACTTACGCCGGGGGTCACGGGAACGTACGATCTTTCCGCAACCCCCGACTGGTGTCGGCCCCCCACTGCGGGCCTTCTCGGGTCAGGGGGGGGGGGGGGAGTGAGGTGTTTGACTCCTCTGACTCCCCCCGCGACGACTAAGAGGGGCATGCGTGGAACACTACGCGCCGCCACCTGGGTCCTGATGTGTGGAAGGGCGACTGACGTCTGTAGGTGCACCCTTACCTAACCTTTCGAGGAAAAGAGGTGTGATGTTATGTTGCTATATGAATATAGCAAATACGTTAGTTTTAGTTACACTTACTAATATTAACGAAGGAGCTGGAGAAGTCGAGGAGCAGTATCCAGGTGTGGTAAGAGATGATGCGGTCAGGATCCAGGGGCACCGTGAGGAAGACCATGACTAAGACCAGCGCGATAGTCAGACCCCACAGGACTACGTTGTAGATGTAGTAGACTCGGAGGAGGCTCACGTTTTTCTAGAACAAAAATGTAGGTACATTATACAAGTCAACATTAGGTCCTTCTTATTCTTTTAAAAAAATCAAAATATTTTATTTAAACTAGCGGCCCGCCACAGCTTCGCACGGGTGCAATTTTTTTAATCGAATTTCCGAAATTTTCTTTCATACAAACCTTGTCCTGGCAATACCGAACACAACAAAAAATTTGTGCAGTCATTCGGAAGTTACGCGTGCAGACATTTCGGCGACTTTGTTTCATAGGTACTATCAGTGGCGGATTTACCAACAGGCTGAATAGGCTGGAGCCTAGGGCGGCAGATTTTACAAAAATTTTTTTAATGTCTTACTGAAATTAAAAAGATTAATATTTTGGTTTTTTTGGAAAGAATAAACAAAGTGAATTCTCAAATTCAGGCTTCGACCGTAGATTTGATCACAGTTGCCGATCTTTACAAATCTCTTTGCAAATTTTTCGTAGCTGAACGTGAATATTTTAAGTACACACATCAAAAGTGTCTAGGGATCAACATATATTTTTGCAATAACTTTTCTCCTGATTGATATTAATTAAAATTTTCTTTAAGGATTCATCAAATAAAGTGTTTTCGTTTGTCACAGTAACGATAAACCAAGTCACCTTTGCATTAATAAAGAAATTTGCCATTTTCCTAATAAAGGGATTTTTGACATTTGAACCACTAACACAAAAGTTCGAAAAAAAGACTGAAATAACAGTTTTCTTTAAAATTTTATTGGGTAACTTAAACAATTAATAATCCGTGTTTCTACCGCGAACACTAACAACACAAGAACATCGGTTTGGCATACTCAAAATGAGTTCATCCAAATCACGCTGTGGAATGGCCGCCCATGTTCGTTGCAACAACAAAAAAAGGTCTTCTTGCGACTGGTTACCCTCCATATTCGGCAGAGCTCTTCTCTGTAGCATATCCCATGCATGCTCAATCGGGTTCAAGTCTGGCGACTGAGCAGGCCAGGGCAGGACATTGATGTTAGCTGCGGCGAGAGTCTGTCTTACAACTCTTGCGGTGTGCGGTCGTGCATTATCATGCATTAACTGAAATAAGGGACCGATTTGCACTTGTAGAGGAACGATGACGTCTGATACAATCGTCTCAGCATAAATTTGAGCGTTGAGGTTGCCTCTGATCCAAATCAACTCAGTTCTTCCGCCGATCCAAATACCCGCCCATACCATGATGGTTCCACCACTATAAGGATGGACTTCCTGGCAGGATTTTAATCGCTGTTGGCGTCCAGGGGTTCTCCAGTGTCGTATACGTCTTGTATCCGGTCTCATACCAAAACGAGACTCATCAGAAAAGCACACGAAACGCCATTGTTCTTCTGCCCAATTTCTGTGTTCAAGAGCCCATTGATATCGAATCCTACGATTGTGCATTTCTATAGGTGGTACCCGTAGCGGTCTTCGGGAATGAAGGTTCACTTCATGCAAGCGGTTTCTGACTGTTTGGTCGCTAATTAAGTTCCCTGAAGAGTGATGAAGCCTCACGGCTAACATCATGGCGGTTATTGTTGGAGCTCTTCGACTTAAGATTTGAATGTATCGGTCTTGTCTCCGTGTGGTGCAGCGATACCGTCCTCCATGGCGCTCAGCCACGGTACCAGTGCTTCGGTAACGTGTCCAAAGTCGACTGATAACACTCTGACTTGTATTCAGAGCTAAAGCCACAGTACGTTGCCGGGAACCAGCTTCTATCATTCCCACGGCTCTGAGCATTTCTTCCCTGCTTAAATGACGTCGCCGCTCCATAATAACGTTGGTTTTAATCAGTAGTAGGGAAACAGTAGCACTAATAATGTCTTCAATGCGTTGTATGTTTTTATAGGGAAAATATTGACAGCTGATTTTCATCTTTTACTCGAATTTGATTCATAGTTCCTGATTCAAATTATGAAATGCACCAAAAAGGATCCATATAAATTTATAAAATCATAAATTTATTACAAAGCCACATCTCAATCTCAAGAAATCCGCATAAAAATGCTTGATCCCTAGACACTTTTGATGTGTGTATTTTGAAGAAAAGTCGATGGAATTAAGCGTGTCGAGGCGACATTATTGTAAGAGTTCGGTAGGGACGGCAAAGTTTGAATAGCCTACTAGCGGCAAATGTGTAAATCCGCCACTGCATACCTACTATGTAAGGATAAACGTACATAGGCATGGGCACTTATATAAAGCTCACCGTATGTCCTCCAACAATGAACAGCGTGTTTAGCACCATATCAGTCAGCAACATGACCAGCACTATGCTGATGACCACTATGTGGTGGACGTGGGACGGGTTCCTGTACTGTATCATCAGCTCTACGATGCTGTACAATGTTAATAATAGCGCTATCGCCACTATGGTGGCTGCGATCTGAAAACGAAGAACCGATTTAAATAAATATAAAATAAGAGTTCTCTAGACCGCATTTTTGGCCACGGCGGCCAATCTCAACGGAGACCAGGCTTCGGCGCGGGAGATGTTATAGTGCACATGTGTGCACGCAGACACAGGTGCACTCCCTCTTCCCTCACTCTCATAGTCCGATAGGACAGCAATCCTACACGACCGGAGAGAGATCAGGCGCAGAACCAGCGGCTTAACGTGCTTTCCGAGGCACGGGGGTATCACACCGCCAACTTCCAAACTTCGGGCTATTACTAAGAAATTCCTAATGGAAAAACTCAATAACACTGCTGGACCCGGGAATCGAACCCAGGACCCCACGCTCAGCAGTCGGGCTTGCGACGACGAAACCAACGGGGCAGTGATAAATAAATAAATATAATATCGTAGCATCACGCCTGTATTCCACGGTGGGAACAGACAGAGGCGTAGGTAGGCTCGCTCATATTGCCTTTTTCATACAGGACAGTCAATATTCTAGCGTCTTGATTAGCATAATTAGCCTATAATGTTCCCATGCTGGGACATAGGCCTCCTCTCTGTGAGAGGGAGTGGTCCGTAATCCACCACGTGAGCCCGTGCGGGTTGGTAGATGTCACATGTCTTCGAATTTTTAGTTCTAGGACATGCCGGTTTGCGGTTTCCTCACGACGGACGTTTTCCTTTATATTTTTGAGAGTAGTAGTGACGAAATTCTTCACACAAAATAAAGTGCCTATCTACTTGGATTCGAACCTACGACCTACTACTCGTTAGTCGCGGCCGTTAACACGGCCACCACTGCTCTGCGTCTTGATTATGAGAACTTAATTAGGAGGTATAAAGCTTCTGATTAATTTCAATCAGACTGTTGCTGCATTCTTTACATAAATTTTACAGTCAACTACTCGTAATGAGCGGTTGACTGTAGGTAGGAAATTCATTGTTAATCAAATTGACTACCTACCTACTTAAATTGTCCGTAGGTATATTCAAATCACAACCGTCATTCTTTGCAGGTTTACGAAATGGCTCTATCAAGGCAACAAAAACAACTGAAGTTCGTTTTGATGTGAAACTTCTTTGCGCACGCTTGACTTGGGGAGTAAGCTGGCGAACGCGTGACGTAAGCGTTACCAAATGTGATCGGGCGAGGCGAACGGGAGTTGAGTGGGGGATATAAGCAAGAGAAAGCAGTGCGCGCGCACATTTTCTTTCTCGCTTCCTCTCATAGCCAAATACGTTTGAGGTTTTACTTCAGTCGTGTGGTCATAAGCACACTCGGTTTTTTTTTTTTAATTCTAGACATCTATTCTGACATTTAAGTATTTTGTCTTTGGTTTTTTAATATGTAGGTACTTAAAGAAGTTTGACACCTGTCAAATGACTATCTTGGCATTATGCTGGCAGAATAGTCGACATTATATCGGCTCAGTTGCCAAAAAGGTTAAAAAGGCAAATTGACGTAGTGTGTCAATTTAATAAACAATTAATTTCCTTGACTGTACATCACAAACAAAAGAAACGGTTAGTATCAAGTACGTAGGTAGGTTAAGTACTCACCAGTTTAAAATATCCCCATGTTATCAAACCATATCGTAACGGCAAACAGAAACAACATCGTTTAAACACTGGCAGCTCCGTACGCATTTTGAATAACCCTTTATTTTTTTGAATAATCCTTATATAAAATAAAATTACCTCCACTGAGTTTTAAAGGGGGTTCGAATAGATAAGAGCAGACTAAATAATTATCAGACACTTATAAAACAGTGAACTTTTTATCTTTTTCCAATCAAATTATGTTTATATGCTTTCATTAATATTATAATTAAAATAAATTTGTAGATACACAATTATTCCGGACTGCTTTCGGATTCATACTGATAATAAAATTGATGTTGTTATTGTACATAATAGCTTGGTTAATACATACATACTACATAATAATATATAGACCTATGTAAGCACTAAGTTAACCTTTACAACTTACTCTGAGATAATAACTTCCAAGAAGATAAGTAGTTGTAAGTAGATCATCAGTAATGATTCAGCTTTGAATTGAAAAAAAAAATGGAAAAATAACTTTAAATCCTACACTATAAAGTTCAGTTTACCTACGCTACAACTTCAAACATTTTTATAACATTTTCAATAGTGCTGGTCACTGAAATCAACTTAATTAGGGTGAACGTACCAATCCCAAACCAGTTAAGAAGATATTTTGACTTTAATTAACTGTCATTTTAACAGATTTTGACGGAAGACCTTAGTTCTATGTTATTTTTAAAGTTTGCTTAAAGACAAAATGAGGATTAAAAATCATTGCAGCATAAGTATTTAGGAATTGCTGTAATTTTGAGTTAAATCCTAAAAGTTGGACTGTTCCTTAGTTGGACCAACATATACCCGGTTATTGACCAAGATTGAGCCCGTAATTGACCAACGTATTGACTTATACATGAATAAAATAAAAGGCCATTTATTAAATTTTAAAATGAACGTTTATTGAGATCTAACTTTTGTACAGACGCCAGCACATCAAGCTACACGAAAGTGTCAAATTTTCCCAATCAACTTTGAACCTTATGCTTTAGCAATAAAGTTGAAAATCTATTAAAGAAATTTGGTCAATTAGAATCCAACAGGTTTTCCTAATTTTTCCAGTCACTTGAATTTCTTCCATTGCTTTTTTTCTTGGGTGGCATTTCGTGGCTAAAACAAAGTAATCATTATTTGAAGTTAAGTAAGTATTCTAAAACAAAATCTTCCATAGAAAAGGTAAACATGAAAGGTTCACTCTTTACACCCTGAACAAGTAGGTACTATATTGTTAAAAAAATCAAGTCAATTTTAGCAGGACGCCTAAAACATACAATGTCTGGTCAACTCCACGAACACTATGAATGTAGATACCTATCCCAAACCACTGGTCAACTACTGGAATATGTTAATTAAAATCGTCAATTTTGTATTGTTCATCAATATAATCAAGGGAATTGTTGAAAGATCAATAATAATGACAAAAAACGCAAGTTTAAGAAATAACCAGTAGTAAACCATATGGTCAACTATAGGCAACCTATACAACATGCGTTCCAGTAGTTAACCAGTCTCAGAAACCTATTAAAAACAAAAAAATTGTTCAAATTTATATCTGCAATCATTACACTGATAAATATATTAACTATATTTCACAAAACATTTACAATTTACTTAAAAAATACTACATTTTAAGTAGATTGAACTTTACCTTTCATTGAGCGCTCCTTATAGCAATGGCGGCCGAACGGCGAGTGAACAAGACACGTAGCGACAAAAATTAAAAAGAAAGCTATATGTTTTTATTAATTCGCCTGAAATTCACAGTAGTAGATTCTCAAAGATGTAATAAGGTAACCCAGATTTTAAAAACCCATAGATATTGGCGCGTATTCTTAAAATGTTGACTTTTTTACGCAAATGGTCAACTACAGGCGACTGGTTTGGGACTGGTACGTCCACCCATTAAAATAAAATTGTTATTTGTTTAACTTGAAATAATATAAATTTGAAATACACTCTTTTGCAAAAAAAAACGGGCACTTTAGATTTTTTTCTCTACTTCAATGAAGAAGAATAAGAAAGAAGTTTTTTTAATTTGACGATGTATTCGTATGTTATTTGAAGCATCCTGGCATGATTCTTCACGTTCCAAATTTTAATTTTGAAATTAACAAAAGCAAAATAATGATTATTGTGGATTATTGTAAAATTGCTTTACTACTGGCGCGAATTGCTGAAACGATGTTTTACTCGTTACTAAAATTTTAAAACTTTTTGTATATTTTCTGCAAATTAAACAATTTAACCTTTCTTTTTACATTAAATACCACTTTTTTATATGAGTGATAAAGCGATAAGGGCCGGTAAAATTATAGCCCTACTTGAAGAAGGTTGTTCGCAAACTTAAATGTCTCAGCGGCTAAATGTGAGTCGTTCAACTGTCCAGGAGGACTTGGCAACGGTATCAAGAGACCGGTTCGGTCAAAAGAAGATCCGGTTCGGGAAGAAAACGATGCACAGAACCAAGAGATGACCGCTTTTTGGTGAGTCAGGCGTTGCAGAATCGTCAGGCGTCAAGTGTGGACCTGAAGAAGAGCCTTGAAGAAGTAAGAGGAGTAGAAGTTAGCTTGTGGACGGTCAAGAGGAGGCTTTTGGCTGCCAATATCAGGAGTTACCGCCCGGCACAGGGCCCTAAATTACTCCGTGAGCACCGTGTTGCTCGACGTCAGTTTGCTCGAAACTGTGCTTTATGGACACTGGAGGACTGGAATAAAGTATTGTTTTCTGATGAAGTTAGAATCTCTTTGTGTGGAGAGAACCGACGCCTTCGAGTGCTGCGAAGACCACGGTAACGCTATGCGGAAGTGTGTTTCGAAGAAATCACTCCTTATGGCGGAGGCTCCGTTATGTTTTGGGCAGCAATTTATTTGACGGAGCGTACGGAGTTAATTTTCAGAAAAAATGGAACATTAAATGCACACCGGTACATAATGGAAGTCCTAATTCCATATGCACAACCCGCATTGACTGCACTTGGGGAAGATTCCTTTTTTATGGACGACAATGCTCGCCCACACCGTTCTGGCGACGCGCGACGGGGAAGCATACATGCAAGAAGTTGGGATCCGTCGTTTAGATTGGCCAGCTCGAAGTCCTGACCTCAATCCAATTGAGCATGTCTGGGATGTTCTAAACAGACGGGTTAGATCAGTGCAACCTGCTCCACAAAACATCAGGGAGCTAAAAAGAGTCATTGCAGAAGAGTGGGAACGTAGGTACCTATTCCTCAAAACGTTATTAAAAACATCGTGGAAAGCATGCCCAGAAGGATTCAAGCTGTGATTTTGGCAAGAGGAGGTCACCACTCTATTAGGTTTTTACATTTGTAATTTAATTTAAAAAAGTAAAAAAAATCTTTTTGTCTTTATTGCCGACCACTTCTTATTGTTAGGCCGTGTACATCGGTTTTAAAGAATCCATCGAAAATTAAAAAAAAAAAATCGCCAGAATTCACTTCACGTGTATTAATTTACACGATTATTAGTATACCTACAGATTACAGACTACGTCAAAAAAATTAATTTCATTTAATTAACTCAAATCGCCCTTAGAACGTAAATTTCCTTAGCTGCCCGTTTTTTTTGCAAAAGAGTGTATAAGTTTGAATAGACTTTACATAAACTCGTCTTCTTCCTCGGGGGTAGGCAGAAATTACAGAACGCCACCTTATTGGAATAAGTAGACCAGGTACAGACTATAGATGCTGGCGGGAAAAATTCCGAATCATTCCCGTCGAATACTTCGGAAGTATTCCGAAACTTTGGGAATATTTCCCATTGAATTATTCGGGCGAAACATTCGATTGCGGGGTACGAATGTTTCTCGCGGGGCGCGGGGGGGAAAACTTCTCCAGGGATCATCTCCCCTCTTACCGCACCCCGCACCGCCACCGCCTGCACGCACGACTCGTGCAGCCGGGCGCGCGCGGCACGCACGACTCGTGCAGTCGGGCGCGCACAGAGGGACAGCGCGGCGGCGATCGACGATCGATGCAAAATACGATTTTTCAGCAAAAAAAATTAAAAATCTTAATTAAATTCATTTTGAATAATTCTGATTTAAAAAAACTTTCCTAGAAGTATTCCGGAATTATTCAGAATTTTTCAGAAGTTTTGCAACTATAGTACAGACGCGAGCACATCAAGCTACCCGGAACTGTAAAATTTTACCAATCAACTTTGAATCTTATTCTTTAGCGATAGAGTTGAAAATCTATTAAAGAAATTTGACATATTGTAGTAGCTTGATGTGCTGGATGGCGTCTGTACATACAGTCCGGCTGTCGAGAGAATGCGTTTTTGACACCTGTCAGTTTTTAAATAATAAGTTCAAAAACTAAAACCCGACTACTGATGAAAAGGATCACGAAGGAGGACGGACCACGGGAAGGTACTTTCTTGTTGTTTCTTTGTTTGTTGTTTTTTTTGTGGGGTCATCGATCGCTCCTAGTGTAGGTATTTACGTAGGTACTTGAAACATTAGTTAAAAAATCAGTCTTTTTGTGTAAACTTTACAGAAGTGATTGATATTGATATCTAAAAACGAAAAAACACATTTTCTCAAGTCATACTACCAGCGGTCGTTGACCCCTAAGAAAAAAACATCATAAGTAATTATCTTTTTATTTTATCGTGTTTAGATATTAATAATACCCACCACGTCTGCAGTTTCGCTAGTTTATTTAATTTGACTCTGTATTTTAGCATTCCGAATTCCGATCCATACAGATAAAGTAACAAAAAAACGACAATTGAGTACTTAAACGTACTATAAAGATTTTATTAAAAAAAAAAAAATTACATAGATAGTTTTATCTTAATATCTACTAAATATAACAATGTGTACTTATTAATAATCTTATAAAAATATGAAAAATGTATTAAAATAGCCAATGTATCGCAAAATATAAAATTCTTTATTAAATGAGGTAAATTCATAGATGGATTTATATGCCTGTAAAGTATTTCTAATTCATTCAAAATGGCCCTGTATTTGCGTTAGAATATTATTATCCACTAGCAGCGCCCCGCGGTTTCGCCCGCATAAGTTTCGATACCGTGGGAATATCGGGATAAAAACTATCCTGTCCTTTCCCGGGACTCAATCTATCTCTATACCAAATTTCATCTAAATCGGTTCAGCGGTTTAAGCGTGAAGAGGTAACAGACAGACACACTTTAGCATTTATAATATTAGTATGGGTTTAAAAGTATTTCCGTATTATGGCACTTTAATAATATTCCTTTTAAATTATGGCACTACTTAACAATATTCCTTTTAAATTATGGCACTTTAACAATATTCCTTTTAAATTATGGCACTTTAAACACAATGTCAATGGTATTCAAAAAACAACACAAAATAGACAATATTTATTACGATGTAATATTTTTTTAGCTTCGTTCGTCCTGAAATAGTCCTGTATTTTGGCACAACATAAAAAAAAACGCGACACTCTTTTAAGTTTTTTTTTTTCGAATATCAAAGGACATCATTCAAGTGTCGAACATTTTATGTACAGACGCCAGCACATCAACCTACTACAATCTGTCAAATTTCTTTAATAGATTTTCAACTTTATCACTAAAACATAAGGTTCAAAGTTGATTGGGAAAATCTGACAGTTTCGGGTAGGTTGATGTGCTGGCGTCTGTACATAAAAGTTAAAGTCAGCCAAAGAAAAAAAGAGTATTATTTTCTTATGGGAATCTTGAGCATTTTTTACTATTACAACGAAAGTATACAATTAACCCCCCGGCTGCTATTTGAGAAAAGGAGGAGGTTATTATAACAAGTGTTTTAAGCATAACATTTAAAACATACCAACTTTTAACTGAATATATCATCCCGAACACGTTTTAACACTTTTAACTATTACAACATAGATCTACGATTAATCCCCTGGCCGCTATTTTGAGTAAAAAAAAAAACAAAACATAATATTTTTGCAAACAAAATTTTGGGTATTCGTTTAGAGACGCAAAAATTTATTGATTCGCTGGTTTTCAGTCCTTATGAAGGATGTCCTTTTTAGTCTTCTCGGGTCTTGATCTATTATATCGCTCATTTAAAGAAACATCGACGTAAATGTATTTTTTCCCAAAAATGAGTTAAATATGCCAAAGCACTTGGAAAGCGTAGTTACGTTAGGTAAGCAAAGACGTAAAAAAAATGTAGCAGTTACGTCGATGTCAAACTCAAACTCAAAGCATTTATTTTAATTCAAAAAATTACAGGCACTTTTGAATTGTCAAGGATTTTTCTCCATATGAGCGATATTGTCTATTCAAGCTTTATTCCGTCCTCTTTTTATATCCTTTTTCTCTCATAATATACGCACTGTACCATTGCCTATCGATGTTTCTTCGTCATCTTTCACCGAACTGATGGTGCCTTCGGGGTCATTGTCGTTCTTAACGAATCTGTACGGGCAGTTGCTTCTAAGTTTGATAATTTCGCTCCTGAGAGCTAGAACGAGGAAAGTCTGCATAACTGAAAATAGAAAAGACACCGGTTACTATAACGAATGAGAGAAAGAATGGCCCTTACTTTTAGTGTTGGAGTTTTTTGCTATTTACACATGTGACCTCGCACCGTCGCGTTTCGCGTAGATTATATTAGTTGCCATGCGTACGTTAATGCGAGGACGAACAATGGGCAATGCGCAGACCACGCATCACAAGCTATTTTTAATTTTAAAAAAGTATAATTATATATCACTGTACCCTACGTAGCACGTAATAAAGCTCACATTTCAATGGTATATTTTGTAATACAATGCTTTGAATTTTATTGAGCTGGTGGCGAGTCATTGGTGCGAAGGCCTTTAGGATGATAATTTTGCAAAAAAAATAACAATTCTGCATAGCTATTCACAACCATTCGATAACCTTTAGAATAAAAAACCGGCCAAGTGCGAGTCGGACTCGCGCACCGAGGGTTCCGTATAAAAATTTAAGGTTTTCGGAATTTTTCCTTTATGTGTGCTATAAAACATTGCTTCATGCCAAATTTCAAGATTCTAGGTCGACTGGAAGTACCCTTTAGGTTTTGATTCCCTTGCGAGTAGTTGCGAGTTTGAAAATATGCGGCTTAAATTGCCGTTTCTTTTGATTGCGTTGACATAGAAGTTTCATTTTGTTACAGCTTCAAGGTATTATAGACCTGAGTATTTGATATTAATTTCAATTTAATACCTATACGCGTTCATGAGAAAAGAAGTAACTTTAAAATTTTCAAAAATATTTTTTATTATATGATGTAACTAAAAATTTACGGTTTTCGCAATTTTTCCTTTATCTGTACTATAAGACGTTACTTAGTACCAAATTTCAAGATTCTAAGTTCACGGGAAGTACCCTGTAGGTTTTGATTCCCGTGCGAGTTTCGAAAATTTGCAGAAATTTGCGGCATAAACGGCTGTATCTTTTGATTGCTTTGGCTTAGAAGTTTGATTTTTTCACAGCTTCAAGGGACAGTAGACCTGAGTATTAGATATAAATTCCAGTCTGATACCTCCACGCGTTCCTGAGAAAAAGGGTCTTGACAGACGGACGGACGGACAGACGGACAACAAAGTGATCCTATAAGGGTTCCGTTTTTTCCTTTTGAGGTACGGAACCCTAAAAATCACAAATTTTCGATTATCTAATATGCCTAGTCCCGGTTAACAGCGGGTCTATATGACCTAAACTAAAAAAAACGGGTTCTGGATTTGCGAAGTGTTCAGAACGCTGATTTATGTTCGATTCGGCACGAAATCATATCGATTATTTCTGAATAGCTATATTGATCGGTGTTGTGTATTATGTTACAAAGCATCGTTGTCTATGGAATGCATACTGATTAGAATGGATACTTACCGATAGAGAACAAAAAGCCCAAGATAATCAGAGAGAAAATTACATAATCATTTGAAACTTTAATCTCCAAGCTGAGTATAATACAGGCAGCACCCACGGTTGACATCATGAGTGTCACTATCCACATAAAGAGGGCGTAGTAATAATAAGCTCTTATCAGTTTCACGATTTTCTGTAAAGAAAATACATTTTTATACGTTATTAACTTATTACAATAATAGAAAGCGCCACGTGTTTGTTGTTTTCCTCGGGAACAGCACTTTTTTTCGGGATCAAAGGCACCCTATGTCCGTTTCTGTATACCTGACAACGTATATTATATGCAAAATTTCAGGACGATCGGTTGGGTGGTTTACTCGTGAAAAGGTAAACAAACAAACAAAACAACTTTCGCATTTATAATATTAGTTAGGATTTCACGCGGACGAAGTCGCGGGCAGCAGCTAGTAATATATAAAATCTATAATATACTATAAATAAAATAAAGTCGGGTTATTACACCATTTATAAATCAAGAACGCGCGGCTGGACCGATTTTTATGATCTTTGATTTTTTTGGATTTGTCTCCGTCCCGAATGCCAGAATACATATTAAAATATGGGAAAAATTCACAAAAAAAAAGAATATAATTATTTTTTCATACATTCGTTCTTACCATAGTGAAAAGTTCTTACTGATTCTGAGGCGATACCTACAAAGTTTTCCGGGTTAGCTAGTATTACAATAAATGCGAAGGTAACTCTGTCTGTCTGGCTGTCAGTTACATTTTTCACGCCTTAACAGGAAATGCGGGTGGTCTTTTCTCCATAGAAACGCTCTCGCCTATTTTCTTTCTAGTTAATGACCATAAAGTAATGATTTTTTTCAGAATAATAAATATTTACCACTTCTATGTCCGTAGGTTTTCCTTTTTGATGATACATTATTTTTATAAGCACTAGAACCCTCCAAAAATGCCGATTTAAGCCGCTGTCAACAGAGGCCTAGTGTACAAATTTGACAACTATTAATGAAAAAAGAAAAACAGGGACATATCCTTCTTATTCAGTTTATGAAATATCATTTAAATAGGCGAGAGCCAAACCTCGAAATATGACTATTTACTTAGGACTTTTCAAGTCTCTCCAACCGCATTACCTATTAACGGCTGAACGGATCTCAGTAAAATTTGGCACAAGTTGACCATGACCGGGATTAGGATTTTTATTGTATGTTCCCGTGGGATAAATTCCGGCCTCCAATAAATAGCTAGTTTTCAATAACTTTACCTTATGTGTTCCAATGATGAATACAATGTGTGTTATAATTTCTGTTGTCAGTATCACAGCCACCAGACTTACTATTGTGATTAGAGGACCGCCTCGAATGAACCTTGATAATGCAGCCACAATGATTATGTAGAAACTCAGAACCATGAGTACTGTAGCCTGTAAAGATAACAAACATTTTAGAGACCTATAAGGATATCTTATAAGGATCTCTTTAAAGACAAAAACAATGACAATATAGTTGGGAAAAATTTAGGCAGATGATAACCTTTCAAAGACAAAAAAAAACGGGTTGCACTCCGGTAGTGCCGGCAGAAGTGAAAACTTGAATATTAACGTTGAAATAAATCAACTATTAATTGAATTAATACAACTCTTTTTTTTAGAAACTCAGAACCATGAGTACTGTAGCCTGTAAAGATAACAAACATTTTAGAGACCTATAAGGATATCTTATAAGGATCTCTTTAAAGACAAAAACAATGACAATATAGTTGGGAAAAGTTTAGGCAGATGATAACCTTTCAAAGACAAAAAAAACACGGGTTGCACTCCGGGAGTGCCAGCAGAAGTGAAAACTTGAATATTAACGTTGAAATAAATCAACTGTTAATTGAATTAATATAACTCTTTTTTTTCACTATTTCTGCGTCACTTTTTTCATTAATAGATGCACTTTGTTCAATTTCCATATTTGAAACACTATATACACGAATTTTACGAATACACAGCAGTGTAGGTACCTACTACACCCACACCCACACCCACAACCACACCAACACCCACACCCACACCCATCCATCCATCCATCCATCGTCGTGTGTCACTTGGTTCACTTCGGTTGGCGCCGCCGTAGAAAGAGAGGGGGATACTTAGTAGTTCTCCCCTGTGTAGTCTCTCCTGACGGTCACGTGTCCTGACGCGAGTTTAACATTTTTTACCCATTACAAAAGTGTGCAACGCCGCTAAAGAAGTTTACACTTCAAAAAAAAAAAATAGGCGAAGATCTAATTGGTCTAGTGTAAACTGCAAAATAAAGGTATTTCAGTTTGGTATTAATAATCTTGAGGACAAATGTAATTATCCTACTAAGGGCTGATTTTACCAAAGTCAAATATCTTTTGTATGTTGAATAAAATTGACGTTTGACAGTTCTATTTATAGTATGGAAAAACTGTCAAAAATTCAAAATTTATTCTCAGTATATGACTTATTCTACATATAAAAGTTTGGTGGAATACGCCCTTAGTGCGCCTAACAATCAATCAATCAAGCAAAGTGTCTGGTTCTATATTATTTTTGTGCAGTCTGAATTTTCCTGAAGATAAGGCTCATTAAATATTTGTTATGATGTAATATAACCAGCAATCTTTCGGCTATAAGGAAAAAAGGCAGTTTGATTTTACCTACAGAGGAAATAATTGAGAATATTGAGTAAGACTTATTTGAATACACAAGATTTAGAATTTGTACACACGGCTGGGCCATTCCGCTCAATTAGGCCGACTTTTATTTGCAAATGGTAATGACATTTGGTGCGTTTTGATTGCAATAATAAATTAAATAAAGGTGTTATACTTTTTTAGATAGCGGCGCCATACGTAAAAACATGTAAGAAATGTCATATAAAGTAAAAAAAGAATGCAGCTATGATATTTAATTTATTTTTAGCATATATTCGCCATTAGTGGATTTCCGCGGATTGACCCGGCTACACATCAAGCTATACATTTCCAGTTTTAGCTGACCTCGCATTTTATAGGTTTTTCATACAATCAGAAGTCAGCTTATACTGGTTAAGTATAGCTTGATGTGTAGCCGTGTGTACATAGGGTTACCAGATTTAAAATTTAAAAGTCCGGAGAATAAGCCTGATTTCCTTAAAAAATCCTGAGAATTTGTCGCAATTTCATATATTTTTCTCAAACGTAATGTACAATTTAAAAGGTCATATTATTAATAATTTTGTGCACTGATGATCTCGATTCTCGGAGGTCATGCCCACAAGTTGGGCGCGAATTCACTCCACCCCTCCCGTAAAGTATCATCGCAACAAAAAAATATGACAAAACTGATTAAGTAGTTGAATGTTTCGTTAATAAATAAGTTTTGATTTTATTTGTGCAATTGAGATGACCAAAGTTGATTTTTTAATTAGTCACTTATGTATGTATAAAGAAAATTATTTTCTGTTTTGTACCTTTTTAATACAAGATCTAAAAATTATACTCTATTTTATTAAAAATTCTGAAAATCCTGAGATTTACAAAATCCGACCGTAATCCTGAAGACATTAAAAATCCTGAGATCTCAGGACAAATCCTGAGATATGGTAACCCTATGTGTACATAGCTAAAGAGTTTGTTTGAAAAGTTTGCCTAACTGTCTAGGAAGGTTACAGGCTATTTAACATCACACATCCTTAGGAGCGGAGCAAAAGGAAAAAAGACAGAAAAGATGCTAAGTGAAAACCGAGTCATAGCGCAGGCTGGCAATGCGATGAAATTGGTCAGGGACCAAAGGAGTTCTTTTTTAAATATGGCTGTTATGGTATATTGTGTATCTCACAGTAAGTCGCGCGCAGAAGTTAGTCAAGAAATACAATGCAATGTAGGCCTGTATTAAATATTTTAACCAATGCTGTGCCTTGATCTTTCCGCCATAAATTTGCCATCCCTAATCTGGGATAATGCATAACATGTAAATGAGAGGAGATATATGAAACAAATATCAAAGGTTTTTGTTTAATTTTATGTAGTTTTATTGGCAACCATAACCTTCAAAGTAGTATAATAATGTTGTTTGACAGCAGAAAAAGACAAGGTAGTTGGACCGGGCTTATTCCTTGATTAGGAAGCTATCATAAATTCATAAAATGTTCCAAATAACTCACCAACTTTAGATATCCCCATGTAAGTAAACCATACCGTAGAGGCACACAAAAACAACATTTCTTAAAAACTGGCAGATTATCCATTTTTTCAGTGAGGTACTTTTGAAGTCACTAAAACGACCGTATTTTACTTAAAATGACCCAAATCTTCATCACTGAGATGATCTGTAATTAAAAAAAAAAATAGTTCTTAATAACTTAAGGATTTTATACGCAGCTATTTTCAGCGAATGGTGACTATACACTGACACACATGCATATAATTTCTATTAATAGAAACGGATCAACATCTAGATTCTAGAAGACTAGAGCGCGTGCGTGTTCTGTTAACCTTTTAATATAAATGTTCATCCTTAAAGTTTGTGAATACCTGATATGTGATGGCCGTCAATATGAGTCATCCCACTTAAATATGTACCCATGGAATCATATATTATGTACAATATATATCATGAAGTTGTGAGATCTATTTTTGTGTATTGATTTCCCATATGGTTGCGCTTCTTCTTTGGCATATTTAATAATAGGTACTGATATTGTAGCCATGCTTAAGTTAAATGTATCTTTCATTATTTTCACCTACATATATAAAGAAATTTTATGAGGTAATATTTGATTAAATAAGCAGTGTTCTTGTTTTTAACTCACAGCTGGTATGCGACCAAAACAGACCGCCTGTATCAAATTATCAATGTCATTCATTATCTCATGTCATTGTCATAACATGTATAACATTTGTGCTCTTGTTTATGTCAGTTTGCGTTCCAGGATTTGTCTTGATTCGGTTTTAAAGCATGTTTATTGTCTGTGGCGGAATAAAACCTTTTTTTTGTCACATGGATCTCTTTCTAGGAGGCCACAACATTTTGAATTATTACCTACTCCAATTATTGCCAGCAGCGAGCAGTCGTCTTGCTGACGGCGGCGCGTTGGCGGCAAGAGGGTGGATTTTATCCGAGGCAGTGCCGGACCGTTACTGCGGCGCCGCGCCGCCCCGCCGGCGCGGTACGGTTATAATGAGTGATGCCCTATATATTTCTTTATTAGGAAGCTATCATTATAAATATGTTCATAAAATGTTCCATATAACTCATTTCAGATATCCCCATGTAAGTAAACCGCGTAACGTAGAGGCACACAGAAACAACATTTCACCCATTTTGTTTTTGTCAGATGTCATCTTTAAAGTGAGCTGTACAGACGCCAGCACATCAACCTACACCAAACTGTCACATTTTCCCAATCAACTTTGAACCTTATGTTTCAGTGATAAAGTTGAAAATCTATTAAAGAAATTTGACAGATTGTAGTAGGTTGATGTGCTGGCGGTCTGTACCTACTTGTGAAGTCACTAAAACGAGTACCTAACGACCGTACTTTACTCAACTCAACTGTCACTAATTGAGACACAATAATTACTTTTCTATTGTTATCGATCTCTAGGAGATTTCTTGACAGTTGAAGGGGTATCTAATTTTATACGCAGCTATTTGCGGCAATTGGTGACAATACAGTGACACAGATGCGTATTATTTCTATTACCTAATAGAAACAGATGAATATCGAGAAGATCGGAGTGCGTGTGTGTTCTGTTAATCCTTTTGGGTCAATCCGCGGAAATCCACTAACGGCGAATATATGCTAATAATAAATTAAATATCATAGCTGCATTCTTTTTTTACTTTATATGACATTTCTTACATGTTTTTACGTATGGCGCCGCTATCTAAAAAAGTATAACACCTTTATTTAATTTATTATTGCAATCAACACGCACCAAATGTCCTTACCATTTGCAAATAAAAGTCGGCCTAATTGAGCGGAATGGCCCTTTTATCCTTAGTGCCTTTTCACACGTCCCCGTTGGCGGGTAGCCGGTGCCGGGTACCCGGCGGCGAAGTGTTTAGCCATAGATTTATAATAACGTCCAGATGCCTAGTACGCGCTGTCAAAATGCTTCGAATTCACAGACACCAAAATAGTGTATTCGTTCGTTAGCCCCGCCCACAGGCCGCCATTACGCGACAGACGTTCAACGCGTGTACGTCAGAAAACGCTGTTAAATATAATTGAAAAAATGACGGTTTGTGCAGTGAAATCGTGTAAAAACTACACTCCAAAAAAAGACAAGGATACGAACATCACATTTCACAGGTAAGTTTGCAATTTTATGATGAATTTCTACGTATTTCATTGAAATTATTACGAAAACAAAATAAAAACAAAACGACGCCATAATATTTGAGTATTGCCAAGGTAAGGCATGAAATATTTTTACCCTTTTTTTATGCTGCGATATTTTAATAAGTATTGTATAATGTTACGAAATCAACATTATTATTATCAACAAAATGATATCAATGGTTGCCAAGGGTATGAAATACTTTTACCATCTTTTTTAATACTACGATATTATTGAGTCAACAAACGGATTTGGAGCGAAACAATATTTTAGGTATGTTTGTTACATTAACGTATCATCATCATCATCATCAGCCTATAATGTTCCCACATTAACGTATGTTTAGCGATAATTCTCAAACCAGTACCACTCACAAAGTTTCTGATTTATAATATTAGTACCTATGATATTAAAAGTTTTTTGTTCATTCACACATGTTTACGAAAACCATGTTAAAAATAAAATTATAACAATCTTCAAAAACTATCATAAGAGTCAATCGGTATGAATGTAAAAGGCGGGTTTCATTTTGTACACATATAATAACTATATAATTACCTAAGTGAACATGAATAAGAAAACTACACGAATTTTCCCACATTTTGGGGTAATCATTTTGCGCTGGTATTAGAAAACGTCACGCACACAACTGCAGAAACGATAATAATACACTTGCGGTGGGCGGTACCAACGCACACGCGTATCACTAAATGCATTCAATAAGAACGGTGCGTTTTGTATGGAACACTCAATCTGGACGTTATTATAAATCTATGTGTTTAGCCATGTACAGACGCCAGCACATCAACCTACTACAATCTGTCAAAGGACGATGAGTCAGAACGTCCCCCCAACCTTACATTGACCAACAGACTTAAAATGTATCTCATTCGAACCGCCTTAGCAAGCTGATAAATTTTTACTATGACGACATCTCTCAAAAGTGCGGGATATTCCGAGAAAATCATGTTTTAGTGTTAATTTCGTCACAACGTCCCCCCAACCCTTACATTGACCAGCAGACTTAAAATGTATCTCATTCGAACCGCCTTAGCAAGCTGATAAATTTTTACTATGACGACATCTCTCAAAAGTGCGGGATATTCCGAGAAAATCATGTTTTAATGTTTATTGCCAGAACGTCCCCTCAAGCCTTACATCGACCAACAAACTTAAAATGTATCTCATTCAAACCGTCTTAGCAAGGTGATCAATTTTTACTATGACAATATCTCTCAAAAGTGCAGGATATTCCAAGAAAAATCATGTTTTAATGTTAATATTGCAAGAACGTCCCCCCAACCCTTACATTGACCAACAGACTTAAAATGTATCTCATTCGAACTGCCTTAGCAAGGTGATCAATTGTTACTATGACGACATCTCTCAAAAGTGCGGGATATTCCGAGAAAATCATGTTTTAGTGTTAATTTCGTCACAACGTCCCCCCAACCCTTACATTGACCAACAGACTTAAAATGTATCTCATTCGAACCGCCTTAGCAAGCTGATCAATTTTTACTACGACGACATCTCTCAAAAGTGCAGGATATTCCGAGAAAAATCATGTTTTAATGTTAATATTTTTGGCACAGAATAAGAGTTTGTAAGTAAACCATTATATTCATTGATTTTCAAACCTCTCAAGATCAATTAGGAGATGCCATTTAAAAAACAGAAAACGTCATTCGTTACTCGTCCAATTTTTTCAATTCCTATAGGCAGGCAGTTGTCCCACCGGCGGCGATGAACGATTAGCGAGTAGAACTAGCAACTGAAAACGAGTTGGCGAGCAGCGAGCAGCGTGTGTGTAGTTCCGATAGTTTTGTCGCTGGGCTATCAGCAAGTTTTCGAGTGCGACGGGCGATTACTCGCACCACTCGCTCTGGGCGGCTAGTCTCACAGGGGTTTCTCTCGGCGTGAGCTCTGACCACCAAGCGACCATCGCTGAGCGAGTATCGCTAGGCGAGTGTTATCTTTGATAGCTCTTGTCGCTCAGCGACAAACCAGTGAAGCGAGTCCTCGCCGGCAGTGTGAACAGTCAGCGATCAACTGTTAATATATGCATCTCTTTTGTTTACACGGAATGTATATCTATTGTACGTTTCTTGAACGAGAAAACAGCCAACAGTTAGTCGCTTCCTCGCCGGCGGTGGGACAACTGCCATATCCACGACGGAGACGCGGGTGTCTTCGTCTTGGGCGAGTTTGAATCCCTCACTGCACTCAGGATTCAAGTCTTAACTCCCTCGCTTCGCTCAGGAGTCAATTCAAACCTAGAATCCTTCGTTGCGTTCAGGATTCAAAATAGCGCCCGCGACAACAAGACACTACTTTATCCAAAAATAAATAAAACGACTTTTTATTTTATTTCTAAACCCCATGGATTTTGGAGTTAAAACTGGTTGCTAGTATTTTTATAGATCTTTCTGAACCTGATAACACATACAAAAGATCTGTTGCAGGGCGGGGGACGAGCCTAGCGAATTAGAAAAATGAATAAAACGATTTTTTAATTTTCATTTTATTTCTAAGCCCCATGGATTATGAAGTTAAAAGTGGTTTCTAGTCTTTTTATAGATCTTTATGAACCTGATAGCACATACAAAAGATCTGTTGCAGGGCGGGGGCGGGCCTAGCGAATTAGAAAAAATAATGAAACGTTTTTTTAATTTTAATTTTATTTCTAAGCCCCATGGATTTTGAAGTTAAAACTGGTTGCTAGTCTTTTTATAGATCTTTATGAACCTGATAGCACATACAAAAGATCTGTTGCAGGGCGGGGGACGGGCCTAGCGAATTAGGAAAAATTAATAAAACGATTTTTTAATTTTTATTTTATTTTTAAACCCCATGGATTTTGAAATTAAAACTGGTTGCTAGTCTTTTTATAGACCTTTGTGAACCTACTAATGCATACAAAAGTTCTGTTGAAGGGGGGGGACGGGTCTCATACAAATATGGTCATCGTTCTTTCTTTAATAGATTTTCAACTTTATCACTAAATCATATGGTTCAAAGTTGATTGGGAAAATGTGACAGTTTCGGGTAGGTTGATGTGCTGGCGTCTGTACGTTAGCTTTCACACGTAGGTACCGACTTACTTTGTTATACACTTCGCGCCGGTTACCCAGCACCGGCTATCCGGCAACCGGGACGTGTGAAAAGGCACTTAAGTTTTACTCAAGGTCACTTTTTGGAAACGTAGCGGTATCTACAACGCCACATGCGAACAACGCGTCATACTGACGTCACGCAAATCCTGCATCGCGCAAGCAGAGTTTACAGCGCAACTAGCATATATACAACAGCCCGACATGAATCATTGGGCAGTTGACCGCCAGACACAACACCCGTCTGGTCGGAGGATCCTCCCTTTTCTATGGAGGTTGAGTGAACTTTACACCCTGTTTCTCATACCTCTATACTGGTGACCCCGAACATGAACGTCAGCGCAGCCTTCGTGCAAATACTTCAGCGTGACGTCATCATCACTCCCGCAAGCTTTAGAGCGGCGAGTCACCCAGCCAGCCAGCACCCACTGCTTCAACGGGTATCCTGACCACCAGCATGCAGCGACCGCGCATTCCTGGTCATCACCCTCAGCCTCATCAACAACCTCGGCACGGCACACTGCACTTTCGGCCGGTCTACAAGCAGAGCCCTCAATAAGCCTCTCCTGGTCGACGCCAGCAGTCAGCCTCAACCCGGCGCTGTACTACATCCGACGCACTGGAGCATAACGCAGCGCCACCCCGACTCACTGGGGACATCTTCGCAGACAGTTCCGACTCACCGTGAACTATGCGGCAACCGGTTCCGACTCACTGGAACCTCAGCTGGCCTGGCAAGCATCGCAAGATACAAGACTCAGCCCACTATCGACCTCCGGTCTCCGGGGGGGAGTGATGTAGCGGGATCTACAACGCCACATGCGAACAACGCGTCATACTGACGTCACGCAAATCCTGCATCGCGCAAGCAGAGTTTACAGCGCAACTAGCATATATACAACAGCCCGACATGAATCATCGGGCAGTTGCCCGCCAGACACAACACCCGTCTGGTCGGAGGATCCTCCCTTTTCTATAGAGTATGAGTGAACTTTACACCCTGTTCCTCATACCTCTATAGAAATACCAGCCGCGCTATTCTGTAAAAATTATTGTGTAGGTATTGAAAATTAAGGTGAAGTGAGCTTGAGATGAGCTGTGAATAGTGTCAATCCTTAGCATCAGGTGGAATGACAGCTCACTTCAAGCTAACTTCACCTCAGTTTTCGCGGAATAGAATAGATCGGATCGGATGATAAGTGATGTCATCCCACTTGAATACACACTGTTATCAATCAAGAGGATTATCTATAAAATATGGACTTACAGTGTTACATTGATGATTTTAATTATTCAATAATTCTGAAATTTATACTTAGGTCCATAATTTTACGGTCGCGAATCATATTTTGTTCAACATGTTGTATGTTGACACTGACCTGCAAATTGCGAAAACTTAAAAAAAAAAAAAGACGGGTTGCACTCCGGGAGTGCCGGCAGAAGTGAAAACTTGAATATTAACGTTGAAATAAATCAATTATTAATTGAATTAATATAAGTAAGTTTTTTTCACTATTTCTGCGTCACTTTTTTCATTAATCGATGCAGTTTGTTCAATTTCCATATTTTGAAATAAAGTGTTTCAAAATATACACGAATTTTACGAATACCTACACAGCAGTGTGGCTACTACACAGACGGTCGAGCCATCAGAGGTCCATCCACGTCCGCGTCCGCGTCCGCATCCGCGTCCGCGTCCACCATCACCATCACCATCGCATCACATCACATCACCATCACCATCGCCATCACCATCACCATCGCCATCGCCATCACCATCGCCATCACCATCGCCATCGCCATCACCATCGCTATCGCCAACACCATCACCATCCATCCATCCATCCATCCATTATCGTGTCTCACTTGGTTCACTTCGGTTGGCGCCGCCGCCGTAGAAAGAGATGGGGGGGGGGGATCTCTCCTGACGGTCACGTGTCCTGACGCGATGCCCTGACGCGAGTTTAACATTTTTTACCCATTACAAAAAGTGTTCAACGCCGCTAAAGAAGTTTTCACTTCAAAAAAATGGATTTCGCGGACTTAGGTACTGGCGCTGCCCCTTTTAAGGATCTCTATTATTTATTAATTTAGGGTACCTTAATACGTGTTTATATTTCAGATAACAACGACCGTACTGACTGCTTTGTTCTACTGTCTTAATAACCAAACATAGTGTTATAATGGTTGGGATGGACAGAACCGGATTTAGTCGCTATTACTACGACCCAGAAAGTATTATATCGACTCTGGTGATCGTACTCTTCTTGTCAGACTTTACACTGGGCACACTACTTTATATTGTAGGAGGACATAAGGTATTTCTGGGCTAGTTCCATTAGAATAGTTCGGTAGTTCAGATGTTACAACGAGCGTCTATGATAAAGATTGAAGAACTTAGCATAATCAACTTATAATTGTCCCACTGCTGGGACAAAGGCCTTCTCTCTGAGAGGATGTGGGCTATAATCCACCACGCGGCCCCAGCGTGGGTTGGTGGATGTTACATGTCTTTGAACTTTTTGGTTCTAGGACATGCCGGTTTTTTCACGATGTTTTCCTTCACCGTTTTGAGAGCAGTGGGAACATTATAGACTAAACCAGGACTTACGAGTGTAGATAGATCATGATTTCGATTTTCTGAAGGACGTAATTTTGCAAACTAATTACTTACCTACTCAATTAGTAATTAGTGTGTATTTAAAATAATACAAAATACCATTGTGCTTTTGGGTGTGACATTTAATTTAATGCAGCTTTCCCTGAAACCTCATAGCTACGTTATGCTCTCGCAGATGTCAGACTATAATAGTTACGTACTTATTTATAATTATTAGTGCTCATACACACGAGCGACACGCGTTAATGGCAGAGGCAACCAGAGGCAACTGCAGCCGTCCACGCGTCTCGACGGCCGCTCGTGCCTATTCAAACCTAAGCGGTATTCTCTGCCGCTGTGGGTAGAAGTGCATACCGCGCGGGTTTTGCTCAGGTATTTAGTATCAAGTTCCGCGGCAAGAGCGTGAAATCCGCTTTGGTCTGAACAGTAATATTACTGCATACCCACTCGGTTTTCTCTACCGCAGACGGTAGGGAATAGCGATTAGGTTTGAATAGGCCTTTAAATATACTAGCGACACGTTATCGATGACAGCTCGCAGTCTTGTTGGTCTAGAGTTCGCAAGCGCGACTGCAGTGCGTGAGGTCCAGCACCCTAATTGCGTAACACACTATCAATCGGAATCTGAATCATCTTGAAGCAAATTGCTAATCCATTGCTTCATGAGTTCGAAAAATTTGTCTGCTCCACACGTAAATAACGCAATGAATGTTGTTGAATTGTCAAAATAAAACCGATTCCGATTGATAATGTGTTACGCAATTGCCCCGCCGATTTCAATTCCCAGGCCTAGGGGATTATCATTTGGTTTTACATTACTTACTCTTCGCTCTTGTTAAAGAACTGCGACGAATACGCCGAAGTGCGGGGTGAGGTGCGGTAACTGATGTTAGTGCGGGGAAGGGAGTGTCCTTTCTGTACTTAGTACTTTAAGTATTCTGTGATGTTATGTAAGTATTATATACTTTCGCAGAAAAATCGAAGCCTTCTCCGAGCTTATTATTTCTACAGTATTGGTCTGTGCTCACTGACGGTAGTGTTGACCGGTTTGCTCATTGGACTCTCTGCCCGGAGATGGTTTACGCTCACCATGTCAATGTACAAGTTAACCATTCGAGTTTTGGACTACACGGGTTATTTTGTGAATATTGGTAAGTTTTTACTACAGGTTTTTCAAACGTGTGAAGATTTTTGTGGGCAATTTGGGCAAAGGTGTGGGAGACATCGTCCTAACTAAGCGGATCTTACGCTTGTGTCAAAATTACAAACAGTGACCCTTATGGGTACAGTCGGCAACGAAAGTTGGTTAAACTCTCTACTCTAACCACCCATTATATTCGAAAAAAACTTAAAAACGTGTAATCTTGACTGCGTGAATTTATATTGAAAACCAGAGTATCGAATAATTTAGTGTCCATTTCATCGACTTTCGTTGCTGACCCTGCCATACCAAAAGTTTAATTCCACTGACTCTCGACTATCGAAATTTTATAATATTACCTACTTATACAACGTGTTTTTTTATATCCCATAACTCTGGGGCGTCATTATTGTACTCATCATTATGAACAACTTTTACTATGGGACCAACTGTAAAATCGCGAAAAGTTATGCGAACATAAATGTAGGGAACAGCGCGGATTCTTTTTCGCGATTTCAGGTTTGGTCCCATAGTAAAAGTTGTTCATAATGTCATCATTATGAACAACGGTTACTTGTACTCATGTACAGCAATGATCCCCTAGAGTTATGGGATATAAAAAAAAATACATTGTATATTTCGGTAAGTATTAACTTTATGAAAACGGATTCGGTTTCTATTAATAATAATATTATGGATATTTTCAGCGCTTCAATTATATTTCCTGCTCGTACTTAGAACTGAGATAATAAATAGTAACGAATTCATAGCGAACAAGGGAGAAGCAGAATACATGATACAATACAAAGATGAAGAAGCAGGAGAGAAAGAGATAGATTGTTTGAAATGGGAAAAAGAAAGCTTGAATCAGAAGATTTGGCAAATGTGAGGAAATTGTTATTAGTGTTTTTGTTAAATAAATCTTTTTTATTTTCAATTTTTTTTTATCTAGCCTGCGCTGTCCCACTCCTGGGCAAAGGCCTCCCTCCACTCCTTCCATTTTTCGCGAGCCCGCGCGTCCTCCCTGCAGTTTTGACGGAACCTATCCAGCTCGTCCCGCCATCTCCCACGTGGTCTGCCGCGACCCCGCCTCACTGTCTCAGGGTGCCAATTCTGTGCTATTTGGGCCCACAGTTTGGCAGACCTTGAGTTTGGACTTCTGGATGTTAGTCAAAGAAAAAGTTTGTGCACCATAGATTAAGACTGAATTAGAATAGAATGAGAATAGAATAATTTTTATTCATAAGTTCACATCTTCACGCTCCTTTTCCTTACTCCTTGACTCTATAGTTTTTTTTTTTATTGCGGATGGGCCTCCTCTTGACCTCAATTATCCCGCTTGATGGAAAGCGATGGATGAGGTGTATTAGATGATGGAACGAGCATGCCCAGAAGATGCAGTTATTATTTGAGCAATTTATTTCTCTAACTTACCGCCTCTGCGCCACTCTGCGCTGAGCTGGATAACAATAGGTATCCTCAATCGCACACACCGAGCTGATGAAAAATAATAATTATATAGGTAAATAGATAACAACGGAAAAATAAAATCAACCAGATCGGGTACTTTTTTTTTAATTCTTTATTTATTTCACCCCCATTATTGAAAACAGATCGGGTACTTATAAAGTAGTTTATTACTTAATTTTAAATGCTTAATTAATTTCTGGCACATTCATTCACTTTACTTTTTCTCAAGGTTCTATTTTATTCGCCCGTCGCGCGTCGTGTGCGATCGTTCTTGTTCACTCATCATCAGTGTCTGTTTCATCTCCCGCTACCTTGACTTCACATTTCATGGTACATTCTGCTCCAGCCGCATTGTCCACAAATTTGAACTCACCTTTGGCCCTAGGTGTGACGATCTCAATCCTCAGCAGAATTAGGAAATATGTTTGTACAACTGGAAAAGTAAAATATTCAATTATGGCATCTGGCACTATGATTAGATCGATCAGATCTAATCTGCATTTGCGATTTATTTGCCAATAATGCAAACAGATATGAGTTTATGGAAGAATAAAGTTCAGATCAATAATTAATTGATCAAAGCCTAAGAGAGAGAGATCGATGTTGTTATGAGGTGTAATATATGTTGTTTTCAACATCTCTCTATCTCTCAGTTTGACTAACTTTTGGATATAGATACAGTGTGGCGATTAGGTTATCACATTAATTGAAACCATATTACTTACGTATTTTAAACATGCACAATTAAAATAACCGCCACTCTGAATAAGGGATATTTCCAAAAATTTAATGAAATAGGTACAAGCTAAAGTCTACTCACTTATAATCCCGTAATAAGCTGAGAAGTTCAGTAAATTGATGATCAACGACCGCAGTGTCATATATTGAGACAACCAGCTCTCTATGAATAAACCGACGGCCATAGCAGATAACAGTGTCGTCATTGCCCAAATTGATATGCTGAAGATACGGAATGCTTTTAGTAGCTTCACGTTTTTCTGGAAAGATTAGGTAAGCTTTATTGTAGAATCTTTATTACTAGAGACAAGATGGAACAGAGTAGTCGTTCGGGCTCAACATCATCATCTCCATCAATCACTTTTATCGGCTATATTAGCCGATAAAAGGCCGCTGCTGCCCAGCGGGCATATACGTGCGCTGACTGCATTCAGCGGATTCCCGTGACTTCTACGAATGGCTCAAAATAGCAGAAAGAAAATGAGTATTTGTTTTGTGCAAGTGTTTTTAATAGTCCTTGACTTTACTCTCTTCGAGGGTAGTTTTTAATAATAAACAGAGGTTTGAAACTTTTCATGGTGGAGGTTTGCCCGGCTTGGGCTGAGCACCGCCACGCCGCGTCCTCACGGCGGCGATCGGCGGCGGCGATCTCTCGCGTCCGACCCTGGTCCAGGCCATGGTACGGAGCGAGAGTACGTGTGAAGCCGTCACCTCCTTCTGCGAAGCGGTAATGCTTGCGAAGGAGGGGGCGGAACGCGTGAGGGAGAGGCAATCTTTGCGCCCTCATGCCCCTAATCGTCGCAGGAGACGGTAAGGATCAGGCCCGGGTCGACGGCGCGTTGTGTTCCACGCGCGCCTCAAAGAGATGTCAGCGCTACTGACGGGGTCCGCTAGGGCCGATGCCTGCCAGGGTCTCGTGTTGTTCGAAAGAGATACCGTGGCCCCTAGCACATTCAAATGAAGGAACACGGGTGGGTTTTAGTCAGTAAAAGTCTGACACGCCCTCCCGCTTCGCCCAGAGCAGGAGAAGTTATTTGACAATTTCCCACCCACAAAAAAAGGTTTGAAACCTTACGTGATGTGCTCCAACGATGAACAGCATGCTCAGTAAGCAATCCGTTACGAAGAAAGTCAGTGCGATGCTTGTTATAGCAATATCTGCATAGATCCGGGTCCAAGCGTTTTCGCTTCCATTATACCGCAACATCATACAAGTATGTAACAACGCATACGACATGATTAGTATGAAAAATGCTGACACTATCTGCAACATAATAAAAATAATCATTGTCATCATCATCAGCCTAAAGAAATCAATTGAAGTATCTTCATTTGCTCGCCATTTGACTCTCCGTCTACCATCACCCAGTTGCTACCAGCTATTAACGAAGATTGTCACTCTCCCTTGCCTAAAGGCATCCTACCCACATCCTGCCTTTTATGACGTAGAGTACCTAATAAAAATACAGTTCTATTATTTCTACTCTTTTTAAACATGACTGCCAGTTAATGTTAATGAAAAAATTACGCCCACTTCCGTCAGTAAATTAGCAATAAAACACTCACCATTTTAAAATAACCCCACGATATCAAACCATATCGTAGAGGAAAACATAAACAACATCTTTTACCCTCTGTGATTTCCCTCCTAATTTTATTTTCTTCATTCATTTTCTCTCACTTTTAATCTCAATATTTTCTATATATCAAACACTCAATTGCTGTTACTAAATTGCCCAGCTAGCACCTTGAATCTTCAGAGAAGTTTAAACTAAAAATTTATGAATGATAAGTATTCAAATTGCAATTAAATTAATTTCGAAGCCGGACACAACTAATGACGATATAAATGTAGCGTTTCTACCTACTGCTAAAATAACAATAACTGATATCACTTCAATGTTTACAGTAACCTAACCTTTATATCGTGCATATTTCGAGATAAATATCTATACTGTTGTATGTAGATGCGTCCGAACTGCAAAGATATTAATGGTTATTTTAAATGAATACTATATAAGTTATCTTGTATATTTATTAATTTTGCAGCTGTCACAGTTATCCTTGTTCAGGGTCTCGACTCTCAACGAAATCATCATTGCACCTTACACAATTAAACACGTTTGAAAATATGAAATCTTCAACTTATTCCTCCTGTCTCCTATAGATCCACTCTTAACTACTCCTTTGCAGTAAACGTCTCAAACGGTCTCATTCCTTGGCTTGTGCCTGATGCTTGGACCCCTCATGAGCAAGTCACTTGATTCTCAACTCACCAGATTCTTGGACCTGGGTCCGTAACTAATGTTTAATGTAAGGGAAAAGGCACGTAAATCGTTTTTTAGAATCTAAGAAAACTCTGTGGATCACATTCAGTGGTCACATTTGTCAAAATTACAATAGAATATTTTTTTTTCTATGGTATTCTCATTTAAAATGCTATAAAATGAATTACGAATACAAATACAATAAGTTGGGGTATTCATCATTATACTTATTATATATGTGATGCGGAGGAACGAGGAAAATGTCTTGAGGAAAGTTTTGAGTATGAATATGGATGATTGTAAGAGTAAGGGAAGACTAAAGAAACGATGGATGGACTGTGTGAATGATGATATGGCTAGAAAGGGAGTGACTACCAAGATGACTAATAGAGAAGTATTGACGACACAGACATGTTGCGCCGCCTCAAATAGGGATGCATGAACAAGCCTTCTCGTGTAGAGCAGTTTGTTCCGCCAGTTACTCAACTGAACCGAGCGCTCGGCGCATCCTGGACAGTCACACCCAACACCTTATATGACTGGCGAATTCTTCCCTTGCGGTGGTAGGGCTAGCGCCCGCCTGGTTTGCGACCACCGTCCCACCGGAGTCGGCGTCAAACACTAAGCAGCCTGCTGTGTTTCGTCGATGCGTGGGAGTTCCAGTGCATTAGGGAATTTGAGAGTTGGCAGTTGCGTTGTCCAAGACTAGTGACAGCCCAGGAGTGAACGTCGTCATGGCAACTCACTCTGGAGGGTAGTGGGATCCGAAGCACAATCTTGCCGTTGGCCGACCTCAGGAAGTTGGGGGCCTAACTAGCACGCCAGCCACGTGTGAAAGGCTGCCCCGCCACCTCGCGAAAAATCCCGAAAAGTTCCGCCGTGGCAGTCGGCGATTGGAAGGGAGGACCCGGCGGGCACCTTTCGGGGGGGTTCGGGCGTCCCCGCAGTCTCCAGGTGAGTTTCCTTTTTTTGTCGAACCTTGCTCCTGGGAGCTGTTTTAGTAAAGTGGACTCGCCCCGCTTTTTCCTGAATTCCCTAGACACTCTTTTTAACCCCATGAAGCGTAAAAATAAAAGAAATAAGTTTAAACAACGGCGGCACTTCCTCCCACTAAAAGTGCATTTCACTAACATCCGTAGATTGCACTCAAATATCAATCCGGTCCATCACCACCCTGAGACCGAGATGCCGCATTTGTTCCTTTTGACGGAGACGAAGATAGCGCACCCGCTAGACGTGGCGTATCTCAACTACTCAGGATACTCACTTGAATATAAGTTTAAGAAGCAGGCTGGGGTCTGTGTGTACGTCCGCCATGACTTATGCTGTCAACCTCTCCGCTACTGTGAGGTAGCGGGTTTCTCCACTCTATGGCTAATGGTGGAAACCGGCTCCCTGAAAACCATCCATGTTGGTGTTTACAGGTCGCACATTTCCAGGCTCGGAGGCTAGCTATCTGTCAATATCATAACATTATATCTATAACGTTCGGTTTACTAGTTTGGGCGTGAAAAGGTAACATACAGACAGACATAGTTACTTTCGCATTTATAATATTAATATGGATGTAAGAATTGACTTAACATGGTGCAGACCAAGGTTTAGCAATTCCCCAGCTTTGCCCTACATAATAGTCGATAATATAGTCATTTGATAAAACCAGCCGGGTGGTAGTAAAAACTGGATGTTTTTAAAAGACGATAAAAAATATCTCCCCAAAAATCTCTTCTAGGTTCAGATATGAATGTTGTTTTGGCCAAAATGCGATCAATTAATTACCAACAAAATCTCGTAAAAAATTTTAAAATCAAAGCATTTACTTGAATTAAAGCATATGAGCACTTTACAACTATCAAGGATTCTGACAGTCAGAATAGAGTACCTAGTATATCCCTAAATAGAGAAGAATAATCATGAAACTCCATGGACACTCTTATAAATTAAATAAAAAACGTAACGGGTTTTACAACATAATTCCCAGTTATCATGTTTACAAGTAATGTGCAGTCAGTAGTAGGTATCTAGGGAAACGTTATAGATACCCGTAAGTATAAAGGTTAAATACTCGCTCTAAATATTTGTGTTATTTTCAACAGTTGTCAGTTTATCTTAACCAACGCAACAATTAACACGTTCACTATCCGCGAATTAGACACATTAAACAATCAAACAGACAATAATATATGTGGTCCATGGCTCTGAGGTTATATACCTTATATTTTGTTAAATTAAATTGAGTGCAATAATCAGCTGTACACTTGCATCATAAGAGATTGCCTTCTCGTAAATTGAAAGGTGTAAAGAGTTCATAAAAAGTGATTTAAGTGTGATCTAGAAATATCTGACCGTCTAACTAACGAAGATCAAAATGAAACCAGAAATTCCAGTGTTCAAAAGATGTTGTTGCTGTCTGCCTCTACGATATGGCTTGCTCGCGTGGGGATATGTCAAAATGGTGAGTATATTAGCTGATTATTAATGTAGGCCTAAGAAACCAACTTTACGACGTGTATACTAACTATCGTTGTTATGTTTCAGACAGCAGATGTGTTTCTCGTCTCACTATTGACATGGGCATTAATACAAACAGCCGATTTCAGCGAAATATATAGAGAACTGATTCTAATAATTATTGCAATTGTTATTTTCATTACGGATTTCGCAGTGACTATAGCTTTCATCGTTGGAGGACATAAGGTGAGATTTCAATTCTAAAGTTAACTTATCTATAATATAAAGTTGAGGGCTTGAGGAAATGAAGAATCATTGAGTGAAGAACCCTAATCGAAAAATCCACTTGGAATGGGACGCCAGCTATATGAACCGACGACGTAAGAAAAGTGGCTCAGAAGAGCTGAATGTGCAAAGTGGAGAACGGGTTGTTGAGGTGCATTTGAAAGAGGCCATTGTACTGTCCAGTTTATAGGAAGATGTAAAGCAGATGAGTTGATCGTTCCTATGTCATTATTGGAAGGCTGATGTTAAGCGATTATTGTTTTATTCCAATATATTAACTAGTCATGGCAGTCATAACTCATCCTTGAAACAAAAGCTAATAAAAATTTTTGTTTTGCAGAAAAACGTGAAGCTGATAAGGGTATTCTATTTCTTCTGCATAGGGATGTGGGTCATAATTTGTCTGGTGACTGCCTTAAACCTCGTTACAGCAATAGAGTTTTTAATAGCATACAAGGTGCGTCATTGGGTGAGAATTTTGCTGCCAGTGTCATTTTTTTTCGTCGTATTAGGTGAGCATATTTTTGTTTTTAAAATAGTATAAATTCTTCAAAAATTAAAGAAAAATATTGTTAACTACTGTATAGAGTTATTGTTCACATGGAACTATTAATAGAAGCTAGGATGTAATTATAAAAACTACCAAACGAGAGGTCGTAGGACGCCCGGTTGGAACGAAGTTCCTTTTGCTTTGACCGTCACGACACTTTTGCCGTGATGGTCAAAATGTTACACTTTTTTCGGTCTAGCTCTCATTCGCCAAGTGTGCAGAGTATAACGTGCGATAATGAACTTACCAACCTCTTTGTTTTTCTAGCCCTGCATAGTTACTTCCTTATCCTACTGAGGAGTGAGATCATTAAACTGAGGAACAACGGCGAGTTCAGATTTGTGAACAATGCGGCTGAAGCAGAATGTACCATGATATGTGAAGAAGAGGTAGTTGGGGAGGAGACGGTGAAGGAAGTCGTAATAAACTGAAGAGGAACAAGAAGCACGACGCGCGAAAATGAAAACTTTAAAAACTTCCCTGAATGTACTTCTTTATTATTTTATCTTTTAAATACTAGAATTTCTCATTTCATTGTGATTAGATATTTTATAATACATATATAAGTCAACTGAAATACCATAGAAATTAAATACACTTAAATTACAATTAAATAAAAATGTAAGAATGCAAAAACTAACACTTTTGAAAAAAGTCGAGATTATTATTTCACTAAATTCAAATAACAACATAATTGATAATCACCCGCCAGACACAATTTGTGATGTTAACTATAGCACTGCCGGTTAATAACACAAATATTTTTAATACCTTAACCTTTTTAATAATTTTTCCGGTTACACATTACCTAATTGCAAAGATAATTACGGGCGGGAATTTCATTGTAAAGCTCGCTACTTGTTAACTTTATTGTGACAAAACCACATTAGGTAGGTATTCCTAGCTGAACGAAGACGGCACATTTCGTCGCTAATCTAACTAACTGACGTATCTGAAGGCCAATTCTCGTAATTTCAAAGGTTCAAAATCTAGGCACAGCCTCGTCTTGGCGACAAAGGAACGTTAAAAAGTTGTCAAAATGTAGGGAAGTTATAGGTATTTTTTGACAGATTGAGGCTGAGATCAGACTGTGAACGCTCTTAAAATTACGACAATTGCCCCTCTGACATTCTGGACTAAGCCGACCTAACTATAGTAATGTAATTTGATACATTTTCCAAGTCGAATCTTTCCGAACAAAATAAAAACAAAGATCTCACGAAGTGACATATCTGTTAAAATATTTATTATTAAAACAATATTAACACGATAACAATACAAGTAATACTGTACTGTAAAAAATATGGTTCGAATCAGTTACGTCACTTAGATTAGCGACGAGATATGCGCCGCGATCACACCTGCAAACGTATTGTCAGCCAACGACTGTGAGCGAATGTTATGCAGTTTACTGCTGTTCCATACATTTTCGTTCACAACGAACCGGCAATAAACTATTATATAAATAAAAAATTAAATGAAATAAAAACTTTTTCATTCAGACTTTTAAATCCATAGAATGTTAGTAGAGTAAAACTTATGAAACTAGTGTTAGCAGTAAATAAAACATTATAATTACTTAGTAAGTACCTAATTAAATTAACCCAGTACTGTACGTAACGCGTGTCCAGCCTATCTGCAATAATAGCCAGGATGCCGTTGGTGCTGGCTGGCAACCTGTCAAGCGCCGGCGCGGCGCATCGCTTGCGGAGCACGGCGTGGAAGCCGTCAACGTGTGCCTCCGCAAACATGCCCGACGCACTGCACCAGCGTGGCAGCCCCAACAACGCCCTGAACGCATTGTTATATGGACGCGCAGGGCGCTGAATGATCTTTGCGCATAATGAGCCCACAAGCAGCACGTGTGGGCTATCATGTTCGCTCTGACCGACAGGGCCCTACGCTTCCTGTCCATGTCCTCATCATAGCTTATGGCTTAACTTTCAGTGTTCACACGGAGGCTTACAGTGAGCCGCCTCACAATTGGCAATTGACTATACGTTTGGCGTAAACCCGGCCTTTATGTTGAAGGCATATGTTGAAGGCAAACTGTATAATATTCTAATATTATTGCAATGCAGGCGAGATGTAATACATTGTGTGCGTCTGTTATTGCAATACCTACTTGGGTTTGTAGTCACTTTGAAGGAAATATCAAAATAATAAATAAATACATCTAGAGAAGTTTTTAAAGTTTTCATTTTCGCGCGTCGTTCTTCTTGTTCCTCTTCAGTTTATTACGACTTCCTTCACCGTCTCCTCCCCAACTACCTCTTCTTCACATGTCATGGTACATTCTGCTTCAGCCGCATTGTTCACAAATCTGAACTCGCCGTTGTTCCTCAGTTTAATGATCTCACTCCTCAGTAGGATAAGGAAGTAACTCTGCACGGCTAGAAAAACAAAGAGGTTGGTAAGTTCATTATCGCACGTTATATTCTGCACACTTGGCGAATGAGAGCTAGACCGAAAAAAGTGTAACATTTTGACCATCACGGCAAAAGTGTCGTGACGGTCAAAGCGAAAGGAAGTTCGTTCCAACCGGGTGTCCTACGACATCTCGTTTTGTAGTTTTTGAAGTGAAAACTTCTTTAGGCGCGTTGGGCATTTTTGAGATGGGAAAAAACCATTGAATTCACGCCTCTGTTACCGTAACGACACCGCTTCGGATGTGTTCGGCTGTCCTCGGGATGTACTCGGTTTTAATGTATATCCGATATGTTAGTGAGTGATGGCAAAGTATTCTGTTTGTGTTTTGTTTTCACTTCTGTCGGCACTCCCGGAGTGCCGCTGTTTTTTTATTTTATAATTATGTCCTAGCTTCTGCTAATAGTTGCAAGTGAACAATAACTCTCTATACAGAAGTTAGCAATATTTTCGAAAAATTATACTATTTTAAAAACAACAATTTGCTTACCTAATACGACGAAAAAAAATGACAATGGTAGCACAAATCTCACCCAAGAACGCAAGTTGTGTGCTATTAAGTGCTGTATTGCTAAAACGAGGTCGAAGGCAATCAACAGACAAGACATGACCAACATCCCTATACTGAAGAAATAGAATATCCTTATCAGCTTCAGGTTTTTCTGCAAAACAAAAATATTTATTAGCTTTTGTGCCAAGGATGAGTTATGAGGTTATGACTGCCATGACTAGTTTAATTTTATATTGGAATAAAACAATAATTTTCCAAGAATGGCATAGGAGCGATCAACTCATCCACTTTACGTCATTCCATAAACTGGACAGGACCAATGGCCTCTTTCAAATGCACCTCAACAACCCGTTCTCCACTTTGCACATTCAACTGGCGTCCCATTCCAAGTGGATTGGCCGATTAGGGTCCTTCACTCAATGATTCTTCATTTCCTCAAGCCCTCAACTTTATATGAATAAGTTAACTTTAGAATTGAAACCTCACCTTATGTCCTCCAACGATGAAAACTATAGACAGTGCGAAATCCGTAACGAAAATAACAATTGCGATAATTGCTACAATCAGGTCTGTATTTCGCCCGCTGATTCTGCCTGCCTTTTCGTACATCCTGATGTGCATTAAAGTATTTATAAGTATACATGTAAATATTGAGAGGAGAATCGCATCTGCTATCTGAAACATAAGAACGATAGTTAGTATACACGTCGTAAAGTTGGTTTCTTAGGCCTACATTGATAATCAGCTAATATACTCACCATTTTAAAATATCCCCACGCGAGCAAGCCATACCGTAGAGGCAGACAGAAACAACATCTTTTGAACACTGGAATTTCTCCTTTCATTTTGATCTTCGTTAGTTAGACGGTCAGATATTTCTAGATCACACTTAAATCACTTTTTATGAACTCTTTACACCTTTCAATTTACGAGAAGGCAAATGCTTATCTGATTATTGCACTCAATTTAATTTAACAAAATATAAGGTATATACCCTCAGACCCACGGACCATATATATTATTGTCTGTCTGATTGTTTAACTATTGTGTCTACTTCGCGGATAGTCAACGTGTTAATGGTTGCGTTGGTTAAGATAAACTGACAACTGTTGAAAATAACACAAATATTTATAATGATTTAACCTTTGTACTTATCTATAACGTTTCCCTAGATACCTACTACTGACTGACTTGTAAACATGATAACTGGGAATTTTGTTGTAAAACCCGTTACTTTATTTATTTAGTTTATAAGAGTGTCTATGGAGTTTCTTGCTTGTTCTTCTCTATTTAGGGATATACTACGCTTTGGAACGGGGAACTAGCTCCATCTTTCTGACTGTCCGAATCCTTGATAGTTGGAAAGTGCTTGTATGCTTTAATACAAGTAAATGCTTCGAGTTTGAGATTTTTTTACGAGATTTTGTTGGTAATTGATCGCATTTTGGCCAAAACTAAATTCATATCTGAACCTAGAAGAAATTTTTGGGGAGATATTTTTTATCGTCTTTTAAAAACATCCAGTTTTTACTACCACCCGGCTGCTTTTACCAAAAGACCAGTGAGTGAAGCGTTATCGACTATTATGTAGGGCAAAGCTGGGGAATTGCTAAACCTTGGTCTGCATCATGTTAAATCAATTCTTACATCCATAGGTACTAATATTATATGTGAAAGTAACAATGGCTTACCTGTTCACGCCCAAACCAGTAAACCAAACGTTATGATATAGTGGAGTAGGACATAGGCTACTTTTCATCTTGAGTATTTGTATAAATATTGTAAATGTCGATTTAACCATGTCTGTCTGATCTGCCTGTTACCTGTTCACACCAAAACCATTCGTCGTTCGTCGTCATAAAATTCGTCACATCGTTGTTGTAAAATTGGACAGATAGGTGAAAATTGATGAAAACAAAATACACGCAGACGAAGTCGTGGCCAACAGTTAGCTATCAGTTAGCGTTTATTGATAGCTTGCTCTTGGCCACGGCTTTGTCTGCGTGTGTTTTGTTTCATCATCATGTTAATTCAAAGAGTAATTTTATTTACTCTATTGAACTATTTTGATTATTTTTTGGCCTTCCTAGACTTGACAATACTATTTTACAATATTATGTCAGCTGCAATCATGTTGATGCCGCATTAAGATTTTCACACAAAAATAGAAAAAAAACAATAAATTTTGGGGGTTCCCCATAGGTAGAACTGAAACTCAAAAATTTTCTTTTTATCAAACCCATACGTGTGGGGTATCTATGGATAGGTCTTCAAAAATGATATTGAAGTTTCTAATATAATTTTTTTCTAAACTGAATAGTTTGCGCGAGAGACACTTCCAAAGTGGTAAAATGTGTCCGTCCCCCCCTGTAACTTCTAAAATAAGAGAATGATAAAACTAAAAAAAATATATGATGTACATTACCATGTCAACTTCCACCTGAAAATTGGTTTGAACGAGATTTATTAAGTACTTTTTTTTTAATACGTCATAAATCGTAAACTATACGGAACCCTTCGTGTGCGAGTCCGACTCGCACTTGGCCGGTTTTTCTTAGCTCTCAAAATGTTTACAATAATTAAAAGTTTCCAATAATATTATCGTTGACGAATTGCTAAAAAGATAAGCGGTAAACATGTCCGGTGATCTAAATTACCGACAATAACAAAACGTCAAAACAAGGTTTTCCCTTTTATTAAGTTATTCTAGGGAATAAAATTGTAAACAAACAATAATAAAATTTTTTTGTTTACAATATTAACAATGTTTTTATTGACAGCAGTTATGTAATAATTTGCCATTGTTATTGTCCATTAGAGTTATATAGATTAACTTCGGGATGATGCTATTTTTATGCTCTACATAGATTTTTCTAAATATGTATTAATAAAAAAAATTGGAAAATCCAAAAGTGCACTCATAATGCTCAGTTGATCGTATAAATAACCATAGATATGAGAGTATATTAGTTAGTTTTGTATTAATTATAATTAAACTACTTTGAATAGGTTCCTCCTATGGGTTGGGTGAAATGAATCTTAAAAAAAAATTAGTCAATTAATTGATGTTTTCAGGTTTCACACTTAATTGACGGGAATTTTTTTTTAGAAAAATTTGATGTTTTTGTCGTTTCTACTGCATTAAATCAATTTTTGAAAATTATCTACAGAATTAATTTCAATTAAATTATCTATACAATGGTATATAAATTGAGTAGGTTCTGTGTACTAGCAGGCGTATAACAATAGAAACAGTTACAGAAAGGAGGCAAAAAAAAAATTTGGTTGTAAAGCACTCTCTAATGCTTCGCAATAAGAGTCGTGCGATGTTATACAATATGTACGCGAACAGCAAATACAGTATACATTATTAATTAAAAGTAACATGTATACCTGCCTACATATTCATACATTCTTAACTGTTAGTCGACATCGTTTAATCTTCCAAACAGTTTTAATGAAAGTTGCAACTAAAACTAAGAACCCTTTCCTGGAATTATAATAGTGATATCATTAGACCTTGATAGTTGACTCATCCGAGATAAAATAGTTTTTATTCGTCTGTTTCTTAACGTTTCCCATAAAACAACCAAACAACTGTACCTATAGAATAGAATAGAATAGAATATTTTTATTTCAGACCTGAGTCCATAGGGTTAGTAACAATTTTAACTTAAATTCTAGTGTTAGTAGGTTACAGACACATAAAAATATACAATTAAATTTGACATGGAGCCGCATCCACCTCCGCAACATCGGGTAATCCCACCGATCTACGAATATAACTGCAGTGCTTTTTATTAATCATACAATAATTAAATTGTAATAAAGTCTTTCGGAGAAGGCACAGTACAAAGAAAGGTGGAAAAAAATATGGGGGAGACCTATGCGCAGCAGTGGGATAATATAGGTTAACGGAAAATAGTACATTACTGCAGCGGCCAGCAAAAGAGGCATTGATGGACGAATGTTTCGCCAAGGCACACATACATAAGTCCATCAATGCCTAGTTGTTGTCTAGCCTTGTATAGTACTTTTCTCAAATAATGCGCGGAAATTAAAACTTAGGTACTGAACTTTTTTGTCAAATACAATTACTTTTCAAAATCAATGACGAACAACGAACAACAATAATTTTTCCCGCGTTAAAGTGTTCATTTGTTTTTTTTTCCAATAAACAGCTTTCTATTTGCAAGCCAGTTCGAAATTTAAATAAAACCTTTGATAAGTTACCTCCTTGGTTGCCATGTTTCGGAGCAAAAGATCGTTCCATTTTTAAATTATACGACAGATATATGAGTTTACTATGTAATTTATTTGGCCGCTACACCACGACAAATATGGATTTTCATACAACTTTTGCCGGCCGCTGCTCGCATGTATTTGTCCAGTACAGCAATTTCGATTTATCTCGAAGAAGGTTGTCAAAATAATGCTCAAACCAAGCAGGTTTGAGAAAACGCTGTTATGCCATAAAAACAGAGTTTGTAGGTTTGCTTAGTTCTACCTATTTAAAAACAGGTATTATTATTAATTTTTTTTTTAATTTTTTTTTATTGCTAAATGGGCGCACTCTTGACCCCGATCACGCCTGATGGAAAGCGATAGATGAGGTCTATGATGGAGCGAGCGTGCCCAGAAGATGCCTGTTCACTCTTGATTTGAAGGCAGACGGGTTAAATGTGGGAGGGAACACAGATGCCGGCAGAGAGTTCCACACTTTGGCTGTGCGCATAATAAAAGTGGAGGAGAAGCGCCGAGTACGACTCATCGGGACATCAATCAAGTGCGGATGGTACGCTGCAGTACGTCTGGTTGTCCGGTGGTAAAAGGGCGATGGTGGGATCAGGTCGTGGAGGTCCTGCGCACACTCTCCGTAGTACAGTCTATAGAAGACCGTCAGGCAAGCGACATTACGCCGATGAGCCAGGCTGGGAAGCGTAGCTACCAACGTCTCGTCGCCTATAAGCTTTTTAGCTCTGCGTTCCACCGAGTCAAGTGCAGCAAGCTGGTATTTTGCTGAGCCATCCCACAAGTGGCTGCAATACTCCATACAGGAACTCCTTTATTATAAACTCCTTTCCCTAAAATCTCAGAACTAAAACAAAAGAGAGTGATAGATTATAAAGGGTGTCTCAGTAAGAGTGCACTTTTTAAAATTGGAATATTTTTTTTTTTCATGCAAATTGCAACTCTGAAATTTGACAGCTGTCACCTCTGTTTATTCCGATTATTAAAAATGGAGCGCTTTTCGAAAGAACAACGCGTTATAATTATGAAAACTCATTACAAAAATGGGGAAAGTTACGCTGAAACCAAACTTCGCCAAATTTTCAGCCGAGAAAGTGCACCTACTGTGTCAACCATTCGACTCGAATTTGGGACTCAGAAAATCCTCATGCAATCCATGAGAAACAAATGCACCCAAAACGAGTAACTGTCTGGTGCGGATTTTGGTCAGGCGGCGTGATTGGACCTTACTTTTTTGAAAATGAGGCTGAAATTGCAGTGACTGTGAACGGCATTCGTTACAGGAATATGATAACGGACTTCTTGTGGCCTCAACTGGACGGCATGAATCTGGACAACATGTGGTTTCAGAAGGACGGCGCAACCTGCCACACCGCGCATGAAACAATCGACTTATTCCAGCAACGATTTCCAGAACACATTATCTCAAGAAATTCTGATGTCAACTGGCCACCAAGATCGTGCGATTTAACGCCGTGCGATTTTTTTCTTTGGGGTTTTGTGAAATCTCGGGTTTATGCGAATAAATCCGAAACAATTCCTGAGCTCAAATCTGAAATCCGTCACCGTTGAGATACAGCCACATCTCTGTGCAAAAGTCATGGAAAATTTCATGAAAAGAGTAATGGCCTGTCATCGGAGCCATGGGGGTCATTTGCCGGATATTTTATTCCATACTTAATCGGAACATGTCTTCTTTACAATACAATAAAAATATCACAACTCTGTCATAAAATACTTGTTTTTATTTTAAAATGAAAAAGTGCACTCTTACTGAGACACCCTTTAGTTAGGTAGAGAAATAAAAAGGAGAGAGATAAAAAGGAAACCGATAAAAAGAGAGAGATAAAAAGGAAACCGATAGAATAAATAGTAGCACTAACAATATTCCGTTGTAGAACTATAGGACTATATCTGAGGGAGTTCGTCGATGAAAACACTACAAACTCTTGCGAGACACGCCCATTAACAGCACAGTTCTATTTATATTCGCAGTTGTTTTGGCGAGCGACCTTGACCAACCTCATTTGAACCAAATGGTTCTAACATGTTTGAATACAAATGAAAGAGGCATCGAGTCAAGGCCGTTTTCAAAAAACAACTAAGAATATATGGCACAATATAGAGAAAATCTAACTTCGTTTCCCGATGTCTTATACTCCTAAAGTGTACTGCTTGTTTTTTGTTCGTTTTAACACCTAATAGTGGACCACGAATGAAATATAAGGTCCCAATAAATTAGATGGACAAACTTTTAGAAATCATTCAGACCACCAAAATAAGGACGATGGTAAAAAAATATATAAGAAAAACACATTAGATACTTCACAAGAAAAATAATCAGCTAACGAAAATACACTAATGGCCATTTATTGTTTTAGGTCAAAATAAAATCACTTTAATCAGTGTTTTTTTTTTGGTTGGATATCTTTGGTTAGACGTACTAAGCGCTGTGTTAAAATTTGTCCAACTATTTTAATGGGACCCTGTATACCAGTGGTCAATCGAAAAACAGTTATTTAGTTTTTCATAGACAAAGTATTTACAGGAGCGCCTCCAAATAAAATATCTCTTGTATGGGTGGGTTGACCTACTGGCTCGGCTGTGGCTCCCCTTGCCCCCATTCGCATGCCGCCATGTGGGCGCCGCCGGGCGCTATCATCGCCAGTAGAAAACTAGCACAACTCAGAGTGCACGTCTGTCGCGTCTGTGACGTTTACATTCGATACTTTGTTTCGTATGACTTTTATAGTTCTTAAGTATTCTTATCTAGAGTTAATAACAGTGATTCGCTTTTCTTTATTCCTCTACTAGCAGCGCCCCGCAGTTTCACCCTCATAAGTTTCGATCCGGGACTTAAACTATCTCTATTTCAAATTTCATCTAAATCGGTTTAGCGGTTTAAGCGTAAAGAGGTAACAGACAAACAGACAGACACACTTTCGCATTTATAATATTAAGTATGGAAGTATGGATTACTATGGATTGACCATCGTTCTACTCGTCGAAACATCTTTTTCTTATCTCTTAATTTCTATGATAGCTATGAATAAATTTGGTACAGTTCGCGTCAGATAGCTTTGCCGCTCTGAAGCTAAGCTTTTTCGCTAGCCGCGCATGCGCGCTGCTGTTTTATTCCTATGATTAACTACTGCGCAGTGATTTGTTGCCTACTTCAGAGCGGCAAAGTTATTTAACGCGAACTTTTGTTTTTTAATTTCAAAGACGCTTCACATTTATTTTTGCTAGTCGTGCCTATAATGCGTAGTCCGTTGGCAGTATCTCGGCACATAATTAGATAAGGTTTGGGTGTGTTGAGGTTAATATAAACATTGTTGTTATTATCATCAAATGAAAAGAAATCTTTGGGAAATTCTATAGTCGTGCGCTGTCAGTAGTTTTGGGATGTATACATATTGTTCCAATTAGCATCAATTGTCATTTTAATAGAACCAACGGAATCATTAACATTAGCTGTTGTGTCCGGAGGTTGATTAATTTAGTTGATCACTTACTTTAGACCCTTCATAAGTGTTTGTCGTTTTAGAAAATTAAATAGAAGGGTCTAAATATATTTTTATCTAGTGATTTCAGTGTTGACTAGAAAAGTAAGACAGTATCGAAGATCAAAATTACAATGGAAATACCAGAGTTTAAGAGATGTTGTTTCTGTTTGCCGTTACGTCCCGGCTTGCTAGCATGGGGCTATTTCAAAATTGTGAGTATTTGTTATTGTAGTGGCTATAAATGAAGCCTACATTAGGCCGCGACGCGACCTGTGACACATGAGCGATTAAACAAATAAATGAATGCTTACGTAGGTATATGGCTACACCGTACATCAAATATTACTAGCGATTTTTGATTTCTTTATGCGATAAGAACAACATTACTGTAATCACGGCATCGGCTACATCAACATATCAGCGAAATTGAAGCGAATTTATTAGAAAACTTCTCACTTGCACGACTAGTTCAATATGTAGTGGTACTAAATATGCATGTGGCTACATTATGCGTATAGCACCGCGATGGATGATTTGATAGCATGTGTACTGTAGCCACGTCATCGTCGAATATACGCCGGATTTTCGCATATAATGTAGCCATACCATGTTTATCTAGTTCCGCTCTTCCAGTCGCATCGCAAATCGCTGCCTATTGTAGCCTCAGCCTAACAGCTGATAGAGGGCGTATCTATATCTGCCTCGGAATTAATGTGACCATTAATTCCGAGTCAGACACCCCTGGTACTCATCAACAAAAGTGAAATAGTATAGATACACTATCTAACTTTTGTTGACGGTTACATGGGTTTTGATGGGATACTGGCCATTTCCCAATTCAGGGTGGTCGCAACATGTCTTCTTCTTCTTCCATACATCTCTATTATTCGATATCTCAGAATTCACTCACTTAATTTCTAGTAATAATCATCTTTCACACAATCCATACTTTTTTCGTCTTTTTCTCATAAAGTCATACACATTCATGATCAAAACCTTTTTCACTGCATGTTTCTCACCCTTCGTATGACATGCTCATAGCATGGCAACCGATATTCATATTTCAGTCATCGGTGCCGCGTTAAGGCTTCGTTGTATGGCCTTAAATTATTACAATATTTATGCTACCAGCCGAATTGTTCAGCATTGCTGCTATATTTTTGATACGGATTTATTTTATTATATTTAAAGAGGAAATAGTGACGTGCAAGAGATTGCAGAAAACAAAAAGTACTTTCGAAGCCAAAAAAGACATTCAAAAATAATGTACTGGGTATATTTTGATCTGATTCTACCTCTACCCAGAACTTACAAGTATGACCTAAAGCGCGGTCACTGTCGGATTGCATAGAAAAGAAAGAAGCGCGATGACACAACGCTGGTAATTTATTGCAAAATATGAAGCAATTATCTATTTACAAAAAATCTATTGTTTGGACTAAAAAATTAAAGCACTAGTGCTTTATTTAGTATGTTGCTTGTAGAATAATCTGACAAAAATCAGAATGATTGTATGTATATATTAGTACGGTTGTTATTGTAAAAAGAAAGTTTATTATTTATGTACACACAGTAAAATACAAAGGATATGATATAATTATCTATCTAGCATATATCCTGAAGAATATCATATAATTCTGATTTTGTTTACTGTAGTCGATCATATACTTTTATTGCTTCTAAAAGTTGTGTTTTTGCGTTTAGGTCCTGAACCTAAATTATGGTATAAAGCTTCTCAAATCTATGAGATTCAAGGGGCCGCTACTATCCCAACTCCAATTTGGTGATTATATCTATATCGTCATCATCATCCACAGCTCCACGTCACCCACTGCTGATCATAGACCTCTCTTCTCTTGTGCCAATCCCCACGCTCCTGTACCAGCCTAAAGGCCTATTCAAACCTAAGCGGTATTCTCTGCCGCTGTGGGTATAGGTACATGCCGCGTGGGTTTCGCTCAGGTATTTAGTATCAAGTTCCGCGGCTAGAGCAACCTGAGCGATATTCGCTGCCGCTGTGGGTAGAAGTGCATACCACGCGGGTTTCGCTCAGGTATTTAGTATTAAGTTCCGTGGCTAGAGTGGAATAGTTGGTTCCATAGTACCCGCATAGGTCTAGTATTGTTTATCTTCTTTTACAAAAACTTCTTTACCTTCCTGAGCGAAACTCGAACTTGGTATTCTACCCACAAGGATAGCGAAATCCGCTTTGGTGTGAACTGTAATATCACCGCATATACACTCGGTTTTCTCTACCGCAGACGGTAGCGAATACCGCTTAGGTCTGAATAGACTTTAATTCAGGTTTTACATATCGAACTTCTAAACATTTATCACGTATTTTTCTGTTACAGATAGCAGGCGTATTTATTATACCAACACTGACGTATTTTATCTTAGGTACGATACTGATGAGTTTAATGAAATATGTGATCACGATTGTGATATATGCTGCTATAGCACTATTGATTCTTACTCTGTTCATAACGGATTTCGTGGCAACCATTGTGTTTATCGTCGGAGGTCATAAGGTGAGATGTCTTACCAAATGTTCACTTGTCAAACTCAAACTCAAAGCATTTATTTGAATTAAAACAATTACAGGCACTTTTGAATTATCAAGGAGTCCGTCGGTTAGAAAGGTGAAGTTTGCTGTTGATCATTCCAATAAGTAGTAGGTACCTATGCGAAGAACCGGCAAGAGGCTCCATGGACACTCGTTAAAATCAAAATATTGTTACTATACATATATTTTAATTATTTTTGTTTATATTATGGGATCACGTATATTTTGATAATTTTTATGCCGTTTTTGGGAGTTCCATGTCGAGCGGGTAAACGCACAATGACAATCTACTTATTCTTACTCCTTACATAATTGAGTTAACGTTTGTAAAAATGTTTGTTAGTCACGCATGGACGGCTGAACAGTTTTAGATTAAGTTCCTCATGCGAGTGAAGTCACGGGCAAAAGCATACCTGTTAATGACAACCTCGAAATATCTAATGAATCTTTCTATTGAACAGAAAAACGTGGACCTGATAAGAGGATTCTATATCTTCTCCATCATTGAGTTGATAGTGACGATACTGTTGATTCTGGTTGCAGTTGGTTTGTCAATAATACAGTGGGATTCAGGCCACACGACGAGGTATTTGGTAACCTACGCAGCTTATCTTGTGACTTTAGGTGAGTATTATTTTTGTAAAATTATATTAAGTAAGAAATGGCGACATAACCAATTTATTACGGAAAGGATGTTCATCAATTTCTATCTAAAGACATCATTTTAAAATCAAAATCAAAAGTCATTTATTCAAACTAGGCTGAGAATCAGCACTTTTCGAACGTCAAATTTACAAAAGACAGTCCCCCAAAACGTCCGCCCTACGCCACTTCCTAGTGCTTTCGCTGGGGAGAAGAAGTGGCGGAACAAACTCCCCAGCAGCACAGCTGTCTTTTCAGTTAGAAAATAATGGATTTTATACAATACAAGTAATTAACATTACAGGACACAGAACATTAAATTAAATTATCTTATCATCACACTGTGATCTCTTTCTCTTAAATCCATTTAGTAAAACTGGCCTATCTTTGATTCCTGCTTCGAAACGGAACACCGATTTGTGAGCATGACCACCATACCTCCCTTCTAGAACCAGTTGGTTCTAGATGCTCCGCAGTATAATCTTAATTTTATCCCGAGAAGCAATGGTCGTAGTGCCAGATTGCTTAAATATTAATTAAGCGGAGTGATAACTCACTATTCGTTGCAGCTACTGGTGGATAGAATCGTTCACAGAACACATATCATCGCTCGCATGACTAACTGTCCTATCTCATTTTTCAAATTTTTTGGCTGATCTGAGTCAGGACCACTACGCTCTTCTATTCGTGATTATTTACACTTTTCACTAACCGTCGTACCTTTATGTTACTTGGATCTCAATATATAACCATTTACAAAGGCAACCAAATGTAAAGAATCACGAATAGAGGAGTATAGCCGTCCCAACCCAAATCAGCTAAAAAATTAGATAGGACAGTTAATGTGAGCGACGATATATGTATGTATGGCCTAAGATTTTATGTGAAATGTATAAAAATGAATTGAAATGTATATGAAACAGTAACTATTGTATAGCAACGTTTAGTGGAAGCTTTACAACAAATACGGAACAATAAAAATTCTATCCACCTATCTAAAATCAAACGCATTTTTTTCCAGTTGTGCAAGCTTACTTCATTCTGCTACTGAGGAGTGAGGTCATCAAACTGAAGAGCAGTAGCGAATTCAAATTCGTGAACAATTCAGCTGAAGCAGAAGCACGGTGTATGATGACAAGTAAACAAAATGAAGCAGAAATATAAACCGTTTGATAAGAATAACTAGACTAATGAACCATGAAACTAAAGAAGGAGAATTGTAAATTGTCGACACACGACGTTAGAATAGAACCCGAATGTTTGAGCTTGAATTAGATCTGTGTACTTAATGGATATGTAACGTTCATGGATATAGTAAATGAAGGGAGATCATACATATTTTTTGAACGCGACTATTTTTTATGTGTTAGTGAATGCGTTAATAATAAACAATTTTGAATCTGGATATATGTATATATTTTTTGGAAAACGAATTGTTTTAAATCACTAAGCATTGATGTTGGAATTTATGTTATTAAGCTTGGACCTGGTGGAACAATAAAATGCATAAACAGCTAATACTAGATTCTTATACAGGGTTTTCCAATAAACGCTCGAACTTTATATATTTTTAAATTAATAGAGTTTTAAGTAAATATATAGCCTTATTGGTATATATTTACGTGCCCTTTGGGGTAGAAACCATCAGGCCGTGGGGTCCGAGTGCTCATGGTCTCTGTGAGGACATCTCGAAACGGCAGGATGACACTTCCGGTGACCCAGGGGCTGGGTCTTACTTTGGCCAGAGGCTAAGCATTGCCATACAACGTGGCAATGCCGCCAGTCTCTTGTGTACATTAACAGTCGACAGCGTTGCCGTTGCTAGAGTATTATAATATTATCTGTGCCTTTGCGTATGAATTTTTCAACACCATATTTTAGTTTGTGAAAACTTTTTAGTTAATTTTGAATGTAATTTTTAACCGACTTAAAAAAAAAGAGGAGGTTCTCAATTCGGTTGAATATTTTGTTATTTTTATCATGGATTTTTTATAAGTTGTTATAGTACGTATTATTTTAATTCAACTAGTTATAATCTTTTATGATTTTAGAGTACTTAGTTAATTACAAATTATGTATGGAATATGATATCTGCCAAATGGCCGCTGCGGATTCCATGGGCGATAAATTTTCGATGAGTCGACCGCCTAAATCGAGCTCTATACTATTGATGGCATTGGTTATGTTAAATTTTAAATCATTTATCGTCTGCGGTTTATTAGCATAGACCCGTGTTTTATCATAGCTCCACTAGAAAAAAATCTAACGGCGTCAAATCACAGTTCTCGGTGTCCAGTCCGTCGAATTTGTCGTGCAGAAGATCCATTGTTTCATGTGCAGTGTGCCACGTAGCGCCGTCTTGTTGGAACCACATGTTAGCCTTATCTTTCAATTTAGGCCATAAAAATTAGTCATCATCGACCTGTAGATACCTCTCGCCGTTGACAGTTATAGTTATGGCGGCCGTATATGGAAGCCGTTGGCAGATATTATATTCAATACATGATCTAATTAATCCAACTAACCAACTCTGGTACAAGTACACGAAGAGTACCTACAATACACTTCGTGTATGTACAACGTGTTCCGGCCCATGCTTAATCTGCCCTTGCGGTGTAGCGCGTCTGGCTGGTATGTTTGCCGAAAGCAGGGTTGACGATTTTTATGCTGTATTACGTAGGCTTCAAGCATCATTTATCCTGAAACTGATTTTAAAGTGTAAAAACAACATTGTGGCTACTGTATTCCTAACCATTTTCATGACCACTAAGCATTTTATTTTAGTAGGACTGTTTGAATTTAAACCTAAATTAACGCACCAGAATGTAGGTACTTACACAATAATTTTCAAAACATACCTTTTAACGGGGGTAGAAGATAATCGCTAAACAGACCCATTACCGATGAAAACAGCTGTTTTAGAAAATAAACAAACATCGGCAACCGAACAATAGAATTCAACCCCCTTACTAATAAACGTATTATATCAGATAAATATTTACACACCGATTTCTCTCTTTCAGTCGTCAGTAATTTGATTTTCGAAAGAAGAAGACAAAGCGCTGTAACTATGTATACTGTTAGCAACATGGGCTCGCCCGGGCAGGCAGCCTCGTGACGTCACTCAAAGCTAGACGCGGTGTGCGCCCGCGACTCCGGCAGTCGACCCCCCTTTTCTATGAGTGACGAACGTATAATTCCATGTGTTTTAATGGGTAGAACATACTTCTAATTAAACGTGTTGATTTCGATGTAAAGGCTGTTTCATTCATAACAATACAGACGCTATACAACGTTTATTAGTAAAAATATATTTGGCAAAATTCCAGCCTTTATCGTCTGTGCAAGTCGTGCTCTGTGCATTAGTATCTCAGAATTTGATAATGTTAAGGTTAGGTTAGTATTAAACATTGTTACAATTATCAACAATTGTCATAATATTAACAGTACCAACGTAATCATTAACTAGAGTGCCTGTGTCTGGGGGTCAATCATTTATATTGTTGCCATTTAATTGCGTGTAACAATAACTTTTGGGTGTCTTCAAAAGTTCGTTTTTCTTGGAAATTCAATTAACTAATAGATCTAAGTGAAATGGGGAAGTAGCTGACTGGAAGACTTCTATGACAGTACGAAAATGAAAGCAGATATTCCGGTGTGTAAGAAATGTTGCTGTTGTTTGCCGCTACGATATGGCTTGCTCGCGTGGGGTTATTTCAAGATTGTAAGTATTTAACGCAGTGCCACACATAATATAAAGTCTATTCAAATTAATATTATTTCAAGTTAATCTTATTTTTATGGTACTTAATTAAGTTGATTTCAGAGTGACTAGGACTATTGAAAAAGTTCTCATATTTGTTTATATTTTTGGCAAATAAATCGCAAATGCAGATTAGCTCGTGTGTTTTCTTTTTCAGATTGCGGACGCCTTTTCCATTATTTTTGTAGCATATCATTTGTTAGATAATATAATGATGACCAGTTTGTATGGACAGTCAAAGCATTTGAATACGGCTTTATCGCATTTTGTTTTAATATCGACCTTGGCATTTACTACTTTCCTGATGGATATCGTGGTGACTATAGTGTCTATCGTCGGAAGTCATACGGTGAGACTTTTTTTTTAAATTGTTGAATGGGACCTCGATCACGCCTGATGGAATGCGATGGATGAGGTCTATGATGGAACGAGCGTGCCCAGAAGATGTCTAAGGCACTGGAACGCATCCCACGCATCGACGAAACACAGCAGACTGCTTGACGCTGGACTCCGGTGGGAGGGTGGCCGCAAACCAGGCGGACGTTAGCCCTGCCACTGCAAGGAAAGAATTGGTTTGTCAAAAAAGGTGTTGGGTGTGACTATCTAGGATGCGCCGAGCGCTCGGTTCAGTCCAGTAACTGGCGGAACAAACTGCGCTACACTTGTTCACGCATCCCAAAAAAATCCCTTTAACCCTTATTATTATTTTAGCTAGCGACTGTACTGTTCCACTGCTGGGCCAAAGGCTCCCTCTTTCCATTTCATGGGTCCCGGTTCTGCGTTACTCAGTGGCGTGCATTGCATATAGGCATATAAGCAGTGCCTACCTCGATATATCAACATAAGCCTGTCCATTGCATTTTAGTGTGTGCCCCACAATTAAGAAACTCACTAAATTATCATACCTAACAAAAAACAAAATTTTCATACAAACACGCGCAGCAGTAGGCAGTCGCCGGACGGCCTACTCGGCTCCCGTACTATTCGCACATTGTCATTGGTCTTTACTCGTTCAAGTTAATACGACATAATTAAAAATACGTACGTCTCACGCGTAGGTAATACCATAAAGTTCGACCTTCGCAATTTATCACCCTTAAGTGAGCATCCTACTCAAATAACCACACTTTTGACCTCACTTTTTTTTCTGATTAGTGACCGCGTTTGCCTAGACTAGACCCGGCCTAGTGCCTACCTATTCTGAAAACCAATGCACGCCACTGGCGCTACTTCTGGCCAATTCCCAAGCAAGACATCCAAGTTGTGTTGTTGTAGTTGTATATTTAAGGCGGGACAACTAATAATGAAGCTAAAGAGTTTGTTAGTTGGTTCGGAGATTTGGACGCGCGTATCTCTGGAACTACCCGTCAGTTCTTTTTTTCCATTTGATAACCTAATTGTTGAGAAAGGTTGTAGGCTATTTAAAATAACACTAGAACCCTTAGCAGCCGAGCAAAAAGAAAAAAAAGTCAGAAATAAAGCGAAAACGAAGTAAAAGCGCGGGCAGACGATGCGATGCGACAGGATAAGTCGGGGAAATAAGAAATTTTTCATTTCTCATACTCGGAAAGTAATGTTTGTTTGATCCAAATAGCGGGTGGAAGACGCTGCTTCCCACCACAGGGCGGGAAAAATCATAGTAATTACTTCCCTCTTTAGGGTGGGAATGAATTTTAAAAATAGAACTGTAGTCAGCTACGAAAATTTTTACATAAATTAAGAAAACTGCTGCAGTCTTGTGAGTGTAAAACAGCCAGTGTGAATTAAAAAAAAAAAACCTATTAAGCGGGACAGCCCGCGGCGATGACGCGGTGTGTTCCATATTTGAAATAAAAAAAGACAATAGTATTATTTGGCGGGTTACTAACTAACCCTGTAAGCTGTACCGAAATTCAAAAACTTTGCATGTTATTGTTATCAATAAATATTTTAGAAAAACTACTACTTTTTACTTTCCTTATATTCGAAATGAAAAGTAGAGTGTTTAACACGGGTGAAAGTCATAAATTCCTACTCGGGCTATAGTCTAAATGCCTCGTATAGGAATTGATTCCTTTCGACCCTTGCATAACAATCTACTATTAATGTTGCAGAAAAATGCAAAGCTGCTTAGAAGATACTATCGTTGCAGCATAGCGATATTGATAATGACGGCAATATTGACTACTTCGTCAGTCTGTTTAGCAACAAGAAACTGCAATGCTGCTACCGATCGCGACATGGCGCTGCTGAGATACTGCTCATGGGATATTCTTTTGGTTACCTGCTCAGTATATATCGTGATTTTAGGTAAGCATTTTGATATTTTTATTTTTATATTTAATCAATTTTAGATTGCATTATAATTATTTACATATGTACACACAAGCTAAAATATATATATACTATATACAAATAAAAATTAAACAAAAGACGAGCTCATTGGGCATCAAAAAATTCGTCCGCATCGCTGTCAATGGGATAAGTGCCCAAAAGGCTGGCAGCATTACCATGTTGGATGGCAATGCTTATTCTTTGGGCTATAAATGAAAAAAAAAAAAAAATAGATTTATGCCCAGAAAATCAAAATCATTTTCTACTTGAGCGCTAATACGTAGAATCATCTTTATTTCCATCTCTTGGACTGTTCCTTCTCAATCAATCTGCGTAGCCATTTCCCAACTATGTCGGGTCGGCTTCCAGACTAACCTGATGCAGCTGAATACCAGTATTTTACACGGAGTGACTGCCTATCTGACCTCCACAATCCAGTTACTGGGTAACACGATACACCTTGGGTATCCAGACTTTTGGGCTTCCGACTTCCCGTAACGACTGCCAAAGATCTAGGAAAGACAGCCAGAACTAATGGCTTAACGTACTTTCCAAGGCACGGAGGGGTCTCGATATGTAATGGATGGCCACCCATCCACGAACTGACCGCGGCAAGCGTAGCTTGACCTTTGATCAACCCGTGAGGCTGTTATTATTTAGCCACGAGCCCCTGTGACTGTCTTTCTTCTTCTAGTGATAAAGCATTCTCGTTTAATAATCCCTCACTTATCTCTGTGTACTACAACTGTCCATCTGGATCTATCCTGCAGGATCTCTCGCTGAAGAGCCTATGGCTGCAGTGGCAGATTACCTATATTATTATAATCTGAGAGTGTTTCTTTGTAATTTTATTTATACCATCTCAGCTTACTGTCTTGCAGCTTATTCATGTGCCATCATCAAGGTGATAACCAAGAGGACATAAAACGCAACATTCTTTAAAGCTGTCCATAAAGGCCTATTCAAACCTAAGCGGTATTCGCTACCGTCTGCGGTAGAGAAAACCGAGTGGGTATGCAGTAATATTACTGTTCACACCAAAGCGGATTTCACGCTCTTGCCGCGGAACTTGATACTAAATACCTGAGCAAAACCCGCGCGGTATGCACTTCTACCCACAGCGGCAGCGAATACCGCTTAGGTCGTTCTAGACGCGGAACTAGATACTAAATACCTGAGCGAAACCCACGCGGTATGTACCTCTACCCACAGCGGCAGCGAATACCGCTTAGGTTTGATCCATTGTCACAGTGGTTGAGTGTTTTCTCACCCGGCCGGTTAGATTCCTACACGAACAATAAATTTGTAGGAGAGAGAGAGAGAAAGGCAGATCAAACAAAAAATATTTACCAGATGTGAAGAGAATTCTTGAATATTTTGTGAATATTATTTTTAATCCACCGCTGTTTTTTCCAGCTTTGCAAACTTACTTTCTCCTACTAATGAGAAGTAATATCATCAAGCTGAGGAGCAACCGCGAGCTTAGATTTGTGAACAATGCGACTGAAGCAGAATGTGCCACGATATGTGAAGAAGCGGTAGTTGGGAGAGGAGACTGAAACGGAAGACGTTTGAAAAGAGGAACCTGACGTGAATCTATGGACGACATTAGAGGAAGAAGACGTCCAGATTTAAAAGAAAATAAAGTAAATTGAATAGTTTTGTTTTTCTTTAAGCTTTTATGCTAACATAATAATGTTTACCAATTATTTAATATTGTTTTCAACGCTTAGGCCTGTTATTCTTATAATTAATTGGGAATTTGTAACGAGGTCCGGATATCGTAAAAAACCCCTAGAAAACCGCTTGTTTTTATTACTGTAAACTAATGAAGACGCTTATTTATAAATCCCAAGCGTGTATGTCCTAAACATACATAACTATATATATACAATTATTATGATAACAACATCAGTTCAAAGTCAACGGTTGACCTCAGCAGCTGTGTTTTCAAATAAATTAATACATGTCAAATAGTTTACGATCCTTAATTAATCTGTTCCAAAAGTGATAAAGAAATAATTTTTAGTATTTCTGAAATAAAAGGAACAATAGCTTTAATACAAAGGAAACAAAATGCGTACGGAGCTACCAGTGTGTAAAAGATGTTGTTTCTGTTTGCCGCTACGATATGGTTTAATAACATGGGGATATATCAGATTGGTAAGTACCAGATCATCTTGAATTTAGTAATTTCTATATTAAAACAAAAGTACAAACAAATGGACATGGTCTAGTCAAATATGGACATATGCGCACCGCGCACGCACAATAAATAAAATAACGCTTATACAACTTTGCCATTTGACCTCGTTACTCAATTACTGATACCAATACGACGGCATGTGACATTTTCGGACAGAATGATAGACTAATAAACAATAGCCAGAAATGTGGAATATTTTCCGCGACACGGAAGAAGTGCAAAACTGCAAACACTAAGTGATGACGCGTCAAAGTCGAGGGTAGTTCAGGACCCTGTCGTAATAATCATAATCTAGACACCCAACCCAATATATAATAAACTCCAGAGAAATCTAAAGTCAGACATTGTGTTATTATCGATATGTGACGTTATTAAACTGTCAGTAAATCACTTAATAGATACCTAAGTCACATGCTGCAGATGTTACAGTTTTAGGAAAAAGTAACGGTTGTAGGTATGTTCTTGCTAGGAGGTGCAGTACGGTCACCAAAGGAGATCTATAAGTAACCACGGCCGTCGAATATAGTTGAAGTGAAGTAAGGAACCGGTGGATGTTTTCGGATAAAATTAAATTAATAAAAAACAAACAGTTCAATTATCAAATTAAATTTCATTCGAAAACTTCATCGCTTTCTTCCTAAACTTCAACGTGTGTGTTACACTCTTTTGGTGACTGTTTATGTGTTACCTTAGCAAATATTTGCTTTTTCGTATCATTGTAAGGTGAATTATAAGTACCTAATCAAAATACAACAATACAAGGATATTTTGGCACGTGACTAAATTCGGAACTAATGCCACCATCCTTTTTTTCAATACAATTTACTAAACAATTGCGCAAATGTTTATCAACAGTGCCTGTTGGTCGACGTCATTCGAGCGCCAAAAAAACCTTGTATATCTTTTTTTGATCTTCTTAAATATTTTGTTTTTATTTATACCTATATACTTTATTGTATGTACTAAGTATACCAGAAAATACAGAACAAAATGTGTTTAATCTTTTCAGGCATCATCCATGTTTTTCTTCACCGTAATGGTTGTAGCCTTCTACTGGATGTTAGAAATGGCTGCAGCGGAAGGGAATGATCCTATAAATATAGTATATACAGCAATATTAGGCTTCCTGATTCTATTGACAGTGACAGACCTTGTATTAAATACTATTTTCATCGTTGGTGGTCATACGGTGAGTTTTTCTTCAAAATGTTGAGGAATCTAATAATCAAACAAATTAGTAAAGTATATAACTTAAGTTAGTACATATAACTACGGGTGAGAGAATCGCCATTACTTTCAATAGAAACTGTGCATCAATCTCCACACGGAGATCCCATCGCAGCAATAATTTTTTGACCCGACGCAATTCTCTCTTTCGTAGAGATGGTGCCTAAAATCATAGTATATACAGATACGATAAATACGCACACACTGTAAAAAAACAACGGATACTGCGGATTGAGAACACATAATTATCAGTAAATGTTCACAATCAGTGAGAATGTCTTTATTAGTGATAACACCGCAATATAAAATATATTCCTATGTAGAAACAGATACAAGCGATGAGTATTTAAAAGCGAACATCTAGTGGCTTTCAAACGTTGAATTTTTGTGTCCTTATGTTGTTTACTAAAGTAGTAAAGTTATATTACAGTCTCAAATGCAATTAGGTATAGGTTTTTAATTAGCTTTACCATATTTGGCCTCTACAATAGGTTAACTGACTAGTGCGTGGTGACATTTTCCGACAAATTATAACAGTTTCTAGTAATATCATTATTTAGAAATACATAGACACATTGGTACCTTGCTAGGACTAAACCTGCAATTTCCAAATTATCCCGACATTACTTGTAGTGTTTAACTTATGTAATTTTCAGAAAAATCTGAAGTTGTTGCGAGCGTACTACATCTACAGCTTTATCATCTGTATCCTGACTTGTATTATGGGCATTGCTTCGGCCATATATACCCTGTTACTGTTCAAAATAGGGGAGATTGACCTCACGTTCCACATCTATGTCATTCTGGTGGACACAGCTTCTTTGTTGGCTCAAGTCTGTAAGTAAATATGTTAATTATCTATTCAAGGATTTCTAACCGGGTGCGGGTCAGCCCCAACATTATACTGCAGTGTATTGCAAGCAGACAGGAGATCTTGAGTCTAAACCGCTGCGCTGCTGCAAACTTTCAACTTTTAATCACAACGCAACACAAATGCAGTTACACACCCAAAACATTCACACCAAACATTACCACAAACCCCGAATTATAAATAGACTAAACACACTAAATTACAAATTCTAAACTACAGTACTTACACAAATGATACTCTGCAGGACCAACATAAACTGGTCATTGACGTTTAAAATTATAAATTCGATAAGGAGAACTTAAATAAATTTATTAATTCTGTAGAATCATTTAATATCTCACGGTCGTATGTGAGCTCGCCGGACCAAGGCTTGAAGCATATAGACATTACCCAACTAACTTTGAACATACTGCATGTTAACATCCGAAGCCTAAATCGCAACTTTGATGGCCTCAATGTCTTAATACATGCCATGGATGTTAAGTGTGATATAGTAATCCTCTCCGAGTGCTGGTTTAGTAAAGTGACAGATATTCCTGTGTTAACTGGCTTTACCTCAGCTAGATCCTCATTTAACAACCAAAATGTACTCACCACACCGTCCAAAATTATGGAGAAGGTTCTTAACAAAAGATTGCTTAGCTATCTTGAATGCAACAACATAATTGCGCCAAACCAATACGTTTTTAGGAGAAGCGTATCAACAGAGGATGCTGTTCTTGAACTGACAAGCCAAATTGCTAAGAACCTTGATTCTAGGACAAAAACTATAGCTATATTTCTTGATTTATTATATATGTCGGATCAGGAGAAGGTTATTGCGCATCTAGTTATTATCAGGCATATTTGATTAATTACTGTGGGCGTACTGTGGGTAGTGTTGGTTATTGCGCAATAGAAAAACCGTTTGCAGTTCAAATCAAATTATAATATCACGAACAAATTAATCACACTAGCAAATCACACACTGTAGGTACACGACACAACTAGATACACAGTAAAATAATTATGTACAGTAACAAAGTAATTGCGAACAAATAGTAGGATCGATTACTGTTCGTATAGTGACAGAGCCACCCAAGTAAACCGACAGGTTTGTCGGGAGCTAGTGCTCTGTCAGGAGTCAAGTCCGAACACCGACTGACTCTCACCGACTGTCACTGACTGTGACTGACTGTCACTGACTGTTATTGACTGACCGGCACAAACGAGTGCGCTTATTTATAAAGGTTTGTCCCCACTACGCACTCGCCCCACAACAACTCTGTCCAATGGCGTACGGAAATACGTCATCGTGTTTACTTGATACAAAACATTAAAATGTGCTAAATCTAATAAGACTCACATTATAAAGTAATCGAATAATTCAACAAGAATAATTGTCTTAAATAAACAACAGTGATTTCACAAAGTAAATCATTTTAAAATCAAAGTAACATGTCATCAATTGTTTTGAACAAAACCATCGGTTACAACTATCAAAATAAGTTGCTAAAATCAATTAGCGCGTACACTGAGTACTCAATAAATTATGTTCCGAATTAATAGACAATAATTGATAGTAAAATCACTTAAATTAATAATAAGAAAACAAATCATAACGAATTCTGTTGACTATCCCTCAAATTTAATTGACAACTGTCTCCGACATATATTATATACAGTATATAGTATATTATTTGATTTAGCCAAAGCTTTCGACACGGTCTCCATTCCCATCCCTCTACGTGGTCTAGAGAGTATGGGAATAAGAGATATCACTCTAAATTTCTTGCGTGACTAGCTCACAAACCGTAATCAACGAGTTAAGGTAGGCAACTATATCAGTGACGATGTGAATCTAACCTTTGGCGTGCCACAGGGCAGCGTGCTGGGTCACCCTTTTTCTTCTATTTGTAAACAGACTGTGTCAGCTGTCAATACCAAATTGCAAGATGCTCTGCAGATGACACTACGCTTATCGTAAGTGAAGAAACATGGGAATCTGTTCACCACGCAGCTGAAAATGCTCTTCGCATAGTGATGGATTGGCTTTCATTGAATCTGCTTACGCTAAACGTCTCTAAACCCACTATGTCTCTTTCTCAGCGAACTCTGCTACACAGTCTAATATGCCTGACGTTAAAGCCCATAGTTGTCATCTTACACTGACCCCTTGCAGCTGCCCTACTTTACATAGAAGCTCTTGTGTTAAATACTTGGGGGTGCACATTGATAATACATTGAGTTGGCAAGAGCATATTAGTGTGACAGTTGCGCGTGTTCGTAAGCTAATGTTTCCTATGAAGAAACTAAGAAAAACAGTTGCCGACCGACTGTTAAAAAACTATTTATTTAGCCTTAGCTCAGTCACTTCTTACCTATTCATATCTGTCTGGAGCGGTACACTTAAAACGTATTTGCTTCGCCTTGAGAGGGCACAAAGAGTTGTCTTGAAAGTCATGCTTCACAAACCTTATCGGTACCCGACTACCCAGCTCTATAAAGACATATCTGTACCTACTGTCCGATAGCTCTGTGCACTTAATATCACTTTAGGTGTACACTCATCATTGACCTATGAGCTATGACCCAAGGTTACTAGAGCAAAATAAACGACGTAGAGATCCTGTATGCTCACCTGTTACCACCAAAACTGCTCTGGCGAGGCGAAGCTACACGTGTCTTAGCAGCCACCTTTATAACACTATAAACGAAACCTGCAACATTATATTCTTTACCTACATTTAAATATTTAAATGTAAAACTGTAGCTAGTAGTTTTCTCCAACAGTTAACGTACGATGAGACTGAAAAACTCTTTGCAAAAAAATCTTACTAACGCATCTAAAAACAGATTTAAACGACTCCTTTGTTATTTATTTTATAGTGTGACATATACGAAACACACACCGACCCTCACAACCTTACACACACATACATCCACACCACACACACCTATTCCTTGCTTACATAAATTTTAAAAAGTGTTAAGTAATTATGTTAAACTAAGTTTTATGCCTACCAAAAATCCTACTAAGTGCAGCAATTTGTCAATGAACTGTAAGAGGAAGGCGCCTGTGTCTGTAACACAGTTATAATAGCACAGACACAGACGTTCACTCTGTCTCAAATAATGCATAAGTAGCATTATACTTCATTGTTTTAATGTTTGATTGAGATGGACAAATTGTATTTGGCTCTTTGATAATAAAGATTATTATTATTAAACTTCCATGCTGAGCTTGTAACAGGGATTCACAGATTATTGCAGAGCTAGGTTTAATGTGTAGATTAGGCTACAAACATACCTAGTTATCCATACTTTTAATAATATTATAAATTCGAAAGTAACTCTGTCTGTCTATATCCATAAAACACATTGCTTATCGCACTAACGACATGTCTACACTTGTTGTGTGTTATTGCGTCTTATTGTGTGTCGAACTAATGACTACAGGCACTATCATGGAGACAACCCCAGTTCTAATAACATTATCAAGAAAAGTGAGGCAGTTCCTAACAATTTCTTAATTTTATATTTTCAGTGGTTCAAGTCTACATTCTACTTCTCGTGAGGAGCGAGATCATTAAGCTAAGGAGCCACTGCGAGTTCAGATTCGTGAACAATGCAGCTGAAGCGGAATGCACCTTGAAATGTGAAGAAATTAACGGAGAGGAAGGGCCAGAATATACGTATGAAAAATATGCGCCTGAATTGTATAAATGACAAGAGTTGATCTGTATAACGGGGAGACAATTCAACACTGTGATATTAAGTTGAGATGGTGTTATGATTTTTGTGGATGGATGTATAATAAACTACTTTTGATTGTTGTATTTTTAAATATGTATATATATCTCATATAAGAGAATAAAAATTAAGAATAAGAGGTTTATTTAACATTTTGTCACTACAACTTCTTTTAAATCGCTCCGTTGATTGCCTTACTGTATATATAGGTATGAGGAACAGGGTGTAAAGTTCATTCAACCTCCATAGAAAAGGGAGGATCCTCCGACCAGACGGGTGTTGTGTCTGGCGGGCAACTGCCCAATGATTCATGTCGGGTTGTTGTATCTCTGCTAGTTGCGCGGTAAACTCTGCTTGCGAGATGCAGGATTTGCGTGACGTCAGTATGACGCGTTGATCGCATGTGGCGTTGTAGATACCGCTACACATATAATTCCTCAGCCTATCATAGGCACACCATACATGATTCGCAAAGAACGCATTTCTACAGCGTTTATTCTACTTTCATCCCTCTTTTGCCACACCCAATATCCACTTCCATACATAAGCGAAAGCAGCACCATTGTGAATAGCCAGCCGATAATTTTTGAACATCGATTGGTTGTTCACAATCGCATCATTAACTTTATTTTCGGCATTCACTATCCTTTCCGCATCTTCATCAATCATTCCATCTCTTGTAAACAGTCTCCCCAAATATACAAACACGAATGTGTTCCAGAGAGGTGTAGAGCATGTGAATACATGGTCTACACTTTTATCAATTATAAATCTGTCGTGTCCACTTTGTGTAATGTTGAAAGATAAAGTCAGTTAAGTACACAAGTTCTCGTAAAACATATTCTAAAATCATTTGCTTTGGAAAATCCTAAGTCTTCTAAGGAAGTTAAAATATTAATTAGCTTTCTAAGCAATTACAATGTAGAAATAGACAATCCTTTTCAAATATCACGCCATACTGCAAATATTTTATTGCTTCGATCAGATAGACGCATACTTCATGACTTAATGCTGCTTAGAGTTGATCCTAACCATTATATTAGACTAGCTGCGCCCTGCGGTTTCACCCGCATAAGTTTCGATCCAATGGGAATATCGGAATAAAAAGTAGCCTATAATTATGTTAATCCAAGGTGTCAGCTTATTGCTTGTAGGCTATACAAAATTTTATCAAAATTAGTCCAGCCATGAAGAAGTAACAAACATATAAACACACACTACAAACTTTCGCCTTTATAATATTAGTGTGATCAGAAGATAGTGTTATACCATGGCCTCAATATGGTAATCAAAAGGTATTTGTGAGTTTCTACGTAGGCGGTAGTCTTCGAAACTACTAATCCGATTCTAAAAATTCTTTCACTGATAGAAAGCTACACTATTGCCGAGTGACATAGGATATGTTTCATAACTTCCATGCGGACGAAAAAATTCGAAGACCAACCAACAACCAACCAACCCGCACTAGGCCCGCATGATGGATTAAGTTACGACCCACTCCCTCTCACCGAGAGGAGCCTGGGTCCCACCAGTGGGAACACTGTAGGCTGATTATGCTTGTCAGGGGAAGTACTTCACAGGGATAAGGAAAAGAAAAACAGGAAAAAACAAAGGTAAAAAAATCGGGAAGCCCGAATGCTTATCTTGCAATTCGTCATAGTTACTGAACTTTTTGGGATGCATGAAGAAGCCTCCCCGTGTAGCGCAGTTTTGTTCCGCCAGTTACTCAACTGAACCGAGCGCTCGGCGCATCCTCGACAGTCACACCCAACACCATATTTGACTGGCCAATTCTTCCCTTGCGGTGGTAGGGCTAACGCCCGCCTGGTTAGCGACCACCCTCCCACCGGAGTCCGGCGTCAAGCAGCCTGCTGTGTTTCGTCGATGCGTGGGAGTTCCAGTGCCTTAGGCATCTTCTGGGCACGCTCGTTTCATCATAGACCTCATCCATCGCTTTCCATCAGGCGTGATCGAGGTCAAGAGCGGGCCCATTCAGCAATAAAAAAAAATAAAAAAAACTTTTCACCAAACAGCCTACTTGCTTTGATTGTGAAGGTTCGTGCACAGAATAACTAATAGTATGGTTCGTGTGACTATCTAATCATATATTTGCCGATGTGCAACATAAGCAATTGTGTCAAGTTTTATTAAAATAATTGTAGGTGTCCTGGGACTTGCATTAAAAATAGCTCACAAACACAAAATAATTCTTAGCTTTGGTACATACCTGTGACACTTTAGTCTCAATTAAGATATTACTAAAGTAAGGAATCCGAGTGTAGCCAATATAATAAACTATTAAAAAAAAAAAAGTAGTATTTTTTGGAACCCAGTGTGACGAGCCTGAGGGAGAGAACCTCACGTCCGGAGAGACGCTCCGGGCGTCGGGAGCCGCGTGACGACTCCCGGCCCCCGTAGGCGCGGGCCTGCGGACGGAGAGTAATGGGTAGCTCACCGTCCGATGGCCCGTGCCGGACGGCGCGTACGTGTTCCACGCGCGCCTCAAAGAGATGTCAGCAAAAAGGAAGGGGCCTGCCAGGGCCGAAGCCTGCCGGGGGGTGCGGGATTGTCCGAAAGGGTTACCGCTACCCCAGAACATAAAGGGCTAAGGATGGAACACGGATGGGTTTTAGTCAGTAAAAGTCTGACACTCCCTTCCGCTCCACCCAGAGCAGGAGGGGTCATTTGATGATTTACCATACATAGGAAAAAAAAGTGTGACGAGCCCATAAAGTGAAAAGTGTTCTAAATAAAGAGTTTTCTACAATTCAATTCCAAGATTAAGGTATTATTCTATCACAATGTGTACTGAAGTGCCAGAAATTAAAAGAGCTTTTTGCTGTTTGCCGTTAAGGTACAGTGTGCTCCTATGGGGATATGGCAGATTTGTAAGTCAGAGCTTTTTTTTTCTATTATCAGCTAATATGCCGCGGAGAAGTTTATACATAGAGCAGTGGTAATGAATGATTCTCGATCAATCGAACTGAATGGCGAGCAATCGGAGTTGCCTATGTCCAGCAGTGGACTGCTGTAGGCTGACGATGATGATGAACGAATGATGCAAAGTGAAATCTTGGGTCCCAAGTTCTAACCCAGGCAGGCACTTTATGTAATGTATTTCATCACCACTGTTCTCTAACAGCAAAAGAAAATATTGCTAAAAAGCCCTAGTACTAAGCTCTGCCCCTAGAACCAAAAATTTGACGGCATATGACATAGACCAAACGCCACAGGGCCTAAGAGGTGGATTAATGCTCCCTCTCACAGAGGAGTCCAGTGTTCCAGCTAGTTTTGCCATACAACGGATCCTATAGAAAGGAATGCCAATAAGTTACATAATACATAATCAGCCTATAATGTTCCCACTGCTGGGACACGGGCCTCCTCTCAGTGAGAGGGAGTGGGCCGTAATCCACCACGCGGGCCCAGTGTGGGTTGGTAGATGTCACATGTCTTCGAATTTTTGGTTCTAGGACATGCCGGTCGATGTTTTCCTTCACCGTTTTGAGAGCAGTGGTGATTAAATAATTTACACAAAGTACTATTTAAGCGCCTGTCTGGGTACGTACCTACGACGTACAACTCGTAAGTCGCGGCCGTTACCACTTGGCCACCACCAATAAGTTTGCCAATAAGTTATTTGGACTTTACTTCACTGCCACGCATGACATGTGCACCTCTGTCTAGCCAAAAGGCTTGTTATATTCTTACTAGGTATAAGTCATGCCTTGCTGGTCTCGTGGTTGCAAATGCGACTGCTGAGCGTGGAGTCCTGGGTTCGATTCCTGGGTCGGATAAAGTGTTATTGGGTTTTCCATTAGGAATTTAGTATATATTTTTAAACTTTAAAAATACATTTTATTCTTAATTTTTATTCTTTTAGATGTATTTAACAGTACAACCATTGAATGTAGTTTATTATTACCTATACACCCATCCACAAAAATACTTAATTATATCATGTCAACTTAATTGTGAATTGTCCCTTCGCTATACTTATCAACTCTTGTCATTTATACAATTCAGGCTCATATCTTTCATCCGTATGTTCTTATCCTTTCTCTCCGTTAATTTCTTCACATTTCAAGGTACGACTGCGGACACTGGCGGTCGACCACTTTTCACCCATATCCAGTGGCGTGCATTGGTTTTCAGAATAGGTAGGCACTAGGCCGGGTCTAATCTAGGCAAACGTGGTCACCAATCAGAAAAAAGGTGAGGTCAAAAGTGTGGTTATTTGAGAAGGCATGCCTACTTAAGGGTGATAAATTGCGAAGGCCGGCCGTCATGATATTACGCGTGAGACGTACGTATTTTTAATGTTGTCGTATTAACTTGAACGAGTAAAGACCAATGACAATGTGCGAATAGTACGGGAGCCGAGTAGGCCGTCTGGCGACTGCCTACTGCCGCGCGTGTTTGTATGAAGATTTTGTTTATTGTAAGGTATGATAATTTAGTGAGTTTCTTAATTGTGGGGCACACAAACACACTAAAATGTAATTGACAGGCTTGTGTTGATATATCGAGGTAGGCACGGCTTATATGCCTATATGCATTGCACGCCACTGCCCATATCATATGCCTTTAGTAATAAGGTTGAAAAGTGGTCAACCGCCAGTGTTCGAGATGGTACTCGTACATTCCCCTTCACCCGCATTGTTCACGAATCTGAACTCGCAGTGGCTCCTTAGCTTGATGACCTCGCTCCTCACGAGAAGCAAAGCGTAGATTTGAACCACTGAAAATAAAAACAAGAAAGTGTTAGGAGCTGCGGGCCGTACTTTGCTTTAACTATACTTTGCAGATAACTTTTATCTGATGAATAAACAGTGCGGTTTCATAGCTTTTGTATAGAATATATTGAAAAATATAGGCCCTTTAAAATGTTAATTATTACAACTGGGTCTTCATGGCAACGCCTGTAGTCCTCGAAGAAATTGACAGAGGCACCGGGCACAGATTCAGACTGTTGATAAAAAAGTGAGTATCACTTTGCCCAACCTTGTAAATGAACCCAGTCGCTTGCGTCCTCAAGACCAACGACCAAGATTAAATTTGTCTCAATTACGAATCGTCATAACAAAAGCTACCGCTAATGTCACCCTTGCTGTGATATTCAAGTCTTCTCTCTTCTCATTGTATCGTTAATGGGGTTCCAGTCGGAACGGAACGAGACAACTTAATAGGTGAAGAGGTAATGGTCTAAAATTAGCTACCATATTATTATTTTTTTTTATCGTGAAATGGGCCTGCGGGGTAATTGCATAACGCGGTGTCCTGCGTGAGCGACGAATACGACGTGACGCGACGCAACACGACGCGACGTAATGCGACGCGATGCTACACGTGATAACTGTCCTACGTGATTTTGGTCATTACTTCTCGAATCATGGAGAAGTACAGTACAATTTTCATTTTTAACCGACTTCTAAAAAAGGAGGAGGTTCTCAATTCGAATGTTTGTATTTTTTTTATGTTGTTCGCGCATATCTCCGTCGTTTGCCAACCGATTTGAAAAATTCTTTTTTTGTTAGAAAGGGTATGCTTTCCAAATGGTCCCATGAAAATTTTATCGAAATCGGCTGAGCGGTTTTTGAAAAATCAACAAAAATCTAAAAATTTATCTACATTAACGATGTTTTTGTTTACTTTTTTTTGTGGGGTAGGTACAACTAAAAAGTGAAAAATAAAAACTTTTTTACAAAAAAAAAAAAAACAACCGACTTCAAAAAAAAAACACTACAAAGTAATAAATAACTTTAATTTCGGAAGTCGGTGTCAAAAAACGAAAATGCGGAATCAACGACAACGACTTCCGAAATTAAAATGATTTATCACGTTGTAGTGTTTTTTTTGAAGTCGGTTGTTTTTTATTGTAAAAAAGTTTTTTTTCAATTTTCAGTTCAATTTTTTGACAGTTCAGCTAGGCTACGTCCATTGCATTATTAACGTTGATGAGTAGATTGATGAGTAGGTTGATGAGTATGAAGCAATGGATTAAAAATACCTATCCTGTGATTGAAACTGTGTTACGCAATTAGGGTGCTGCTCTTGACCTCGATCTCGCTTGATGAAAACGATGGATGAGGTCTACAACGAAATGAGCGTTTATGTGAATCCCTGCTACAAACTCTACAACAAGGTAGAAAGCTTGCAGCAGCGGTTCAGTACACGCAGAAGCAGTCTGATCGCAATACATCGCAATAATTATACTGCGATGTATTGCGATCAGCATCAGACAACGGGTACAGGCCAATACCAACATTAGTTGGGATTGATCCGTATCCGGTAAAAATCCTACATTTACTTACAGCTTTGAGCCAACAAAGCAGCAATGTCGACGACAATGATCCAGATGTGGAATTTGAAGTCGATCTCCCCGATTTTGAACAGGTACAAGGTGTATATGGCTGAGTCAATGGCCATGTGCGCTGTCAGGATAAAGAGGATGAAGCTGTAGATGTAATACACTCGTAACAACTTCAGGTATTTCTGAAAAAAAAAAATTTAAATATTATATATGTCGCATCCGGTCATTCGTTTGACTATTCGGAACGCCAGCGCCATCTGGCGGCGCTTGACAGAGTCTAGCCTGAGTTCGTGGGGGGTCGACAACAGCGCGACAGAACGATGTGGAGCTCTCTTGGACATCGGACATCCGACGAACAACATGTGCTCAGAAACTGTCCCACGTTCTGTATCTGGTTGTATCGTGTACCTATAGTGTGTGATTTGCTAGTGTGATTAAATTGTTCGTGAAATTATAATCTGATTTGAACTGCAAACCGTTTTTCTATTGCGCAATAACCAACACATACCCATAGTTCGCCCACAATAGTTAAAATATGGCTGATAATAACGAGACACACATGCCTTCTCCGTTATATATATTCTGCTGGGGAATCGGTTGCGTCACTTCTTCTTCCCAGCTAAAGCACTAGGAAGTGGTGGGTGTTTTGGGGGACGGTCTCATGTAATTTTGACTATCAATAAGTGCTGATTCTCAACTTAGTTTGAATAAAATTTATTGAAACTAGGCTGAGAATCAGCACTTGTGGCTTTTGATTTTGATTATTAATAATGTCGGGATGATTCGGAAATTGCAGGTTTATTTCCAGCGAGCTCCTACCAATAGTATTGTTCTTTCATACTAAAAAAACTATAAATATTTTCTAAGTTAATCGTGGACATTAGATACTGACTAACGCAGTAAGGAATCATGAGAAGACCATATTATAATTTGTCGGAAAATGTCAATACGGACCCGGCAACCTATTGTAGAGGCTAAATATGATAACGGCCTGTATATATAGGTAATTGGAGAAATTGAATAAACTATGTTTCACAGACGACATATCCACGAACGAGAGAATCCCGGCGATATTCACGCCGTGCCATCAAATTGTCGCCCCGATCAACCTCTTGAACAAAACTCACCTTATGACCACCAACGACGAAAATTGTATTTAATACAAGATCTGTTACTGTCAATAGAATCAGAAAGGCTAATGTTGCTGTATATACTATATTTACTGGACGTCTCCCTTTTTCTGCACCCATTACTAACATCCTGTTGAAGGTTAAGACCAGTATGGTCAAGAATAACATGGATGATGCCTGAAAAGATAAAACACAATATTATAGAAACATTTTAATAGGGGAGACCCCCCTATTGAGATCCTTCTAAAATATGTTAGTAGGTAATATTAGGCGTCTAGGTACTAGTTCTTTAAATTGATACCGTTAAAAGTTTATGTTCAGAAATATTGTAACAACTAGCTAGAAAATAAATTGTCTGTGTATGATGAATAACCTTTTGTTAGACCTATCCTTTACCTTACCCTTCAGGGATCACAAGCGTGATATTATGTTGTTATGTTATGTTATTATATTATATACCACCATATCAATAAAAACACGCTCTTGTCTGTTGATTTCCGTAGAGTTTATAATATTGGTGCCACGCTTATGCCTAATACGACAAGGCCTGAGTAACTCTCCATTATGACGTGTCACCATTTAGTGTTTGCACTTCCCTTCCTGTGACTCTGAAAACATGCTACAATTTTGACCTCAGTTTTCATTCCTCCGAGAATCTTACATACCGTCGTATTGGTATCAGTAATTGGGTAATGAGGTCAAATGGCAAAGTTGTTGCGTGATTTTATTGACTTTACGGGCACAAACGTTCGTATGTTTTGGCTATAGAACATGTCCGTTTGTTTTGAATAAATTTAGGATTAACTGGTACTTACCAATCTGATATATCCCCATGTTATCAAACCATATCGTAGCGGCAAACAGAAACAACATCTCTTACACACTGGCAGCTCCGTACGCATTTTGTTTTCTTCGTATTCAAGCTATTGTTCCTTCCCTTCACAAATACTACAAATTATTTACCTACTACTTTTGGAACTGATTAATTAAGATACGTGAACAATTGGCATGTATTAATTTATTGTTATAACAATAATTTTATATATAGTTATATACGTTTAGAACATATGCGCCTGGGATTTATAAATAAGTATCTTCTTTTGTTGACAATAACAAACACAAACGGCTTTCCAGGTTATTTACTAATTCTCAATTAATCATTAGAATAACAAGCCTCAGAGTTGAAATCAATATTAAATCATAATTATAAGCAATTAAATAATATGAATAGCATAAACGTTTAAAATGTAAAACTGCCATAGAACTACATAAATAAACTAGAATAGCTGTGTCCTAAGCCACTCACGTGGACATACTAAAACGAAGCAACAGATCATACATAGGAATTGAAAATAATACACAAATTGAATAAGTGGTTCTTGAGTCATCATACTCATAAGCGCACTAACTGTAAGACGAAGACGATGCGTTTTACAATACATAATGACAGAGACAATTAGGTAAACTACTGCTGCAAGAGAACAGTTTTATGTGCTTTTGATCTTTTTAAACATAAAAAAACAAATATCCTAAAAACGGTTTAAATATATTTTAAAATCTTTAAAATTAATTTGACTAAATAACAATTCTCCAACAACCTCTTAATCGCAATCGCAATTCAATATTTAGATTACGGCCATTCTTCCTGTTTCATGTCTCATGTTCTTTCAATATGTCATCGTGTCTATAGATTTACTGGTTCCATTTTTATAAACTCCTTAACTCCATTGGCTATAACATTTCTATTGGCTGTCATATCTACATCGGCTAAAGTATCTGTATCGGCTATAACATCTCTATTGACTCTTATATTCCCATCGGCTATAATTTGTGTATGGGCTATTATATCTCCATTAGCTTTGTTGTCTTCTTCACAATTCATCTTGCAAGCTGATTCTGCTGCGTTGTTTACGAACCTAAACTCGCAGTCTCTTGTTAGTTTCTTAAACTCACTTCTTACTAGTAGAAGAACATATGCTTGAATCACTGAAAATAATTATTATTTATAGAGCTTAATTCCTTCTTTTCAGAATCGTAAGGGTATTTTCGCTTTGATATTTTAGTGGATAATTAGTAAAATAATCATAAATATATATTATTTTCAATATGTTGTATTAGGTAGGTACTCGTATATTTAGGTATGAAGAATGACACTAGAACAGTCGAATCGACATTGAATGACACTAGCGTGCAAAATGTTCAAGATTTTCTAAAAACGAATGAATCAATTTTGATGATTATTTTAATAACGTAATCTATTTTCAAATCGAAGCAGGCTGGTTTTTTTTTGCATGCAAGTTGATTTGCGTATATCTAAGCCTAGTCACTAAAATGATAATATTTGATACGTTAGTGATCTATTAATGCACGGCAATAATAAACCACTTTAAAGCGTAACATAAGTCCGGGTTTAGGTCACACAGAATAAAGATTATTACCGATTTGAGCCAGAAAAGTGACTACATTAACTAGAAGGACCCAGACGCGGATGAAGCTCATCGAGTACAGATTCATCAGATACACAGCGTACGCAGATAGAGAGACACCCAAGATTATCATCAGGATCCAGAGGACGAAGCTGTAGATATAGTATGCCTTCAACATCTTCTGATCTTTCTAAAAAAAAAAAAAAAAACAAAATATGCGAAATGGATCGGGTTTCGGAGTACCGTTTTCTGAAAGGCTATAATTACAATCAATAGAGAAATTATATAACAGATCGTTAACCTTATGTTAGTGATCAAGCATAAGCACATTAAGCTTACAATGTTCCCACTGCTGGGACACAGGCCTCCTCTCGGTGAGAGGGAGTGGGCCGTAATCCACTACGCGGGCCCAGTGCAGGTTCTAAGTAGCCAAATTCTGGGCCGAGTACATTTAGATTGCTATCGACACACCAAGAAGAAGAAGTGCAGGTTGGTGGACGTCATGTCATATCTCCGAATTTTTGGTTCAAGGAGATGCCGGTTTCCTCACGATGTTTTCCTCCGCCGTTTTGAGAGCAGCTGTGGTGGTGGTGGAGGTGTTAGTGATTTGATTGAATGCTATTGTTGTTTTTAATAAGACAATCACAGTAGTGAAAATTATTTCAACTAATGGACAGTTAATAATGTTAATTTATATATTGGCGTGTAAAAGTGTTAATTTTATAACTCACCGTATGTCCTGCGTAAACGAACACTACATTTAGTACAATATCCGCTCCTCCTACTATTACAAAGAATCCAAACAGGACTACATACACTTCGTAACCTGCTTCATTCTTGGATAATCGTAGCATTAGGAAGAAATCTCTTGTGAACTCAACTAATAATATGACACCTATAACCTGAAAAAGGGGTATTTTGAAAATTTACGGTGTCGTGTCTTTGTGTAAACAACCACACGTAATTGTTTTCACTTTTAGTAGTTTTTTACTATCCTCAATTATTATTAACATACATTAAATTACTCAAATGCTATATGGTGTTGCTTGTCATTTATTACAAACCAATAAGATAGTACAAGAAACTAAAGCATATCGAAACATATGGGATCTGCAAAAAAAAATGGGAGAAACATAACTAGGTATTAGAGTTTAATATAGGGCAGTTTCTGCCTAGTTATGTTATAAATTCTAAATAACAGGGGCTATTGCTATCCGCGCCGACCCTTGCTAGAGCCAGCACACGCGTGCCGCCGCCGCCCCGCTGAGCCTGTAGTTTTAAATTCGTCCCTAAATAATTCCGATCCAGCCTGTCCCTTACTGCCCTCTCCCAGCGACGCCCTAAGGCGAGGTCCGTACCCCACAGTGCCCTTAACGTTTAGTTTATTGAACCTTAATTTATTGAGGCATCCACAGGCAAGCCCGGTTAAGCAGACGACAACCTCATAGGTTGAACTGCGAGATGCCATTTATAAAAAAGGGCTATGGCTATAGGGCCATTCCGCGCAATTAGGCCGACTTTTGTTTGGAAATGGTAAGGACATTTGGTGCGTGTTGATTGCAATAATAAATTAAATAAAGGTGTTATACTTTTTTAGATAGCGGCGCCATACGTAAAAACATGTAAGAAATGTCATATAAAGTAAAAAAAGAATGCAGCTATGATATTTAATTTATTATTAGCATATATTCGCCGTTACTGGATTTCCGCGGAATGACCCTATAACATATTATCCTATAAGAAGCAGATACTTACTAATCTGATATAACCCCACACGATCAGCCCATGCCTTAGCGGCAGGCACAAACAGCATCTTTTAAACTGTGGTATCTCGCCACGAATTCTGATCATTTTGTCAACTTTCACAAATTATAACACTATCAGTTTTGAATTAGTAAAATCACACAAAAACAAAATTAACAAGTTCTATGAAAACAATAACTCAGGTCAAGAAGTTACTTTGATTAAACTCGCAGCGTATACTACTACTACTGTGTGTATACCTAAGTATCTTCCCCCATTTATATTCAATAACAAAAACAAGCGATACTAAATTAGCAGAAATCACGGTAAATAAATAATATTTTGGACCTAAAAGCTATAAACATAATTATTAACTTTATGTAATAACGGAACTAAAATACGTTGTTTGTAAATATGGGAAAACCCTACTGTATTGTGTAAGGCAGAGTCTATAACTTCACATGTACGTCTAGAAGGACAGAACCACTATCAAAACCTGACACAAAAACAAAAGAAAAACTCCACTATTTTCACTTGTTTTGAAACTTCAATGCCTCAGACGAATCCACATACAGGTGTACAGTCAATTAGCAGACGACAAAGATAGTCATCCTCCTTCAACCAACGATAAGTACAAAGTAGGAAGTCGCCAGAGACGTATGCCACGCGTTACGTATTAATATGGTAGCGACACAAGCCAGTGGTTAAGTGGCCACAAAGCCCGCGCACCGCAATCCTGCGGCCTCTGGCTACCGTCATGCGTAATTCTCTTTACTCTGAACCATTTTAGGAAACTGTTTGAAATGATTTACGTCTTGGAACTGTGCATTTTTAATTCTAGGAAGAGGTTCTTTTATCAACCGTTCTGTTTTGTAGCCTTTTTTTATATCATCATGACCTATTGATTTTTTTTCAGCCTCAAATATTCTTCGTTAAGATATAACATATATAATATAGCAAGGTTCTGCAGTACTGAATTCCACTCTTGAGATTCACTTCAGTCCAAGTTTCTGCTACAAGTTTTCCAAGTTTAGATAAAATTCAAAAGATTTGAAGATACGAATGGAAACAGGGAAAAGGCATAATATATACCTATCGTTAACACCACAATAGAAACAAAACAAGCTATTATCGTAGTTTTAATATTAATTTACAAAATAAGGTATTCATTATTCCAACATTATTGTCACAACATCAATCGGTATTTTATTTTTATTTACTGTCGCCACCATTCCGTGTCTCGCCCACTCCTTCCTCACAGCTTTCATGTTTCACTTCATCAGCTATTTCTTCTTCCGAATGCATGGTACATTCACAATCAGCTGCATTGTTTATAAACCTGAACTCGTAGTTTTTCTTAATTTTAATCATTTGACTTCTTATTAATAGCAGAATACATGCTTGAATCACTGAAACAAAAATAATTGCTAGAAGTTGACTAACTTTCTTCATGATTAACATCAGCACAAACTTTTGTATCTGCATCTATTATAATACTTTAAAAGTAAGAAATAGGCTGGTTCGTTTTGGGATAGTTATAGTGTGTCTAGATTACAATGAGGATTGTTTGTATCCCGGAATTAGTTAGATAGATATATAGTATACTCAATATTACGTACACCATATAAATTACCGATGTAAAAATAAAATTCGATGAGACCTAATCTATACGTAGCCGTACATAGACATATAAGATAAGGTATTCAAAGTACAACAGGTCCATGGCTAAAGCCTAGGACGGGTCCGGACCCGTGGACTCAAGTAAGTTGATATTAAGATAGAAGAGAAATAGAACTTACAGATTTGAGCTAGGCAAGTAGCCAAGTCAACTAGAAGCACCCAAGTGCGAAACTCATCGATCTCTTGCAGGTTGAACCAGTAAATAGTGTACGAAGACAAGCCGAAGCCAATCACTGCCGTCGTTATCCAGAGGACGAAGCTGTACATGTAGTATGCTCTCAGCAGCTTCAGGATTTTCTGAAAAAGATAACGTATTAATCTGAAAGTGGCACCGGTAACTGAAAAGTTGTATGTTAATCGGTGGAAGCTCAGTATAGTTGACACTCATACTAATAACTTCCCACAGTGTTTGATACCTTGCCTTTCTTGTTGTTTCATTTGATGTGCAAGTCATCACAATGATCAAAATAAAAATTCAAGAAAGGAAATGTTGTTTTTTTTTTTTTTTTGAACAAGTACTTAATAAAGATCTGAGTTTTTCTTCTAACTAAATCAATGAATATACAGGGTGACATACGTCGACGCGCAAGCTGTTACAATGGGTTCAGTACATGATTCGGAACCCCCTTGCGTTAAACGTAGGTACTCGACGTGTTTAAAAAAAAAATTGCTGTTCCATATATTATTACCGCGTTCGTATTGCACTTTTATATGAAACAGCATATTGTTTCTTTGATTACCGACGAAAATTTATGTGCTAGAATTGTGCTGAATTTATGATTTCAATTTGAGCGTCGATTTCCCAGCCACCCTGTATATTTATCCTAGATCGGCAGACGGTCACTTCTATAAAAAAAAACCTTTTCACTCTCTTTTAAAACTCACCCTATGTCCACCAATAACAAACACAATGTTCATTATAATATCCCCCAATGTAAAGAGCATTAAAAATGCCAACAATGCTGCATAGATCTTATAGCTTGTATCTGGTTCAGTTTTGGTCAACCCCAACATCGTTGAGAAAGATTTTTCGGCACCAACCAACACTAGGGCGGATATTACCTGAGAACATTGAAACATTGTTTGGTACCTTCACTTGTGAAGGATAAAAAGTTACCTAACCCATAATATTCTACTGGAATCGCACTGGGTTCGCGTGGTGGATTACCTGAGGCCTGAGTCCCAATACTGGGAACATTATAGGCTGATTATTATTTTAACTAAAAACATTTAATCAGTTACATTGTTTATTAGACCTTTGTCTGCGAGGGTACCAATTAGAGAGACAGATAGACTCACTTTTAGAAAAAGGACGGAATGATCAATAAATTATTATGTTCCAACGAATGGGTCGTCTTATGTATCTATGTACTCACCAATCGCAGATATCCCCACGCGATCAAACCATATCGTAACGGTAGACATAAACAGCATCTTGTGCACACCGGTAGCTCTAACCGCATCTTGCTGGAGCACTCACTTTTCTAATATCCCCCAAACTATTTTATTTACTAACAGTTTTGAAATATTGGAAACACAGTTCGTCAGATGACACTTGGGCCATAAAAAAATCAGCAAACACGCTCACTAGTTTTTGACACAAAAACACAACAACATTAAAAGCTGTATCTTTTTCGTGAAGTAACTGTGTAATGGTATATTATTCAAAATAGTAGCAGAAAGACTTGTTATCGCGCTCGCGGAGCGGCACGAGACGGTGGCTAAGTGGTGGGTCCGTGGAATCACGCGCCCGCGCATTTTAAAGCGGCCATTATAGGGCTATACTAGCTCGTCCTGTCATAACCTAGAAGAACAGCGGAAGCGGTTCAGACAAAGTAAACAGCAAGTTTGGCAGGCAAACGTTATCAACTTTTCCAAATCTGGAAAATTGCATTATAAGTTACAAGTGATTTAGAAGTCTTGAACTTTTCATTTCATCCATTCCTTCATTTACCTAATCATGGTCTTCCTGGAAAAGTTGGTCATAACATAAGCACATATGCATCTGCTTCGTTTCTAACTAAAACAGACATTGCAAATGGACAGCTAAACTGCAAGATGACGCGTCTTTTAACTCAGTTAATGGATGATGGTCATATCCGTGTTTTTGAGAAGCGAGCTAACATCGCGCGGGCGGGTTATGTGTCACCAACCACGGGAATTGAGCCCGATGCGGTAACACTCGTAGTTGGAGATTCTGAAGAAACTGGTTTTACTGGTTCCATTTAAACTCCTGCCTTTTCGCGGGTACTTATCGTAATAAAAAACGCGGCTAATGGGTCAATCTGGTTCGCCAAGCCTAGTGACCACGGTAATATTCGGTGAAGCCTATTTCTAGCAATGCACACTTTATTTTATAAGTAAGTAGATAGAATACTTGTGTAATATTAATATAGGTATATAAATAATATAACTAGGTATATAAATTAGTGTTAGAACAAATTTTTTTTTCTTTGCTGCCATGGCTTATTTTATTTAAATTTATTATTTGAATTGTTGTTTTTTTTCATCTTTTCATTATGGACGCTTTTAACGTTCTGCATCGTTCTCACATGTATAATTTTTAACATGAATGATGTAACCAAGACTTTGTAACCATATTAATTTGATTTAAAAGAGTGTCCATGGAGTTTCTTGCCCGTTCTTCTCCATAGGTACCTACGCTTTGGAATGGGCAACTAGCTTCATCTTTCTGACTGACCGACCCCTTGACAATTCAAAAGTGCCTGTAATTGGTTTAATTGAAATAAATGTTTGAGTTTCATTTAATTTCGCCGTTTCAATGGTAAATTTATTACTACCCCTACCTGTACATTCGTCTTTATTCCACGTCCCAGTATTAACACCGATAGGAATGAATACCAAGCAGTAAGCACTTCTATCTGTTAACAGGACACCACATGGCTATGAATAGCCGCTGGTATGTAGTGTGTGGGATTTAAAGAAGGAAACACCTATTTAAAGGTTCGGATAGAAACGAGTACTTACGTAGATCGTGTAAGCTTGTATCCACTGGCGTAACTACATATAGGGTGGCATTGGGGCAAAATGCCACGGCCCCCAGCCAGATGGGGCCCCCGGCCCGAGAGGGCCATGAGCACAGGAGGATCCTAACGTAAGTACAGAAGCAGTCATGAATGAATGAATGAATGAATTGCACCGATCCCAGCATGGTTAAACCAGACTCGATTAATCGAATGAACCCCAAGATTCGCACTAGCTCCTGTAGCCTCATGTTCATGGTGCTACAGCGACCATTGCATATCAAGGAATAGACCGGGGGGCGCGGTAATGGTAGGGAAGACGTGCCCGAAGGATAGGTAAGGATTTAAGAGCCTACCGGATATGCATCCTAGAGCAAGCATTGGACTAGTGGAGAGATGGGTAATTATATCTATGGATGGGCATCTTTTAACGACCTTGCCGCCAGGTTGGTTAAGGTCGAGCTTCATAGTTGAGTCTTTTGGCATGGTTCTACTGCTTTCTCGGTTCTTTTGCATGTTGCTGCTCTGCTGTGTTGTGCTAGATGTTGCTGTTTTCAATGTCATCGTCAGAGGTTTCGCTACTATCCGTTTCCGGTTTTTTGTAAATTTCACCAGCAGCGACCTTGATCTTATTTCTGTCTTCCGCTGTATCCATGCAAAACTTGATTTCCTTGTCAAAGTACTTCATGTCCTGTTTTAAATTCATGGCTTGTTCGCAACGTTTTTTTATAGTCCTTTTTCTGCTTAATGTAGATGTTATGTATGTACCTAAGTATTTAATTTCATCACATGTCGATATATTTATGCCATTAAGGGTCACTTGTGTCGTTATCTGTGTAGCTATGGGGTCCCTTATTAGTATTAGTATTTTTGTTTTTGTTTCGTTAATATGGAGGCCTACACTATTTAGTAGAGGTTTAATATGGTATAGGATACCTTCTAACCCTTTTAGGTCATCTGTAATGATGATAAGGTCGTCCGCAAATGATAGTACTAGGGGGAGTGAAATTTCATGATCCTGGTCAAGTTTTATTAATTGGGTTTCCTCGTCGAGAGTTCTAAGGACTTCGTCGATGACCAGTGTAAACAGGCGAGGGGACAGAGGGCAACCTTGTTTGACTCCCTTTCCTTTAATAATCCAAGTGCTTTGCTGGCCACACCATTTGATGCATGTACGTTCATTCATGCATACTTTGATTATCCTGTTGGTAAGCGATTTGTTGGTTCGTTGTAATAAGATATCTCTTAGTGCATTGAGGTCGACGTTGTCAAAGGCCTTTTCTATGTCGAGGGCGAGTACATAAATTCTTTTACCTGCACGCCATTCTTCGTCTAAGACCCTTTTAAGGGTAAAGATATGGTCGTCTGTTGATCTATTGTTTAGAAAAGCCGCTTGGTAGTTGCCTAATTCCGTTATTATCTCGTCTAGTTTTTTAAGTACGTAGGAGGCGTAAATTCTGTAACCCGTATTGCAAACCGATATGCGGCGATATTCATTCACATCTTTAGGGTTATTGTTTTTTGGAATTGGTACCTGTACTGTCTCCAGCCACGTGTCGGGTGCTTCATTCAGTGTCCAAGCTTTGTTCATGTGTTTGATGACGGCTTCTTGTATTATTTGGGGCATTGCTTTGTAGAGCTCGATTACCACTTGGTCAGTTCCGGGAGCTGTCCCGTTCCGCATTTTATTAATGATTCCCATTACGTCATCCGCAGTGGGTCCATCACACTGTGCATCGGTTATCGGCTTTTTTATATTAACTGTTGGTATAGGATGGCCCTCGGATTTTTTTAATATTTGCTCCCATTTGGTCATCGGTATATAAGTAGATTTTTTCCGACGTTTTGTTTGAAGTTTGGTTCTACTGTAAAAAAAGTATAGCATCTGCATGCGTTTTGCAGGGTGGTTTTTCCCCAGTCCATTGAGGCAGGCCTTGCATGCTTTTTGCTCTTCCTGATGTTTGACCTTTTGAAGTGTTGCCCGACGTTCTTTTACTAGGTTGTGCCTATTTGGATTATCTGGTTGCCTACTTTGTAAGAATTTAGCCTTTTGTAGGTTAGCAAAAGCTAGTCGATGGTCTCTGGAGAGAACTGGCTGAAAAATCAGAGTTTCCTGGGCAGCCGCTTTTAATATTTCCGTTATGATATTCCAGGGTATTTCGATGTTTCCGTCCGTTGAGTTGATTCCCATATCTTTTAGTTTTTTCGTTATGCAATCTTGGTATTTTGTTTTCGTGAATTTACTATTGAGGGCGGCATAATAGCACTGTTTATAGTTGAAGTCCTTGGCCGGAATTGTTGTTTCCTTCGCAGCTTGCTGTTGTCTTTGTGTATTATTGTGTTTGGTGTTTTCTTTTTTGTTTGAAATTCGGTTTATTCTTAGCAGACCCCAGATTATTTTATGGTCGGATGTGCCCCTAGCGGCCCATTCGCCTTTTATAAGTTCGAAGAGTTTTTTTGTTGCATGTGGCGTTATAATGTGATCCAATTGAGATTTCTGAGTGCCCTTTGACCATGTGATCCTGCATGATGATCTCGCTTTTGTCGTTTCTATTTGAAGTTTTTCCCTGTTGGCTATATCCATTAACATTTCCCCATTATAGTTGGAAAGGTCATGGTGTAAGTTTTGTTGGATCAGCCCTTTGCGTTGGAAACTTTGTGTGTCATGTCGACCAATATGAGCGTTAAAGTCGCCCAGAATTATTAAAGTACATTTCCTTGGTTTTTGTCTGATCAAGTTTAGTAAGCCTGTGAAGGATCTGTTTGCTATAGATGTACAACTGTTGATGTGGGAATTGATTATATACAGTTGAGCAGGCATGTCATTTCCCCTGTCAACCTTAAGAGTAGCTGACATTGCGTCTGTATCCTTTTTTCGGTTAACTAATTCAATTTGGGCATCTTTTCTGATTAGAATTGCAAGTCCCCGGTGTGCTTTACCTGCGGTTCCATTGAGGTGCCAAGCGTAGTGTGTTGAGTTGTATTCTCCTGAATTCATGCCTGTTTCCTGTATGCAGGCTACATGAATGCCTCTTATTGAAAGTTCAGCGTCTATTTTATCTTTTTTGGCCGGTTTTGAGGCCCCACGGACGTTCCAAGTTGCAATACGCAAGTCTGGGCAAGTATATTTTATTGCGGTAGACGGCTGATTTCTAAGTATTGTGAACCCAGTGACATCTGCGACTACTTCTGATAACTGTGTATGCATTGATGCTTGTTGTTCACACTGTGTTGATGAGCTAGCTAATTGGGGGCTGTTCGTTTGTGACTGGGGCTTCGTGGGTTGACCATGCTCTTCACGTGTGTTGTACTGGTTAACTAAAGGCTTGTTATGTTGTGTTGTTTTGACGTTGTTTGGTTCTTGCATTAGATCTATCGGGTTGCTGTTGTAATGTTCGTCGTCGGTCATGACCCAGCTATCATAGTGCTGATCCTTGTAGAAGATGTGTATGTTGCCGGGTACTGGTTCGCCGGTAGGTGGATACACAAGTGTGTGTCCTGTATCCGTGTGCACGTGCAAATTTACAAGATAAAATTCAGACGCGGCGATTAGAATGTCCTCTCCTCCCCAGAACGTCTTTTTAAACTGCGTGGTTATGTAGTTTGTTATCCTTTGTTCCTGGGATAGATTGCTGTTATGGAGAAATTCTTGTATATTATTAAGAAGTGCTAAGTGAATTCTGTCGTCATCTCGATGCTCCAAAACATATGAAGCGAGGTCTTGACGGACAGACACGTGATCAAAAGTTAAACCCATTACATTATTTATTTGATGGGCTATAGCCCTAAACAAACAGTTCCCGTCTTTTGTCATACGTACAATAACCATTTTAAAAAAATGTTTTTATGGTATTTCAAGACCTTCTCAGCACATGTGTTGGGTTTGGGAACCAATATAGCTGACAGGCGAGCGTATCGCCTGAAATTTATGAACTTCGCACTTGTGAAATCTTTAGAAATATTTTTTGTTACTTAACCTTTTTTTTTTGTGTACCTCGAGCCCAATTTGGCGCGCTTGGGTATACAAAATTGACTTACAAGCTAGACAATAATTTAGTACAATGCTAAATTAAGAAAATCGTGAAGTACTAGTTCTAAAGCGATTAAAGGTATTTTAGACTAGAATAATGGAGTGTACCTATTAGTTTATCCCACCCTCCTATATATAAATGCAAACGTTTCCCTAAAGCTTAGCTATTTATAGCTTACAATGATGTTAAATTCGCGCGTGGTTTCAAAAGTCCAAATTATCAAACCAAAACGCAGCCGGATACAGCGTCCAACGGAGATCCCTGAAATATACGGAAAGATCTCACCAGATTTTCGACGTCACCAAGATCCTCGGCCGGCAGGTCTAGGCCTCGGGCTGATAGATCAGGAACACACGTTAGCCACTTTACCACCGTTTTAAGGTGGTTTAATTTGCACCCACTACAAATCACAAGCGCGGCACCGTCCGTATTTCAAATTCGAGTTTCAAACTCCGAGTCAGCCATGTGTTGTGCACATTGCATCAAGTAAAACAAAGACGGGAGTTGACGGGACACGACACGTCTGTCCCCTTCGGAGGTCACTATCCGAATCCTCCTAACGTAAGTACAGAAGCAGTCAGGTGTTAAATTTTGTAGGGGAAATAAAAATATGAAATGTATGCGGAAGAAGTCGCGGGAGAAGTGCTAATAAAAAAAAACTATGTAGCGGTATCTACAACGCCACATGCGAACAACGCCACATACTGACGTCACGCAAATCCTGCATCGCGCCAGCAGAGTTTGTAACTAGCATAGATACAACAGCCCGACATGAATCATCGGGCAGTTGCCCGCCAGACACAACACCCTTCTGGTCGGAGGATCCTCCCTTTCCTATGGAGGTTGAGTGAACTTTACGCCCTGTTCCTTATACCTCTATAACGTTCGTTGAGCTTCTTTACATTGAGGGAGGGCCCCATCCATTGAATTTGCAACGGGCCCCAAACGGTATAGTTACGCCACTGCTTGTATCACACTATCACACTAATATTACAAAGGTGAAAGTTTGTGAGTGTGTGTGTTTACATGTTTGTTACTTCTTCACGCTCAAACGGCTGGACCAATTTTGATAAAATTTTGTATGGAGGTAGCTGACACCCTGGATATAGGCTACTTTTTATCCCGATATTCCCACAGGATCGACATTTACGCGGGTGAAACCGCGGGGCGCAGCTAGCTGTGAATAAAACTGACACTAGTCATGGTCATACCTATTTACTGTGCATACACGAGTGGCAGGCGTCAACGGTAGAGGCCGACACGTCGACGTGTGTCGACGGCTGCAGCTGCCTCTGCCGTTGACGGGTGCCGCTCTGTGGATGCACACTTGGTGCATGAAGAGACTCATACCCGTTTTCACTAGCACTAGGTGATACCTGAATGTAATGCCTATACAAAATCACATTGTTGTATTTTAATGCTCGGTTCTGCGTCGAGACTTAAAATTATATTAAGGCATATAAGTAAACCGTCCATTAACCCCCTTACTAATAAACCTTGTATAGCGTCTGTATAGTTACACAACGCTTTGTCTTCTTTCAGTCGTCAGCAATTTGTCCCCATACTAATAAACGTATTATATCAGATGTGATATAATACGTTTATTAGTATGGGGTTTAACCTCTCTGCTCGACAAAATTTTGACATATGACACACCAGCTGACTCGACGGGGTGTTGCGAATTACGTCATGATAATCAGAAATTTACTTTAACTTTCAGCATTCGAATTTATTAAGAAAACTGTGTTACCGCGCCTATTTTGTAAAATAAGTTTGTGGCAAATATCTTTAACTATATGCTGAGGTCGGTAAAACCGCGTAATTCTACTGTGAAAGTTGTATAAAATAGATATTACTACACCTATCCAAAAGGTAGACACCTCAAAATCGCTGAAAATATGTACATAAACCATCTAATCTCTTGATGAAAATATGCAAAAGGGAATAATAAAGATATTGTCATTCTCTCTGCATTTTTACTTTTACCATTTTTCATACATAAACTACATAAAAACATGATCAAATCTTGATAAAAATTACTAAAAATGATGTTGCGACGTGACACCTCTTAGTGCTGACCATCCACCCAATTTTCTTATTCCGATTCAAAAATGTCATAAAGCCTAATCGATAATCGGTATTTAAAAAAAAAAAATTGTAGAGACTGAATAAAAAACTCTTTGGTATATTTTATCATGAATTAATAGTTTTTTGAAATATAATCATTTTAATAAGTACAAACACGTACAGTGTGGATAGGGGTGTAACTTTTTATGGTTCTCTACGTCCGAATGAAAAAACGGAACCCTTATAGGATCACTCGTGTGTCTGTCTGTAGGTTTGTTACAATCGATTTGTTTCGAATGTACTGGACCGATTAAGTTGAAATTTGGTACACATATAAATTTCTGTGACTCAAATTCGGACGTGTAACATGAATAAATAAATTATGAATATGGGGTCACTTTTTGGGGTCACATTAGATAAAAAAAAATCCATTATTATAGTTTCAAACTCAAATGGGTCCCGCCTGCTTCCAAATTTTATTTAATTTAAAATGGGCTTGTTTTTAGCTTTTCAGTTAGTTTTAGTACAAGGATGCAGTCGGGTTTTTTTAATTTTTCTAATTACTTTTTTTTTGTTTCCAGCTTTTTAGTTTACAAATGTGAAAGATGTGTTTCGCAGACGATTTAGTTCTTGATACGTGTTTTTTACGATTTGTCACTTTGAATTACGTTTAAACATATAAGTTGTATATATTTTTGTAATCACCTTTTAAAAGCCTTTATTTTGATACCCCACTCGATAGGTATTGAGAAAAAAAAAATTATTGAAGGCATAATATGGCGCCAAAAATCCGCCATTTTGTTTTTTTTTTAAATTTTATATGCCCAGTGTCACTCTCACAGTAAATACGAATCTAATGACACCTCTCAAGCTAAAATCCATCGAGCCGTTCAGGCCGCAGAGCGTGCCAAACAATTATACATACCTACTTACATACTCTCGAAAAACATAACCCTCCTTCTGGCGCAGTCGGGTAAATAGTAGATTGTTATACAAGGGTCGAAAGGAATCTATTCCCATACGAGGTATTTAGACTATAGTCCGAGTAGGAATTGATGACTTTCACCCGTGTTAAACACTCTACTTTTCATTTCGAATATAAGGAAAGTAAAAAATAGTGGTCTTTCTAAAATATTTATTGATAATAATAATAACATGAATAATAGGTACCTATTTAAAATTAATTGAAATATTAGAACAATTTGTGTGCTATTTTAAATATGGAACACACCGCGTCACTGCCGTGGGCCGTCCCGCGTGATAGGTATTTTTTTCACACTGGCTGTTTATACACTCACAAGACCGCAACATTTTTCTTAATTATGTAAAAATTTCGTAGCTGACTACTTAACCAATTTAGTTCTATTTTCAAATTCTAGAGAGGGAAGCAATTACTATGAGTCTTTCCCGCCTTAAGGTGGGAAGCAACGTCTTCCGCTATTCGGATCAAACAAATACTACTTTCCGAGTATGAGAAATGAAAAAGCTTTGCTTACTGTAAGTAGGTACCGTGTGATATATCAAATGAAAGGGTTTGTCGTGAGGGTCACAAACATATTTTTTAATAACTAAAAAAAAGTTATTTATTATTCTATTAAATAGAAACAATATATCTGAAACCACAGCCTAAAATAAAAAAAAAACTACAAAATATAGTTCTGTGATTATTCTAGATTCCAAGAGATCCTATCAGACGTCTGGTCTTCAAATAATATAGCAAATCTCTCATTCTATACTGCGTACATACTTACATTTGATCACAGTCAAAATATGTTCGGGACGTTATAGTCAATTTAAAGTTGGTATTTTAAATGTTATGCTTAAAACACTTGTTATAAGAAGTCGGTTAAAAATAAGATTTTTGGCATTTTCAATCTCAATAGTAAGAAATGCTCAAGATGTTATTCCCCATAAGAAAACAGTAGGACTTTTCTTTTCTGACTGGCACTTTAATTTTTGAGTAGGTACCTTATGAATGATGGGTTTATGAAAAACAAACTTATTTTTGCAGTCGATCAAATTAATGATGATGTACATTGTGCTTGCGTGAATATTCAACCCTAACGGAACCTTTCACTGTGCGTGGTCCGACATAAACATGGAAAGTTTTTTTTAAATTAGTAGTAGGTAGTTTCCCAACGAGAAACTACCACAAAAACAAACAATTACTATTACTCAAGTAAACTAATAGAAACAAAAACTACCAAGCTCATAAATCTAACAACACATATTAAAATGTAAAGTGATTGCGGAATACGCAATTTATACAATTAATTTATCATCATTCCCAAACTTCTGCTCAGCCTACCTAAAAAATGTATACTGGGCATTCTGTAGCAAACTATTAGAAAAGTATCAAAAATAAATACTTAATTGTAAAATAAATAAAAATAATTTTATACGGCGAGCGCATTCGAAGATAAATTCAAATATAGAAACAATTCGGCGCGAAATTCCATAAATGACTATGGTCTAAGGTCCTCAGTGTTATTATTGACTCAGTTCAATTGAATGTCCAAAAAACTATTAAAATTACATTAGTAAATAAATGACTAAATCATAAATCATTATTATAAACAATGCTTATTGTATTTAATGCGTAAAATAATTTTATTTCAATTTCTGAGTATCGATTTACGATATTCGACATATGCATTACCCGAGTCAATCGAAATTAAAAAAAAAAATCGTTTTTCATAATCGCTTTCGCACATCATTACGATAAAAAAAACAATCATGGACGGCGATTTTGAACACAAATTGAGTAGTGGTAATGAATAATACGTGTTATTCGACCTGTGTTTCAATATTACGTTAAGATTTGGGCATTTTCGTGTTGTTAATAACATTTACAATATTATTTGTCACATTTTAAATCTTATCTACTTGTGTGTGAGTGATATTTGTGAAAAGTAAAATGTAAACACGCACTTATTGGCGCGAAACTTCGACATTATATAACAAAAAACTTCATTACCACTACTTATTTTAACTTGAACAATGGATGAATTCGTCAAATAAATTAAATATGTATTATTCACTGCCCCTGTGGTGGAGTTTGGATGTTCGAAATCCCCAATTTTTATGTTTTTTAGCCTCGACCACCACTGTCAACAAAATGGCGATTATCGCATTTACAGACTTGAATTTTATAAAGGTAAAGTAATAAGCTTGAGCGCTAAATATGAAATATTTAATGGCGTTAACATATGAGTTTTTTATCCAACTCTCTTAATTAACGCACATTCATAAGATTTGATGTGTAGCTTAATAAATATTTACATAATCAATGTAGGGTGTCGTATGTCGTAATTCTTGGGTCCTAAAGGGGTCATTACCGAGCCGGCGGAGGTTTGTGTGTTCGGGTCCTAAAGGGGGCGCTACCGAACTATACGGTTAATGTACGCATGCGCACCATCGAATAGTTTTCAATTTCAAATTGTGTTCTTTTCCCGTCCATATCTAACTAAAGGCCGACCGCTTAAATGAGACGTTGCCTGTGGTAGCTGCACGGTGCGGGAGCGGGAATAGCTGTCACTCTCAGTTTATAAGTGTATATTCTATGGTTGTCACAAGTTGACGAATCACTGAGCTCTCGCATCACGTCACCACACCCCTCCCGCACCGCGCTACTACCTCAGGCAACGTGTTAGTTAAGCGGTCGGCCTATACCTACCCAGGTATATAAATAATTAGGAAACGTCAGTGTTTCACTAATCGCATTTTACACGACCTTTTTAATTAATTACGAGCATTCATACCTAGGTTAGGAGTTCCCAATTAAACAAAACAGTACTGTAATAGCTAGTGGCTTTACCCTGGAAAAGAATGAGTTTTTTTTTTATTGACTGCCTTGTTGGTTTTGTGGTCGCAAGCGCTACTGCTGAATATGAGTTCCTGGGTTCGATTACCAGCATAGCTATTCACAAACACTCGATACGCTTCCGTATCGTATCGAACATTAATCATTGTTATCGTAGGAGTCTTCTAAACGCTGTTCACAAGTCCAAAACCCGAAAATTTTGACAGTTTAAATCAAATAGACGCCCGCTATTCTTCCAACAGCTATTTGCTGTTGAGGACAAGTCAAATCAGGTTATCTAAATGTCAGGTTTTCGATACGATAGCCTGTCGTATGGTTGTGAATCAGGGCTCAGGTCGGGCAAAGTGTTATTGGGTTTATTCACCAGAAATTTCTCAGAAGCAGCCTGGAGTCTGGATTTGTCCGCGGTTGACTTAACTCTTCGTATTTCGGAACGTGGATCCACGCTGAACACCTCTGCCTAACCCTTCGAGGATTACAGGCGTGATGTTATGTTATGTTGTTTTTAAAATGGTAGGAAATACCAAATGAACAACATTAATGGACATGCATTCAAAAACCCCACATTTGATCCATGTTACATAAACGGGTTTTTGTTGTTTACAAAACTTAACCCCACACACACACATTAAAACTGTTATTGTTATGTAGTTCACAATGATTAGGTATATAAATTAAGAGTGCTAAACAGAATTTTCCAGTGTAGATCATTACTGAGTGATGAGCAGACACAAAACAAAATAGACCATATCTGAGTGACTACTTAGTGAGATTTAAGTGAAAACCGCATTCAGCATTACTTCAGGTACGTTACCTTGCTCCGAACTCTGATAATAACTGCTGTTCGCTGTTCCTATATAGCTTTTACAATTTTTTTTTTTACAAAAAAATAAATGGCTTCAAAAAAAAAAAAACTACAAAGTGAAAAATAACTTTTATTTCGGAAGTTGGTATCGCTGGTTCCGCATTTACTTTTTTGACACCGACTTCCGAAATTAAAGGTATTTTTCACTATGTGGTGTATTTTTTTTTAAGTCGGTTTGTTTTTTTTTTTTGTAAAAAATAAGTCATTTTTCACTTTTTAGTCGTACCTATCCCACACAAATTCATATACTCGTAACACTACTTGCTATGTAAATATCAGTGACAAGAAGTTATGACATCATCAATATAAACTAAGTGGACAAAATCGTATTATTGAAGCTAACTCAAACTCTACCAAAGCAAAGTTAATAAAGTTTATATGGGACCACCCCTAAGGCATACCTTATCCATTAAAAAAATAATTTTGCAAATCGGCTTATAACTAACGGAGTTCTGAGGTAAGAAAACATAAAAAAAAACCACCGCATTGAAACATTTCCATAGCAGAGTGGTGCCTTAATAAAAATAGTGTTGATTAAACAATAGGTAGTAGATAAAATGATTAAAATTATACATAGGTAATACGGACTGGTGTCCGCAACTCCACGTCAATGCGCGTATTTATATCTACTTGACCTTTCGTGAAGGTATCTTTCTACATTAATGCCCCAAATATTTATAATAGGTAACCTTATCTCATATTTTATTATTATAGTTCCCTAGTCAGGCAGCTTTTCTTGTATTTTATTTAGGTACTTACTCTAATGTTGCTTATTGTGTAGGTACTAAGGCCTAATAACACATACATATAGTTAGCGCCACGAAAGATGAGACTTGACACACCACGTGGTTTGACTTGCGCAGTACACGCTTTTAGGTCTCTTTAGCGGTATGAAGTTTGAGCGCTGGACGGGACCTGACGTCATAGGGGCAGCGGAAAGAGCGCGGGAAGGGGGGGGGGGTCAAGTTAGTGGCGTAACTATAGGGTGGCATTGGGGCAAAATGCCACGGGCCCCCAGCCAGAGGGGGCCCGGGCCCGAGAGGGCCATGAGCACAGGACGATCCTAACATAAGGACGGAAGCAGTCAGGTGTTAAATTTTGTAGGGGAAAATATGAAATGTACGCGGAAAGAGCAGCGAGAGAAGTGCTAATAAAAAAAAAAAACTATAACGTTGGTTGAGCTTCTTTACATTGAGGGAGGGCCCCATCCCTTGAATTTGCCACGGGCCCCAAACGCCACTGGGTCAAGTCTCATCTTTCTTGGCGCTAACTATACATACATTCATCTCACGCCTTCTTCCCATGCGGGTAGCCTGAAACTATAGAACGCCAGCTAATACGATCCTTACATACTCTTTTAAATTTTTGACACTACATCTTAGAAAACGTACACTTATCTTCTCACATTATTCTTCAGCCTTCCGATCATACTCACACTACACCTTTATTCGGTACTAGCTTCTGCCCGCGACTACGTTCGCGTGAAATTTCTTATTCCCTCGACCCATCTCGTCGTATTGCATCACCTGCCCGCGTCTCCTGCTCTATCACTTCGTTTTCCCGTAGCGCTTTTGCTCGGCTCCTAAGGGCCATAGTGTGACGTTAAATAGACAATAGCCTTCCTCGAGAATTGGGCTATCAAATGCAAGAAGAATTTTTCAAATCCGACTGGTAGTTCCAGAGATTACCCCCTACATACAAACTTACAAACAAATTTTATCTCTTTATAATATTAAGTATAGATAGGACAGATTCCAAATTGGACAGATTCGAAATTCGATAGATTCGCTACTTGACAGTTTCCTAGATTCACTGCATGCTTCGCAAGGAACGCATTTTTACAGCATTTATTCTACATATTTTATGCTAATCACAATATATTTTTTTCAGGCTTGATTAAATAACAATTAAGTATTGGAGGTTTTAGGCTCAAAGCTAACATATTTTTGACAATGTACTCTCCAAACTTAGGGCGGCCAATGGCTACTGATGAAGTAACCAAAAAACATGATATACGTGCACCTGGTGATCAGCGTACCTCTCGTTGTTCCATTCTAAGAGGCTTGTTATTAGGATGGGCATTTCTACGATTGGTAAGTGAAATAATCCTTAAAACTATTAATAACTAGCTGTTACCCGCGATATCGTCCGCGTGGATTTCTGTTCGTGGGACCCATTTTTTTTTAGTATAAATGTTGCCTAAGTTACTCCTTATTACATCAGCTATCTGCCAGTGAAAGTCCCGTCAAAATCGGTCCAGCCGTTTCCGAGATTAGCCGAAACAAACAGACAGACAAGCAGACAGACTAAAATTGTAAAAATATGTTATTTTGGTATATGTACTGTGTATAGATCCATATGCGTTTAGTAAAAAGCGGTTATTTTAATATTACAAACAGACACTTCAATTTTATTTTTTTTGTATAGATATAGACTAGCTAATGCCCTGCCTGCTAATGCATTGCAATGCCTTTTTAATTCATTGTTATTTTTTGTTTGGAATTGTCACCGGCGGGCGCGCACACAACCAAAGTTTTATCACAATCGGTCGACCCATTTTCAAGTTTTTGCGGGACTAACGCACTGCAACTGATTTTATATATACTCGTAAGTTTATAGAAAGAAAAAAAAAAACTTTTTTTCTTAACAAAAAGCGCCTTCATCCTCTCTCCTATTAAAAATTAACTTTGCTGTGCCCGAGAGAAGAGTGATTCGTTATACCGTTCTGAGCTTATAATTATTCATTAGTAATTTAATGTAATGAAAATGTTTAATTTACAGGTAGTGTCAGTACTATGGACCGGTCTCATAATAATAGGAACTTTTGCACCATATTTTTCACCTGACCACAGACAACAGCCCAATCGATTGGCGTTTGGAGTAGTGGCTGTAATTTTACAACTAGTGGAATTTGGAGTGATTGTCACTTTCATCACAGCCGGTGTCAAGGTAAACTATTAAAGTACTGTTTCGTTAGTTCAATGGTCACAAGGGCGACTGCAGAGCGTCGGGTCCTGGGTTAGATGCTGGACAAAGTGTTATTGGGTTCATTTAGTTTGTAACAGCCCAGAGTGATTGATGTCTGCACCCTACTTGCTTGCGTAACACACTATCAATCTGAATCATTTTGAAGGATATTGCTAATCCATTGCTTCATATGTTCGAAAAATGTATCTGCTCAACAACGTAAATAACGCAATGAATGTTGTTGAAATGTCAAAATGAAAGCCATTACTACTGTTAGTGTGTTAGGCAATACAAAAGTCTATCGGCTTTCTCCTTCAGGGATACAGGGTGTCATACTTTGGTGTTTCTATGCTAATTCGGTGCACATTACTGAATGCATGATTGTAGTGTTTTCAACGTTAGGTAAGTACGTTTACCTCAGGCAAACTCTCCAGTTTGGTAAGAACAACTTTGAGAGGGAGGCTAACAAAGAAAACTTTTCGTCGCGTATTCCACAGAGCCTAAATACTAAGGTCTTCAATCAGTGCGTCTTGCCAGTTATGTCTTACGGAGCCGAAACGTGGACACTCACGGTACGGCTGGTCTATAAACTCAAGGTTGCTCAGCGAGCTATGGAAAGGGCTATGCTTGGAGTCTCTCTGAGGGATCAAATTCTCAACGAGGTGATCCGGTAGAGAACCAAAGTTGTCGACAGAGCTCACAGAATAAGCAAGCTGAAATGGTAATCGGTCGGCCATATTAGCCGTAGAACCGATGGCCGTTGGGGTAGGCGTGTTCTTGAGTGGGGACCGCGAATCGGTAAACGTAAGGTAGGACGCCCTCAGGCTAGGTGGAGCGACGATCTTCGCAGGATGGCTGGTAGTAGCAGCTGGATGAGAGTTGCCAAAAATCGAGTTGAATGGCGTGTATTAGAGGAGAGGCCTATGTCCAGCACTCGACTGCTGTAGGTTGGCGATAAATTGTAGTGATGTGAGAGCAGTGGTGGCCCGGTGGTAACGGCCACGACTTACGAGTTGTAGGTCGTGGGTTCGAACCCATGCAGACAGGCGCTTTACTTTGTGTAAGTTATTTCATTACTGCTCTCAAAACGGTGAAGGAAAACATCGTGAGGAAACCGGCATGTCCTAGAACCAAAAATTCGAAGACATTTACCAACCCGCACTGGGCCCGCGTGGTGGATTACGGCTCCCTCTCTCACCGAGAGGAGGCTGAGTCCCAGCACAGGGAACATTATAGGCTGATTATGCTATTGTAGTGTTTCATCATCATCATTTCAGCCGAAAGACGTCCACTGCTGGACATAGGCCTCCCCCAAGCACCTCCACCTTGACCGGTTTTGTGCTTCTCGCATCCAACGAGTTCCTGTGGCCTTCACAAGGTCGTCGGTCCACCTTGTGGGAGGCCTTCCAACGATACGTCTTCCGGTACGCGGTCGCCACTCCAGAACCATTCGGCCCATCGGCCATCTGTTCTGCGAGCAATGTGCCCTGCTCACTGCCACTTAAGTTTGGCAATTCTTCGGGCTATGTCGGTTACATTGGTTCTCCTGCGGACCTCTTCATTTCTGATTCGATCCCGCAGAGAAGCTCCAAGCATAGCCCTCTCCATTGCCCTTTGGGTGACTTTCAGCCTTCTTAATAAAGCCTATTGTGAGCGACCACGTTTCAGTGCCATTGTTGTGTTTGCGTTGTACATACTCGTATCTAATCTAATAATAATTTATAAACATCACATTCATTAACGCGTATTATTCTAAGCTTCCTGTCAAGCGTTAACGCATGCTACGCAATTTGCGAATATTATTATTAATAGACCTATAAGGCCTGACTCTAAACTAAGTCCTGCAGTACCTAGTATAAATAATTTATATTGTCAAGAAAAGTGTAGTAAAACCTTATACTTCCGGTGTTATAGTTTTGTGTATGTACTTAGGTAACTACAGATAGCGCCATCCACTAAGACGCGCTCCACTCTTCTTCCTAATCGCCTACAGTACAAGTGTGCAACATTCCGCTAGTGTTTTAGTTTTGTCGATACACAGTACTTACTTATTAGTGGGTAATTATTAGTGTGTATCAAAAAACTAAAACAATAGCGGAATTCAATAGCGATTCGTAAGAAGAGTGGGGCGCGTCTTCGTGGATGGCACTATTTGTACTACTAGCTGTAATACTAGATACAATAAACGTTATCCCATAGAAATGTAAAAAACACTTATCCTATTCTAGTACAGTCAGCAGCAAAAGTCGATTAACACTGTCACTTTTACATGTTATTAAATTGACCACAATTTTTTTCAATAAACTGCTTTTTAGCTTTTCACATAAAAGTAAAGAGTTTATATTCTAAAAATGTTTCTTCTGTTGGAATTTTGAACAAATATTTTGCTCAATAACTCAGATTAAAAAAACTGAATTGTTAATCGACTTTTGTTGTTGACCTTACCTACTACCCAGTGGCGGATTTACCAACAGGCTGAGTAGGCTGGAGCCTAGGGCGGCAGATTTTAGGGGCGGCAACTTTAGGGCAAAAATTTTTTTTAATGTCTTACTGAAATGAAAAAGTTTAATATTTACATACCTACCTTGTTTTTTTGGAAAGAATAAACAAAGTGAATGCTCAAATTCAGGCTTCTACTGTAGATTTTATCACAGTTGCCTATCTTTACAAATCTCTTTGCAAGTTTTTCGTAGCTGATCGTGAACATTTTAAGTATTTTGAAGAAACGGCGATGGAATTAAGCGTATCGAAGCAGTATACAAAAGACATGGGGACATAATTTTAGATTTCGATAGGGACGGCGGGATTTGAATAGCTTACTGGCGGCAAATGTGTAAATCCGCCATTGCTACTACCTCTGACTTTTTATTCTTTACCCACCAATTTTTGGTATCTACAGGGTGTTACGGAAAGGGTATATCAATACAAACGGGTTGAAGAGTGTATCTAGTCTAGAATCTCTGTACAAAATTTCAGCTCAAAAGCATTAACTTTGAAAATGCTTAATATTTTTTTATTTCGATAGTTTATTAAATTGAAATCATAACAAACGTGTCACCGCAGTACGAGGGTCATTATCCATTATCTGTAGTATGTCTGTGCGCCTAGTACACGCACATCACGCCGCCGCGCGTCAGTGTAGCGCCGTGATGTCGAAATAAAAAAATATGAAGCATTTTCAAAGTTAATGCTTTTGAGCTGAAATTTTGTACAGAGATTCTAGACCAGATACACTCTTCAACCCGTTTGTATTGATATACCCTTTCCGTAACACCCTGTATAGCTACATCTTTCTCTATGTTCACAATTAACTAAAGGTTTGATTGATTGTTCAATTTCTTTTTTCAGAAAAGTGCCAGTCTCTACCGATTTTACTATCGGTACTGCATACTGACCCTTATTATTTACATCATAGCGGTGGTGCTGGTTTTAGCACTGGACTACGACAATGGACACTACTTTGCAGAGATCTACTTAACATATCATTTCACAGATTTTCCGGTTGATGTTAATGACGCTCTTGTATTTGTCTTTGCTGCCACTTTGGATATTGGTAAGTACGCTAGATATTATGACATTACCTCTTGTAAAATCATTTGTCAATCACGTTTTTCATGAAAGCAATTTTGTGCGGAGTAATTTTGAATGAATATCTTTTAGATTCAAATAGTTTTTGTGTAGGTATTGTTAATTCTCTTGGATTATACTTTTTTAATGTTAAGAAATAACAACTGCACAGTTCGATCGATCACGTTAAGCTACGCTTGCCGCGGTTGGTCCGTGGATGGGTGACCATCTTTTCATACGAAGACCCCTCCGTGCCTCGGAAAGCACGTTAAGCCATCGGATCCGGCTGTCATTCGTGGATCTTTGACAGTCGTTACGGGTCGTCAGAAGCCCGAAAGCCTGACAACCAGAAGGCCAATTCTCGTAATTTAAAACGTTCAAAATCTAGTCGCTAAGTGTCTCATCTCGGCGACAAACAAACGTCAAAAACTTGTCAAAACGTAGGGATATTCTAGGTTTTTTGACAGATGGAGACTGAGACCAGACTGTGAACGTTCTTAAAAATACGAGAATTGCCCCTCTGTCTTACCAAGGGGTATCGTATTACCCAATAACTGGGTTGTGGAGGTCAGACAGGCAGTCACTCCATGTAAAATACTCGTATTCAGCTGCATCCGGTTAGACTGGAAGCCGACCACAACATAGTTGGGAAAAGGCTAGGCAGATGATGATGACATTAATTTGTATCCCTCATACAAACATCTTAGAAAAAGGCGTTTTACATACTTAATAACGTTTGTGTTTTTTCTTTCCAGTGCTGGAAGTGTTGCTGATACTGTCAGTAAAGTATTTAATAAACAATTACAGTTCTAGTCAAAATTATGCGGATGCTGAAAATGTTTAGTCACAGTTATTTATTTAAATAAATAAATAGTTATAGATAGGACTAAGTCCTCACAGCGCCTTCACAGCAAAAAAACATTTTTGTTAGGTATGAAAATGCACATTTAAAAAAAAATTTAGTAATAAAAAAATACCTACCTATGTAGTGTAGGTACTTATTTTCAATAATGTAAATGTATATTGATATTGTAAATAAAGTAGTAATGTATAAATTGTAGTGTTTTGTAGTGTTTGATGTATTTTTTTTCGTGTTATGTATTTTTGTGGTGTACAGACGCCAGCACATCAACCTACTACAATCTGTCAAATTTCTTTAATAGATTTTCAACTTTATCACCAAACAATAAGGTTCAAAGTTGATTGGGAAAATCTGACAGTTTCGGGTAGGTTGATGTGCTGGCGTCTGTACAATAAAGTATATATAAATAAATAAAGAAAGTCAATAAAGAATTAAAAAAGACAAGAAAAAGAGATAAGAAGAGAAGAGTCAATAGGTACAGGGCTTCCAGAATATTTTGTCAACCACCTCAATATGAAACGAAAATCTAATGTAATACTATGTATGTGTAATACTTATCTAATTTGTTAATAAAATTGGACGATCCGTGTCGCGTAGCTTTATAATTATTGTAAGTTTATAATAATACCGTAGGTTTATTAATAAAAAATAACCAATATTAACTTTTTTTTTTATTAATTCTACACAATAACATGAACACGTAACACAGACATAAAGCCCATTTTCCCAGGAGGGTTAGGCCGCGTCCTTACCAAAAGCGATCGTCGCGATCAGAAGACCAATTCCAGTAATTAAAATTGTTCAAAATCTAGTCGCAATCTAATCTCAGCGACCATCAATGTCAAAAACTTGCCAAAAATGTAGGGAAATAATCTGAATCGTATTGAAGGATATTGCTAATCCATTGCTTCATATGTTCGAAGAATGTGCCTGCTCAAGAGCGTAATTAACGCAATGAATGTTGTTGAACTGTCAAAGTGAAACCCATTGCCATTGCCCATTGATAGTGTGTTACGCAATTTCCCCGCAGACTGTGAACGTTCTTAAAATTACGAGAATTGCATCAGATGTCACTTTTTGTTCGATGAGACGGAACGCGTCGTCGGGCCGACAGAGGGTGCCTTCCGGTTTCCCGAAGAAAAACTGACATAAGAACACGACGATCGCGTTTGTTTAGGTCGCGGGGTTAGTCAGAGCACAGAACTCCTTACACACACTATACAAATTATACGTTACTAGCAGCGCCCCTTTCACCTGCATAAGTTTCGAAAGACACATGGCGCCATCTATTATCATAATATGGTTATTGTTGTTTTCCTCGGGAATAGCACTTTTTTTCGGGATGAAAGGTACCCTATGTCCGTTTTTGTACTCCTGACAACGTATATGCCAATTTTCAGGTTGACCGGTTCAGCGGTTTATTCGTGAAAAGGTAACATAAATTACTTTCGCATTGACAATATTATAAATTAAATAATAATTAGTGTGTATAAATTAGTGTGTACAAATTAAAAATCAGAGTATACACAGAATATAAGTCACACATTGCCGCCTTAGCTGTGGTTCTACGAAAACCTCAGCTATGTGGTTAGTGGACCTGAACCTTTCCTTCTGGTACCAATCCCTGAATAGCTAGGTCTAGGAGTAGCAGATATATCTGAAATACACCTACAAATATAAGGAATTCATTCTGGAGGGCACCGACTTACGAGTGTAGGTCCCGAGTTCAAACTCAGGTAGGCACTTTGTGTATTTATTTTCATCACCACTGCTCTCTAAGCGTTGAAGGAAAACATTTTTAGAAAACCGGCATGTCCTAGAACCAAAATTCAAAGTCCTGTGACATTCACCAAACCGCACGCACCGCGCGGTGGATCACGACTCACCTTCTTACAAAAAGGAGGCCTGTGTCCTACCAGTGGGAAGATTATAAGCTGATTATGCTACGCTATGTTTTGAAGAACGTGATCCGTGCCTCGGAAAGTATAAGTTAAGCTGTTGGTCCCGGCTATTATTCGTGGATCTTTGAGAGTGGTTACGGGTAGTCAGAGGCCCGAAAGTCTGGTAACTAGTCTTACCAAGGGGTATCGTATTACCCAGTAACTGGGTTGTGGAGGTCAAATAGGCAGTCGCTCCATGTAAAGTACTGGTATATAACAGAATAGAAAACTCTTTATTATGTACACCATATAAATTACAGACATAAATATAGAAACTTTACAAAGCTGCATCCGGTTAGACTGGAAGCCGACCCCAACATAGTAAGAAAAAGGCTAGACAGGTTGTTTTGAAGAACATTATCCTGTCTGAAATTTTGAGAGATGTTTATGTTTTTTTTTCTGAACGATTTTTTTTTTGCTAAGTCTGTTGTGTTTTCTACAACTTACTGTTATATCATTTTAAAATATTATAAAATTTTAAATTGAATGCTGACTTTTATTTGCCCCATCATCCCACCTTAAGATAATTAGACTCTCTGAAAATTATACAGAGATTATAATTTGGTCCAGAAAGAATTTCGGTATCGACGGCCTATCTTAACAGCCAATTTGTCAGGAGATAACTCAAACTCAAAGCATTTATTTCAATTAAACCATTACAGGCACTTTTGAATTGTCAAAATTAAGTGGTCGGTCAGTGGTTTAGGTGTGAATAAGTAACAAACATATAAACACACACACACACACACACACACACTCACAAACTTTCGCCTTTATAATATTAGTGTGATACTATATTGTATTTAACACGACCTTTGTAATTACCTAATTATGAGCATCAATTAATTAAAAACCCGACCAAGAGCGAGTCGAATTTGCTCACCGAGGCTCCCGTTACTTTGTTTGTACAGGGTTTTTGCAGATTTCTCCAAAACTGCAAGTTCTCTAAGTACGAGTAGCATTGTTTAGTTTTCCTGTACTATTTACATAAATCTCCGTGAACTGCCGCGTAGCAGCGGCCGCCGAGACGTCTCCGTGCTCTGTGGGTCTACCACAGATATAGATAGACATAGATAACGCAAGTATCACGATCTGTATGAAAACCAAGCATGCCATTTTTTGACCACCTACTATGACGTCACAAGCAATATTTAGTGATGGGAAAATCAAATCGATTCAAAGACGCCGCTGCGTGCGGCACCCATCTCGCCTCACCCGCGGGGCCTAGCGCCAGCGCTCACCCTCACCCAGCCAGCCAGTACTCAGGACTGAGCGCGAAAATGGCGGCTTATGATTTTTGTACGTAAGCAGGTGCGATTTTTGGCACGCGACGTAGTTGCTCTTGCGTTATCTAGGTGTATCTATATCTGTGGGGCCTCCCCATAGAGCAGTAATGCTATTCTGTAAAAATCTCACCGTGAAAACTTAGGTGAAGTGAGCTTAAAGTGAGCTGCCAGCAGTGTCAATCCCTAGCATCAGATGGAATAACAGCTCACTTTACGCTCACTTCACCTAAGTTATCACGGTGATCTTTTTACAGAATAGCACCGCTGTACAGGGTGACAAGGACATCGACGCGTTACCTGTTAGCATGGATTATATAATTCCGAACCCTCTTGGCTTTAAAAAGTTGCTGTTCCACACATTTTGACCGCGTAGGTATTGCACTTTTCTATGAAACAGCCGTTTGTTTTTTTTTTAAAGCTGACGAAAAATTTCTGATCAACGGGGTCTAGAACCATGCGTTAAATATATATGGTTTCAGTTTCACCTCATTCCGCATTCAAAAAATCTGCCCAGCCTTTTTCCAACTATGTTGAACCCTGCTTCCAGTCTAAACGGATGCAGCTGTATACCAGTATTTTACATGGAGCGACTGTCTATCTGACCTCCACAATCCATTTACTGAGTAACACGTTACCCCTCGGTAAGACTGGTTGTCAGACTTTCGGGCTTCTGTCTACCCGTAACTACTGTCAAAGATCTGCGAGTGACAGCCGGGAACAGCGGCGTAACGTACTTTCAGAGGTACGGAGGTTGGATGGTCCCCATCCACGAACAAAGGCTGTCGCTGAAAACCAGAGCTCTGTCTCGCATAGGATCTTAGCATTATGCTTAGCGCCGTTTTACATGGATGTGGCGCATGTTTTCCCCCAAATTTGTTTTATTCTGTTTGTGTTCTTAATGCGTCATGTTTACCGCAAATAAAAGTTTTTTTTCTTTCTTTCTAACCGACCGCGGCCCGATTGACCCGTGCGGCTGATATCACTTAGCCACCAGCCCCTCTGCTGTTCAGTTCATTGCGCATGCAATTTTTCGGAAAGACTCCATGCTTAAACCGAGGCCTCGTAAGTGTCATCGCGACTTCGTAACCGGTGGCTTTTCCATAAAATGGAGTTACTTTACAAAAGTAGGGAAATAACAAATAAACAACTTCAATGGGGTCAAAAATACGTTAAAAAACCCAACATTTTCATGCATATTAGATAAGTGGGTTTCGTTGTTTACAAACAAACTCATTCACACGCACACACATTGAAACTATCAGTTATTATGATGTAGTTCACAATTATATAAATGAAGAGTATCAAACATATTAATTAAACAGTTTTGATAAGTACTGTGAGAAGAGCAAACGTATATAAAATACAGAATATAAAGTGACTAGTGCTTTCGATTGAGAAACCAAAGTTCCAGATTTGCTACAGGTATATAAGTTAACTCGTCTTTTTATACATCAGAATTCATAACTTTGTGATATGTATTTATTTACTTCATCTACTGTCCTAGATATTTAATAAGTTATATTTACCTCGTAAATAAACTCGTCTACGTCTTAAAATAATAATATGTACAAGTATATAAAAAGGAGGGGAAATAATCAAAGGGCATCAAAAAATTCGTCCGCATCGCTGTCAATAGGAAACGTACCCAAAAGGCTGACAGCATTGCCACGTTGTATGGCAAGGATGATTCTTTGGCCAAAATTTACTTCATTAAATAAATGACTATACAGGGTGGCAGGAATATCGACGCGCAAATTATAACCATGAATTCAGCACATGATTCTAGACACCCTGTAGCGTAGAAATGTTTTTTTCATTTCTCATACTCGGAAAGTAGTGTTTGTTTGATCCAAATAGCGGGTGGAAGACGCTGCTTCCCACCACATGGCGGGAAAGACTCATAGTAATTACTTCCCTCTTTAGGGTGGGAATGAATTTTAAAAATAGAACTTTAGTCAGCTACGAAATTTTTACACAAATTAAGAAAAATGCTGCAGTCTTGTGAGTGTATAAACAGCCAGTGTGAATTAAAAAAAAAAACCTATTAAGCGGGACAGCCCGCGCGGCGATGACACGGTGTGTTCCATATTTAAAATAAAAAAAAGACAATAGTATTATTTGGCGGGATACTAACCCTGTAAGCTGTACCGAAATTCAAAAACTTGATTTTATAGACTAATATTTCTTTAATAAAAATGAGTTCAAGCGATTCTGAAATGTTGACCCCAGATTCTGTTAAAGACGAGGCAAATGCAGTAATTGAAAATCTTTTGTACGCTTTCAAAATGTAACAGCAAATTTTTCTTTTTACCACCTGACGAAAAATTTCGACGCCAGTGGTCTAAAATCGTTTGCTGAATTGATAGTTACAGTTTGCGCGTATTTAACTTTAATAGAACTTTACTGACCCCAATATTGACAACATTTGCTCAGCTAGAAGCCAGTGTTAAAAATAAATGTATCTATACAAATATGTATTATAATTAAGGACCTTTTTCAGACATTACCAATAAAATATTTGTGGTTTCGAACTAAAATGGTGTTTTTGAAAGATTTATCTTGGACAATGTATGCTCCAAAATTGAAGCCACTGATGGCTACCTTTGAAAAAACCAAACCCGGACAGTCCAGTGATAAGGACATCCAGCATCGCAGAGATGAATCTGTAAGGCGCTGGTTATTATTTTGGGCATCTCTGCGATTGGTAAGTTATCTGATAAATTACTTTTATTTCTGTAAGTTTGTACAATCAAACGTACTTACTTTTTTTTTAATACATAAATTCGGTGTTTCCTATCTAACTGCTCTGAGAAGAAACAGCGAAACAAACGCAGAGGTTGAAATTAAACGTAGAAGGTACACATTTTTGTGTTAATAGTACTACGTATTGTGGCTTTTTCCCCGCAGCAGTCGAATCGAATTTGATCCGAACTCTTGAGTACTATACCTGCACGTTGGCACTTTAAAGTGCTACTTGCAATGCAATAAAGAGTATTGTTGGTTTTTCAAAATACAACTCGCCAAGGAGGAGAACATGCCAAGAAGAAGTAAATTATAATTATTATAAGCCTGGGGTCTACTCCATAATCTCGGACTTCGTAGTTTCTGCCGAAGTTACGGGCGTACTCCTAGAGACCTAAGATTAGTTCGGAGCCCGAACTAAGAGTGAATGACAACACGATTTGACAGATGTCCCTACTCGCGACGTATTTTTGCTTGTTCGAAAAAAATTATTTGTCATTTGTTTTGACGGATCAATTACTATCGGACGGGCCCGTGTCTTCGTTGACTGACTTAGAGAGTAGGAGTCCGTTCAGGCTCAGAATGTCCCGAAATATCAGCAGCCTAATTGCGGAACGCCAAATCGTCAAATGATTCTGATCAGTTGGCTTCATTTCTATCACAATTGGCTTCATTTTACGATTTTCGAATTGCGAAACTCTAGTTTCTGCGCAGGGCCTTAACGTTCATAATTGGTTTCATAATAAACTAGAGTTTCGCAATTCGAAAATCGTAAAATGAAGCCAATTGTGAATAGAAATGAAGCCAACTGATCAGAATCATTTGACGATTTGGCGTTCCGCAATTAGGCTGCCGCTCCCCATAATGTCCATTTCCCAGAATGTCCCTTTCCCAAAACGTCCATTTCCCAAAATGCCCTCTTCCCGAAATTACTCTTTATCAAAATGTTGTGTCCCACTGCATGGCAAAGGCCTCCTCTCCGTCTTTCAATCTTTCTCTCTCTTTTTGGAATTTGAGCCCAATCCTTTAGGTAGGAGTCTAGCTAGTCACTCCATCTCCTTCTGCGCCCAGAAATTATAATGCTTTATTTTATTTACAGGCTGTGTCAGTACTATGGACCGGTGTATTAGAGACAGCGACTTGGCAATATTATCTCTGGTGCCAGCGCGAATACTTGTCAGAAACTCCGAATGTTCTGACTTTTGGAGTAGTCGCCTTAATTTTACAACTGGTGGAATTTGGAATGATTGTCACGTTCATCTGCGCTGGCGTTAAGGTAAATTATCATAGAAACTTTGAGTTCGATCCTCGGGTCGAGATGTTCCGTTATGAATGTATCATTACCAGCCCGGAATCTGGATTTGTGCCAACATGGTTAGTGGCAACATAACAGGCACTTAGCTTACCTCTAGCATATTATGGGACTTAAACAAAGCTGGAAATGTGGGTGTTGTATACACCTCAGCTTACTCCTTTGGAGATGATGGACGTTATGTTAATGTATAAAAAGAAAACTCGTTACTTACAAGTTTTAAAGCACCCAACGGGACCCAGTTTATATGTATATCGAAGGCAGATTATACAATTGGTCATTATACATACGGTGCCGTCCGTTTGCATACTGTCCCCGTTATGTATAATGCCTAAGGTAAATTGTATAACGCCTAGGCATTATGTAAAAGTCCTTTAAGCCCAATTGATGATTCGATCGCCGTATACATAATGCCTAAGCAAATTAATACAACTATTTTCCCTATATTTATCCCATTTTTTTTCCTATTTTTTAACAATAAACTTAATTTTTACAGGAAAGTGCCAGTCTCTACTTAGCTTACTACCGCTACTGCATACTGACCCTTATTATCTACATCATAGCGGCGACACTACGGCTTGCACTGGACTATAAAAATAGACACTACTTCGGAGAGGTCTACATAACTTACAATATCAATGAGTTTGCGGCTGTTAAAAAAGACGATCTTGTATTTGGCGTTACAGCCATTGTGGATATTTGTAAGTACCTACCTACCCTATTTTTACCTGATTGCAAAAAAGGTTGGTTTGATAGAAAACATCACTGAAATCATCACACACAGAAAACTGGAAACGTTGTAGCCAAAAGTTGTTGCAAACTTTTGGCTATAACATTTCAAGTTTTTTTGGGTTAGATGAACGTAGTTTGTTTAAAATTACAGACACTTTGTTCCTCCCTTAGGCCGCTATCCCACTGGCGTTTTACGAGTGTTGGCAGTTCTCCAACGTCTGCGCAGCGCCAGCGTTGCGCAGGCGCGACGTTAACGTCGCGAGTTTCTTGCATTTTTTGGCAACAGGTACAATCACGCCCGCTCCGTCCGTGTGGGCGCGTGTTGGGATTACCACTGAAACTCGCGACGTTAACGTCGCGTCTGCGCAACGTTGGAGAAGCGCTAACACTCGTAAAACGCCAGTGGGATAGCGGCCTAACACGTATTGTGATTTTGACAGAATTGTCAGTGGCAGCAACCCAACAGCAACCTTATTTGAATAAGAATAAAGACCACTCTGATTTAGACAGTATTGCATAATCAGATGTAAAATAACCACTGACCTCTAAAATAAACAAGTACGCTGGACTGTTGTTTATGTGCCGATTCAAAGCGCCCCCGCTCGAGCGTCTCAGGAACTAAAAATATCACATTATTGCAAATGGTCGTCAGGAACTAAAAATGTCACATTATTGCAAATTGTCGTCAGGAACTAAAAATGTTACATTATTGCAAATGGTCGTCATGTTGTTTTGGTACCTACGTTTCTGATGATTTTAGGTCTAAATTGTGGAATAAGACTTTTTTGTGTATTTTATGTTTACTACGAGATATTTAGATTTTTTTATCATGAGAGTAGGTATGCGCATTTTGTAAAACTCGCTATCAAAAATATTAGTTCCACGGACGCTCACGTTGCTATCAGCGCCAAAATGGCGAAAATCAAATGTCTTCGTTTTGAGCGTACTTGTATAATATAATATAGTATGTTTGGCTGGTAATACCTATATCATGATTTTTATTTCTTTTTTTACAGGTCTGGAAATATTGCTGATACGATTAATAAAGAGGTTGATCAACAAATACAGTTATGATGAAGATATCTCGAATAGCGAAAATGTCTAGTTTTTTTATTAATATTAATTATTAATATTAGCTAATTTTATTTTAACACTGTAATTAAGAGTCAACAGCTACAGAGCATTTAAAATAATGTAGTCAGACACCAATAAATCTGCCTAGTCCTTTTCCAACTACCTATGTTGCGGTCGGCTTCCAGACTAACCGGATGCAGCTGAAGTATTTTACATGGAGCGACTGCCTATCTGACCTCCACAACCCAGCAACTAGGTAACACGATTACCTTTGGTAAGACTGGTTGTCAGACTTTCGGGCTTCTGACGACCCGTAACGACTGTCCAAGATCCAGGAATGACAGCCGGGACCAACGGCTTAACGTGCTTTCCGAGAAACGGAGGAGTCTTGATTATGTAAATATGGTCACCCATCCACGGCCCGGCCGCGGCAAGCGTAGCTTAACGTGATCGATCGACCCGTGTGGTTGTTATTACTAAGCCACCACAATGAAACTAAAATGCAAATGTTTGTCTATCTATTTTTTATTATTCTGTAGCTTTATAAATTAAGTTCGTAATTAGATATATTAACATAAGTTTATCAATAAAAGAATAACAAACAATGACTATGTTTTTATTAGCTCTACAGAATAAAGGTCCTCCATTGCCGCCTCAGCGGTGGTTCTACGAAGACCTCAGCTATGTGGTTGGTGTAGCTGGACCTGCCCTCCTGGTACCGCTCCTTGCGTAACTCGCTGCGGATTAGGAGCAGCAGATATATCTGTAACACTGTACACAAATATTATGTCAGAGAGTGTATGTGTGGTGGTGGGTGGTGGTGGTGTATGGTGGTGGTATATGTGTGTGTGTGTGAGTGTGTGTGGTGTGGTGTAAATGGTACCGAGACTGAATGTAAGGGCCTATACTACCTCAAATGGCTTAGCGTGATCCTCCGTTATGTCGAAAATACTGCACCATTAATTTTGAAATAAATATATGGTAAAGTTGAGGATAGTAAAAGTCTTATGTTAGACGAAAACACGATTCCACAAAATTTTCTCGATAGAAAAAAAATCCAAAGTTACCTCTAACCCGAACAATAAACCGCTGGTATTAAAAAAATACTTCAAATTAGATCATGATACTTTGCATACTAACTGAACTTACTTTAAAGCAGGTCTTATGTTATTAATTTTTTTTATAATTACCATTATTTTCACCGTAAAAAGCAAATACCTAAACTATTGGCGCTGCCTGCCGCCCAGCACCGCACTCTGTCTCGCTCTCACTCAGTCCGCGAGCAGTATCGTATGAGCGAGATAAAGAGTGAATTTTAGTTGAGGTAGTATAGTATCTTAAGCATCACCGTTAGTGAAGGTTATTTAAATACAGGCTAATAGGCTAGTTGACATTTTTTGAGAAACCAAATTAGTAACTATATAGCAATTAGTAGTTTTGTGGATTTGAGTTGATTTCAGCGAATTATTTTATGTATCAGAACATTATTTTTATGTCTGACGTTTTATGTTTATTTTAATTTTTAGACTTTAAATCCCGGTTTTACACCGGGGCAATATTGTGTTACTGTGTACAGCAAAACTATAAAATGGTAGGTAGAATGTTTTGGTATCCACATCATACTTTAATAAAAAAATAAAAATAAAAAAAATAAAAATAAAATAAAAATCATTTATTTCAGACCAAAAAGTCCATAGGCAAGGGAAGGTTGTTAGTAACAAGAATTTAGCTTGTAACTAATGTTAGTAATTAAATAAAAATAAAATAAAAAGAAGAAACTAAACACACCGTCTATCTCTTTAAGGCTTAAGGGTACTATACAACTCATACAAGACTACAAAAGATAGTCAAATATACAGTGTTAAAATATTAACCTTAAAAACTTTAAGAGGTGCTTTAGACTATCGAACTGAACAACTCTCACTATGGGACCAACTCTGAAATCACGAAAAAAAAATGAGCTGTTTCATACATTTTGGTCGAGTAGGTATTGAACTTTTGTATTAACCCATTGAACGTCGTAATTACAGACACAATTAAAAAGCCATTGTGTCTCGCGTAGATCTACGTTCCGACAGACGAGAGGTTAAACAGCTGTTTTTTTTTTTCGTGATTTCGGAGTTGGTCCCATATTGAAAGTTGTTCAGTTCGATGGTCTAAAGCACCTCTTAAAGTTTTTAGGGTTAATTTTTTAACACCTTATATAAATTATTGATGACCTACATTTTTGGTAGTAGCTGCGTGTCGAGGTCCTGGGTTCGAGTTCCGGAGTTCTACTAAGAAATTCTTAGCATCAAGTAATTGCGTAACACACTTTTGCAATTGCAATACCTTTCATTTTGTCAATTTGACAATTTTCATTACTATTTTCTTTGTCGAGCTGACGAATTTTTCAAACATGAGAATGAAGCTATAGGACATCGACTCGCACCTTTGTAGAACACAGCAGATTTTATTTTATAATTGTCGAAAAAATTCTACGTAGGTAGTACTATTAGTTATTCTGTGATATGGGGGTCCAGAACCATGTACTGAATTCATGGTAACAGGTTGTGCGTCAATATCCCTGCGACCCCAAATTTGCTAGTCTATCTGTCTGCTTGTTTCGGCTAATCTCCAAAACGGCTAGACCGATTTGGTAATAATTTGAGAATTAAGTATGGGGATACTATGAACCCTGGGAAAGGACATAGGCTTTATATCGACAAATGGCGGGCGGAAGCTAGTTATTATTACTACATATATTCGATTTTGCCACCCGGCTGTGCCGATTAATGCCGACTGGAACAAGTGTGTAGCACACTTAAGTATGTAAGTATAGCAAATTGATACATTACCAAATCCTGTGAATGCGAGAGAGAACTCAGTGACAACGAAGTTCCACCGAGGGAACCTGTCTATGTCGATGTAGGTGATCAGCACCACTACGAAGGTGGCCACCATCGTCGTCAGCTCGTAGTAGTAGTATATGCGCAGGAGACGTCGTCTTTTCTGAAAGATTTAAACATATCCATATTATTAACCATTCACATTCACAACTCTTGACGTGTGCATACTTCCCATTCTCACATATGGTGGTCAAACATGGTCTTTGACAAAACAGCCGAGGTCCACGCTCGAGGTCTGCCAGAGGGCTATGGAACGGAGTATTCTGGGTATCAAACTAACAGACCGGGTTAGGAATACGACCATCCGTTCCATCACAAAGGTAAATGATGTCACTTGGAAAGCTGCCACGCTAAAATGGAACTGGTCTGGACACATCTGCCGCATGTCAGACGAACTGTGGGCCAAACTTACGACCCAATGGGTCCCTCATAATGGCAAACCACGCGCCTGCCACGATGTCGTTTACGGAGATGGCGGAATGAGCTGGACTCCTTCAACAAGAACTGGTCCTTAGCAGCTTTAAACAGAGAGAGGTAGAAAGAGAGTAGGGAGGCCTTTGCCCTGCAGTGGGACGTCACAGGCTAATAATAATAATATTAACCGACTTCAAAGAAGGAGGTTCTGTATTCGACCCGTATGTATGTATGTTTGTATGTCCGCGATTTTCTCAAAAACTAATGAACCGATTTTGATAATTCTTTCATTAATGTGATCCACATACTTTCAGGAAGGTTTTAGTTTATAATACATTAGGTATTTATTCCCATGTACGAAGTTATATGCATAAATGTACTGCCTCTTCGGCATTTCTATGCGAAGTTTGATGATTCTTCTAGTCGGTGTCTTCAATTCTTCAATGCACTAATGTTAATTGAATTTGTGTAGGGTAGGTATAACTAAACAGTGAAAAATATTTTTTTTTTGTACAAAAAAAACAACCGACTTCAAAAAAACATTACATAAAAATTATACCTAAATAACTTTAATTTCGGAAGTCGGTGTCAAAAAACGAAAATGCGGAACCTACGACACCGACTTCCGAAATTTAATGTTGTTTATCATTTTGTAGTGTTTTTGTTTTGAAGTCGGTTGTTTTTTTTTTTGTAAAAGAACTTTTTTTTTTTTAATCCGACAAGTTGTTTCAGAGATTAGTGCGTTCAAACATACAAAAACTCTTCGTCTATGTTTTCAGTACTTATAAATATATCTACCTATCTTTTCTAAAAATACCAGCGCAATATTAATCATAAGCTATTGCAATCACACTTACCAAATGAGCTCCAATGATCAGAACAACATGGAACACGATATCCAGCGCATACAGCACGAATATGACGCACAGCTGAGCTTCCATGATCACGCCTCGGTACAGCGCGGCGGTGGTCATGAAGGTGCTCTCGATATCGCGGTAGAACAGCCATAGCACCGCTTGCAGGATGCTGAACAGGCATGTCACCAACTGGAATTGAATGTTTTGATCTATCACACTAATATTATAAAGGTGAAAGTTTGTGAGTGTGTGTGTTTATATGTTTGTTACTTCTTCATGTTCAAAAGGCTAGACCAATTTTGAAAAAAATTTTGTATGGAGGTAGCTGACACTTTTTTTTGTATGGATGGGAAATCATCAAATGACCCCTCCCGCTCTGGGTGGAGCGGAAGGGAGTGTCAGACTCTTACTGACTATAACCCATCCGTGTTCCTTCCTTAGCCCTTTATGTTCCGGGGTAGCGGTAACCCTTTCGGACAATCCTGCACCCCCGGCAGGCTTCGGCCCTGGCAGGCCCCTTCATTTTTGCTGACATCTCTTTGAGGCGCGCGTGGAACACGTACGCGCCATCCAGCACGGGCCTGGTCCTGATGGATTAACATATAGGCTACTTTTTATCTCGATATTCCCACGGGGTCGACATTTACGCGGGTGAAACCGCGAGGCGCAGCTAGTAGGTAATATTTTCATCGTGCTTAATATATAAGTCCTTTAATTCTGAACACACATTCTTCTGGTATTTTCAGTCCAGTATTTTATATCACGAAGCGACGCGCGTTTTACTTGTGCTTACCTGCAAACTTTCGGCGTCGCATATTTCGAAGTCACGGAGCGGACTCGTGTACGAACATGCTGTGAATGTGTATCAACACCGCATACAATATACCTAGCGGTACAAACGTTAGTCTATCAATTTTGGTGCTAACTTTATCTTAGCCTGCTCGTTATTATGGTCGCAAATACGACTGGTGAGTGTAGGTTTGATATTCGTGTCAGGCAGTGTGTTATGTGAGTGAATTTTATGTTTCTACTAGCAGCGCCCCGCGGTTTCACCCGCATAAGTATCGATCCCGTAGGAATGTCGGGATAAAAAGTATCCTATGTCCTTTCCCGGGACTCAAACTATCTCTATACCAAATTTCATCTAAATCGGTTCAGCGGTTTAGGCGTGAAAAGGTAACATACAGACAGACAGACAGACAGAGTTACTTTCGAATTTATAATATTAGTATGGAAGTATGGATTCAAAGTCCTGACTGACTGATATATCAACACACAGCCTAAGCCGCTGGTCCTAGAGACATGAAATTTGGAGGGTGTGTTCTTTGTGAAGAATCCACTAAGGAAGGGTTTTTCGAAATTCCACCCCTAAGAGGGTGAATGGGGGAGGGTGAAATTTCATGCGAACGAAGTCGCGGGCAAAAGCTAGTTTCTTTACATAACAGTTTTTTTTTTCTTTGTGAGATTTCCACTTATTAATTATCATAAGTAAGTAATAGAGACCTGTTATTTACATCTCATTTAAATGTAAGACATTGTTTTCGTAAGCTAAGTTGATAACTAACGCGTAATTATTATGTGAGAATTGGACAATATTGATAACGCTTTAAATTCAGAGAAGTGGCTTCGAAAGTTCGTAAACAGACAGATAATGTATTAAATATAATTATTCTTAGAAGTATAAACATGGGATAACTGTTACTGTTGGGCAAACGCCTCTCCCCATGAACACAGACTATAATAGTACCACAGAATATATACCGCAAAACGGGGCTACTTTGACTTCCAGGGTTACTTTGACAGGCGTTGGAACTACTTTAACAGAGCGCCAAAATCGGTTTTCACGTGTGCTCAGCAAGTGTGCGTGACCTCGAGTAATATTGCACGAGGCGCGGGGTGTGGGGAACGCGTCATAGCGTTGTGATCGGCCTTGTCAAAGTAACCCTGGAAGTCAAAGTAGCCCCGTTTTACTGTAATAGTTGCCATGACTTCCAGCTTTTTCGATCCAGGGCTAAAGTGGACCACTAGTCATACGACAGACGTGGCCAGCCCAATTCCACTTCAGCTTAGCGGCTTTTTAAGCAACGTCAGTAACAAATCGGTGTTTTGGAGCATACTGCGCTCCAAAACACCGATTGTTGCTGTTGCGAGTATGGTCTGTCAATTTGACGTCTAGAATACTGCGCTCCATTGCTCGTTGACAAACCTTGCGACTTTTGAATGTTTGTCAAAGACCAGGTCTGGGATCTATAGGTCAAAATGGGAAGGATGCGCATGTCCAGTGATTTCCCGAAACTTACTCAAGTCGTGGTACAGGACTGACAGCCGGAGCGTTCCACCAAAGATTCCGGAGCCCTTGTTCTTTTTATTTAGGCTTTAGTCGATAAGAAACCGATTTACCACTTTTCTTTCCCAACTTTTACAAATAAATAAAAATCAATGTTTGTATGTTTGTCCTCTATGCGTTCCGAAACCATTGGTCAGATTGTGATGAAACTTTGGTAGGGTGTTCTGACGACGCCCGCACCCGTGACGTTTCCTAATTATTAAAACATGGGACAAAATAACAAAAAAAAAAAAGACGGGTTGCACTCCGGGAGTGCCGGCAGAAGTGAAAACTTGAATATTAACGTTGAAATAAATCAATTATTAATTGAATTAATATAACTATTTTTTTTTCACTATTTCTGCGTCACTTTTTTCATTAATCGATGCACTTTGTTCAATTTCCATATTTTAAACACTTTATATACACGAATTTTACGAATAAACAGCAGTGTGGCTACTACACAGACGGTCGAGCCATCAGCTGTCCATCCATCCATCCACGTCCACGTCCACATCCACCGTCACCGTCACCGTCACCGTCACCGTCACCGCCGCCGTCGCCGTCGCCGTCACCGTCTCCGTCACCGTCACCGTCACCGTCACCGTCACCGTCACCGTCACCGTCACCGTCACCGTCCGTCCATCCGTCCGTCCATTATCGTGACTCACTTGGTTCACTTCGGTTGGCGCCGCCGTAGAAAGAGAGGGGGGGGGGGAATCTCTCCTGACGGTCACGTGTCCTGACGCGATGTCCTGACGCGAGTTTAACATTTTTTACCCATACAAAAAGTGTGCAACGCCGCTAAAGAAGTTTTCACTTCAAAAAAAACAGAGGCGGTGCGAAGTTCGCCGAGTCAGCTAGTTTACAAATAAAGAAAAGAAAATTACAGTTTTCGTTGTAAACCTCATCAACTTGACCTTTTAATATTTCTGAAAGTCATACAGAACTCAAAATAGGTCCGTCATATGAATGGACTATGTCCCATTCGTATCAGTCAAGATATACCTAGCTGTAGAAGGAACTTTTGGCGCGTATTAAAAATTAAAACTACCGCCGCCATCTTGGAAATTTCATAAAACAGTTGCACAACTGTTTACCAACAACGCCCTCTGCTCGAAGAGTGCCATTCTTTCCGTGTAGTGTGTCCTTGTGTTGTGTAATCCTTGTGTCTATTTTCGGACCTTTTCTTTATAAGAGTCAACTCGGATCTCGGCTAAGATCAGCCAGCAGTAATGCATCCTAGTATATCAACATAATTGGTTAAATAATAAGGTAAACGAAGTTTAAGGTCAAGTTGTGTCGTTATGTGTGTATATTAATCTTGTAAGTGGAGTGTCCTGTCCATTTCCTCTTTCTATGAACACTAAATATAGCTTATTCACATAGCTATCTATATACCAAGGAATTTTTTAATCCAATCCTCAGTTTTTGAAAATAAGTACTTAGTTAATTTCGATATTTTCAATCGTGAATATAAACTAATCAAAGAAAATACTTAATTTTACAAAATAAATAGGTTTACCTAATGATTGATAAACAATGACTTTAACTTTATGGTGCGGTTCCTCTTGGGTTACCTTACTGACAATAAGCAATTGTTTATAATCACACTAATATTATAAACGCGAAAGTTTGTGAGTGTGTGTGTGTGTGTTTATATGTTTGTTACTTCTTCACGCTCAAACGGCTGGACCAATTTTCATAAAGTTTTGTATGGAGCTAGCTGATACCCTGGATTAACATATAGGCTACTTTTTATCCCGATATTCCCACGGGATCGAACCTTATGCGGGTGAAACCGCGGGGTGCAGCTAGTCCCATATAATTTGCTTATTATCTGATTTAAATATTAATCGTACACAAATTTTAATCTACTACTGCTAACTAGGACTAGAATCAGACGAAAGAACAACAACCAGTAAAACAAACGATACTGATCACAGAAATCTTAATAATAAGGCAATAATCGAACAATCTGAGGATATAATGACACACAATTCTTTTAAAAACTATTGCAGTTTTTAAAAGAAGAGTGAAAGAACACTATCTCTCCACCCTATCATAGTTGTGTATGTGTTTTTATTTACATTCTAGTGTTATTTATTTTAGAAGTATGTATGTTTATTTGTATGTATGTAAGTATATTCTTGTATTATTTGTTTAGTTTTATTAAGTGAATTGTTTTTAGGTTTTATGTTTTTTTTTTTTGTCTCCTTCACTCTTTAACACTCTGTCTACATCTCTTTATTTCTTGTCCTATCGCAGGTATGCTGGAAGAGATTTCTTATGAAATAAGCATCACCTTTGTACCTATTTTTCTGTTCTGTTTTTTCTTGTCTGTTTATATATGTGTTTACATAAATGGTAAAATAAAATAAAATAAATAAAATACACTTACAATAAAAAAAAAAATTAGCAACATGATCGAAACATCCTCTCATGCACATTGCATAAGCACCCTCACACATCTTCCTATCTTCTTTTATTCTTCCTATCATTAAACTAGAAGCTAATCGAGGTATAAAAGATTACACTTACCAAACTCAGGTACGCGATCACAAGGATTCCCCGTCGCAGTGGCAAGCAGAAGCAACACCGCTTCAACTCAGGTATTTCAATCAACATTGTAACAGCTGTTGATCACCAACGCAAAGACATAAACATGGTACTTTTATTATTGGTGTAACAGTGGTAGGTGCTTCTAAATGCAACGTTTGGACTATACCGCGGGGAAATGTGACTGAGTTAGTTGGACAAGTGCTAGGGTTGGCGACTCCTGTCTATTTAGGATTAGGTATTACGGTGGGCGTCCCGAAGGAATACGTATTTTATCGCCGTTTTAAAAGAGTTTGTCGTAAGTGAATGCTTATTTTATTGTATCAGCACGAAGTTTACGAACTTTGAACTATGTATTTCCAAACTTTACTGGCTTATTTATTTTGATCCATGTGTCCATACTAATATTATAAATGCGAAAGTGTATCTGTCTGTCTGTTACCTCTTCACGCTTAAACCGCTGAACCGATTTAGATGAAATTTGGTACAAAGATAGTTCGAGTCCCAGGAAAGGACAAGGGATAGTTTTTATCCCGATATTCCCACGGGAAACTTATGCTGGTGAAACCGCGGGGCGCAGCTAGTAATAATAAATATAAAATTCAAAGTCCGTATCAATGCACAGCCCAAACCGCTGATCCTAGAGACATGAAATTTGGAAGGTGTGTTCTTTGTGAAGAATAGGTAGATATCCAATAAGAAAGGGTTTTTCGAAATTCCACCCCTAAGAGGGTGAATAGAGGGGGGGGGGAGGGTGAAATATCACGCGGACGAAGTCGCGGGCAGAAGCTAGTACGACTGTACTAGCTTCTGCCCGCGACTTCGTCCGCGACACTTGGCACTTTTCAATTGCGATTTTTTCGTGAAATAACGCATGCAACGTTGTATACATACTTTTAGACGTAGTCACGTCTAAAAGTATGTATACCTACACTTGGCTTTATTCAAAGGCGATTTTCTCCTTTATTTTTGAATGAAATTTTATGTTATTACGAAAATAGTATTTTCGAACCCATAGGTTCATGTTAAGTGTCGTATTTCAACGTTGCATGCGTTATTTCACGAAAAAATCGCAATTGAAAAGTGCCAAGTGTATACATACTTTTAAACGTGACTGTACGTAATACAACATAACATCACGCCTGAAATCCCCAAAGGGTTAGGCAGTGGTGTACCTAATGATAACCTACCCACAATTCGCTAGTTACATAATATGTTTAGTTTAAGTCCCAGGTAAAAGGAGGCGAGTCTATTCCCATCGACCGGACACAGATCCAGCCGGATAATTGGGTAACACACTAACAGTAGCAATGACTTTCATTTTGACAGTTCACCAACATTCATTGCGGTATTTACATAGCTGAGCAGACAAATTTTTCGAACATATGAAGCAATGGATTAGCAATATCGTTCAAAATGATTCAGATAGCGATTGTAAATGTGTTACGCAACTAGGGTGCTGACTTCGAGCTGCTATTGAGAAGTTCCAGGTGGAAAAATCCAATTACAGGAGTAGAGAGAGAGAGAGAGGAGTAGAGAGTGGCGAAGGGCGGGCGTTTTGGGGGACTGTCTTTTGTAATTTTGACGTTCGAAAAGTGCTGATTCTCAGCCTAGTTTGAATAAATGACTTTTGATTTTGATTTGATTTGATTTGGTTCGTCAATTCGTCCTATGGCCCATTTTGGGACGACTTGACGAAAATCAAATTAATTTTATTTTCGATCTGCAAGTCGTGCCAATTTTTTTTTGTATGGAACTGTTTGTACTATGTATTTTAATAAGTATACTCCCCGTAGAAACAGACGTACCTACAGTCCTTTGGTGAAATTCTGGAAGCTATAAAGATTATAAAAAGGATTATCTAGACTACAAAAAATGCGGCAATAGTAGAAAGATTAAAAAAACGAATGAAATAATCCAGCGAGGTAATCATATAGCACATTACAATGACAATGCTATGACAGTTCAACAACATTGATTGCGTTATTTACTTTGCTGAGCAGACGTTTTTTTTTAAACATATGCAGCAATGGCTTAGCAATTTCTTGCAAAACCTTTGGGATTGTAATTAAAGTTATGTCATGCAATAAGGGCCTTTTCACGCGTCCCGGCAACCGGGTAGCCGGTGCCGACTATCCGGTAAACATGCCAGGCAAACTACGCCGGTACGTGATGGCTATACACTTCGCCGCCGGGTACCCGTCACCGGCTACCCGCACCCTAATTGCTTAACAAACTACTAATCAATCGGAATCAGAATCATTTCGAAGCCAATTGCTAATCCGTTGCTTCATAAGTTCGAAAAATTTGTCTGCTCAACACGTAGATAACGCAATGAATAATGCTGAACTGTCAAAATGAAACTGATTCCGATTGATAAAGTGTTACGCAATTGCCCCGCCGGTTGCCGGGACGTATGAAAAGGTGCTGAAAGCAATAAATAATGAAAAGGATTCTCTAGGCAGTAAACTATGCTGCAATATTGAAAAGATATTAAGATGCAGGGCATTAAAAAAAATGCGAGACGTTTTATGGAACAATCATGGTCTGCTCCACTTTTTTGATGTTTAACTAACATAACATCATGCCTGTAAACCCTGAAGAAGTGTAGGTACTGTAAAGGTTGTCCGCTAAAGTCAACCTTATGTAGTGCAGGCTGGCAATAATTTAGCTGGTTCCAATCGAGCAGTCAAGCAACTTTAGAACGAGGTGTCAAATATTTGAATAGGCTTTTTTGTGTAGGAAGAAACAGTGAGATTTTGGACTGATTTTTCCAACGCCAGATAATTTTATCGGAGGAATAATTTTGAATTTTTGACAGTTCTTCCATACAAAATCTGCTAGACGTCCAATTTTATTTCTCAAATAAAAATTATCCGTCGATTGAAAAATCAACCCTAATTCGGGTAAATGTAAAGAGGTTCAGTCAGAATAAACGTGAAGAAATCGTAATGTTGTTTGATTTCATAGAAGATCTCATCAAATCTTACTTAGTTTCCACTTTTCTGATATTGGCGCCGATTCTCTTGTTCACAAACTAAACTAAATTTAAGTTCAGTGCATCTTTTTCTTTCTATTTCATTAAGAAAAGGACAGGAGATAAATATTAGTTTAGTCCTGTCAAATTAAGATACTCCATATACAATTTAGACGTGATTAAAAAATTGGCTATTAAAAATAAGTCAATTTACGTCAGACGCTGACTAATTTGACAGGTCTAAACTATTATTTATATTCTGTCCTTTTCTTAATGAAATAGAAAGAAAAAGATGCACTAAAATTAAATTTAGTTTAGTTTGTGAACAAGGGAATCGGCGCCAGTTGTTAGGCAAAAAAGAGACTCGGCTAGTTGACAGCCCTAAGGTATCATTATGTTATTGACTCTTCGCGTTGGAGGACGTGAGCGGTGATACACTGTTCTATTCTTGATGACGTCTTCCTCCAAAGGAACTCGTAATATTCTTCTACGGAAATATTCCTTAGGTTACGATGTGCTTTGTAATGGAAAATTTTATACACCATCTAAATATATATATTATACAAGGTCCCATTAAAATAGATGGACAAACTTTTAGAAATCATTCAGACCACCAAAATAAGGACGATGGTAAAAAAAAAATATGTAAGAAAAACGCATTAGATACTCACAAGAAAAATAATCAGCTAACGAAAATACACTTATATGTGCCGGCAATTTATTATTTTAGGTCAAAATAAAATCACTTTAATCAGTGTTTTTTTGGCTTGGATATCTTTGGTTAGACCTACTGAGCGCTGTGTTAAAATTTCTCCATCTATTTTAATGGGACCCTGTATAAAATTCAAAGTCCTGACTAACTGACTGATATATCAACGCACAGCTTCAACCGCTGGTCCTAGAGACATGAAATTTGGAGGGTGTGTTCTTTGTGAAGAGTAGGTATCCAGTAAGAAAGGGTCTTTCGAAATTCCACTCCTAAGAGGGTGAATGGGGGGAGGGTGAAATTTTACGCGGACGAAGTCGCGGGTAGAAGCTAGTTTTTAGATAAGCGTCCAAATCCAAGAGAACATTTTAAACACAACATTATTAGGTTATTTTACGGGTTTTTCTCTGTCTCTACGGTGACGATTGCCTGTGTATATTATGTATTACATAGATGGTATAACTAAATCATAGACCAATATGGACCCTGTCGGGCACAGCAACCAAAGCAGGTCATAAATAAGTGGTTATTAAATATACCCTCATCATCGAATCAGTCGGAAGACGTCCACTGGTGGACAAAGGACTTGTTTGTCATTGTGGACAGTTGCTTAGAAATCTAAAAATAGACAATGTAGGTGGGTTAGTTCGCAATCAACGTACCAGATGGCGCCACTTGTTACTTCTTGACAGAAGAACTGGAAAACTTTACTTTTGTATTTTATTATTAGGTGTTAATATATCGATGGGTCCTATGTATAAGGGCCAATGTGCAAATTGACAACTTTTCAATAGAGGCTCTCAAAGTTTCAATTTGTTATATTTTTTATATGCTTGAACTGAGTTTCACAAACAGCCTCTATTGAAAAGTTGTCAAGTTGCACATTGGCCCTTATACATAGGACCCATTGATATTCAGGATGACGAAATGATTAATATTGTAAAGAAAAATATAAAACGATTGTATAAATTACAATTTTTTTTATATTTACAAAGTTATGGTATGTCCGTTAAATGATGCTATTGTTCATCCTGTAAAACCCAAGCCAGTTTTACTATTCATAAAACACTTGGCCTTACCAATGCATGCAATGCAATGTTAGTTTATAAATTAATGTAAACCGAGGAATTCATACAAAGCATTGTACCAAGCGACAAACACAAAGAAGAACATTGCTGATACAGTTCATTATCGCATCATCCATTGACCATTACCCCAAAGTACGGTAGATTACCGTCCCTTATAAACACAGCAATGGATCAGCAAAGAAGTACAACACATAGGATGAATGTGTCTTTAAGTAGCGGAAGTATCTTATAAAGGACGGTCTAAGAGGATGCAATTTTGGATAAGAGTCGCTCAGACACAGTCAGTGATGAGATTTGATGTGAAATGTGTGTAAAGTGTAAGAAATATGAAGAATATGTGTAAATTAAAATGTCCTAAGATACCTGTAGTCAGGAAGTGCTGTTTCTGTATACCTACATATGTTGGGATAGCTGTGTTTGGATACGCTGACTTAGTAAGTGAAATAATTAGGTGTTTTGTTCTTAGGTGGATTCTGACGTGCATCGTGTGACGTTATAACTTGGATTTTTCACGATACTTTGAAGAAGTATGGGTAGCACGTTAAGCCGTTGTTCCCGGCTGTCATTCGTGGATCATTGACAGTCGTTACGGGTCGTCAGAAGCCCGAAAGTCTAACAACCAGTTTTACCAAGGGGTATCGTATTATCCAGTAACTGGGTTGTGGAGGTCAGATAACGCGTCGCTCTATGTAAAATACTGGTATTCAGCTGGATCCGGTTAGACTGGAAGCCGTCCTCAACATAGTTGGGAAAGAGCTAGGCAAATAATGATGGACTTTGAAGAAGAATATATAATTATCAGGTCTAAAAGAGTAGCATTATGATTGAGATGTTTAATGATGTTTTTGTGTTTAATGATAACAACTAGGGAAACACAGTTTCCTTGAATGTCACTTTAAAGTTAGATAAACTGTAACATGGTAAAGAAATAAATGAGCCATGAAGCTTGTAAACCGAAGATAACGCATAAATTCCTATTAGTAACTTCACATTCTCGTCATTTCCAATTTCTGAGTATTTCTTAGAAATTATCATATTATTTACAATTGTAAATGTGTTGCTGTTTCGTATCGTCTTTCTAAATCAATTGATTTAGAAACTTTGTTTAAAACAAAAACGTTGAAACGTTGTTGTAAACAAAGTTATTCAGAAAATCATTACACATCATCGGCCAGCGTTTTTCCAACTATGTTGGGGTCGGCTTCCAGTGTAACCGGATGCAGCTGAATACCAGTATTTTACATGATACGACTGCCTATCTGACCTCCACAACCCATTTACTGGATAATACGATAGCCCTTGGTAAGAGTGGTTGTCAGACTTTCAGGCTACTGACGACCCGTAACGACCGTCAAAGATCCACGAATGACCACGACGAGACTTGGAGGGGTCTGGTATGTGAAGTTTACCATTATCATGGAATGATAATTTTAAGGTAGACGCAAAGGTTCGTAAGTAAAAGGGCACCAGGTACCCGTTGAAGTTACACGTACCTACAGTTGTTGATGCAATCGGGTTGGTAGCAACAGAACGTGGGCTGACCTGGTAGCCTTTCAATATTGTGTACCATCTAAAACCTTTGATTATTATTATATTTAATTTACATAGAGAACAAGTCCAGTACTATACAGGGTGAAATTGAATTCATGGGCATCCTTTTAAGGGGCCATTGTAATCATCATTAAGAACAACTTTTACTATGGGACCAAACCTGAAATCGCGAAAATAAAAAATCAGCTCTTCCGTACATTTCGACGAGTTATGTGAACATAAATGCAAAGAACAGCTGATTTTTTTTCGCGATTTTAGGTTTAGTCCCATATTAAAAGTTGTTCATAATGATGAGTTTAAAAGGGTGCCCATGAATTTAATTTCACCCTGTATGTGGGAATCAAAAGACTTTTGTATTAAAAACAATCTACATAACTTGGAGTGCTGGGATCTAGTGAACTGCTCTGATTCAAAACGCCTTCTATTATTATCTTCATTTGTTTTTAGCCGTAAATTGCTATACAACATACTTAGGCCTCTCCAATCGCCATTTAACTCAATCCTCGACTAAACTTATTTCTTTTACTTTTGTTTCAATCAATGTCTCAAGAATGACCTGATACTTAATAAGTATCAGATAGTATCAATATCATACATCAACGTACAGACGCCAGCACATAAAGCTACTACAATCTGTCAAATTTCTTTAGCAGATTTTCAACTTTATCCCTAAAGAATAAGGTTCAAAGTTGATTGGGAAAATTTGACAGTTTCGGGTAGCTTGATGTGCTGGCGTCTGTGCTTAGTTTTTTTTTTTTGGTTTGGTTTTGGCTGATCAGATTACTCAACAATGTTAACAGTCTTCAACTTTGTATGATCTATGTTTGCTCATTGAAACGTATAATTAACACAGGTACCACTGCCTCATAATTTGCAGAGTCAATATTAGGAGTTATGTTTGACCAATCCTTCTGAGAATCACAAGGTTGAGCTTGCCTACCAAGCTCTAAATTCCAACGAGTTTTGACAAAACAACAAATTCTAAAATAACGTACCTACCTACCCATGTTCCAAAATATAATAGCTACATTATAAAATGTTTGTCATTCAGTGCAGGCTTGCAAAGTCAAATAAAGGATTAATCACTATGGTTTCCACTGATATGGAGTTGATAAATCATTTTCATGTAAATAAAATGATGTGGGTGAGCAAACAAAATGTGTGAGTGTTTTATACTCAATTCTAAACAATATTCGCTCTCTCAAGGACTTAATGACGTATCGCCCAGTGATGCACTGTAGCACCATAACAACACACCCAAAATATAGATGCTCCAAAGGCTAACGCAGATTTGGGCGGGTCGCGCCGCAACGCAATGCATTATACAAATCCTCGTTCATCACTTTTATACATTTCTATGAACCAGCGGATATTACGTACGTACGTCACGCATTGCACTTTTTGGTATAAACATGCGTTGTGATGCGGCGTGTTCCAATATGCGTTTGGCATTATTGTTACTTCTTTCCATGTTAAAGACTAACCCCCTTATTCATAAAACTTATCAAACCTATTTTAGTTAAAATGGGGTTTGTCTCTTTCTTACACACAGAAATGACAACGTGACAGATAAAGACAAACGTTCTATAAACCTATTTTAGCTAAAATAGAGATAAAATTGGATTATGAATAAAGGGTTAAAGATAAAGTTTCTCCAATCTGTATTCCAGACACTGGCCCTAATCGCGTTCCCGATGCTAATGTACGAGATGGTGGATGAGCTGACGAGTGACAAGCCTCACGGAGACATGCACTACAGTGACCCTGCGGTACACCTCCCGGTCATAGTGACCGCGGCCTTAGCAGATATTGTGCTGACTGTAGTTCTACTAATCGGTGCACATAGGGTAAGTCAAAGACGCTTTTTGCATCGTAATGGACCCTGCGGTACTCCTCTCAGTTATAGCGACTGCTGCATTAGCAAATATTGTACTGATTGGTGCTCATAGGGTAAGTCTTCTTGTATAGGTACAAACTATATTATGAGAACAGCTCGATTTGGTGGACGACCTGAAATGTGAAAGCCTCACAGAAACATGCACTGCAGTGACTCTGCGCTATACCTACCAGTTATAGTGTCTGCTGCATTGGCAGCCGGCACAATAGATATTGTAGTGCTACTGAACTGTGCACACTGGGTGAGTCAAGGCCTTTCAAGGAATCGTAATGGACCCTGCGGGACACCTATGGATCAACATAAAACATTGATTTGAACATATTTTGCTATCTGTGGTTAAAGAACCATGTACAATACATTGGACAGTAGCAAGTGCACATTTTAAAGCGTATCACATTACGCCTGCAAAATTTTCCGTTGCAGTTCAGGAAGTAGTGGCTGTTGAAGTCACCTAGATTTGGGGAAGTATGTAGCTAATTTAGGATATAGACTTCCGACGCTATATGTTTTCATTATTCTACTTTCAACTTCTTACCTCCGCGAACAGTATACCTACACTGGAGTAAGTGGGTTATAAATGCTTTATAACGTAGTTTAACAGTAACATACTCGCATGAAGTTTGCTAATACTTTTATATCAGGCGAGAGAAATAAAAGTCGTGGAACCTTGATTCCGTTATTTTAAAACCATAATATCACAACGGATAAATAGTTTAACTAAATGATGTCCTTACTATAATTGCAGGAAAACAAATTAATGCTGAAGATTTACTTCTATTTCGCGACAGTCTCCCAACTGATGACGCTGCTCGCTGACCTGCCCTTCTTCGACTACACGGAGTATAAGAAAAACGCCATTTATATCTTCTTTGTAGGTTAGTGTTTAATTATTTATTAGTATTGTATCTCATTGTCTGTCGTTTCACTTGTTATAACCAAGGCTACTAATTATCACGTAATACGTTACCTGTATAATGAAGCCATACACGCTAGGTCTACCAGAGACGTCTAATTTTTAGGTGTGGCTGCACAGATGGACGCCAGCCGTATGATTTATGAACTGCACAGTAGACAGGTCTATTCCAATACACAGTCCGGTCTACCTGCGCAGACTACTGCATAGGTAGACCTCTCCGGTGGACCACAACGTGTATGGCCGTCGCGCGTCGTAAGAAATTCGTTTTGATATAAATTCTGTTTTTTTTTGGACCTTGTAAAATGTTAAAGGCTTGATAGATCATTGTTTAAACACCGCATGTTACCAATAAGCATAGATACATTGGGGAGGCGGGGAAGGGTGATACATAGTTTAACATTTTTAACATAGATCGATGGTAGGTATCCTTATCGGCTAACAAAGTCTAGATGTTAGTTCCATGGTACACTTTTTCTCTAGCTAACAGGTCAGGGGCTTAAAATTCTCGAAGGTTAGGACGATTAAACACTTTAGTTTACGTGTTTTCAATACTTTTATGCAATAAAATCGGTGTTCGAGTTGCATCAATGCCGATTGTGCACTTTCATGGACGCATTTCAACACAATGATAGCACACACAATATTTGGATTTCAAAACAAAATTCGATACGATATGTGTAATGTTACACTACAATATGTGTATTTTTGAAATTAAACTTACCTACATACATTTATGTGAAAGCAGTGGAGGTCTAGTGGTAACGGTTGCGACTTACGAGTTGTAGGCCGTAGGTTCGAACCTGGACAGGCGTTTTACTTTGTGTCAATCACCAATGCTCTCAAAACGGTGAAGAAAAACATAATGAGGAAACCGGCATGTGCTAGAACCAAAATTTCGAAGACATGTGACATCTACCAACTCGCACTGGGCCCGCATGTTGGATAACGGCCCACTACCTCTCGCAGAGAGGAGGCCTGTGTCCCAGCAGTGGGAACATTATATAGGTTGTTTATGCAGTACATTTATTAATGAAAACCTCTTTGGGTAGGTAACCTAGCTGCAATGCACCAGTCGTATAGCAGACCATTCAGTAACAGTAATTTCAATGGGTATTAAAATATCAGAAAGTCCGACAACAATTTAGCTTTGGAATATCATTGAATACAATTGTGTCAGCCCCAGCAAAATAAAATAATCAGAGACCGGATTTTATGCAAACGCATGATTATGCATATATTGGCATTTTTTTAGGTTATTGCTTGTTTCACCTAAAATCTGCTGATTGTGCATGTTTTCTATTAACTCGTAACTAGAAAATTACAAAAATATAATAAATAGGCATTATAAAATAAAATAAGGGATAGAAGACACAATCTTACTATGTGACACCCTTATTGTACTAGGTACGTAATAAAAAAAGGTACGTATTAAGCAAACAAAAAAAACATTGTTTAGATGTATTATGTTGCTTATTTTGGCACTTTCGGCGATTTTGATGCATATTTCTAACATTTTATGGAGCATATTTGCATGCATACTTCGGCCATAATAATTTGCATATAATGGTCTCTAGTAATCATCATGCGAAAAGATGACTTATTGTCAGATTGACAACAAAATAGAGAGGTTGACACCAAAATATAGAGAGATTGACACCAGTATACAGAGAGAGAGTTGCCAATACATTTAGAAACAGACACCAAACATTAACCCAAATGTATTTCTACTCCACAGCCCTGAACATCTACCTCCTATTCCTGGTACATAACGTGGTCTACGTGAGAGAGGAAAGCAGAGAGATCCAGTACATAGCATATGAGCAGCATCGGACCAGCGTATAAACGAAGTACCACCATCATCATCAGAAAAACACTTAAACATGAGGATGTGAGCGTTGTAAATAAGATAACCATTTTAATAAAATTTTAAATACTTTGCAATGTTTTAGTTGATGAGAAGCAAGACGAGAAAGATAAGAACATACCTACATGGTATTATGTTATGAGAAACTGATAAGAAACTCCTAGTCAAAGAAAGAGCAAACTAGGAAATTATTAAAGGTACGAACCATTTGGTGTTTGATGACGGGATAAAAATAATGTATGTTTCATAAAAATAATGTATGTAACAATAGAGAATTTCACATCACAAAATGAATACCTGGATACGTTTCTTAAGCCTTAGTAGGTAAGCTTGATATAAAACAAAGGTCTTTATGAAGTAAATGATATTTATTTGGATAGGTACTGCTTAGATTTAAAAATATTTATAAACATTACTTACTAAATTAAATGACCAACTAACTAACTATACAAATAAATACAAAAACAAAAGGACACTTAGGCATCGAAGAACTCGTCCGCTTCACTGTCAACCAGAAACGTGCCCAGAAGACTGGCAGCATTGCCACATTGAATGTCAATGCTAAATCTTTGGCCAAAGAACGACCCAGCCCTCCGGTCACGTCAAGTGGTCGACGAAGTCAGCGAGAAATGTCCTTAGAAAAGAGACGCGCACGTAGATGACCCGAGCGTATCGACCCCAAATGGCTCTAAGCCTAATAAAGTAAATTAAAGTATACTTAGATCCAGTTGTAGCTAAGAACGCTAAAGTGAACTTCGTAGCTGTGCAGTGATTGCTAGAGCTACAACAATGTATTACACTGATTAAGGTGCGTGACGTCACACAGTTAGACTAAACTCATTGTTTCTAGTTATAAAATTCAACAACTTCAAACCGACATTACTTACAGGTGTTTCTGAACATATGGCACAATCTTCAGCTATTGAAGACATACAGGAAGAAATTGAAAACTTGTGCCAAATCGAAATAGGGGGTGCAGGAACTGTTACATAATCATTATAAATTGTCATTTGCCAAAACAAAATTCTTGAAAAAAGTCGTGTAATTATCGTCTTAGATGGTGCAAACTCAGTTGTTGCCTTCAAGTAGACATGAATTATCGTCATTCTAGGAAAATAAAACGAAATTTTCAAAACAATTAATGAAAATTAAAGTGTCAATTTTAGCGCGCGCCCGGTAAGCAATCCATTCATCGCGGAGTTCACAACATGAAGCAAGCTGGCAACACGTTAAACTAGCGGTATTTACCTAATTTTGACCGTTCCTATGAAAAAAATCACATGCTCTAAATTTACTATATCACGTTGAATTAGTTATTTTAATTTGGCGCACTATTCAATTTCGTCCTGTATAATTAATAAGTAAAACAAATAATATGAATATTTTTAGGAAGTGTTTCCTTCTTCAAGCTCTTTTTCATGTATCTATCATGTATGGATTGATTGTTTAGTGTAGATACTCTGTTAGAATGATTGCAACAATTCAGTCCTACGACTTGCCATAAACCAACCAGAAGGACAGATGCCTCGATTACAATACCAGGGTTATTGGAAAAACATTAACAACCTTTTAAGAGGTCATTATATTCATCATTATGAACAACTTTTACTTTAGGACCAAACCTGAAAACAATGATCTCTTAAGAGGTTGTTAATGTTTTTCCAATAACCCTGAGAAAATTAAACCATAATATTTATAATCTCAGAAAGTCATTGAAGAATAATAAAAGATAAATGTGTAAAGAAACGATACACAATAACACATAACAGGGATCTTCACACGCGTCTGTGAAGCCTTCAGAAGCCTAGCTGCAGGAGAAGGTATATTAAGGAGTTGACAGTTTGGTGTGTCTGTTTATGTTAAGGTCTGACAAATTGTCTATGGTAAGGTTTGACACCCCGAGTCTACCTTATAAACCGTTTAGATGATAATCATATTTTTTTTTGTTCTTTAAGACTTGTTTCAGGTATTTTCCGGGAAATCAAATAAATGTTTCTGTCTTCAACAGATATCATAACATCCATTTTCTTTAAACAAAAATTAAATTAAATTCGGGTTTTAACACTGAAAATACCAACCCGAGCATCGCGGAGCGTCAACTCTTGCGCAGGCGGCAAGCCAGTGTTGCACCAGCCGTTGTAGTTCGCGCACGCGCCGTCGCGTCATGTCCACCTCTATCGAAACTAGTTTGAAGTAAGTGTTGTGAGCGAAAGTTCTACGAATCTACGCAATTTGGGCCGTGTGTGTTTTGGTGACATCGTCAAATTTTTTTTTTTGCTTGAAGTTTTAGAGCTGCGTCAAACGTAAAGTATCGTATTTTTTGCGCCGGAAATGTTTAGAAATTATTCCAGTTTTCTTGCGATTTTGCGCGTTTAGAAATTGTATGCTACTGTAATAGTTTGGATCTTGTGAGGGCATTTGCTTATACGCTGTGAGTATGTAGTAAAAATGTTTAACAGGTGCAGCAATCATCATCGTCACGTTTTGAGGAAATCTATAATAACATAAATCTGATAGAACACGAACTTACCATAAATTAACAGTAATACTATTTTTTATGGATAACGAACTAACGGGTTCCTTTTGGTTCCGTTCTTCCAATATGCAGTAATAAATATTAAAGCCTGAATTGGGGAGCAACATAATTTGTGTGATCGAAATTTTAAAGGCGATTAACAAGGAGTATGGTCTCCAGTCCCTACGTATGTATAGAAGCCAACACATCAAGCTACCCGAAACTGTCAAATTTTCCCAATCAACTTTGAAGTTGAACCTTATGCTTTAGCGATAAAGTTGAAACTCTATTATAGAAATTTGACAGATTGTAGTAGCTTGATGTGCTGGTGTCTGTATCTAGGCACTAGATTTGGCACCAGAATATAACTATACCACTAAAGGACCTTTGCCCTCAAAAAATACTTTGACTACAAGTTTATAATCCACTACATCCATTGTCTTCGCAGTACTGGTATTCTGCTGCATTCGGTTAGACTGGAAGCTGACCCCAACGTAGTTGGGAAAACAACCGTCAAAAAAAAAAAAAACACTACAAAGTGATAAATAACATTAATTTCGGAAGTCGGTGTCGTTGATTCCGCATTTTCAATTTTTGACACCGACTTCCGAAATTAAAGTTATTTATCACTTTGTAGTGTTTTTTTTTTAAGTCGGTTGTTTTTTTTTTGTAAAAAAGTTTTTATTTTTCACTTTTTAGTTGTAACTACCCCACAAAAAAGTAAACAAAAAGATCGTGTAGACAATGTAGATAAATTTTTAGATTTTTGTTGATTTTTCAAAAACCGCTTGTCCGATTTCGATAAAATTTTCATGGGACCATTTGGGAAGTATACCCTTTCCAACAAATGAAAAAAAAATCCAAATCGGTCCAGGCGTCTTCGAGAAATCGGGGAACAATACATAAAAAAAAAGGTTCCGACAAATTGAGAACCTCCTCCTTTTTTTGAAGTCGGTTAAAAAGGCTAGGGACTAGGGAGATGATGATACATCCATTGTCTTCGCATATATTAGGTCCTTACATATGAAATTGGCGTTTTTCGTACTGGCCACTTTAATCACGAATTTCTCCTCTTTGGTAAGGAATTCCAAATTCAAATTTGTACAGCTATTTACTCATGTATTTGTGCTTCGATGACCGTCATTCATTTGTTTTTTTTCTTCTGTTTTTTCTGTTTGCGTCACTCATTTTACAAAATGGAAAATTTAAAATATCGCATTATTTACGAGTACGAGTTCCGCCGTGGCACTAGTGCTGCGGAAACGACTCGAAGGGTGAATGATGTGTATGGCGGTCATGTTGCAAAAGAAAACACAGTTCGTTTTTGGTTCCAACGTTTTCGTTCTGGAAATTTCGACCTGCAGAACAAGCCCCGTGGACGGCCTGAGACCCAAGTTGATAATGGAGAATTGAAGGCTATTGTGGAAGCGGACCCATCGCAAACCACGTCCGAGTTAGCTGCAGGCTTCGATGTTAGTGATAAAACTGTTTTAATTCACTTGAAGCAAATTGGGAAGATTAAAAAGCTCCACGCCACTGCTGCTTCACGACAACGCCAGACCACACACTGCGCAACAGACGGCTACCAAATTAGAAGAGCTTGAATTGGAATGTCTTAGACATCCTCCGTACTCCCCGGACCTTGCTCCAACAGATTACCATTTTTTTCGCAATTTGGATAACTTTTTGCAAGGGAAAAAATTCAACTCCGATGGGGCAGTCCAAATCGCCTTCAAAGATTTTATTGATTCCCGTCCGACTGGTTTTTTTAGTAAAGGGATCAATGAACTACCTATAAGATGGCAAAAGTGCATTGAAAACAATGGTTCATACTTTGATTAATTAAATATATTATATTAAAAAATATTCGACTTTTTGTTCCTTCCATACAAAACGCCAATTTCATATGTAAGGACCTAATATATTTTCCGTAATGAGCTTCACATAATTCTAAGCAATATTCATTTGATGTATAAACGTTAATAGGATGATTAGATGCGATCAGTACGCTAACCGCTTTGCGCAAGCACAGGCTCTGTAGCGGAGATCCTGTTTTCATTGTCTCAATGGAGTTCCCTGAAATAAAATTTACAGTCACACTCGCTGGGGTTGAACCTGCTTTTGCTTCTGGTAATGGAGTACTTAGATATTGTTTTTCTCCATCCATTTTATTTCTCATTCTGGAAAAGAACTTTCCGCAGTAAGGTTTCGAAAATTTTAGTTAGCGTTCCCGTAAATGTATGGAGCAACTGATTTTTTTTTCGCAATTTCTGGATTGGTTCCATTATAGAAGTTGTTTATATTATAATGATGAGCACAATTAAGAAGGTTACGTTCATTTCAATAACACTTTGTATGTAAGCCATCTTCTCGGCGTTTACTGCCTTCCTATTATGTAGGATTTTATATTCCATCTCCTTCTCTTTCTTCTTCTTCTCTTCTTTCAGTATTTTGGCTGAAATAGTGGTTGATCTCTGGAAATATTTGACGTGGGAGTCCAATGATCTTCTTTGAAAATGGGAAACAGGACTTGATAGTTAACTTCCATGAAACAATCTGGCTATATATTTTTCTTCTCAGAATCTTCTTCTTTATGTATGTATTTATTGTATTGTGTAAATGGTACACCACAGACTACCTATAGTATTTGTCTGTCCTTCCCCTTTTTAACCCATCCAAAGGTTGTCTTTAAAAGATCGCTCTTAGCGATAAGACCGCCCATTGTGTCTCCCATTGTAAAGTTTCTATATTTATGTCTGCAATTTATATGGTGTACATAATAAAGAGTATTCTATTCTATTCTAATCAACACAGTCCAGTAAGCAAAACGTTTAAGATGTCTTTCGAAAAACACCATTAGTTTCTCAGAATCTTTTGTGTTTCTTTATTATAAAAAACATTGTTTTCGTGTTGATGTTCATAAACCGGTTAAAGGTGTACAAAAACGGACCTTGAAATATGATAGAATATTTAATGAAATCAATGAGATGAGTATTCACTTAACTGAATAGACATAATGACTTTTTAATTATTTCTGTAATTACGGCATGCACTCGGTTAATGTATTTAGAAAAATAATTGGAGGGTAATGCCTTGATGATGATTGAAAGATGAAATTAACAGCAATAACCCAACAGTCATCAAACCAGCGAACATGTTTTTATCTCGAAAACCGGGAGGATCCCAAACTAAAAGTACCGTAAGTTGGGGTCATTTTGCGCCTGCCAGTAATACTTTGCTACAAATCCGTACAACATTAAAAATAAAATTTAAAAAAAAGTTTACAACTCTAAGGTTTTATTGATGTCTGAATGCAATCATAAGACGTATTGACATCTTATGATTGCGTTGCGTTGCGTTGCGTTGGAAGTTTCTTTGTTTATGTCTGTAATTTATATGGTGTACACTGTACATAATAAAGAGTATTCTATTCTATTTTTTTTTTATTTTTTTTTTTAAAGTTGTACGGATTTGGAGCAAAGTATTATTGGCAGGCGCAAAATCACCCCAACTTACGTTACCAAAAGTTATATAACGGAGAAGTGCCACATATCTCAAACCCAAAGCATTTATTTCAATTAGACCAATTACAGGCACTTTTGAATTGTCAAGGGGTCGATCAGTCAGAAAGATGAAGCTGGTTGCCCATTCCAGGCGTTTATTTATAAACGATGATTGAAGTTAAGTGACGTTCAAACGTCATAAATCAGTAGTTAACTTTAAGCAACGGTTATGAATAAAGGGGCCAAAGCGTAGCAGGTTCATTTTCACTAAGTACCTAGCTAAAGCGCAATAAATAGGTACACTACCTAATAATTAAGGTACTTCGTTCGGAGTTCTTCTAATAACGATGTAGTTACAACCTGCCAGTTCAAATTATCATTAGAACAACAAACAACAATGATTTCTTTGACTTTTACGACTCGCTCTTAATGATAAGCACATGCTTACTACAAACTAAAAAAAGTTGGCCATTACTTAGTTCATTATTTAATGGAGACAGACGTTTCTTTATTTCATGCCTTGTTTTTTTTTATTCTTTTTTTAAATAGTGTCTGTACTTGACAGAAAACCAAGGTTTTTTTTAATTTTTGTAATGAGTTTGATTATACTTTTCTTATCAGCGACCAGTTCTTAAAAAATCTCTGACTTATAGAATTAGCGATTATGATTATCTTCTTTCAACAATTGCAGTTGATTGAGTAATTTTTTTAATATGCAACAATATTTGTTTACACATTGCAAATGCTAAACGAAATGAACAGCGCAATTGAATCCTGCGAATTCTATATCTCGCCTTGGCAAGATGGTTTCCATCTACCAAGAATTGTAATTTAAATATAGAACAAATTAAACAATACGTCAGGCAATAGGTTCCTTTAATTACATGCAAAATGCCATTGTTATATCAAACCTTAATAACTCTGTTACAAGGCTTATTATTCTGTTTTATCCTATGTGTAACATACAGCGTTATTAATTTCAGTCTGTTGGATATGTACATAGCTTATCTAGGAGACTTTGTTCTGATAAACTGTGCTAACTACCTTTTTTGAATACATATTGTAAAAAAAAACTTTAGTCAATTGCATCTTTCTTTTGATAGTTGCTTTGAGGTCATTGGCTGATAGCATTTTCTAAATATGAGGCCTCCCAATTTTTTACGGGAATTTCTAATTAGAATCTAACTAGCTGCGCCCCGCGGTTTCACCCGCGTAAATGTCGATCCCGTGGGAATATCGGGATAAAAAGTAGCCTATATCTTAATCCAGGGTGTCGGCAACCTCCATACAAAATTTTATCAAAATTGGTCCAGCCGTTTGAGCGTAAAGAAGTAACAAACATATAAACACACACACAAACATACACAATCAAAAACTTTCACCTTTATAATATTAGTGTGATAAGTATTACTAACAGAAGATGAAAGTAGACATACCTATTAAGTAGGTTTTTATAGATGTTCCACAATCCAGAAAACATTCAAAGCTACTTCAGAAATGCTACATGGGCCATGCCTATAATCGGAATTATATAGGCTATTTCTGTTTTTCCTATAATTTTCTCGTTTTTCTATATTATTCCATACTTACTTACCTAATCTACCAACATAAAGACAAATATTTACTTTTTTAAATTTACGAATGGTTAACCTGTTTTATTTTTATTGTAAAACAATAGAATATCGTCTGCTTTTGTGACAGTCTAACATACTCATAAGCACGAAGGGTGAATTTCTCCAATGAAACTGAACGCGATCAGCATCTAAACCGCGTTCAAGAGCTGTCAGTGTCAATATTCCACAACAAGGATTACACTGACAGCTCTTAAACGCGGTTTAGATGTGCTAATCACGTATGCAGGGTCAAATGAAATTAGCTAGCTATACTCTGCAGACGTGATGGGTATTGATATCTAAACACGATCAAAAGAAAAAAAAATTGGGATGCATGAAGAAGCCTCCTCGTGTAGCGCAGTATGTTCCGCCAGTTACTCAACTGAACCGAGCGCTCGGTGTATTCTGGACAGTCACACGCAACACCTTATTTGACTAGCCAATTCTTCCCTTGCGGTGGTAGGGCTAGCACCCGCCTGGTTTGCGACCACCCTCCCACCGGAGTCCGGCGTCAAGCAGCCTGCTGTGTTTCGTCGATGCGTGGGAGTTCCAGTGCCTTAGGCATCTTCTGGGCACGCTCGTTCCATCATAGACCTCATCCATCGCTTTCCATCAGGCGTGATCGAGGTCATTCAGCAATAAAAAAAACGATGTGATGTTTTTTTCTTAGGGGGCAACGACTGCTGGTAGTTTTGTAAACTTGATGTATGAGTTGAGAAAATGTGTTTTATAGTTTTTAAATATCCAAGTCTGGGAAGTTTACTTACACAAAAACAACTGATTTTCTAAACTTTTATTCAAGTAAATATAGGTACCAACAGCGGTCGATGACCCCACATAAAAAAATCATCTAAGGAGTAATTATATTATTTTTTGTTTTATCATGATTATATGTATATCGATACCCATAATAACTGCAGAGTTTTTCTAGGTAATTTAATTTGACCATGTACAGGTAAACTAAATGATTAAATAACACTTTACTCAACTTAAATTAGTATTTTAGATTATTTTTGCTTTATCAACATTATTATATTTTAAACAAACCAATCTAATTATTTACCTAACCTAGTTTACTGTTTCCTTCGTTCTCGATCGTACACAAATATATAGGTACCTAAGGCGGGAACAGAAAACCTTTTTTAAATTACCATTTGTAGGTAATTATGAAAACAATGTAACAACGTCATTTAAGATTAATTGACTACAAATATTTTTTGTTTTTAAAGCTGTAGACGGCAGCAAAGGACGGTGGACCATAGTGACCATAGATGTAAAATTGATCGATATCAGTGGCGAAGGTACCATACAACTCGATTTCCACCGGCTTCCCGTCGAAAATTCAGAACATAGCCATTCTATAGTCAATTTTATCATTGAAATTTTTTTTGCTCCGGCTTACCTCTGTCATAAAACCCTTCGCCACTGATCGATATAGCACTTACGAGTACATACTCGTAAAGTTTTAGGTACTGTGTATTCGTTATTTAGGTACCTACAGTTAAAGAAAGAAAGAAACCCGTTAAAGAATGATACATGTAAATTGATTCAATTTACCTTATTATGTAAATTGAATCAATTGTTTGGAACCAATCATGTTTTTTATTTAAAATACGCAAATTTCACGCCTTTGTCTGAGAATTTAACCTCTCGAATGTCTTAAGTTCCACTGTGGTACAGAAGAAAAAATGCTCCAAGTGTCTTAAGTCGCACAGTGACACTTAAGGGCTTGGTCAGGATTGGTCGCTAAATATCTGAGTTGTGTTGCAAGTAGCAATATGTTCTATATTTATATGAAAGAAATGGTTCATTCACTCTTAATTTTAATATTTTTCAACAGCAGAAACATTATTTTGAACGAACTAAAAAATAAATACATTCATCTGACATTTCACTCACGGCCAACGTCAAAGAGTATAAATTTGTGCGAAACGAACGGAGAAATAAACGATGAATAGAGGCAGCAAACGTTAAGTTTTCTTATAAAAATCTATATAGAATTATTGAAAAATAAGTCTAGATTCCGTATTGAGTAATTGTTTTTCAAAAAGTAATGATTATATAGGCGAAAAAAGTAACGAAAGTTTAGACACGTATTGTGATAAAGTGTGTAGGTTATGTGAATGAATATTATCAAAATGAAAACATATCACGTCACTGCAATGTCAGGTCAGTTTTATTTCACTACGTAGCTGTTTTATTAGATAGGAAAACTAATGAGGATTACGGGAAGGTATCATTTATAATTTGTTATTATCGATTTAACAGTATAATCTTCCTTTTTCTGAAGGCCTACCTAAAGTTATTACTCGTACGTAAAAGCGTTGACATTTACGTAATGTGCGTGTACGGAGCGTCGACACCCGAAAGGACGAGTAATTTAAAAGAACCATCACGGGAAAAAGTAATTATAACATGTTTTTTGCGTTACGTATGTGTTTTGTGCGTGCGTGTTCATCACTTTTTATTATTCTTACTTTCTTTTGTTTTAGTTTTTGTTATTTCGTTTCGGTGAATTCGAGTCAATAAAGTTTGTTTTCAATTATAAATATTGCGTTTCTTGCTACACCGCGGTGACCTAGGGGTCACCTGTTCGATACTCAGATTGGTAAATCTGGCATTTGCTTGTTTATAACGCAACAAGGCAACAGTGAAAGTTCCTTAGCATTAGTGGTTTTACTTGAACGTACCCTTTTTTCAATCGCGCAAGTATTGTAGACTTCGTAATAGCTTTACCACACTGAGGTGCTTTGGTCCATATGACAGTTAGATAGTTTCAACGAAGAACAAGAATATTAAAGTAATCGAATCGCAACCTGTGAAATACTTATTATTGAGTAGTTCCGGTGGCCATCTGTGGTCTTCATCATCAGTTCCACTTCACCAAATGGTGGTTTCCGAGAGAAAATGCACGAGTTATTATAAAAAATACCCAAATCGCTATAGGTGTGCCTATACAATTTGAGGGTTTCCCTCTACATGTTTCCATGGGATCCTCTCATCAGATTCCAACTTGATGACAATGGGTGGTCCCATTGTCATCAAGTTGGAAGTATAACCCTTCAAACATAAAAAAAAAATTGGTCCACAATTGACGGAGAAGTAGGTACATAAAAAAAGTCGAACATTATTATAACCTCCTCACCTTTGGAAGTCGTTTAAAAAAAACATACTAAATCGAACGTAGAACCACCTCCTTTTTAGAAGTCGGTTAAAAAGCTACAGGCTCAGTGGTGCGGGCTAGCTCGAGCAAGGGACCGACCCTTGCTCGAACTAGCCCGCGCGTGCCCGCGCCCGGGACGGGAAACCTGTGGGTGCCCTCTGCCCTACCATTAAATACAGGCACTGTTCAATACAAATTCATGATTGTAAATGCATGCATGTGCTCCCAAGAGTACTTAGTGCATAAACGAGCAAGTAATTAAAAATGATTAAGTACCAATTAATCATCTCAACCGGCAACCGTAACAATTCAGTAGGTACTAACGTTACTACATATTTTTATTGTACCTACATTTTACATTGATAGTTCTTTAGACATAGAAACATGATTTAGCTACTTATGTTAAACGCGATTGTTGCGTAGGTACTGTAATACTAATAAAATATTTTGAATTATCTGTGACACATAGGTTGTTGGAATTTTCTCCGAAACCGTTGATTGTAACGTGGTATTTCCGAAATCTGGGAAGTGGTGAAATGATTACCGAGCGGCTTAACGTACTTTCCGAGGCACGGAGGGATCTTGGTATGTACAGATGGTCACCCATCCACGGGCCAACCGCGGCAAGCGTAGCTTAACCTGATCGATCGACCTGTGCGGCTCATAATACTTAGCCACAAGCACCTCATATCATGTAGATAGGTAGAAACTGAAAATTGGCGGCATCAAGTCAGGCCCACCATACCTGAAAACTGTCTAGACTAAAAACACCTAGGTACATTGGTTGTACAATGTAAACACCATAAAGAGTATATTCAGTACATTGTAACCAAGTCAATGGTCAGTGGGTTGAAATACTCGTTAGATGACGTCATAGGTGACAAGGGACGTAATATTGGTAATATGTAAGTAATGAAGTTTTACTTAGCCAATACAAATATGTAAGGTTTATAAAGGAGAAACCCGGTTCTGGGCCTAGCTGTTCCACGAATCAGATATGTACCAAAAAAATCGTCGGTTTTGCTTGATTAACCCATTTAAATCTTAGCTTCATTAGCAATGGCCAAGTGTAGAAAATAAGTAGATTTCTATTTTATTGTTCTAAACAAGCTTTGTAAACTGTTACAACACTTATTTCATTATATGTCACTAACTTCACAAACGCTGTCATTATATCAATAGAGCGTACCCTACGAATATGATCGATGTAGTGGAAATCGATACCGTTACAAATAATTAAATAATACTCCATTGTGTTAGTGTGATTGTTTTAATAGGTATTAAAATAAATGTAAAATAAAAATCTGGAATCTATTTGGTTGTTAACGTAACCAACATTTAACCGATATAGCAGCTGCTCCCCACATTGGCGACACCCGGCCCCAACCGTCAGGCAGCGCGTTCGCCGATCGGCGGACGCGGCTTCAACCTCTATTATTACCTACTGCTAAATAAGGTCTAGTGGAAATCGATACTGTTACAAATAATTAAATAATACTCCATTGTGTTAGTGTGATTGTTTTAATAGGTATTACTCGTAAAATAAAAATCCGGAATCTAATTGGTTTTTAACGTAAGCAACATTAAAAAATTAAAGAAATATATTATCGATAAAATCGGCTGCACCACGGAATGCACTGATACTGTCAACGTCTGTCAATTGTCATATTTGATATTTGTCAATGTCATTATTGTCATTCGCTTTTCGTATTTTTGCGCAAGTGAATGTGTTTTTCCGTATTTCTCGAGATTTATTATATCATAAGACCTTTGATCGAATACTGGACTCCGAAATTGATTGCCTTCTGACTGACCCTCGCTTGAACATTGGATACCGTACCCTGCCACCCCTGCTGACCTTTGCTGGAAAACCGGATCTGTATTTTGCTCTTTTGACGACGGCCTATAACATCATGAGCCTGTGCATTAATTGCGGAATAGCAACGGACTGCTGCAATACAATAGGAAGGCGAAGATTGGAAGACGAAATGATTCTTTCAATTGTACAGGAATGGGTCGCGCCTCGAACGGTTAGTATCCGATATTTCTATTTAACGTAACGCTTTTGTAATATGTAATTATTAAGTGTAATCAAACTAAATAGTGTTAGCGCTTACGTTTAGTTGTCTGTTGATAGTTGTATTTTATTTTATAAAATGATACCATAATGTGCAACAAATTCATATTCAACATCACCAATCCAGACTAGCGATGTGCGATTCCGAGAGGTTTTAACAATCGAAAGAATTGAATAAAACCTTTCGCCATCGCAATTCGCTAATGCAGACTGAACCTTCATGGTTAATTTCGGCTTATTCCCTCTCTCAGACAGGAGGCCTGTGTCCCTGCAGTGGGAATGTAATAAGGGCGCTTATGTTTACCTAAATATGCCACTCAGATGTTTATTGCTAAACGCTAGTGCTAGACCCTAATAGTCAAATGTTAAATGTTTGCTTCAGGTAAATGAAAATGACTTTATCTGCCAAGCTTGCTGGAATCATGCCATTGCTTTATCTCTTGATGAAAATAGACCAGAAGAGAGTGAACAGACACCTATTGGACACCGACGCGTGTGTATTCACTGTGGACGTTCTCTTCTGAGAAGAGTTCGATGCCATAAACTTAGGACTGGTACAATGAATGACTGGTACGCAGAATACACGAAGTTATAAGAGTATATTTATATGGTATGGTATCTTGGTTGGGCTCGGCACCAGGGCAGTCAATTGCCTCCTGCACAGTTTCTAGATACTGTATTATTATGTTATGATAATCCGAATGAAGAAGGTGATTAATAAAAACATTTAACACAAATGTGTTTTTTATTTTAATATATTATTGCAATCTCAGATTACTGTAATACGAGATTGCTTCAAATCCTAGTATATACAATATTAACAAATGCAAGCCAGTAGTTATGTACTTAAGTGGGCCTTGTCTAATAAACATAGTTTTCAGCTGAGGTTTTAAGTAAGATCAATCAGATAAATCTGAAGTCGCCCCGTAAGCGCTTTTTATATACCTACTTACCTAAAACCTCACCGTGATAAGTACGCTGCAGCATAGCACATGGGCCTTCCAGATTTACGTAGGAAACAAAGCTTCGAAAATATCATTTTAATTTACATAAATAACTCAAATAATAAAAATAACCTAAAATGTAAACATTGTCTGATTTTATCAATTTGGCCATTGCTGGGAGACGTGAAAATTAGGCTCATGAAACCTTACTAAATGCCCTAATTTATGGCCAAATTTCAGCCCTGTAACGCCAGGCCCACGTTTCTATGGAGTTTGGGTTTCTCCTTTGCCAAAGATGTAAACTACAATGCTTGCTCGAAATTGAATAAAATCGATAGGTATACAAGCACATTTATTTTAAGTACTTAATGTTTGATTTCGTCTGAGTAGTTAGCTCGGAGATTTAGACGAAAACAAACATTACTTAAAATAAATGTTCTTCTATATCGATTTTATTCAATTTCGAGCGGCCATTGTTGTTTACATCTTTGGCAAATTTAGAAACGCCGGACTAGACATATGAAATCGATTACGTGTATTGATGTCATATAAAATGACAGTGTTATATGACTTTATGATGCACGATTGTCGGGTTGGTTGAGCTGCGATCAGTGTCAGTCATGCACGGATAACTGTCACATAAAGATCAATTCGTGCCGCGGGCAGTAATTTTTATTGTATTAAACTGGTCGTATATCTGGCCAGTAACATTAGATCTAAAGTCTATTCAAATTCTTGTTTCCAATTGAAGTTATTTCCGCAAAACGGATATCAACTATATATGTCTGTACCTACAACTTAAGTTGATTTCAGAGTGACTATTATTATTGAAAATATCATAATATAAAAATGTTTGGAATATTAGCGCAAACTGAACTGTAATACCTATGTGTTATCGTTAAAGTTTTGTTCCAAAAAAAACATATTTGTTTACATTTTTGGAAATTACTAATAATTTCGCAAACGCAAGGTAACCTAACACATGCAAACTATCGGTACCTATGAGGGCCCAATTATACAGAAAGCAATCAGCGCATCTAAACTGCGTTCAATAAGAAATATTAACACTGACAGCTTTTGAACACGGTTTAGATGTGCTGATCCCGTTCAGTTCCATTGGTCATTCGCCCTACGACGACAATTTGGCTGACGGCCCCTGATTCAATAGTGTCGCATCTGACAGCCTGCAGCTACAACCTAGGACACTTCCGATGGTGTCTGGGTTTATTCTTTTCACATCGCAGCACTTACTGGTGCAGACGATCTATTCTATAAAAATCTCACCGCGAAATTAAGGTGAGGTGAGTTTGCAGTGAGCTGTCAATAGTGTTATAGAGGTATGAGGAACAGAGTGTGAAGTTCACTCATACTCTATAGAAAAGGGAGGATCCTCCGACCAGACGGGTGTTGTGTCTGGCAGGCAACTGCCCGATGATTCATGTCGGGCTGTTGTATCTATGCTAGTTGCGCGGTAAACTCTGCTTGCGAGATGCAGGATTTGCGTGACGTCAGTATGACGCGTTGTTCGCATGTGGCGTTGTAGATACCGCTACAGTGTCAATCCCCAACATGAGGTGAAATGACAGCTCACTTCACGTAAGTTTTCACGTTGAGATCTTTACAGAATAGACCGGACCGGCTGACCCGCAAAATACACTTCAAATCTCATCCAAGTGATTGCACACAACTCGACAACAAGTTTTTCCAAGCACCCTGCCCTGCCAGTCAAGGCCACGATAGGTTAATGTAACATCAATATTTTTCAACTTCTTCCGAAAATTGTTTGTGCTGACGATAATGTTTGTTCAACTGTTCATTGTTCTGGTGGATACAGGTCTTTCTGTATTCCGGTACAGTTACAATGTCGTTTAGGCACTGACTTATACAATACTTGTATATGTTACGGCTATTAGGCGAAGCGCGGCTACACCTAGTTTTAGCCGGGTACAACTAGGTGCAGCATTCTACTTCGACGGAGCCCCACTGGGCGGGGCTCCTATTTTTGTGTAGAGGGCTACTGTAGAGGGTTTAATGTAACCTTACCATTTTTTTTTTATCGTGGAGAAATTTTCATGCATTCTGCACTACCACGGGGAGATAGTGCAGTTATGTGGGACTCTAACCCACTAAAACTCCACGGGGTCCTCCTCTGCCGCTTGCGGCGGGACCTCGGGCACGCGTTAGCCCTCATCAATAAGGGGTATTAAAACACTCATGTGATACTATTATCACACGAGACGAAATACCCCTTATTATAAAACAGTTGCATAAATAAATAATTTTATCGTCTAATTAGTACACGACTGCACGTTTAAAATTGTAATATTTAATGATATTTACGTACTTATTTACGTACTTTGTAACTATATGTACATAAAAAAGCAAATTACTGAGAACCTACGATCAGCGAGCGGCCAGAAAAAATGGCTTAGGTAGCACCTTTTTATTCAGTTAGTAATAATCAAGATAAAATGTCACATTTATCAATAAAAACAAGGGACTCTGCAAAAACAACTGATTAATTAAAAACGATGTTGAACGATGTTTTTTTTTACATTTTGTAATAATAACAACACTGCATCAAATAAATAACTAAACCCCCAATAGATATTGTTCAAATAAATGTACAGACGCCAGCACATCAACCTAACCGAAACTGTCAAGTTTTCCCAAACAACTTTGAACATCTATTAAAGAAATTTGACACATTGTAGTAGGTTGATGTGCTGGCGTCTGTACATAATTACTTCCATCTAAAAACGGAAAAACCTTGCGAATCTAAATCTTGAAAAAACTTTTAATAATTTAATGAATCTTCTTTATAGATCGTATTCTTATTTAATTACACTGCATTCTTATTTTTATTACATCGTGTGTGCTCATGAAAGAACCTATTGATTACCTAATTACCATGAGCAGGAAAACGGAGACTGGCACGTACTAGAACCAGTTAGAAAAAAACTGAACTTAATCATAAGATATGATTCGCTTTACATGAAGGATAGTCTTCGAGATAAGCTTTGTATAAATCATGCCTTCATATGTTATATTAAGTTAGAACAAATGCTTAAAACTCCCGTCAAAGTCCCCTTATCGCCTAAGTTACACCATACAAAATCTTAAACTATAGAGAAAATATTAACATCTTAGAGACCAAAAAGGATTCTCATATCATAAAGTTTGGCAAAGCAAAATGAAGACCATAAAATCAGTCACATTTAACATAATTATTCTGTTTTGTTTAACTGTAATTCTTTTAAAAGCGTTAAACAAATAAATGATTGTTTAACTTAGTAATCTCGGGGAAAGCCTAAGACCAACTACCCTTTCCCAAACGTTAAAAAACCGGCCAAGTGCGAGTCGGACTCGCCCATGAAGGGTTCCGTAGCAGCAAGTAACATAATATAAAAGTTCTTGTAGTTCGTTGTAACTTTGTGAAAGGTAAATTGCGGTTTTCGATTTATGACGTATTAAAAAAAAAACTACTTACTAGATCTCGTTCAAACCAATTTTCGGTGGAAGTTTACATAGTAATGTACATTATATATATTTTTTTAATTTTATCATTCTCTTATTTTAGAAGTTAGAGGGGGGGGGGACACACATTTTACCACTTTGGAAGTGTCTCTCGCGCAAACTATTCAGTTCAGAAAAAAATGATATTAGAAACCTCAATATCATTTTTGAAGACCTATCCATAGATACCCCACACGTACAGGTTTGATGAAAAAAAATTTTTGTAGTTTCAGTTGTAAGTATGGGGAACCCCAAAATTTATTGTTTTTTTCTATTTTTGTGTGAAATCTTACTGCGGTTCACAGAATACATCTACTTACCAAGTTTCAACAGTATAGTTCTTATAGTTTCGGAAAAAAGTGGCTGTGACATACGGACGGACGGACGGACAGACAGACAGACATGACGAATCCATAAGGGTTCCGTTTTTTGCCATTTGGCTACGGAACCCTAAAAAAAGACTATGAACAAACTCTCTTTTCCAAAAAGCGAAAAAACTATTCAGAACATTCTCAACGCTTCATTATCAACCTCATAATATTCCGTTATTGTAAAAAATGATAAACACAAGACAATTGACGAGAACCCCGTTGTATTGGATTCACTGAGCAAAGAGGACACAACCTTAGAGTTAGAGTAACTACTACAGATGTGCTTACACACCGCGACATGGAAATGATGTTTTAATACTATATTCTTATGAAGATGGTGATGAAGGCACAGGTATTGAGAAACTATTGTTGCACGTCAAAAGTAAGAAAAGGCATTAGTTATATGTCCTCACTTCTGGGATTCAGGCCTCATCTCTATGAAAGGGGGAAGAACGTAACTCACCCCTAGCATTGGGCCCTGTAGGAGCCCGTGCCAGTCTGAGCAATCAATACCAACGTAGATTTGCAGCACTTAAAAAAATCTTATTTTGTTTTGTAAACTATACGTCATTCATATAAGAGAACAGAATCTTTTTCTAGACACTGGCGAGCTTAGCACAAGAATTCAGTCAATCATAAAACATCTACATAAAAAAAATCTCAAGAGCACTTATCTCAAAATATTTTATGCAAAAATCGTTCAATACCGTTGCCCTTGAAAAATCCATAAATTATAAAAGTAAAATAAACTTAGCCTAAGAAAATCCCCGAAAGCTATCCTACCACTCAAAATAACAAGGAAAATACAACTTCAACTATCATTCAAATCTTCATTGGCGTCATCATAGATTTAAAATAGGTTCGCGCGCTAAATCTATGGGCGTCATAACTTTTTGTATCTATAGCTTAGTGGCCAGTTTTACACGTTAGAAAAACAGCAAAAAGTTTGTTATTATTATATTTATGCACTGAACAGAACCACGGGTTGAGTACTGGCTGTTTATAAAACAAACAAAAGAAGAGCGATGTTTGGAACCGATGACGTATACCTTCGAGGTCAAGGTTATCGTGTCTTTCGTGTATTCATCAGTGAAAGTTTTTACTCTGTGAGTCACTTCGCTCTGCTTGAATTTCGAATGTTGTTGTTGATAATCTAATCATCTTCGGTACTTCAAAGTTACTGATAACGCTCTTGCCTTGCCTAGTTCGAAAGACCATGACTGTTGAACTTATCTCGGGACTAGAACGATAGAATAGAATGCTTACTCTTTATTAAGTACTTACAAGTTACACCATATAAATTACAAAAAAAAAATAATGTATACATTTTACGTACCTACTATACAGGGTGGTATCGACGCACAACCTCATACCATTGATTCAGCCTACTATGATTCCGAAATTTTTTGTCGAATATTAAAAAAAAAAAAATATTTGTTTGTGTGTCCCTGCCACCCGGATTGTAAAAGGAATATTTAAAGATTATCTTGGGGTTGATTTATAATATCGGGTTTCCAGTAGCACGCTAAGAATAAGTTGTCCCAAACCTGTGACTGGCATGGCCTGATTTGACTTGAAAATCTTGGGCAAGAATACGAGTAAACTAGACTCCATAGTTTGACATGAAAGTCATTCCCATACCTTCACTGGTAACTTTTTGCTTGTAAGTACGGAATAAGACTCAGTTTGGTAATCAGCAATTTACCATGGCTATCAAAACGATTCGTGATGGGCAAATGGGCATAGCCTTTGGGCATTTTAACATTATGTATCGCAATTCGACATTGATTTGAGAGCAAAACTTATTTTATTCATTGCTTAGAATGTATAGCTATAAATACCTTCAGACCAACACAAAGTTAACTAATTACTACGCGATTAAGGACAGTTCCTATAAAAAGAATGACTCCCACAGAAGGAAATAGTGTCAAATATTTATAGACAAATACCACACGTGTAGAAGATGACACACTTACTAAAACAAGTTCTCGTAATAACACTTCTTACTTAACAGCCGATATGTCTATAAATATATTCAGTGTCACACAAGTCTATACTTAAGATTGTAATAGATACTTCAACGATATACCAGGACAAGAGTATATAGCAAACGGAGATTAAACTTGATTCAAGGCAATCAGGCCGTGCCACAGCACTAACATATCGACAACGTTTATGACGTCATCGTGTGGATCCTCCTTCTCTCCTCCTACGTCACGCAGATCCTCATCAATACCCTTCGCCTTTTTAAGACATCTTCATCCTCCTGCCTATATCCAAATTTATTTGGGATCGGCGCAGCATTTCTTCTTGTCTTATTCTTCCATACATCTCTATTAGCCGTCATCTCCGAAATTACTCCCTTTCTAGCCATATCATTCTTTACACAATCCATCTTTGATAAACAATGAAAGCTAAAAATATTCATGCTTTCTTTCAATGTCGCACTTCCATCTACTGAAACAATGGATTAGCCGCCCTCAGCAATTGTGGAGGTTACGGCTACTGTGTTGTCCTGCCTGTGTGACACCGATGGCTCGTCTTAAAGGGAACAAAAGTTTACCTCTATCACCGACGTAACACCCGATAGCATTGGACCTGCCGTTCTGTACACCTTTCCAGGGTAATATACCTATGATGAAGCTTGGTCTCTGTCCGTTATATAATTCATGTTCTATAACTCTGTAGCTTTACGTCATCGAGATCATTTATATCTTCTGGAGCCTCGGATGGTATGCCAATTACGGTGTGGGCCATGCTTTGCTAACAAACTGTTATGTAGATGCAGCTGGTTTGTCGGGGTGACCCCTATTTTTTTATTTAGTAGAGGAAAGTTTATATTAACGGTATAAAGAATCATTAGAATTCATAAAAATTTATAAATTCCTCAGTTTTTCTTGCTATAAACCTGATAAAGTTACACACACGGTTTTTTTATACTGTTTATAGATTACAAGAAACTTTGCTTTACAAAATATAATAGAGTATGTTTTATAACACTTACTCATGACTTCAGTGAAAAACGTGTCCTAGCTACATAATCAACCTTATAATAATAATTTTGTTAAGTATACAGGGTGGCGAACTAGTCAAGGGAGTGATTCTACACGTCATTCTAAACAACTTTCGCTATGAAAGTCAAGCCAAAATTGTAAAAAAAACACTAAATCGCCATCCTGTATACTGCAAGGTGTCAGTCTATGATAGGGACTGGGCCATACTCTACCACACTGGTCCAATGCGGGTTGGTAGACCTCGCATGTCTTCAAATTTGAGTGATTACTATAATGGCTATCTGTCTGCACATTACATTTTTCAACATCATAGGGATTCGATGTATCCACTTAATTGTAAATTATTATCAGTTGATACATTCAACTTTTTCCATATATTAGTGGGAACTGACATTTATGTGAAATGCGAGCAGAGCAATCCGTATTAAATGGATTGAGCATGAGCAAATCGGTGTTGCAAGACTTAGGTGCATCTGCATTCCTGGCTGCAACATGCAATATACCTATATATGTCGGGTTAAAGAGCATAACTGCGTTCGAAATAACACGCAGTCCTGTATAGAGAGAAAGGGCTATCCTTACAAAATTGGTTTATATAAACCAAGGCCAAGTTTCACGATAGTTATTTGGAAGCAGGGCCATTTAGAGAGCAATGGTGGCGTGGTAACGGCCGCAACTATGAAGTTGTAGGTCGTAGGTTCGAACCCAGACGGGCGCTTTAGTTTGTGTAAATTATTTCATCACCACTGCTCTCAAAACGGTTAAGGAAAACATCGTGAGGAAACCCGCATGTCCTAGAAATAAAAATTCGAAGACATGTGATACCTACCAACCCGTACTAGGACCGTGTGGTGGATTACAGCCCACTCCCTCTCGAAGAGAGGAGGCCTGTGTCCCAGCACTGGGAACATTATAGGCTAATTATGCAGCTCTTCGTCGAACGCTTTGAGCTTTAATTAAAATTTTAAACGACTCGACATTCTAATAGAACATTATTGAGAAGGTCAGTGTTGAAGTGAAGGGCACTAATTACATAATCAATAAGAATCAAGTGATGAATTTGAAGTTTATTAGCAAAAACAAAAGAGCATAATGACCTTAGTTTCTTCCTCTCAGAGATTTCTCAGTCATAAGGATGCATTGTTTCAAAACTGGTCAGTTATGTTACATTTCTGGTTTTGCATCTCGTCTCTCCATCAGCCTTGATGGTTGCGGAAACCAAACCTTTTAATAACACGGTAGTCCAGTGGCGTGCATTGGTTTTCAGAATAGGTAGGCACTAGGCCGGGTCTAGTCTAGGCAAACGCGGTCACTAATCAGAAAAAAAAGTGAGGTCAAAAGTGTGGTTATTTGAGTAGAATTTGCGAAGGTCGGGCGTTGTGGTATGCGTGAGACGTACGTATTTTTAATTTTGTCGTATTAACTTGAACGAGTAAAGACCAATGACAATGTGCGAATAGTACGGGAGCCGAGTAGGCCGTCCGGCGACTGCCTACTGCCGCGCGTGTTTGTATGAAGATTTTGTTTTTTGTTACGTATGATAATTTAGTGAGTTTCTTAATTGTGGGGCACAGACACTAAAATGTAATTGACAGGCTTATGTTGATATATCGAGGTAGGCACTGCTTATATGCCTATATGCAATGCACGCCACTTGGTAGTCTATACTAATATAATAACGTTGAAGAGTTTGTTTGAACACTCTAATCTCTGGAACTACCAGGCAGATTAAAAAAAAATCTTTTTGTATTTGATCGCCCAATTTTTGGAAGGTATCATCACGTTACACACTTCTTTTGCCTCGTTTACATTCCTACATCTTGTCATACACGCACGCTGGTTGTTAGTACAGTCAACAGCAAAAGTAGATGATGATTGAGTTTATAACTTTTGGAGTCAAAACTGATCACGAATATAGGTATATGGCAGCTGTACTAGTAGTAAATGTTTGGTATAATTTACAATCACATACTTTTGAATCATTTCGACGCCACACAGTTCTGACACGTGCATTAGTATTGAATTTCTGATTTTCATCATCTACTTTTGCTGTTGACTGTACTACGCACCTGACCCTTTTGAAGAACATCACCAATAAGGTCTCTATATCGCTCATTTGGAGAAACATCGACGTAACGTAACTACCTTTGGCGACGTTCAAAAGTGCCTTTTATGTGCCTATTTGAAATAAATGCTTTGACTTTGTAACTGCTAGGTACTTTACTTTTTCGGGTTCCATACCCAAAGGGTAAAAACGGGACCCTATTACTAAGACTCCACCGTCTGTCTGTCTGTCTGTCACCAGGCTGTATCTCATGAACCGTGATAGCTAGACAATTGAAATTTTTACAGCTGATGTATTTCTTTTGCCGCTATAATAACAAATACTAAAAATAGAATAAAATAAATATTAAAGGGAGCCCCCCTTTAATATTTATTTTATTCTGTTACCATACAACCGACGTGATTTTTTTGCCGTTTTTTGCTCGATATTAATAACGGCAAAAGGTAGACGTTTGAAATATTTACAGAATAGATACTTAGTTGTATATTCACTTTAAAAATAAATTAAAATAAATTGAATTAAGGGGGGCTCCCATACAACAAATGCGATTTTTTTATATATGTAGTGTTAAATAATGTACGATGGTACGGAATCCTTGTGTGCGAGTCCGACTCGCACTTGGCCGGTTTTTTTTACATCTTTTTTTCCTAACGTAAATACCTACGCTTTCTAAGTGCTTTGTCATATTTAACAAATTTTTGGGAAAAATACATTTACGTCGATGTTTCTCCAAATGAGCGATATAGAGAGCTCCTAGAGCGATGGAGTAACAAAAGAAAAGTAATTTTAATAATAGACATTGGTTGGTCTTTTTTTTTCACACCGCCATGATCGGTTTGGCAATGTTGTTACTTGACGTATGAGTTGAGAAAATCTGTTTTCTTTTGTTGAAGTTTAATCAAAAACGAACTGATTTTTAAACTGATATTTCATGAGACTGCACTAACTGCAGGCGATGACCCTACAAAAATATCATAAAAATAATTTCTTTTTTAATTTAACCGACTTTAAAAAAGGAGGTTCCGTATTCGACCCGTATGTATGTATGTATGTCCGCGATTTTCTCAGAAACTAATGAACCGATTTTGATAATTCTTTCATTAATGTGCTCTACATACTAAAACACACTACAAATGTTATTATACTGTACATACTACAAATGTTATTATACTGTAGACGAATTTTTGAACGACCAATTATTATAATGATGCATTTTTTACCTTTTGATAATAATTACTTTGACTATTATTTTTATTGATTTTATTGTATTTGATGTTTTTTCTGTTATTTCTGTTCATGTATTTATAATCTAATGACTCCTAGTATGTCACTTATAAATTTGTATGTCTCAATTATGACAAAACATAGCGCACCCCCCGATTTATTTATGTAAACACCTATGTAAACACCTATGTTTCACAAATAAACGAATTGATTGATTGATTGATTGATACTTTCAGGAAGGTTTTAGTATATAATACATTAGGTAATTATTCTTATGTACGAAGTTATATGCATAAATGTACTGCATCTCCAGAATTTCTATGCGAATTTTGATGATTCTTCTAGTCGGTGTCTTCAATTCTTCAATACACTAGTGTTAATTGAATTTGTGTGGTACAACTAAAAAGTGAAAAATAAAAACTTTTTTACAAAAAAAAACAATCGAAATCAAAAAAAAAAAAAACACTACAAAGTGAAAAATAACTTTAATTTCGGAAGTCGGTGTCATAAACGAAAATGCGGAACCAACGACACCGACTTCAGAAATTAAAGTTATTTTTCACTTCGTAGTGTTTTTTTTTTTAGTCTGTTGTTTTTTTTTTTTTTTTGTAAAAAAGTTTTTTTGTTTTTATCATGTTTAGATATCGATCATCTGCGAAGTTCCGCTAGCTAATTTAATATGACCCTATATATCTCTGGGTTGTCATTTTCTTTGCTACTAACCTAACCAATAATTTGGAACCGTTCTTGATTGGCCTTTAAAAATCTCTTGTAAAAAACCTATTAGAATCAAGAACTTTGATTTGTGGGCAAAAAACAGTTTAGCTGAGCTGAGACGAACATTACTTAAGATCAGTTTTTTATTCAACGTCGCAACTAGATGTAATCTTTTGACATTATAGTTTTATTTCATGTGACGTAGTCCCATTTGAAATCCTACTAATCGCACTATCACACTAATATTATGAAGGCGAAAGTTTGTGTTAGTGTGTGTGTTTGTGTGTTTATATGTTTATTACTTCTTCACGCTCAAACAACTGGACCAATTTTGATAAAATTTTGTATGGAGGTAGCTGACACCCTGGCTTAACATATAGGCTACTTTTTATCCCGATATTCCCACGGGATCAACATTTACGCGGGTGAAACCGCGGGGCGCAGCTAGTATGATAAACGTCGCGAAAGTTTGTCAGGATGGACGGATGGATGGATGTTTGTTACTCTTTCACGAGCAAACTACTGAATAGATTTGGATGAAATTTGGTACACAGATAGTTTATAACCAGGATTACACATAAGATACTTTTTATCCCGATATTCGCACGTAAATGAAACTTATGCGGGTGAAACCGCGAAGCGTTGCTAGTTAATGATAGAACTGGAAAAACCAATGACAATAAAAAGACACCATCTGAGTAAACATTTTCTGGCAACAAGATTAAACATTAAAGCAAAGTATAATAAACTTTATTACAATGTAATTAAAGATAGCAGTACCTCGGGAATCCTGATCTGCGAACATATTGTGTTACAAACGTTTTAATTTAGTATCACACTAAAGGCGAAAGTTTGTGAGGGTGTGTGTGTTTATATGTTTGTTAGTTCTTCACGCTCAAACGGTTGGACCAATTTTGATAAAATTTTGTGTGGAGGAAATGGAGGTAGTTGACACCCTGGATTAACATATAGGTTACTTTTTATCTCCATATTCTCACGGAATCGAAACTTATGCGGGTGACACCGCGCGCGGGACGTAACTGTTTCAGTAAAATTATAATGCGTGCCTGTGCCAGGGTTACTGTGCAGTGTGCACACAGAACAATATATATTTTTATTTCTACTCGTGGCTAAATGATAACAGCCGCACGGGTCGATCGAAAGTTAAGCTACCCTTGCCGCGGTCTTTTCGTGGATGGGTAACCATTAATTACATAACGACACTCCTCCGTGTTAATTAATCCCGACTGTCATTCGTGGATCTTTGATAGTCGTTACGGGTCATCAGAAGCCCGAAAATCTGACAACCAGTATTACCAAGGGGTATCGTATTACCCAGTAACTGGGTTGTGGAGGTCAGATAGGACTTACCAACTGAACTTCGACAAACTTTACTACGACAAGATTTTAATTCGACACTACGGAACTCCGACACGTCTTCATTTCGACAATACTTTAGTCCGACACTACTGTACTCCGATAAAGCGTTTCTTCGACATGACTTAACTAGGAAACGATGCGACTTCGACGACGTGCTACTTCGACAACTATGGTAGTCCGACATGAGTCAATTTCGACATACTCTACTCCGGCATGTTGTACTTCGACAATATCTTACTTCGACGTTGTATATCTGAGCCACGATGCTACTTCGAAATTATTCTGCGACATTAGGGAACAACTAAATTTGTGAAAGATGATATGGCTAGAAAGGGGGTGACTACCGACTACTACAAAAAAAAAATGTATAGTGCTCTTAAATAGAAAAAAAAAATATATTTTTAAAACTATTATAGAGTTAAATAAAGAAAGAACAAAGGAACACAGAAAATGAAAGAACTCGAAATATCTGATATTGTCGAAGTACAGCATGCCGGAGTAGAGTATGTCGAAATTGACTCATGTCGGTCTACCATAGTTGTCGAAGTAGCACGTTGTCGAAGTCGCATCGTTTCCTAGTTAAGTCATGTCGAAGAAACGCTTTATCGGAGTACAGTAGTGTCGGACTTAAGGCATTTCGAACTAAAGTATTGTCGAAATGAAGACGTGTCGGAGTTCCGTAGTGTCGAATTAAAATCTTGTCGTAGTAAAATTTGTCGAAGTTCAGTTGGTAAGTCGTCAGATAGGCAGTCGCTCCATGTAAAATACTGGTATTCAGCTGCATCCAATTAGACTGGAAGCCGACCCCAACATAGTTGGGAAAAGGCTAGGCAGATTTAAACAATTCAAATACAAGGTTAGCCTGCAATAAAATTCGCGATTTAATTTGTATAGAAACGTATCTTGGTCTTTCCGCATTCGTAGACGTCAAAAAGAAGTTAACCTTTTACCTAGATCCCCTTTATTGTCTTAATTTGAATAATAATATTACGTTAGTACGCAGTACTTCTGGACACGGCTCGCATTGTCAGGAGGTTCCTCTCTCTGGAGCCCTGACCGCCGGTAGCTTGGACCCTGTTCCCGATACCGGTGGGCTACTATCTTTTATATTTTAAAATGTTTTTATATATTTTTTATATCCTAATATTTAAAAATGTAATTTATATGTTAATAATGAAATAAAGGAAATACGTTAACTTGTTCTTTGAGGCAGATTTTGAAAATAAAAGCCTACTCGCGTAGCATGACCAATTCTATCTCTATTCTACCAAGAATAGACAAAGGTCTTTCTATCCATCTCGACATCTCTTCTGCCCGAGCACGGGGCGACCGGTAGACTACGTACCTAATACTACTCTGCTTAGGTAGAAATATTTCGACGGTGAAGTGTCAATATTAAATAAAATTTTAGCGATCTTCATTTTTATTGCATACTCGTAGGTAAAATATGAAATATCTCATATTTGAAAAGAGATAAGGTCTTGAATCGACGACGACGTTTCCTACTATTTGTTTAATATAAGTAACTTTTTTATTAAAATATTAAAAACTATAGAAATGAAACGTTTTTTTCGCCTCCTGTAAAATCATGATTTTGTAGTTATTAGATGTAGATACTATACCGTCGATTTATTCTTTCCTTAGCAACGGAGAGCAAAAAATCAAATGTGGATTGTTGTCTAAGTCCAATGTGATGTTAGACTATTTGATACTTGTTGAGAAGAAATTTTTCTACCCTCAGTGTCAAAAGTAGAGAAAAAATTGGTTGTCATGCTTGACTTTGCAGACTTCTGTCGACTGAAGAATAAAAATATTTCTTCTGTTCATCGCCATACTTAAGACGGTAGAAATCTTCTATAATCTGTAATTTTGCCTATTCTTCCGTCGACAAAACCCGTGTCTATGGTGGCCATGCTACGCGTGCTGTAATAGCAATTGATTTTGGTTGTAGCAATATTTCAACCTTGGTCTTTCGTTTATGGAATAGCATCAGAAAGAAAGACATCGCACTTACGAGACACGAAAGTTGTTAAAGGCTTGATAACCGTGGTCGTCGACAATAGGATCAAATTCAAGACAAGGACTTTCCCTCGACTCATTGACTTTCTGATCCACGCCATCTTGTCACATGGTTTCACCACGAACTTGCTAACAAAACTGATTAAAGCAAATGTTTGATTCACATACGATATACAAGTATTTACATATCTGTTTGAATGTGAAATCTAAACGATTTGCATGCACGAACGTGTGTTTAAATCAAATTATACCTGATATTGGCACCTTTCCTAATATGGTTGGCTTGGGAAATCGAGGAATTGATCAGTTGGTTTACTTAATTTTTCAATTACTAATTCATAATACTTTCAATTACGATTATTTGAAAAGTAGTAGCGTTTTAGAATATATAAATAGAATAAAAGTCCTCCGGCTATATGGCGATCAATTTCAACAAAGACCATCGGCACGGGGGATATTATAGTGCACAAGTGCGTGCACTCCCTCTTCCCTCACTCTCATTATCCGATGGAATGGCAATCCGACACGACCGCAGAGATCAGGCGCAGGACCAACGGCTTAGCGTGCTTTCCGAGGCACAGGAGTATCACATCGCCGACTACCAAACCCCAGGCTGTTAGGCTAAGAAATTCCCAATGTAAAAAACCCAATAACACTTTGCTCGACCCGGGAATCGAACCCAGAGCCCCACGCTCAGCAGTAGCACTTGCGATCACGAGACCGGGGCAGTTACAAAACGCGGTTTCCAAAGTACAGAATAGTGGCAAAGTTCACTGACTATATAAATGCAATAATATCGAGTAATTTACATAATGAGGTAACTAAAATTAAACAATCTACTGACCAAGTAACTAATATACAACCTATGCAAAAAAAATCAAGAACATTCGTTCATACGTTTTAAACATGGCGAATCCATGACCTCCACTTTGCATACAAACGAATTTGATCGAAGACTATTTTCTTTGTCTCCAACAATGGCAGTCAGTGGCCCACTTAATGGACGAAGTGAAATAAGGGTCAGTAGAAAGCCGACGATAAACGCCGTGAATATTTTAATGTCCGATCGTTTGTTTACCGTTAAATATTGCTACTAGATCGTCTGGCTCCTCTTCTTTATCATCTTTATCGATTTTGCTCTCTACAGTATCTACTGATAGAGTAGAACCTATTTTGATTATTAAATCATCATTAGCTGTTTCTGTTTGCTGGTTTTAAACCTCCAATCTCTAGTGTACATCGTCCTTATCTCGCAGTGATCTCATATTTCTAGTGTATCTTTTTCGTTTTAGCTATAAAATTAAATCTGTGTCAAGTTTTTCATTACATTAAAGCAGGTTTTTGTATGACCTTATTCTTGCGCATTTCGTTTTCGTTCGTTATTATCCCGTTGTTGTCTACTTGTAAGGAAATCCTAGTATGAATATGGAATTCAATGAGTGTGAAACGTCTATTTAATATTGTTTCCTTTGGGAACCATAGCGTGTAAACTGTCTGTCATCGCACTTTGTAACATATAATTGTGGGAATTGGACTCTTTTGTAAAATACGTAAACCATGGCAAGCGTACCTCATCATCATTAAGGTTGCGCAAATTGTAAATGAAGTGCGTCAACAGAATGACCGTGGAAACAAAAATGAATAAAAGGCAAGGAGTGTTGAGGACGACATACAAGATTGACTCATCTTGAACGCAGTTGAACCTTCAGAATGTTTTTAAATTGCATCGTTAAATAAAGTTTAGTTAACCACCTTCGATATCTCTAAGCCTGAACAGAAAAACAAATTATTCATCATTTACATGGTATAGTCGACAAACGTCAGATTCTAGAAATGTCAGACGAGTTTAAAATGCCAGATTCTACAAACGATGAATAATTCATCAATTTTTTTATGAAAACATGGATAGTAGACTACCACAAACCTCTATGGAAAGAGTCCAAAACCAGTTACCGATACCTAAATACGGTGTAAACCTAATAAACTGTCTTTCCTTCCTTAATTTGTATATACAATTCTATGTATTGTATGTCACAATTTAGGCATCTTTTATTATACACCGTGTTTTAAGTGAAATTTTAATCACCGTTTTCCTCTTAAGGGGTCATTGTACTCATCATTATGAACAACTTTTCTATGGGACCAAAACTGAAATCGCGAAAACAAAATCAGCTGTTCCCTACGGGTCCATATTGGCTCAACTAAAGTTCTTTACCCGAAATTGTTCTTCCTAACGATTTGTAATCCGAATGATCACTCTTCCTAAAATTTTTCATCCTAAAGTTTTCATTCATACTATTTGTAGTGCTACCGGCGATGTTCATAACACTCATGTTTCCGAAAATTGTAATCAATAATATCATTAATGTAAATATTTTAAACTCCTACTGTTTTTTATCATAACGCTTTTATCCCTAAACATAACTACTAATGTAACTAATTTCTATAAGAATAACAGACAATATAAAATCGTTTGATATACCACTCAATAGACATAAAACCTATTTAGTCTAATATGATAAACACTTTTTTTTTTAACCGACTAAAAAAAAGGAGGAGGTTCTCAATTCGTCGGAATCTTTTTTTTTTTTTTTTTATGTATGTTCCCCGATTTCTCGAAGACGCCTGGACCGATTTGGAAAATTTTTCTTTTGTTTGAAAGGGTATACTTCCCAAGTGGTTGCATGATCATCAGGTCAGGATCTGATGATGGGATCCCAGGGAAATCGAGGGCAACCTTCAAATTTTATAGGCACATAGTACCATTTTCATATATTTTCTAAAGCTGTTTAAATATTTGCATCTGATAATCATCATCTCAGGTGGATGAGCTGATGATGGAAGGTACAACTCCTCAACGGCTTGGAGTTAAAAGAAAATTCTTTCAAAATTATTTATAGTAACACTCGTGCATTTGCTCTCGGAAAGCACCATTTGGTGAAGTGGAACTGATGATGAAGACCACAGATGGCCACCGGAACTACTCAATAATATCTCCGTAGTATTTCACGGGTTGCGATTCGATACTTTAACATGGTTGCTAAGCAATTTATGCTCGGCACAATGTGAATGGTGATATGGAGCTGATGGTGGACCAGGAGAACTCTTCAACAATTAACTTCCCTGCATCGGTAAAAGCAATATTTTGTAAAAGGCGATGAGAAAGTTGACACTAGGCTATTGTAATTGAGATAAATTAGAAGCAGACCCATTAAAAAGCGTGAAATAAAAACTTTTTAACAAAAAAAAAACCGACTTCCAAAAAAACACTACAAAGTGAAAAATAACTTTAATTTCGGAAGTCGGTGGCAAAAAACTAAAATACAGATCCAAAGACACCGACTTCCGAAATTAAAGTTATTTTTCACTTTGTAGTGTTTTTTTGGAAGTCGGTTTTTTTTTTTTGTTAAAAAGTTTTTCATCCTATGTCATCCAATGTCGACGGAGCCCCGCTTCGCGGGGCCCCTATTTCTGTGTAAAGGGTTTAAAGTAACCTAACCAAACCGAACCTCGGGGTGCCCTTCGCTCGCCCTTGCATCCTATGTCGACGGAGCCCCGCTTCGCGGGGCCCCTATTTCTGTGTAAAGGGTTTAAAGTAACCTAACCAAACCGAACCTCGGGGTGCCCTTCGCTCGCCCTTGCATCCTATGTCGACGGAGCCCCGCTTCGCGGGGCCCCTATTTCGGTGTAAAGGGTTTAAAGTAACCTAACCAAACCGAACCTCGGGGTGCCCTTCGCTCGCCCTTGCATCCTATGTCGAAGGAGCCCCGCTTCGCGGGGCCCCTATTTCTGTGTAAAGGGTTTAAAGTAACCTAACCAAACCGAACCTCGGGGTGCCCTTCGCTCGCCCTTGCATCCTATGTCGACGGAGCCCCGCTTCGCGGGGCCCCTATTTGTGTGTAAAGGGTTTAAAGTATCCTAACCAAACCGAACCTCGGGGTGCCCTTCGCTCGCCCTTGCATCCTATGTCGACGGAGCCCCGCTTCGCGGGGCCCCTATTTCTGTGTAAAGGGTTTAAAGTAACCTAACCAAACCGAACCTCGGGGTGCCCTTCGCTCGCCCTTGCATCCTATGTCGACGATCTAAACAAAAAATATATGACTTTGAATAATAGTGTAAAAGATGGTTATGTTGAGAAAATATAGGAAAACAAATAAAAGTATAATAGATGTTTATTGCTACTGACATTATGAAGTTGAATGATTCGGAATTATGAACATTAGAGACAGAGTAGTTAGGAATTGTGATTGTTAGGATGAAAAATATTAGGAAGAACATTTTCGGATTTCCAATTATCGGAGTTGAAAATTTAGGTGAACTTTGGCGCACCCGTTCCCTACATTTTGACGAGTTAGGTATGCGAACATGAATGTAGGCAACAGCAGATTTTATTTTCACGATTTCAGGTTTGCTCCCATAGTAAAAGTTGTTCATAATGATGAGTACAATGACCCATTAAAAGGAAAACGGTGATTAAAACACGGTGTATTATAATTTTTTCAACGAAATGTAAAACCAGAATTACTCATAATTTCACCCTATTCCATATATTACCTACTCATAATTTCACCTTATTCCATATAAGTCTGTCGGTGTAACCATCACCAACTACTAAGAATGTTTGGCTTATCTTTATTAAATAGATAATATTTTTATAGAAAAGGAAAAGGTAGTAAAGGTATGTGAATTGTTTAAAATTTTCCGACCGCTTTAACGACTTCTAGTTATTTAATCTCGGGTTATTTGCGTAAAACACTTAGGCCTGAGTTCACCAACATTCTAACCACGGGTTGGGTACTTAAACAGTTCGTTTATGTCAAATTTCCTAAGGAAATTTTAAACATAGAACTGATTAATTATTTAATCAGTTGATTTAAATGTTGGTGAACACAAGGCTTACAGTAGCAATGGCTTTAATTTTGACAGTTCAGCAACATTCATTGCGTTATTTACGTTGTTGAGCAGACAATTTTTTCCAACATATGAAGCAATGGATTAGCAATACCCAAATGTCCCTTCTTTGGTATTGTTCGTCGAATCGTTGAGCTCCTGAAGTTCTGAGTTGAGCTGCACGATTTTTGACAAATGCGTGCACTGACTGGACAGGTCCGCTCAATCTGTGTTCTTTCCTCAAAAGACCATTTCAGACACCAATCTACATGGTCTTCAAATGATCTGACCAAGATTTTGTATGGTCTTTAAAAGAGACTGTGACCTATGAGTTTGTATCGGCCTTTCTTCTCAGAGTAGTCAGATAGGAAACGCTGACCTCATATAGCTTAAAAAAAAATATGTTTGACGTGTAAGTAAAAGTGTTTGTACAAATCTACTTACAGAAAATAATTCATTTATCATTTAAGGTGAATGGGTAGTTGTAGCCCGCGAAATTCAATTTTTCTTACGTTTTTTGCAATTATCAGGTCAGTGTCAGGTTGTATCTTGATCAAAATATGATTCGCGACTATAACCGGTATGTATTTACAGAATTATAATAATTAGAATCATTAATACATCTTTCTAAGTTAGATTTCTACCGTTAAGAACAAATCTCGTATGGAAAAGTGTTTGTGGTATTAATGATTCTAATGACTATGATTCTGTAAATATATGCCTATTATAGTCGCGAATCATATTTGGATCAAGATACAACCTGACACTGATCTGCAAATTGCAAAAAACTTAAGAAAAATTGAATTTCGCGGGCTACAACTACCCATTCACCTTAAGGCGCAGATATACGACTTCTAATGATTTTAAATTCAACATCACGTCTAATCGACCGGACTGATTTCTTTGAAAAAAATAAATGTTATACTAGACCATTTGCTTCGTAATTTGATATGTGAATATTTGCAATTATATTTTTTTAACATAGTGTAATTAATTTGTAAAGTAATGTCTACCGCGGACATAAAAACGATAATCACGCAAACACTATCGGGTGTATTTTCATAAAACTTTCACCATCTAAAAGACAATTTAATTCCCCGAATTTTAGTATACGGTTTTTATTTGTTTGGTGTTTGAGAGTTTTTGTAAATAGATAATTGCTTCATATTTGCAATAAATTACCACGGTTGTGTCATCGCGCTTCTCTTTCTTTTCTATGCAGTCCGACAGTGACCGCGCTTTAGGTCGTGTAGTCGCCTTAATATGCTTCAATATGATTCAGATTGTGATTTAAAGTGTGTTACGCAATTAGTGTGTCGTCTGCCAGTTGTCTGGTTTCAATGTAAGTAGGTACAGACGCCAGCACCTCAAGCTACCCCAATCTGTCAAATTCCTTTGATAGATTTTCAACTTTACTGCAAAGTTATAAGGTTCATATTCAATTGAGAAAATTTGACAGATTGTAGTAGGTTGATGTGCTGGCGTCTGTACATATTGTTGAATAGTTTTATCAGAAACAGAGAGAAATACTGTGTAGTGGGAAGTATGATTTTTCCCTCACAATGTTATCTTCTCACGTTTTTATAATTATGCATCTTATACAAGGACATGTCTGTTTACAGACTTGATTAAAAATAAATCAACGGGCTCCCTGTTTTCCGGTATCGCGGTTACTACGCAATAAGGATCTGTCTATTTCAACTCAAATTAGCTTTTCCATCATCATAATCTGCCTAGCCTTTTCCCAACTATGCTGGGGTCGGCTTCCAGTCTAAACAGATGCAGCTGAATTTTACATGCAGCGACTGCCTATCTGACCTCCACAACCCAGTTACTGGGTAATACGGTACCCCTTGGTAAGCCTGGTTGTCAGACTTTCGGGCTGCTGACGACCCGTAACGACTGTCAAAGATCCACGAATGATAGCCGGGACCAACGGCTTTAATGTGCTTTCCGAGGCACGGAAATCTAATTAGCTCTTCCATAATCTTAAAATTGTGCCTTGCTCTACCTATTAAAAGGAGAATGGGCGTTATTATATGAGGTGCGTCCCAACCCTTGTAACAAGTTGCGACTAGTATAAACATGTTCATTTAGGCTTTTTTATGAATAAATAATCCAAGTTGTTATTACAATTGCGTGCAGGTCAAAAGTAATCGGGCTTCAAGTGAAAAAAAGGTTTTTGTATTAAATATTGCTTTAGGTAATAGGTAATACAGGCTGGTGTCCGCAACTCCACGTCAATGCGCGTATTTTGCGTACTAAATAATGCTTTAATCATAATATCAATCAATACTTTTTTACATTTTGTGTTACATATCCACATAATTATTACATTTATAATAATTTTACATTAATCACAGGCAGTAACAGTTACTTTTAGTCAGTTATTAATAAACGCACATTAGAAAATACATAAACAAAAAAAAAATGATACAATTATCAGTTATCACTGAATAATTCCCTTATGTAGGAGTATGCCTTAAACAAATGCACATTGTACACATATTAGTACTTGTGATATAATAATAGATTAATTAAGTAGTCTATATATTCTATCGAAAATAAAGAAATGAACACCTAACTTAACACAAACTAAAATATAGAGTCGAAAAATTCATCCGCATCGCTGACCCGGAACAACTACCTGTAGGCAATACAAATATTTGTTCCGTGCAGGAATCAAACCCGCGACACGCAGCGCAGTAGTCGATCGCTCAGCCACTGCGCCATTTATAATATAAGTATGGAAGTATAATGTCTCCCCAGTTACCTTAAGCAACCGATTGATTCATTGTTTCGTTGCGACGGCGACGTGAAAAAAGCACAAACATAGTTCAGAAGCAAACAAGCACATAACAGACCTGTTCTATTCTCATATGCTCTGAAATATATTCAGCAAAATGCGGTCTTGCTTCTAATATAGTTCTTGAAACTACATGTCGCACTCGCTGTCGAGTCAAAGACCTAGCACAGGTGACACACAAATGTTCCATAGCTCGTAATCGTAACAAACCAATCAAAAAACAATATCAAGTCCACAAAGTAAGCCGATGTCGATAGTTGCAAACGTAGAAACACCAGACGTCCTTTAGGAATGCGTAAGTCGTCAGTAAATAAACAGAGGAGCAACAATTTAAAATACGGTAGTACAGCACAGCTATAAAAAACTGAAAGCATAAGTGCATATATACCACTAGATAAATAATGGCATCTAGAAGCACCATAAATCAATGAAATTACGAATCGCTGACACAACTGACTTTTATTTTGACATGTAAAAAGAGTAAAAAACTATAAATATAAAAAAGATAAAAACCTTAATAAAATAAAACTCATAAATATATATACTTATTACAAAAAGTTGCAACAACCATGCAACAACCGACAACCATCTCTTTCCAACATATAGCCTGTCTCTTAAAATATTTTTCGCTGCTCCTGCGCTTACAATAAAAAAAACAATGGCAGTGCGCGGCGCAGGGTAGTAGAGGTGGTGCTGGGGGGTGTTGAGTCAGAGTAGGAGTAGGTAGTTATAAATAGCTTTAGTCCTTTTGTCATTAAAAGACTAATTAATTAAGTTGTATTTAATATTTTATTAAATAAATGAAACTACTATAACACTTTCCCTGCACGAGATACAGAGTTATGCCCATACAAAAAAAAATAACACTCACTGAGATCTTCCATATGATATAGGTAGAAACATGTTACAACACTTGGGACGAAACCGCCCATTCTTCTTTGAGCTACTGAGATATTGCATTAACTACCAACATGACTGCGACTTGTTTTCGTCTATCATAGTAATTCGACTCCGTATTTTCCTAGACAATGACGGTAGACTTCAATGTATCCACGTGTATCCTGTGTAAGTACTATGTAAATATGACAATTTGATAACAATGCCGTTCGGTCCGAGAACGCAAACTGTCGGAAATTATCGTAGGTTGAATTACAGCTAATCGGCCGGCCTTCGTTCATTAATGAGCTGTCATCATTCAGTTCTCGGGCGGTCACGTTTCTGCAGCTATGTGTACACAAACATACGCACATCGCTTCGTCACGGTTATGAGCAGTAAAGATGAGACATTAAAAATGTATAATTTGGGATCGACATAAAAAATGCTTTTATTCATTATCACGTGTTACTTCGTCATGTTATTGGTGTTACTTGACTACTGTGGGAATAAAACAGGTTTAACCTCTCTGCTCGACAAAATTTTGACATTTGACACACCAGCTGACTCGACGGGGTGTTGCGAATTACGTCATGATAATCACAAATTTACTTTAACTTTCAGCATTCGAATTTATTAAGAAAACTGTGTTACCGCGCCTATTTTGTAAAATAAGTTTGTGGCAAATATCTCTAACTATATGCTGAGGTCGGTAAAACCGCGTCATTCTACTGTGAAAGTTGTATAAAATAGATATTACTACACCTATCCAAAAGGTAGACACCTCAAAATCGCTGAAAATATGTACATAAACCATCTAATCTCATGATGAAAATATGCAAAAGGGAAAAATAAAGATATTGTCATTCTCTCTGCATTCTTACTTTTACCATTTTTCATACATAAACTACATAAAAAACATGATCAAATCTTGATAAAAATTACTATAAATTGTGTTTGTGTGTGTTGCGACGTGACACCTCTTAGTGCTGACCATCCACCCAATTTTCTTATTCCGATTCAAAAATGTCATAAAGCCTAATCGATAATCGGTATTTAAAAAAAATAAAAAAAATTGTAGAGACTGAATAAAAACTCTTTGGTATATTTTATCATGAATTAATAGTTTTTTGAAATATAATCATTTTAATAAGTACAAACACGTACAGTGTGGATAGGGATGTAACTTTTTATGGTTCCCTACGTCCGAATGAAAAAACGGAACCCTTATAGGATCACTCGTCTGTCTGTCTATAGGTTTGTTACAATCGATTTGTTTCGAATCTACTGGACCAATTAAGTTGAAATTTGGTACACATATAAATTTCTGTGACTCAAATACGGACGTGTAACATGAATAAATTAATAATGAATATGGGGTCACTTTTTGGGGTCACATTAGATAAAAAAATACCATTATTATAGTTTCAAACTCAAATGGGTCCCGCCTGCTTCCAAATTTTATTTAATTTAAAATGGGCTTGTTTTTAGCTTTTCAGTTAGTTTTAGTACAGTCCGCTTCAAAGTAAGGGAACCCCTTTTGGGAATGACATTAAACCCATTTAAGTTTTTTGTAACGTATTGTATATGGCGTGTTGGTCTAGTGGTTAAGACAGCGGCTTAACAATTCGATGGTCTCGAGTTCAAATCCTCGGACGAGAAGTTCTTTTTTTGTTTTTTTTTTTGTTTTTTTTTTTGTTTCTTTTATAGGTTATTATGTGATTTTTGTTAATTATTATTTAAGAAATCAAACGTTGAAGTAGGTATGAGGTTTGTAAGAAAATCTAGGCATGTTGCATAAACAATATTCATTTATTTCTCTAATTACATTTCTAGGACTTCATGGAATCCACTTCACGGTTGAATATACAGTTTTCTATGTGTGTTAAATTGGGGTTATTTACTTAGAATATTAACTAAACACAAAATAGATACCCTGGGTGAGGTTTAGAACGTTTAACATTAGATAACGGTTCATTTATAGATTTTTCTAGAAACAACTACAATAGGTAATATTTATTCATTTAAAGTTGTGAAAACATTATTTTTTTATACTTTGTATGATCTTATCGGAAAAAAAGATTAAAAAATTAAATGTTGTCATTTGTGCCTGTGAATTACAGAGGAAGAACCAACATGCTAAACTATAAAAGTATAGCAATATACATCTTTCTCTTTTATCACATTTTCTGATAACCCTTATTTAACACAACATTAGAAATTATAAAAATATGTGAGGTCAGATGGTGCATCACACATTACCTACAAGACTATTTGTAAACAAAAGTATTTTAGTAGGATTGATAATAATAAAGGTTGTTTATTTTTGATTAACTACGAATTAATGATCCCACAAATATTGGGAATCATTAACACTTGCTCATACGTTCCAATGTAATTTTATCAGATCAGTTACACAATAAATCTGCCGAGTAAATTGCCTATTAATAACGGAGAGGATGGCCGTCACTGTCTATCACTTCTTGAAGTCACACTTGAACGCGTAGTTTTGAAGGGTGTCACTGAGTGAACTTCCACAATATTACGGTGTCGCCCCGATTCATTAGTGTAAACAATTATTGAGCGAGGGCCTTGGCGATCACATTTCACATCACCAGTCGCATGATACCTTTGTATCCATCTACGAACTGTTTTTCTCTGGAACGAAAATAATAATATTAGGAATACATAAAAAAATCCAACTTGTCAGTAATAATGCAACATGATTGCAACAATAAATACATATATGTGTATAACGTAAATCTTACCGTTATGCCCATATCTCGTTCTTTATGCTTTGTTCCTGTTCCCAGAGAACAACAATTTTAGAGTCCGCGTATCACTGGTCAGTTTCCCTCAGTCGTCAGTTTATTTAATTCCAGCCTTCAAAAAGTTATTAATCGAACAATACTATCGGTTAATATAATCAACTGTTCAAAAACTTAATAAATCGGATAATATTTCGACGAAGATAATTACGCACAAGCGGATCGACACGAAAACGAAACGATTTGATAAGTAATTATACCCTCAATCACAGTTTAGTAAATAAGGCGAAGAAGAATTCTAAATTAAAATTACGGTAGGTAGGGCAACAATCGGAATCAAGCACATTCTATTCAACCAAACAAGAAATCTATGCAAATTTCAACCTTATAATTTAGTTAATTGAGGAGTTACGAATTGCATTTTGTAAAACAAGACGGTAAGGTGTTAGTATTTATAATACGTGGTGGACGTTGAAATTTAAACCTTAATATCTAGAAGATTAGACCGTTATCAACCTTGTTCGATAAAAGGAGTAAAGCTATTCAAATTTTCGTTAAGATGGCTAACTGATTCAATAGTCTAGTGGTATAAGGCGCGGTCTACGTGATCGGCTGGCGCCTGGTGATGCGGGTTCGTATCCTCAATCGCACATAAAGTGTCTTTTTGTAAGTTAAGTTATTCTTGGGATACGGTTCGGGCAAAAAGCCGAAAAAATACCATATTATAATTATTTAAAAACTTGCAAATAATATTTGAGTGGGATCGGTGGATGCTCGGGCAGAGATGGATGCGGCGCGCGGCAGCGGGGGAGGGAGCTGCTCGAGGCCAGAGCCACGTGACGCGCCCGCCGTCGCTCGAGCGACGAGCGACAGCGGGCTCGAGCGCGCTCGGGCGATAATCTTTAAAGTCTTGAGGGGTTCCTTTTCTCTGAAGCTGATCGTACAAGGATGCAGTCGGTTTTTTTAATTTTTCTAATTACTTTTTTTATTTCCAACTTTATAGTTTACAAATGTGAAAGATGTGTTTCGCAGACGATTTAGTTCTTAATACGTGTTTTTTACGATTTGTCACTTTGAACTATTTTTAACCATATAAGTTGTATATATTTTTGTAATCACCTTTTAAAACTCTTTATTTTGATACTCCACTCGATAGGTATTGAGAAAAAAAATGATTGAAGGCATAATATGGCGCCAAAAATCCTCCATTTTGTTTTTTTCTATTTTGATATGCCCAGTGTCACTCTCACAGTAAATACGAATCTAACGACACCTCTCAAGCTAAAATCTATCGAGCCGTTCAGGCCGCAGAGCATGCCAAACAATTATACATACTTACATACTCTCGAAAAACATAACCCTCCTTCTGGTGCAGTCGGGTAAATAGTAGATTGTTTTACAAGGGTCGAAAGGAATCTATTCCCATACGAGGTATTTAGACTATAGTCCGAGTAGGAATTGATGACATTCACCCGTGTTAAATACTCTACTTTTCATTTCGAATATAAGGAAAGTAAAAAATAGTGTTTTTTTTTAAATATTTATTGATAAGAATAACATGAATAATAGGTACCTATTTAAAATTAATTGAAATATTAGAACAATTTGTGTGCTATTTTAAATATGGAACACACCGCGTCACTGCCGCGGGCCGTCCCGCTTGATAGGTATTTTTTTTCACACTGGCTGTTTATACACTCACAAGACCGCAACATTTTTTCTTAATTATGTAAAAATTTCGTAGCTGACTACATCCAACCAATTTAGTTCTATTTTTTAATTCATTCCCGACCTAGAGAGGGATGCAATTACTATGAGTCTTTCCCGCCTTAAGGTGGGAAGCAACGTCTTCCACCCGCTATTCGGATCAAACAAATACTACTTTACGAGTATGAGAAATGAAAAAGCTTTGCTTACTGTAAGTACCGTGTGATATATCAAATGAAAGGGTTTGTCGTGAGGGTCACAAACATATTTTTTAATAACTAAAAAAAAGTTATTTAAAAACAATATAATCTGAAACCACAGCCTAAAATAAAAAAAAAAACTACAAAATATAGTTCTGTGATTATTCTAGATTCCAAGAGATCCTATCAGACGTCTTAAAATAATATAGCAAATCTCTCATTCTATACTGCGTACATACTTACATTTGGTCACAGTCAAAATATGTTCGGGACGTTATATTTAATTTAAAGTTGGTATTTTTAAATGTTATGCTTAAAACACTTGTTATAAGAAGTTGGTTAAAAATAAGATTTTTGGCATTTTCAATCTCAATAGTAAGAAATGCTCAAGATGTTATTCCCCATAAGAAAACAGTAGGACTTTTCTTTTCTGGCTGGCACTTTAATTTTTGAGTAGGTAGGTACCTTATGAATGATGGGTTTATGAAAAACAAACTTATTTTTGCAGTCGATCAAATTAATGATGATGTACAGACGCCAGCACATCAACCTACACCAAACTGTCACATTTTCCCAATCAACTTTGAACCTTATGTTTTAGTGATAAAGTTGAAAATCTATTAAAGAAATTTGACAGATTGTAGTAGGTTGATGTGCTGGCGTCTGTACATTGTGCATGCGTGAATATTCAACCCTAACGGAACCTTTCACTGTGCGTGGTCCGACATAAACATGGAAAGATTTTTTTTTAATTTCGTTGGGAAACTACCACAAAAACAAACAATTAGGTACCTTTACTCAAGTAAATTAATAGAAACAAAAACTACCAAGCTCATAAAACTAACAACACATATTAAAATGTAAAGTGATTGCGGAATACGCAATTTATACAATTAATTTATCATCATTCCCAAACTTCTGCTCAGCCTACCTAAAAAATGTATACTGGGCATTCTGTAGCAAACTATTAGAAAAGTATCAAAAAGAAATACTTAATTGTAAAATACATAAAAATAATTTTATACGGCGAGCGCATTCGAAGATAAATTCAAATATAGAAACAATTTCGGCGCGAAATTCAATAAATGACTATCTATGGTCTAAGGTCCTCAGTGTTATTGACTCAGTTCAATTGATTGTCCAAAAAACTATTAAAATTACATTGGAAAAGCATAAATCATTATTATAAGCAATGCTTATTGTATTTAATGCTTAAAATAATTTTATTTCAATTTCTGAGTATCGATTTCCGATATTCGACATATTAATTACCCGAGTCAATCGAAATTTAAAAAAAAAATCGTTTTGCATAATCGCTTTCGCACATCATTACGATAAAAAAAACAATCATAGACGGCGATTTTGAACACAAATTGAGTAGTGGTAATGAATAATACGTGTTATTCGACCTGTGTTTCAATATTACGTTAAGATTTGGGCATTTTCGTGTTGTTAATAACATTTACAATAATATTTGTCACATTTTAAATCTTATCTACTTGTGTGTGTGTGATATTTGTGAAAAGTAAAAATGTAAACACGCACGATTGGCGCGAAACTTCGACATTAGATATCAAAATACTTCATTACCACTACTTATTTTAACTTGAACAACGGATGAATTCGTCAAATAATTAAATTATGTATTATTCACTGCCCCTGTGGTGGAGTTTGGATGTTCGAAATCCCCAATTTTTATGTTTTTTAGCCTCGACCACCACTGTCAACAAAATGGCGATTATCGCATTTACAGACTTGAATTTTATAAAGGTAAAGTAATAAGCTTGCGCGCTAAATATGAAATATTTAATGGCGTTAACATATGAGTTTTTTATCCAACTCTCTTAATTAACGCACATTCATAAGATTTGATGGGTAGCTTAATAAATATTTACATAATCAATGTAGGGTGTCGTATGTCGTAATTCTTGGGTCCTAAAGGGGTCATTACCGAGCCGGCGGAGGTTTGTGTGTTCGGGTCCTAAAGGGGGCGCTACCGAACTACCTATACGGTTAATGGATTATTCCACTTTGCCCCACCGGCCGCCCCACTGATGGGGCAAAGTGGAATGCCTAAAATTTTGCGGTGGAATCGGCCCCAATCCAAATTTTTTTTCGGTAAATGTCCATAAGGATACCGTCGTCAAATATTGTTTTCCTGTTACTCAGACGTCAGCGATAGCAGTTTTCCTTTTTTTTTTTCATTTTTACGGTACAATCTGACCGGTGAATCAAAGAAATTACCTTGTAATAAATTAACGTTTTGAGAAAGCATAAAGAAAATTATTTTATACGCCGGAAATTAGACCATTATTACCAATCACCCGTACGAATAAACGTCACTTGCAAAACCCAGTACCTACCTACGAAAATAATAACCCAAATTATTCGCTAAACCGACCGCATTTCCTTTAATTATGAACATTATTACGTTCAAAATAGAGACGTTAATAGTAATAGTTTATGGCGTACACGGAACGTAACCAGGTACCATGAAATATGACGTAGTCATTACATAAGCGACATCTAATGAGGATGGTGGATAACCTCTGTCGAGAAAAATTATGTTGCAATGTTGTGGTACAAGTCATGTACTTGTGATTTGAAATTCGGAAATTATGAAAGCCTTGAAAATCAGCAGACTTGACAATGCCACTGTGTGTTTTAAATTCGGCACCCTAATTGCGCAACACACTATCAATCATAACGTGAATCATTTTGAAGGATATTCGTAATCCATTGCTTCATATGTTCGAAAAATGTGTCTGCTCAACAACGCAAATAATGCAATGTATGTTGTTGATCTGTCAAAATCACAGTAAAGGCAAAAGTTTGTGAGTGTCTGAAGGGTATGTTTATATGTTGGTTACTTCTTCAATCTCAAACGGCTGGACCAATTTTATATGGATGTAGCTGACACCCTTTTTTTTTTCGCTGAGAAATGTATTATGCATCCGCGCTCGTGGGGGACGAGACGGGGTATGTGGGACTCCTGTCGGAATAACACCGACAGTATACCCACTAAAACTCAGCGGTGTTCCCGCATCGCCGTAATGGGAGGGCCATGGGAAACCGGCTCAGCTTTTACTTCCACAACCCTCCCGGCGCATGCCCGCCTAGCTGGCGGGCCCCGCATGCCCCCCAGGCTGGGGGGCTACGGGAATGGCCGGGAACACCTGGCCATTCCCGTCCAACACTGATGGAGGCCTGTGCAATACAGGCAAAGGAGCCCCCGCACCTGTTGCCTGCTGGCCTCCATCTGGGAGGAGTCGGAGATGACTGTCAAACTGACGTCTTCTTCGACCCCTCCTCCACCTTCGGAGCGGCGCCGCGTGAGGATCTTCCTCCCGCGCGCGCTCCGCCGCCTCCTTCTGGGACATGACGTGCTCGCAGAAGCTGACACCCTGGATTAACATATAGGCTACTTTTTACCCCGATATTCCCACGGGATCGACACTTATGCGGATGAAACCGCGGGGCGCAGCTATACCATATCAATACCACCAAAATGCAATTTCCCCGCAAGTCTATTACGCTTTTGCTGTGTGGATTCTTGGGATAGTCTTTGTCCTGATAATCAAAAGGATCTCTTGACTGTACCAATAATGTTATTGATATTGCGGTCGGTGGAGATTTAATCTAGTCGAGTTCTACGTATATTACTGTGTTTGATTATGATGTCATTATTGACATACCTAGGTCTTACAAGATTGAAGGTAAACACATCTTATCTTGTGTTTTTTTCCTCGTTATGCACTATTTCGTATGATACTATGTATTTCTTATCTTTTTGTGAGTTAGTTTACATACCTAAGCATAATCACACTAATATTATAAAGGCGAAAGTTTGTGAGTGTGTGTGTGTGTATGTGCGTGTGTTTATATGTTTGTTACATCTTCACGCTCAAACGGCTGAACCGATTTAGATGAAATTTGGTATAGAGATAGCTTGAGTCCCGGGAAAGGACATAGGAAACTTTTTATCCCGATATTCCCACGGGATCGACATTTAAGCGGGTGAAACCGCGGGGCGCAGCTAGTCGTTCTATAATTTTCCAACTTCTGGGACTCAGACCTTACCCTCTCGGTGAGAGGGAATGGGCCGTAATCCATCACGCAGGCCCAGTGCGGGTTGGAAGATGTCACATGTCTTAGAATTTTCTAGGACATACCGGTTTCCTCACTATAATTCTTCATAATTATTGATTTTCCATAGATGGTTTGGCTAGTAGACAATTATATTTTTTTTTTGTTTTGACGTTTTGTTATTCAATCCACCATTGAAAACATTCAGTTTACAACTTAATTGCTTTATTGTAGGTAGACCGGATGGATAAATTCATTTGATGTGTATCTACTTTTGATCTGCGGATAATGATCGCAATGATTTTGTTAAAGGGCAATGGATAATGAATCCATCTGAGTTAGACAGGTTTTAGTGCAGGTTGCTCCAGTAGGGGTTCGTAGATCATTGTATTTTTCGCTTTGTAGTTTAGCCTCATGCAAATCATGGTACCGTTACCTGGATATACAGGTCCAAATTTAATAAGCTAGCAAAGCTCCGTGAACGTGATGGGTATCGATATTTAAACACGATAAATAGTAGATTGTACAACTAAGGCATAAAAGAAGCTATTTTACCCCGAGACGTTTATATCCACCCGAGCCGCAGGCGAGGGTGGATAGTTAAGTCGAGGGGTAAAATGGCTCGTTTATGCCTGAGTTATACACTCTGCTTTTCACTTCGATTGCGAGAAAATGAAACAGGCATAAAGTATACAGTACATAATTAATCAAAAATGTTGCAAAGCATAGCTAATTCCCGCCACCACAGATAATACCGCCACGAAACTTTTTAAAAGTTTTTTTTTTTTATTTCAACATTTGTCATACGACTTGGGTACTTCATACTGCCAAGTCATAAAAACGTTTCTTTGCGTTTTTAAATAATAAATGACAACTATTTTACCTGATTTTATTAAATTAACGATAGAAAACACGGAAGTGGTATAAATTAAAGAAAATGAAATAAATCACGACTTTAATCTGCGAAGTTTTATTGCGCGTGTGGCTGTTGGGCCTGATTACCTTAGTCTCAGAAAAAAAATTTACTTTATGCACTAGAACATAAAAAGCGATTTCATGTCGCCTAAGCACAACATAAAGACGAACTTTTAGAGCATGAGAAGTGAAAACATACTTTTCTAAATTGATACTTCAAGTAACACCTCCAGCGGTCGTTGACCCCTGAAAAAGGAACATTGAATCTTTTTTATTTTTATTTTATCGTGTTTAAATATCGATATCCATCACGTATGTAGAGTTGTGCCAGCTAATTTAATTTGGCCCTGTATACAGGATGAGTTTTTTTACCGGTTCCAAATTTTTACAGGATGTTCTACCCATGAATATGTACAACTTTCACTATGGGACCAACTTTGAAACCACGAAAAAATAAATCAGCTGTTTCATACATTTTGTTTCATACATTCTGGTATTGAACTTTTGTATGAAACAGCTGATTTTTTTTTTCGTAAAAGGGGTTTGAAGGTTTTGGCCCTAAAATCAGCCGCCATTTTGATTTTTTTTCAGAATCGCGGTGCACAACAAAAGTTATATATTTAGATAGAGGACACTTATACAAACAAAAAATGTTATGTAACATAATATCCTAAAGCGTCAGGTTTCGGAGTTATTCACCGAAATATAAGTCGAAAACAACAAGAATTTTTTGGGTTTTTTTTCCTCCAGGTAAGCATATTGAACTATTGAGGTAATAGAAACGTTATGAAACCTTTATGGAGAAGAAACAAATGAAGAATAGACATTTTTTAAATAAATAATTAAACACGGCAATTTATAGTTCGTTTTTATTAATCCCAGAGACTATACTAAAAAAAAACGAAAACACAAAAGACTTAAATGTCAGATTAGTCTCTGGGATTAAAAAACGAACTATAAATACATACATAATACATACATACATAATTAGCCTATAATGTTCCCACTGCTGGGACACAGGCCTCCTCGGTGAGAGGGAGTGGGCCGTAATCCACCATGCGGGCCCAGTGCGGGTTGGCAGATGTCACATGTCTTCGAATTTTTGGTTCTAGGACATGCCGGTTTCCTCGCGATGTTTTCCTTCACCGTTTTGAGAGCAGTGGTGATGAAATAATTTACACAAAGTAAAGCGCCTATCTGGGTTCGAACCTACGATCTACAACTCGTAAGTCGCGGCTCTTACCACTTGGCCACCACTGTTAGCCGTTTATAATTATTTATTTTAAAAATGTCTATTCTTCATTTGTTTCTTCTCCATAAAGGTTTCATAACGTTTCTATTACCTCAATAGTTCAATATGCTTACCTGGAGATCAATTCTACTAATATCTAACAATAATCTAACTGTTTCGTTTATGTTTCGATTCAGTTTCGACCATTAGGGTTTTTGGTATTCTACTATTTTAAAACTAAAACTGGTAAGGAACCGCAACGCAACTACAACGCTATTGTAACGTGAACACGGCGCCTAATCAGCAAAACGAAATTGTGCCAAGAATTGTATTGCACAGATTAAAAAGTACGTATGGGAGATACCATAAGAAAAAAGGAAAAAACTTCTAAAATATAAAATTACGTTTTGCTAGCTTTAAATAAATTGAAAGCTCTGCTTGATTGCAAATACATCTATTATCTACGTAAGGGAGACATTTCCTCACGATCTTCCTGTGTGCCAGGAAACTTCACATATTTATTAAATATTTGAGGTAGGTTAAGAACCTCTGTAACCCGCAGCCTAATTGCGGAACGCCAAATCGTCAAATGATTCTGATCAGTTGGCTTCATTTCTATCACAATTGGCTTCATTTTACGATTTTCGAATTGCGAAACTCTAGTTTATTATGAAACCAATTATGAACGTTAAGGCCCTGCGCAGAAACTAGAGTTTCGCAATTCGAAAATCGTAAAATGAAGCCAATTGTGATAGAAATGAAGCCAACTGATCAGAATCATTTGACGATTTGGCGTTCCGCAATTAGGCTGCTGTTGAATGGCACGGGAAACCGATGGTTGTGACAATGAATGACTTGATGATTGTCCAACTAAGGTTTGGTATGAGCCACACGCATAAAATGCCAGTGCTACCAAGATCTAAAATGAATAGAACTTGAGTTAATAGTTGGTTCATGAGAAAAAAAAAAAAGACGGGTTGCACTCCGGGAGTGCCGGCAGAAGTGAAAACTTTAATATTAACGTTGAAATAAATCAATTATTAATTGAATTAATATTAACTCATTTTTTTTCACTATTTCTGCGTCACTTTTTAGGGTTCCGTAGCCAAATGGCAAAAAACGGAACCCTTATGGATTCGTCATGTCTGTCTGTCTGTCTGTCCGTCCGTCCGTATGTCACAGCCACTTTTTTCCGAAACTATAAGAACTATACTGTTGAAACTTGGTAAGTAGATGTATTTTGTGAACCGCAGTAAGATTTTCACACAAAAATAGAAAAAAAAAAAAAAAAATTTTGGGGTTCCCCATACTTACAACTGAAACTCCAAAAATTTTTTTTCATCAAACCTGTACGTGTGGGGTATCTATGGATAGGTCTTCAAAAATGATATTGAGGTTTCTAATATAATTTTTTTCTGAACTGAATAGTTTGCGCGAGAGACACTTCCAAAGTGGTAAAATGTGTGTCCCCCCCCTCTAACTTCTAAAATAAAAGAATGATAAAATTAAAAAAATATATCTAATGTACATTACCATGTAAACTTCCACCGAAAATTGGTTTGAACGAGATCTAGTAAGTAGTTTTTTTTTAATACGTTATAAATCGAAAACCGCAATTTACCTTTCACAAAGTTACAACGAACTACAAGAACTTTTATATTATGTTACTTGCTGCTACGGAACCCTTCATGGGCGAGTCCGACTCGCACTTGGCCGGTTTTTTCATTAATAGATGCACTTTGTTCAATTTCCATATTTTAAACACTATACGAGTATACACGAATTTTAAGAATACACAGCAGTGTAGGTACTACACAGACGGTCGAGCCATCAGCTGTCCATCCATCCATACATCCACACCCACACCCACACCCACACACACACCCACACACACCCCCACACCCACACCCACACACACCATCACACCCATACCCATACCCACACCCACACACACCCCCCCACACCCACACCCACACCCCACACCCACACACCCACACCCACACCCACAACCACACCCACACCCACATCCATCCATCTATCCATTGTCGTGTGTCACTTGGTTCACTTCGGTTGGCGCCGCCGTAGAAAGAGAGGGGGATACTTAGTAGTTAGGAGTAGTAGTTCTCCCCTGTGAAATCTCTCCTGACGGTCACGTGTCCTGACGCGATGTCCTGACGCGAGTTTAACATTTTTTACCCATTATAAAAAAGTGTGCAACGCCGCTAAAGAAGTTTACACTTCAAAAATTAAGACATGTTAGAGGTTATGTATATAAGTAACAAGATAAATCATACCTTTGTCGGTGTATCAATACCATCAAAACGAAGGCTAATAGGCATATGGGGGCTAATATCGTCAATTAGCTGCTGAACAACATTTTTGGGAAGCCTATAGGTTTTCACAAACTCGCGATCGGTTAAATCAAAGGCGAAATTACGTAGCCTTGTCGACAAATTTCGTCTTCTCACTCTTCCGATGTCTACTTGATGGGCGAGACTAAGATATTCATTGTAGAACATCATCTTAATTAAAGGATAATTGCGAACAGTCAAGAAAAAGTTATACAAAGCCAACTTATCCGTAGCGACTAATTTTGACAGATGAGACGCTTAGTTCCGTTCAAGTTTCGTTTTGTTTTCGAGTGACGCTTGCGTCAAAACATTAGTAGAATAGCGATTATAACAAGTTAACGTTTCGTTCGGGATCGGTTGTGTTAGTAGAATCGAGTTTTTAACTTCAACTTAACTAGAACTAAACTTATATCGTTGTTATTTTAGCAGAATAGAAAAACACTCAATAGCGGTCGTTTAGTTACGGTTCTGTTGCGATTTCGTTGAAAATTTATTAGTGGAATTGACCCCCTGGAGGGAAAAAAAACAAAAAAATCCTTGTTGTTTTCGAATTATATTTCGGTGAATAACTCCGAAACCTGACGCTTTAGGGTATTATGTTATATTATATTTTTTGTTTGTATAAGTGTCCTCTATCTAAATACATATATAACTTTTGTTGTGCACCGCGATTCTGAAAAAAAATCAAAATGGCGACCGACCTTAGGGCCACCCTCCATACAAAAATCTTCTAACCCCTTTGTTACCGGTAAAGAATCATCCCGTGTATAATCAATGTTCTATGATCTGCAATGTTTTATTTGGTAGGTACTCTTTATGTTCTCCATTCCTACCGCACTGAATAATCTTAATGTTGCTTGTAACTCTTTACTTAGCGCGATTAAGATTTACCTTAGTTTCTTGAAGTACTTAAATAACTTCTTCGTCATGGGCAAAACCATACAGTAAGATTTTTATTTTTTATCCTCAACAATATTTTTTTTTTTCTTCACATAATATCAACGGAGTTTACGATGACAGTGCTTTTTGTTTGTAAAACTGGCAGATTTATGCAGACTTATTAAAATACTTGGCACTGAATCAAATATATTTTCGGGTTTTACCTTCGGATGCAGTTTTCGAGTGTCGTCTTAGTGACCAATCTGAAGGTCATTCAACCGCAGAACCAAATTCTTATTATTTAAATAAAAGTGGTAGGTACTTATTCAGCCTATACAGGGTGAAATTAAATTCATGGCCATCCTTGTAAGGGGTCATTGTACTCATCATTATGAACAACTTTTACTATGGGACCAAACCTGAAATCGTAAAAAAAAAATCAGCTGTTCCCTACATTTATGTTCGCATAACTCGTCAAAATGTAGGGAACAGCTGATTTTTTTTTTCGCGATCTTGTTTGGTCCCATAGTAAAAGTTGTTCATAATGATGAGTACAATGACCCCTTAAAAGGATGCCCATGAATTCAATTTCACCCTGTAGAAATTGTGTATCTTATCTCTCTCTATTTGTTAGCTTGCTTCGTGCATTTCTGTCATCACCATACCTAGATTTTTCTCAACTAAACGCAAACAGCTGGTTTCGTAGTAAACTGTTTCGCTAGTTAGCAAGATTGGTTTATGTATAGGATCCTCCAAACGCACATAGTTTATCTGTCAAGCTCCGCTAATGAGACACAGTTGATTTTCTATTGTTTCGTCGCCGATCGGCGAACCGCGCCGCTTGACCGGTTAATCAACATGAATGTGGACGCCTGATTTTCTAGTTTCAGTAATATTTTTGCTTGTTGATTCATTGGCTGGTAGGATTATAATTAGATAATCCTTAGCAATATCAACCAGTATGCACATATCTTGTGATGTAACTTACTTCAAAAGCGTAAATACCAAGGTATTAAAGGTTCCATTGTTCAAATGTCCTACAGGCTTAAGAATATTTAAACAATTGTTGGTACCTTTCACTAAAGTCCCGGGTTTTGTGCTTTACCTGATGAATGCTCGCCCGTCGCTTACGCCTGAATAATGACTGCATACAAATTGTTTTATGCCTTACGTGTTGTCACTGCGATTACGTAGTGGCTGTCACCTGCTTCGCAGTTCCAGTCTAAGCGAAGCTAGCATGAAGCTAGGGTGAGTTAAGATTTCCTTTGAGGTGGCAGTTTTATGGAATATTGGCATACAGCAGTGCGGTGGTGGCCCAGTGGTAACGGCCGCGACTTAAGAGTTGTAGGTATTAGGTTCGAACCCAAACAGGCACTTTACTTTTTGTAAATTATTTCATCACCACTGCTCTCAAAAACGGTGAAGGAAAACATCGTGAGGAAACCGGCATTTCCCAGAACCAAAATTCGAAGACGTGACATCTACCATCCCGCACTGGGCTTGCGTGGTGGGTTATACGGCCCACTCCCTCTCACCGAGAGGAGGCCTGTGTCCCAGCCATAGAAATGTAATGGTCCCAGCAGTGGGAACATTATAGGCTGATTTGATGCATACAGTAGGGTTGTACTCGTTAATGTGGGTCCCGTTTTATGATAAACAACGGTTAATTGCTACATTTGATGATTTCAAAATGTCGATTTCTTTTGTTTCTCAAAAATCCATACGCGAAGGTGTGTCTGTCTCTCTGTCTGTCAGTTACCTCTTCACGCTTAAACCGCTGAACCGATTTAGATGAAATTTGGTATAGACATAGTTTGAATCCCGGGAAAGGACATAGGATAGTTTTTATCCCGATAATTCCACGGGATCGACACTTATGCGGGTGAAACCGCGGGGCGGGTAGATTTTCGTTATTTATCATCATTTCATCATTCATCGCACAAATTTTTTTTTGGTTTTTTTTTCACTTACATTGGTTTTTTCACTTACATTGAAAATATAGTATATTGGTATTCGTTTGTTATTTCGTTTGACACAATATATGTTGGGATGTGACACGTGCCGCGGTTGTGGTGCGGTGCCGTATTATAAATAATATAATATTAATAACACCTGTAAATGACGATAAATAACGAAAATCTACCCGGGCGCTGCTAGTTTACTATAAAGATTTGATAATATTTTGGAGCAATGAAGCACCCGTATATAACGTCGCTCCCAGTAAAGCAGTGCCTTTGTAAAATAACAGCCGACAGTCGCCTGCGATCATTATCTAGTATTGTCAGCTAATTGTCCGGAATATGGGACGACGACTAAGTGCCATTAGCATGCTACACCCGCCTCGGTATCAGCAGTAAGTAGCCAGTAATACCTACTACTTAAATGATACACTGCAATAATAACTAGTGCATACTGCAGTGACATGGTGACTATGATTAATTATGTAGAATGTCGACAAAGCAAAGATATCCCTGCGTCTTAAGGGCACTATGTGATGATTGACTTTGATGCCTCTGTATTGCTGATGAATTGTCCATAGGCAATGACCATTACCCTCAGGAAGACCGTCTGCTTACTAGCCACATAGGTTATCGCCACCGTCGAGGAGTCACTCTGCTGACCTGCTCTGTGTTGTTTTCTAACGAAATTAAAAACTCTGTGACATATTGTCTAGTCACGGTGTTGCCATTGCCAGTTATATATTAGGTCCTTACATATGAAATTGGCGTTTTGTATGGAAGGAACAAAAAGTCGAATATTTTTTAATATAATATATTTAATTAATCAAAGTATGAACCATTGTTTTCAATGCACTTTTGCCATCTTATAGGTAGTTCATTGATCCCTTTACTAAAAAAACCAGTCGGACGGGAATCAATAAAATCTTTGAAGGCGATTTCGACTGCCCCATCGGAGTTGAATTTTTTCCCTTGCAAAAAGTTATCCAAATTGCGAAAAAAATGGTAATCTGTTGGAGCAAGGTCCGGGGAGTACGGAGGATGTCTAAGACATTCCAATTCAAGCTCTTCTAATTTGGTAGCCGTCTGTTGCGCAGTGTGTGGTCTGGCGTTGTCGTGAAGCAGCAGTGGCGTGGAGCTTTTTAATCTTCCCAATTTGCTTCAAGTGAATTAAAACAGTTTTATCACTAACATCGAAGCCTGCAGCTAACTCGGAGGTGGTTTGCGATGGGTCCGCTTCCACAATAGCCTTCAATTCTCCATTATCAACTTGGGTCTCAGGCCGTCCACGGGGCTTGTTCTGCAGGTCGAAATTTCCAGAACGAAAACGTTGGAACCAAAAACGAACTGTGTTTTCTTTTGCAACATGACCGCCATACACATCATTCACCCTTCGAGTCGTTTCCGCAGCACTAGTGCCACGGCGGAACTCGTACTCGTAAATAATGCGATATTTTAAATTTTCCATTTTGTAAAATGAGTGACGCAAACAGAAAAAACAGAAGAAAAAAAAACAAATGAATGACGGTCATCGAAGCACAAATATATGAGTAAATAGCTGTACAAATTTGAATTTGGAATTCCTTACCAAAGAGGAGAAATTCGTGATTAAAGTGGCCAGTACGAAAAACGCCAATTTCATATGTAAGGACCTAATATCTACGTCCCATACTTGAACTTGAACAATAAGGCCAATGAACTCTAGAAACACCATCATCTGAGGGAAACGGTTATATCTTTCCGAATGATATAAAACAAGTTTATAAAATCTAGCTCACAAGTCAGGGTTAATGTATGTAAGTCGCAAAAGTCTTTGAGGAAAACATGTATGATTGACCGTCACATTATGCGAGCCTTGCTTTATCGACCTTAGGTATTATGCGAAATTATAAATTCCAAAAGAAGATTGTCACCAAAACACACAACCGGCTGATGGTAAATAAAGGTCGTAGCACACGTATCAAATCGGAAAGGGATCGGCACTGCATCAACTCGAGCCGTTCAGTATTATTTGTATGAAACTCCCTACTGCAATGCACACTAATCGGAATCGTAACGTAATCACCTCAACTCGGGACAAGCTCACGAACCGCGGTGCGGTGCGTTACGGCTCGTCGTCCCCGCGCTTACGGCTCGTCGTCCCCGCGCTTACGTCTCTCCGTACCCGAGCTTACGTCTCGCCGTACCCGAGCTTACGTCTCTCCGTCCACCCTATCTCCTCTCACCCCTCCGGCCTGTTTGTTGCACCATCAACCAGCGGTCGGCGAGCCGTAAGCGCGGCGTCGCCTAGCCGTAGCCGAGTCGACGTATCGGAGTTTCTGATCCGCTTTAGTTACGTACTTACGTTAGGTTGACGCTTGGTTGACGCCTGTTTGATGGCGAGGTGATAGGCGATACGGTGCCGATCCCTTTCTGATTTGATACGTGTGCTAAATTTTGTATAACCTCTATTATATTTCAGCTTCTATGAACTGTAAGTATGAACTCTGTGATATGTGTATCATCATCATGATCATGATGGGTCGGCGCAACATGTCCTATTCTTCCATACTTATCTGCTAGTCGTCATCTTGGTAGTCACCTTTTTTCTAGCAAGATTCAAGATAGATGGACTGATCCATCCATCTTTTGTTTTTTCTCTCTGAGATATGTGTATAATATCGTCCTTAAATTGTATATCGCTAAATTAGTGCAATGTTGTGCTTCTATTTGAAGGCATACTATGTATATTCCTAACAGTGAATATTTTGGCAGTAGGGAACTGAGGAAAATTCTGGAACAATATGAGTTTAACCAATAATCAATACATTTAAAAGAAAAGTTATTCATTAAGTTGCTAATTAACGCTCATTCTAGTTTTAAAATAATTATAAACATAGCTTGACAGACAAAATCTTGTCTTACAATTATTAATATCCTCAAAGTACAATACTTTCTCAAACGAACAGCTTTTAGGAATAGAAATAGAAAAAAAAAAATTGTTTATATAAAACATGGTACAAATACATTATAGAGCATACATGTTTTGTTTATATCACAGCATGCAAACATTATAGGAAGCATTTCAGTAAACGTTTTATCTAAAACAATTAATGGTGGATGTACAAAAGTCCCTAACTACATTAATAGAATGTGACTCACATGGACGTCCGGCGATAAGGGGCTGATAGGAGCTATCAGACCTCCTACACGACCAACCTTTGTACTTAAATGTTCCTTATCAGCCAGTCCAGTATATGGAAAGCTTTTAGTCAGAGACTCTTTGTTGTAAGAGTTTTTTTGGCCACGGAATTTTTACCGCCGGAGAAGCTATGGGCTAAAGTAACCACACAATGGGTCCCAAATAGCAGCAAACGGCAACGCGGCAGGCCCAGAATGAGACGGCGGGACGAACTCGACTCTTTCCACAAGGATTGGCGAGTAACAGCACTGGATAGAGATAAGTGGAAGGAGGGAAGGGTCTTTATCCTGCAGTGGGACAGAAGTGACTGAAAAACCTATTAAAATTTTTTCGTGGTATTTTGCCATCGAAGAGCTAAGAAGAAAAAGTTCATGTTCTAATATCAAACATGTTTGTGCTTTTTCCAGAAACAAGATAAAGGATGCTGTGGAGATCCCCCTGCTGACAAGATGTTGCTTCTGCTTCCCGCTACGGAAGGGCCTCATTGCCTTCGCGTATATAAACTTGGTAAATACATCATTAATAAATAATAATATAATAATCAGGCTGTGTCCCATTAAAGGGCCAAGGGCCTCCCTTTCCTTTCAGTTACTATTGAACAGTTAGTATGCCTATTGAAACTTGTCTAAGGAAATGTACTTCCTATGGCGACAAATTGTGACGCTGCCGGACGACGCGATACCTTTGTTGTTTGAATGTTTTTTTTAAAGAATGACACTGAATGACACCGATAAAAATCCATGCTAATATTATAAATGCGAAAGTAACGCTTTCCATCTATCTGTTACCTTTTCACGCCTTAACGGCTGAACGGATTTGGATGAAATTTAGCACACGGGTAGACCATGATCTAAGATAGGAAATATGATTCTTTTTATCCCGGTAGTATGCTCCCGTGGAATAATTTCCGCCGTACGTAGCATAATCTTTGCAGCCTAACGGACGGATGGGGCCAGACAGGCGGACGATTTGCTGTAACCCTGTAAAAGAATAGAATAGAAGACACAATTATAATTTATCCCATGTATGTAGTTTATCTTGTAAACGTTACAACGTTAGAAACCTACGAATTAGAGAAACCTGTTCTTTCTCAAAGACCACAAATTATAGTTGTTGTTAAGTACATCTAAGACTAAATGAGTAGAGTTGGACTTTGATCGTGGTTCTGCGAATTAATTATTCCATCAATCAATTATCTCGTCCAATATAATAGACATCAGACGGCAGAACTCTCAAGTTACATCACGACGCAGACGGTTCTTTGCCTTATGTATAGTCGAGCAAACTGTTTGTTATACATGTGGCGGCATCTACATCGCCACATGCGAACTATGAATCACACGGTCGTCACGCAAAATCCTGCTTCGCATAGGCAGAGTTTACGGCGCAAATAGCATATACATATACAACGTCCCGACATCCATCGTGGGGCAGTTACCCACCAAAAGCAACACCTGCCTGGTCGGAGGATCCTCCCTATTCTATGAAGGATAAGTGAACTTTACATCTAGTTCCTTATTATGTCAATACACATATACACCTACATCCTATCCTACATTTCTCCATTACACCGGCAGTTTTCGTTTTATTGTGTACGCAATAACTTTTTGAGCTTTATGATTTAAAAAGAATTGGCCATTAAGCGCACAACATTTTTAAAATTACAAGTTAGCTGCCTGTTTACCAAATAGCTTGCTCCACTGTACTGCCACAAATTAATCCAAGGTCTTCTCGCTTCCAGATGCTGACAGTAGTAGTGACATGCTTCCTGTCACTGTACATATCCTACATCCGAAACTCTTCGGAGTCGGACCAGGCCGCCTTGGCTTCGGAGTTTGCGAGGCTGATCACCGATGTCATCGCCTTGCTGGTTGAGGTCATCATGACTGTCACCTTCATTGTGGCGTTGCATAGGGTGAGTGGATATTTTGATATTATAACTTACATGGTATTGGATTTTCTCACGTGGATGTTTTTATGGTTGCTTAGCTAGTTGAAGAACAAAACTTAATCCAGAGGTATCTATTTGACTTTGCTAAAAAACCTAGAAATATGCACAATTGTACACAAGCAATATACTTTCTAGAAACGCAAGAGTGGTAATTTCTTTAAACATTAATGTTATCATTCGAAACTGGACATTTATAAAGATCAAACAATTGTGTTGAAAGAAAGAATGCTTTTGTGATATTAAATATATAGCCTTTATATATATATATTGCCATCTTCAGCGAGCAATATACTATTGTTCCTAACTTTCTCACAGTTTTGTGTTTGACAATTCCATCTCTCAATGTTCTAGAAACACGTGCTGCTAATGAAGGTGTACCTGTACTTCGAGATCGTGTACTCGGTGTTCGGCTTCGTGTACAGCCTCGCGTTCCTCACCAAGGAGACTGCTAGTGAGCTGTTCTTGGTGCTGTTCCAACTTAGTAAGTATCCTTATGAATATATTCAAGCTAACTACTATACTCGGGATGGATGAGGCTGGCACAGGAGCGTGGGTATTGGCACAAGAAAAGAGAGGCGTATGCGCAGCAGTAGCTGAAGACGAGCTGTGGATGATGATGATGAAGTACTAAATACATATGAAGAGAGGGTGATGATATATATTGATAATAATTATCAATGTAATTTGATTGATAGCGTCTTTACTAACGATTCTGTTAGTCGAATTGAAAAAAAAAAAAAAAAAAAATAAAAACAAAATTGAAATCGGACAAAAGCTAAAATAGTAAAAGACGAAAGTTCATGCCATTCAGTGCGTTGGCGATATGATGAGAAAAATGACTACCATTCTCTTTTAAATTCTAGTCTATTAACATTTATTTGTTTAAATTCCAGTGCTTCAAATGTACCTGGTGATCCTCATCTGGAGTTCGATAGTGAAGATGGAGCGAGACGGTTCAGTAAAGTATTCAAGAGAAGCGGGCGCCGCCTAAAATAGTATTGATTAGATTATATGGTTAGTTAATTTACGAGTAAGGGCAAAATTAGGGAGTGTTCATAAAGGCACTACAAGTTTTTTTTAAAGGTGTGTAAATAGTAGTGATATTTTTGAATGCGGCAACATTTGTGCGACTAGACCAATTAAAATGGCGTCTGTAGTTAATCAAAATACGAAATTCAGAGTCTATTTTTTCTTCATTTTGACAAAACGACAAAGGTTTCTATTATATTTTAGTATACTATGAATTATACACAATAAACCTTCCGGAATAAATTCTGTAAGTGATGACGACGAAATTAATATATGTCACGTTAATGTCATAAATAATTATGATATTAACGTGACAGATAATACTTTCAATTGTCATAAAACTATTAAGTACCTACTTTTAAAACCATATTATTATTGTTCTTTTCATGAAATTAGTATTGAAATCGAACCGAATCTGAAATTACAAAGTGATACTAAAAATAAAATAATATTGCATTTCTTGAATCGGTGACATTATAGTTACCTTTATTTAGATTATTATAGTTATCAAGCGCTAGATTATTTTTGATATATTTTCATAGACATTTTGTTTCGTCGAATAGTTACCTATTTTATTCCATAAAATACTGGTTCATAAATATAAATTGTTTATTTAGATTAAGTAATTCAAAGTACCTATGCATTTTCAGGGGTATTTACCTCATCATCAATTTCTGCCTAAGTTATTGTTAGTTTAAGGATTTTCCATAAACATTTTAAACTTAGGCAGGTATTCATAATGACGTAAAAACACCAGAAAATCATCTAAACCATAGAGTTCCCTTCTATTCACCTATTAAATGACATAATAATACATACATACTTATAATAATATACCATTTTATAAAGGTCAAAGATGAGAACGGTTTTGCTCATGACCCACAATTTTGTACAAAAACCTTGATTCTTGATTATTTGACTAGGTACTTATTATTCATCTTTCTCGATATTTGAATGTGAGGATAAAATATATTTTTTTCTATGAATGTTTTGTATGTAAACAATTTCAAGTAAAATTAATTTGAAAAAACACGTTACATTTAAAAGAAATTGTAAATATTAAGTTAAATGTAGATTTTTTATTTAATTAAGATTCTAAGAAATGTTATGCCAAATAAAAATGAATAATTAAAATAATTAAATGTTTTATTCATAAAAATTTACTGCTAATGAAATAATATATGATGATGAAAATATTTACACAGTGACAATGAATGAACACAATACAACGGTATCCTACAAATAAAAATTATTTACAAGAAATACAAGTAGGTACCTATATATGTATACCTAATTAATTGCAAATATATTATGTATTAAAGTCATCACAATTTCAGTTAAAATAATTTTTCACTTCTCATGCTCTAAAAGTTCGTCTTTATGTTGTGCTTAGGCGACATAAAATCGCTTTTTATGTTCTAGTGCATAAAGTAATTTTTTTTCTGAGACTTAGGGCCGGGACACATAAACACGATACGACGTCGCGTCGTGCTACGACGTATATGAATCGACGTATATCACGTGACGTATCATTCAAACCGGGAAAAGTGGAAAGAGGGAAGGGAGGCCTTTGCCCTGCAGACCCTGCAGTGAGACAACACAGGCTTATAATAATAATAAGTCATTCAAACGGTGAAACGATGGTGCGTCGTAGCACGACACGACGTCGTATCATGTTTATGTGTCCCGGCCCTAAGGTAATCAGGCCCAACAGCCACACGCGCAATAAAACTTCGCAGATTAAAGTCGTGATTTATTTCATTTTCTATTATACCACTTCCGTGTTTTCTATCGTTAATTTAATAAAATCAAGTAAAATAGTTGTCATTTATTATTTAAAAACGCAAAGAAACGTTTTTACGACTTGGCAGTATGAAGTACCCAAGTCGAATGACAAATGTTGAAATTAAAAAAAAAAAAAACTTTTAAAAAGTTTCGTGGCTGCATTATCTGTGGTGGCGGGAATTAGCTACGCTTTGCAACATTTTTGATTAATTATGTACTGTATACTTTATGCCTGTTTCATTTTCTCGCAATCGAAGTGAAAAGCAGAGTGTATAACTCAGGCATAAACGAGCCATTTTACCCCTCGACTTAACTATCCGCCCTCGCCTGCGGCTCGCGTGGATATAAACGTCTCGGGGTAAAATAGCTTCTTTTATGCCTTAGTTGTACAATCTACTATTATTGCACCCTGTTACACGCTGATTGACCAAAAGGTATTATTTTCAGCCAGTAAAAATATTTGGTCTGCCAGCATGTAAAAAGAGGTTTCTACCTAATTACGAATAGAAATAGTGGTTCCAATTTTTCTAAACTTATGAAGTCGTCTGAGAGTTGTTTGTGTATTTTCATCTTTCTCCTTAGAAATAGTGGTCCAGCTATTTCTACTCGACGTCATCAAATACTAAGCGCCTAAGGAACAATTTAAAGCAATATTACGCATTGCTGTGCCACGTGTCGGTGCTTAGCAATGTGCGCAGGCGTTCCACTCTCTCTTCAATGAGCTCCTGGTAGTGACTCGACACCAGAGTCAGCATGTAGATTCGGAAAACTGTAGGAAAAAATATCAAAATTAATCTGGAATAGTTACGTTCTAAGGCAGCGGTCAAAAAACGGTTAACCTAGTGGACTGAGTGTAGGTACCATTAAATCATTCCCATATAGTATGTACATACTGATTCCATGATCATTCCATAAAAACTTTTCATTTTCGCATTTTAAAGTACTTACTAATTCCATGCTTTCGAATCACAATAGGTAGGTAAATTTTGATTGGTATTATTATGTACATTTTTTTATAAAATTGTCAAGAGACTCTTAAATACCTCTACAGGGTGTTACAGAAAGGGTATATCAATACAAACGGGTTAAAGAGTGTATCTGGTCTAGAATCTCTGTACAAAATTTTTGCTCAAAAGCATTAACTTTGAAAATGCTTAATATTTTTTTATTTCGACATCACGGCGCTGCACTGGCGCGCGGCGGCGTGATGTGCGTGTACTAGGCGCACAGACACACTACAGATAATGGATAATGACCCTCGTGGTGCGGTGACACGTTTGTTATGATTTCAATTTAATAAACAATCGAAATAAAAAAAAATTAAGCATTTTCAAAGTTACTGCTTTTGAGCTGAAATTTTGTACAGAGGTTCTAGACCAGATACACTCTTCAACCCGTTTGTATTGATCTACCCTTTCTGTAACACCCTGTATAGGTATGCTATAAAAGATAAAAGCACTATCTGACAGTTTTATGGCGTCCGTCCGACAGAGAACGAAAATTGGAGTCACTACCATAATAGAATTTCGTTTTTTTTTTTTTAGAATCAATTTCTTCTAACTTCACAGAGAGCTGTGATGCTGGGGAGTTTGTTACGCTACTTTTTCCCAGCTAAAGAAGTGAACGAAGGGCGAGCGTTTTGGGAGACTGAATCTTATGTAATTTTGACGTTCAAAAAGTGCTGATGATAATTTCATTTATTTCTTAGAAACCCACAGTGTGACATGAATCAAATACGTTTATCTTTTTAACCGCCTAACTTCATATCAGCTGTCGTGCCAGCAGCGCCCGAAAAAAAAACTAAAAATAAATACCTGATAAAATACAGCTTAATTAAATAAAAAAGCAGATTAAACCAGCTGTGGTATCACACTAATATTATAAAGGCGAAAGTTTGTGAGTGTGTGTGTGTGTGTTTATATGTTTGTTACTTCTTCACGCTCAAACGACTGGACCAATTTTGATAAAATTTTGTATGGAGGTAGCTGACACACTGGATTAACATATAGGCTACTTTTTATCCCGATATTCCCACGGGATCGACATTTACGCAGGTGAAACCGCGGGGCGCAGCTAGTATGGTCATAAATGTAGGATCCTGGCGAAATGGACACGAAAATATTTGTCGGATTAATCCGGCGTAAGCGATTAAAAGGTTAAAGCATAAATTAATACTCACTTAATGCCATAAAACTTAGTATATAATACAACATCAATGAGGGTTCAAACTCCAAGCGGCTGAACACCACTACGAGGACGGTGCAGAAGACGATCAACAGCAGGTTGCCCAGCACTAAGCAGGATGTCCAAATTATCCACGGTTTCATCAGATGCGCCCTTTCCTGGAAGTGAGCATAAGAAGAATAAATTAATATCTAGGTATGTATTTCATAGCGAGGCTCAGAGGAGGCCCCTTTACATACTCCCCTGGGATGTGCCTTACAGGCGTTGCACAGAGGGGTTCCGAAATTGGTCTTTTAAGACCACCCCAATCCAAATCCACCGGGACTACCCCAATGTGCTGATGGTGATCACCTGGGTGGTTCTGACCTCCGGGGAGGAATCCTCGGAGGTCAGGTGCCTTTTGAAGGCTTCCTCCCGAAAACAAAAAAAAAAGGGTGTGTATTTCATATCTCACCACTGCCAACACAACTAGGTCATATCTCATTCAGAGGAGAAACAAGGATCTAACATACAAAAATCTACATAAAAAAATAATCAAAATCGGTTCAGCCGTTTGGGAGCTACGATGGCGCAGACAGACACACAGATACACACGTTAAACTTATAACACCCCTCTGTTTCAGTGGGGGTTAATAGAAATGAAATGATGTTCGTTGGTACCCAATAAACATTTACGACGTTGAGAAGACGTTTTGGTGGCAACTTAATGTTATTTAGTATAATTGTATAAATGTCATAGGGACGTTTACTCGACGGCATTAGGGCCCATTTTATTCAACTTAAGGCGCTAAGATTTTCGTGTAACAGTCATATAATTACCTACTTAGTCGCATAGTAGTCATAATACACGTCGATGATTTGACTACATGTCATGTAATGATAGCTGTCGCGGCGTGTATTCGACTTCGTGTCGAGTAATGGCACACAATATGACTTTTATATAATGTAATCGCTGTGTTATTGTCATTTAAAGATGATGCTTATAAGCGCATCACTTGAGAACGCCTGGAGCGATTTCGCTATTTGCTGTTTTAAAATATTCGTAATAGTCCGAATTAAGGTTTTAGGGAAAGAAAAACTTGATTTCCCGCAAAAAAAAAAAAAATCCGGGAAAAACTGAACGTCCTATTTTCTATGGGTCTTTTGATCTGAGTTATGAACTAACATCAAGGCAATCGGCAGAAACTGCAGCTTTCACCAATTCTATGCCTTACGCATTTTGATCGCGCTATTTGTTTGTTTTTAAACCGCTTTTACAGAGATGATTCTGTCATCATCCCTGATGACAAGAGCTGACGTCACGTCATCATGGAACTGTCAGCAATATTATAACCTATTTAAAAAAAAAAAAAAAAACATACGTACCCTCAGCACTCCAACCAGCATGATAGTAGTTAGTACCAAAGTGATGCAGTGGCAAATAATAACGACCACCTCGAAGCAGGACACGAAGACGTTCCCCCAGTGGTCCGTGTCCACAGGGCCAGGGATCTGTTTGTCCAGGGTCGCTAAACATTGTGCGAGGGCCAGGACTGTGTATAACTGGAGGTGAAAAATGAGTAATTAATGTTAAGAACTTTGAAGAGGTGTTGAGAAATAGAATTTAGGATGACTTGGTTACCCCATAAGGTAGGCTTGTTATAATAATGGTACGATAATGTATAGTTAAAAGGGATCGGATAAGTGCAAGGTGAGCTATGGGCTGGGGTTCTTCCGGAATTTTAACGTAATGATTACTGAGAACCCCAACACCTAACCACCAAAAAAAATAAACAGTATTTGAGGAAGACGAGTTGGTCTTTGATCACGGGCTCTGCAAACATACAAATGCTCCTCTTTTTTTTGTTTAGCCTATGCTGTACCAACCACTGTTGGGCAAAGGCCTCCCCCAAGTTCTTCCAGGAACTCTTTTCCTGCGCCACTTCGAACCAGCCCTCGCGGTACGCGTCCAGGTAATCTCGCTACCGCTTTCTGGGTCGACCGAAGCAGCGCCGTCCATCTTCAGTCCATTGTGTGGAGATTGTGATTGCCCCTCTTATGATCTCATAATCTATTAATTCTTAGCATTTACGCCATTTCTTTCGAGGTATAAGTTTTATGATACTTACTATAATAACTAAACCCGAGAATAGACATCCGAATCGCAGTGAGAGGCAGCCGAAACTCTTTTGCCTCGGGATGTTCTCCAAGATTAAAAGGACCTCTGGAAAAATATAAAACCTTTGTTAAGAATTTAGATAAAGACTAGCTGCGCCCCGCGGTTTCACCCGCATAAGTTTCGATCCCGTGGGAATATCGGGATAAAAAGTAGCCTATGTCCTTTCCCGGGACTCAAACTATCTCTATACCAAATTTCATCGAAATCGGTCCAGCCGTTTGAGCGTGAAGAAGTAACAAACATATAAACACACACACACTCACAAACTTTCGCCTTTATAATATTAGTGTGATAGTGTGATTATATTGTGATTAATGTTTTTTAAGCGATACCCTACCTAGTTCCTTTATCCTCTCTCAAAGGAGTTATAAAGGTAGTAGTAGTAATATGTAGGTAGCCTCATTCAGCACCTTAGTGATACACTTTGGGGACTACCTACGAAAAATAATAACGTACCTATAAGGTGCTGTGCTGCAGTTTTTAGGACGATGTTAATCTTTGTACAGTCAACAAAATTTCAGTGGTAACAATTTGACATCGACAGTATCTTTATGTCGTAGCAGTAAGGACGATTTTCGTAGTGCAAGTGTTACCACTGATGATCGGTTGACGGCACACCCTGCCATTCAAGACCAAGGTGAAATCTACGAAACGTATGTTTAGAAATAAAGAATTGTGCTTCTGAAAATACAATATGCCTCTATCCTCTATGGTTCGCCTACCTACTTTGTTTAACCAATTGAATGTCGTAATCACAGAGACAATTAAAAAGCCATGTATGTGTGTCTCGCGTGGATCCACGAAGAGTAAGTTTGGATTAGCCTGTGTATCCATTGACATTGAAACCTAAAGATCGAGTTATCTTTGAATGGGACGGATGCTGGGATAGTCCTAGTATCATTTTTGCATTTAATTGTAGGAAACTACGCATATACGAGTATCTGCCTGTCATATCGCAACAAGACCGCGGTTTCAACACTATCAGCGGATATAGATTTGATTAATTTTGTGAAAATCATGTATCCAAGCAACAATAATTATCAAGTTCTTATCTCTGAATAACATGTTTTTTGTAAATACGTTAGAATATCTGCATTATGTCATTACCAAGTATTTTGGAAAACAAAAAGAGCTGAAAGAATTATTGATCATTATCAAGGTCTCTTACGCCCTTGAGGTATAAGGTATTCGAAGGCGCTGAAGATGTCAAAGATTGAAATGGGTAATGAATGTTACTTTTACTGCTTCATACACCTTATTCTCAGTACCAGTCCGAAGCCAGGGTCTATGTCCGGTTGATGGCAATAGTCTCGCCCCCTATTACATGGGCCTTTAACATATCTGGCGAAATGTGGGTGTAGTATACGATAGTCCCTATTAACAATGTATCAGAATACCAGCGTTGCGACATTTATTTTTTAAATGTCGCAGCATCATGCTGAGATAGGAGCCTTTTGGCCTCGTATAGGAGTTTCTGTCTCATTTTTCTTTTTGTTACTTTTTTGTTTTATATAACTTGGTTTTTATTTTTTACTGTGTTTAGTTTAGTTTGTGATCTTCCTGTACGAGTCACAATAAATACTTTTTCTTTCTTTCTTTCTTTCTTTCTTTCTTTCTTTCTTTCAATGTCGGTTCCGCAAAAAGACTACTGTTCAGTAGAGCAGTTCAAGGTTTGTTTTGTCAATTCTATATTTTGTCTATGTCAGTACATAGTAAACAATACATAAAATAATCAGTGCAAATTTGAACATCCACAGTCTTATATTTTTTTTTTTATCGCCAGAACAAACTTTGAACTGCTCTACTGAACAGTAGTCTTTTTGCGAAACCGACATTGTTAGACCATCGAATTATATATCTGCCCTACCCTTCCGTGAACATAAGGCGTGATGTTGTGTCATGTTATTATCTAGCCAAATACGTTTTGCGGAGCGTTTTGTGTCTCATCTGTAAACGTTTCTTCGATACAAGAAAATAAAGTGTGGGAACGTGGTTGGAACAATATGTATAATCGACGAGGTCATATGGGATCAGAAAATCTAGTTCATGGTTAGATAGTACTTATGTATATTTATCTAATAACTACCAATATAGTTGACTAGTTGTAGGACCAATATGTTGTATATTTTCATCTTTAATATATAAACGAAAGGAACAGCGGAGTAATGGTGTAAAACTTTAATTTTGACAGTTCAACAACATTCATTGCGTTATTTACGTTGTTGAGCAGACAAACTTTTCGAACATATCAAGCAATGGATTAGCAATATCCTTCAAAATGATTAATTATGATTGATAGTGTGTTACGCTATCAGGGTGCTGGTAATGAGTATGATGTGATGGCTATTAGAGAAGGGGAAGACCAAAGAAATGATGGACGGACTGTGTGAAAAATGATATGGCCAGAAATAGGCTGATTGCCGTGAGGATGACTAATAAGTAGAATAGAGAAGGATGGAAGAAGAAGATATGCTGCGCCGACACCAAATAAATTCGAATTAGAGCAGGAGAACCATGATGATGATGCAGGAACAGGTAAACAATTAGAGTTACTGTTAATTAGACTTAACTTTGCTTTCTGGTGACGGTTTGGCGGGTCTATACAACTAACTAACTAGCTTCTGTCCGCGACTTCCTCCGTGTAAAATATCTTGATAAAATATATCCTACTAGCAGCGCCCCGCGGTTTGACCCGCAGATGTCTCGATCCCGTGGGAATATCGGGATAAATACTATCATATGTCCTTTCCCGGGACTTAAACCACCTCTATATTCATATAAATCGGTTCGGCGGCTTAAACGTGAAGAGGTAACAGACGAGAGAGATGGATAGATAGCTGCCCGCCCCCTCGTTACTTCTTTTTCGCTTGGCGATCGTTCTGACTTTTTTCTTTCGCCCGCCTCCTAAGGGCCGTAGCGTGATGTTAAATAATATTATATATAGTATAACCTTCCTCAAAAATTGGGCTATCAAATGCAAAAATAATGTATCTCATCCGACAAGCAGTTCCGGAGATAAGCGCGTTCAAACAAACAAACTCTTTAGCTTAATTATATTCAAGCAGTAAGTTACTCAAGCGAAAATTGTATTTGTTGTTTCTCTAGGCGCTAACAAATGACCAATGATAATTTTACTCGTTTATCTAAGTAAGTATATCGATGACTAGCCATTTCAATAATTTTGTGCGTAACTGCATTCTTATCTGGTGTAGGTACTGTAGGGATTCTGACCTCCTTGCGAGACAGACCGGTAATGTTTGAAGGCATATTCCATTCGAACGTTTAAGCATGTGTCATATGGAGAGTCGTAGGTTTGACGTAAGAAATAAGTCGAGATAATTATACAAAATATGATAAAAGACTCCTGAATAAGATCCTATAAAAGTCTAATGGGAGTTTAATTTCAGTAAAATAGTTCCCATCTGTAGCTAGTCCTTATAGTACTTTCTGACTTCATAAACGACTACCTAGTTCTATCTATTCATTGGTCTTTAAATGCTTCAATGGAATTCTTGAATTGTTACAGTATTTATTACAAAATAGTGCATTAGCCTTGATGGAAGGTTAGCCTTGATAGCTTGCTGGTATTTGTAAATAGACCTAACAACTGAATTTCATTGTTTTCATAGATAATTATTAAATTTTCAAAGGTAGGCAACAATTTTACTTATGCTCGGTTCCTATAAATTAAAACGAATCGTTTTGCTTACCAAGGGTAGCATTTTTTATTGCCAAACTGGGCATATAAATAGGTTCGTAGACCGCCCATTGAGTCACCCATTGTAAAGTTTATATATATAATGTCTGTAATTTTTATTGTGTACATAATAAAGAGTATTCTATTCTATCATAATCTATTCTATTCTATTCGTAAGCTAATTTTACCTGTGATAGCTACTTCCATATGGGAGGGTCTACTATGCAAAGCTATGAAGCATTTGCTTCATTTATGATAAAGATACAAGAGTCTCGTGAATTGGTAACCAATAAAGGTCCGTAAACTATTATGAATCGGCCATCATCACTTTTACCAAACAGCACAATACAAAAAAATCAAAATATTTTATTTCACATAAACCTACATGGGCACTTCAGCACTTATGAAACGTCAGAAGCTAGGTGCACGGTTCCAATTGGTCGTTTCCTATGGAGAAGAACCGACAAGAAACTCCACGGTTACTCTACACGGTTCGGTTTTAAAACAAAACACAAATGAATAATAAAAACAATACTTACTGGAATACATTCTCATTTCTTTATCACAGGCACAATAACACAAGCACTGATCACCTCCTACACTAGTTTAAAAGTATTTAAATACTTTAAATATTAAATTTTATCACGCAACAAGTCCAAGCCGTCCGCCTAAATATTATAGACTGATACTGTGTTATCAGTGCGCGATAACGGCGGCTTTATCAGTAAAATATCGGTTTAAGAAGGCACTAGCGATAATGCTAGATAATCCCTTTATTTATGCCTGTATATCTAATGATTTGAACTAAAAACAACATAATTTATGAATTGCAGAAAGTAATTTGTTCATGGAATAGTGAATACAATGATTACCTATACAATAGTGAACAATGTTTTGGCAAAAACAATCGTTGTTTTTCATGTATGGATGTTTCTTTTTTTAGAATATTTTTTCTGAACTAATACTTTTTTGTTGTGTGTTTATTTGTTACGCTCACACGCTAAAACGGCTAAACGGATTTAGATGAAATTTGGCACATGGGTAAACCATGACATGGAGAAGGACTAAGGATACCTTTCATTCTGGATGGTAGACGAAGTCGCAGGCCACTAAGAAACCTTTGAAAATCTAAAAAACTTTGTTGAATATGTACACTAAGCTTGAAAAATTAAAGGTTTTTTTAAATATTACGTAAGTAAACACTTCATTTCGATTTCATTTAATTTTTATATGATCGTGACTTGACAACAATAAAATGCTACGTCTTTAGTTAGATACAAATAGGTAACTGGTTCAATTCAATTCCTAGCCGTAAACCTTGCACAGGTAATATATAATTTATTCAGCATTAGTTCTAAATAGTAGTATTAAACAAAATGCATTATGTATGACGCAGTGCTTTCGTTGGGATATTTTAATCTAATGCTACATAAATAATTCAAAGGCTAACTTTACGAACACAATTAAAATATTTTGTATTTATTTATATAGTTCGTCAGTTAGTCTTTTAATTTAGTATCTAGTGTAAATAGTTAGTTAAGAGATTATGAATATAAACGAAATTATTAATTAAAATATTCACTTTTGAGATTATAAATAAAACTGGAACTTTGATGAAATATTCTTTAATTCATCATAAACACTCTTAATAACAGTTATTAAAGCTTTTATTAATTACATTATTGTAATGACTATGTACATCAGTCAATATAAAACAGCAATGTATGTACAGTAAATAGGCATACTTACACATATAAGTACTTACATTAATACAAAGATACACATTTATCTGACTAAAAACTAAATAGGTGGTCAAGATGTTTATAAAAATTAAAATAAAAACAATAATAATATTTTACAATATCAAACACAGGAAGATATATTTTTGAGCAATCCACTTAACGACTTAATAAATAGACAAATATTCAAAAAGTCCGTTATGTTATAAGTATAACACTTATAACATAACCGAGGATAATAATTAACACAGAAGTAACTGTAAATTTCTGAAACTAATGTACACGTATCATGAATTTATGACAGCAGGTTATTGAACGATGAAATATAGGTATATACAGATGCAATTAACAAATACGAATACATTAGACAAAAATTACAAAAAAAGCATATAAGGTATAAGTAGATATACTTAGCCGTCTAGACAAAAAAAAAAAAACGCAAAATGGTTATCATAACTTAAACCAACTTAACCTACTTACTTATTTACATACAATATTTGGTAAATTACAACAAAGTTGAGAAAAGGCCAGGCAGATGATGATGATGATGATGATTTGGTAAATTACAATAAATATAATAATAATTACGAGTATGTAGAAATAAAAATTGATTTGTTACAATACAACCAAGTTAAAGAGTCAGAACCTAATGATGACCGTACCCATGTCCATGGGAGGCCACGATTGAACCTCCGCCGATCAATCCGTGGCCAACAACTGGTGAGGAGATTAATGAAGTATGACCACCAATATGGCTACCAAGACCGCCGTAACTGCTGCTTATACCACCAATTCCCCCAATACCGCTAATTCCAACGCTACTAATTCCTCCGATTCCCCCAAGTCCTATCCCACCGCCGCCGCCACCCACAGGCACAGGTACGGCTACAGGTTGGGGAACTCCTACAGGGACTGGAGCAGGCACCCCTACAGCATACGGCTGAGGCACAGGAATCCCCACTGCCTGCGTCACACTCACAGGTACCGGTTGGGCGTATGGGTATGCGAAGGGGCGGTCCACAGGGACGGCCACAGGTCGGGATATAACTTGGGCTACAGGCTGGGGTACTGGGACGGCAACTGGGCGCGGTTGGTCGACGGGTACCCCTACATGGACGGGGTAGGGGACCGCTCGGGGTACGCCGTAGGGGACAGCTTGGGGCACGGGGATGGCGACTCGGTTTTGGTACTCGGAGTATGTGTGGCGGATTGGGAAGCTACCTCCGCCCCCTATGCCCCCTATGCCCCCTATGCCCCCTATCCCAGCGCTCCCACTGATGACAGCGCTACTACCTATGCCACTTATGACAGCGCCGCCGCCTCCTATGCCTCCGATGGAATGGCCAGCACCTATAGATCGTTTTGACTGGTCAGCGCCCTGAGCGTAGTGCACGCTGAGAAACAGCAAGATCTGAAAAAAAAAGGAAAATTCTTAAGAATTTGGTTGTTACCTACGCTCGTTGTAATGAAATATGTCACGGCTGCGGCTTACGAGTTGTAGGTCGTAGCTTCGAACCCAGTCAGGGGCTTTACTTTGTGTAAATTATATCATCACTACTGCTCTTAAAACGGTGAAGGAAAACATCGTGAGGAAACCGGCATGTCCTAGAACTAAAAATTCGAAGACATGTGACATCTACCAACCCGCACTGGGCCCGCGTGGTAGATTATGGCCCACACAGAGAGGAGGCCTGTGTCCCAGCAGTGGGAACGTTATAGGCTGAGTATGTAAAACAATTTTTGGAAAAGAAGAAGCCTTTTGTATATAAATTGTTCTGCGTATGTTACAGTTTCCTGCGCCTAAAATATCGCTCTATCGTTATTCAAAATTGATAATTATGGTTATCTTATCAGTTCTATGAACGCACCTACTTGCGTACTACGTACTTGCTACTCACTTATATATACTGATTAGATACTAGGTGCACTAAGTCCAGTATTCTAGAACGATCTCCTATTCATCAAGCTCGTTTTAAAACCATTTTAGTGAAGATTAGCATTATCTACAATGTATGACTAAGATATGTCTGTGTGAATATCCTATGTTAATACATAGCGTCACTATCAAACAAAACTTTCCAGGGTCATTAGGGTTAGCAAAGACGCTCAGGTCTTCAATTGGGATAAGTACTTTGTTAGTTAGAATTAACGGAATTTTACATTTTTAGGATTCCGTACCTTAAAAAGAAAAACGGAGCCCTTATAAGATCACTTCGTTATCCGTCTGTCAAAACCCTTTTACTCAGGATCCCTTGAAGCAATGAAAAAATAAAACTTCTAAGTCAACGCAACAAAAGATACGGGTTTTTATGTTCCGTTTGTGCCGCATATTTTGACACTCGCAAGGGAATCAAAACCTGAGCGGTGAATGCTTATGCGAATCCCGCATCCCCGGCCATAGGTAGAGGTGGAACACCGCGGTGGTTTTAGCCGGTAAGAGTCCAGCACGCCCCTCTGTCACCCCCACGATAGAGGAAGTCCATGAGGATTTCCACCGCGAGAAAAAAAAAAAGGGAATCAAAACCTATGGGGTACTTCCCGTTGACCTAGAACCATGCAAGAAGCAATGTCATGTAGCAAAAGTAAATTACAAATTAAAAATTACAAAGGGGTTTGAAGATTTTGGCCCTAAAATCAGCCGCCATTTTGATTTTTTTTCAGAATCGCGGTGCACAACAAAAGTTATATATTCAAATAGAGGACACTTATACAAACAAAAAATGTAATTAACATAATATCCTAAAGCGTCAGGTTTCAGAGTTATTCACCGAAATATAAGTCGAAAACAACTAAGATTTTTTTGTTTTTTTTTCCTTCCAGGTAAGCATATTGAACTATTGAGGTAATAGAAACGTTATGAAACCTTTATGGAGAAGAAACAAATGAAGAATAGACATTTTTAAAATAAATAATTAAACACGGCAATTTATAGTTCGTTTTTTTAATCCCAGAGACTAATCTGACAAGTGTAATGTCAAACTTCTGTACTAAAAAAAACGAAAACACAAAAGACTTAAATGTCAGATTAGTCTCTGGGATTAAAAAAAGGATCAATAAATTGCCGTGTTTAATTATTTATTAAAAAAATATCTATTCTTCATTTGTTCCTTCTCCCTAAAGGTTTTATAACGTTTCTATTACCTCTGATAGTTCAATATGGTTACCTGTAGGGGAAAAAAACAAAAAAAATCCTTGTTGTTTTCGACGTATATTTCGGTGAATAACTCCGAAACCTGACGCTTTAGGATATTATGTTATATAACATTTTTTATTTGTATAAGTGTCCTCTATCTAAATATATAACTTTTGTTGTGCACCGCGATTCTGAAAAAAAATCAAAATGGCGGCCGAACTTAGGGCCACCCTCCATACAAAAATCTTCAAACCCCTTTGTACGTAACCCTCAAGTCAAAACCAGTCAAGTCCGACTCGCACTTGACCGGTTTTTTTTATGATAAGCTAGCTGACCCGACAAATGTTGTCCTGCCCAAATTTCAATAATTCAGTTTTACCAAATTTTCACATTTACTCGGTAACTTTTCAATTTTTCTTCCCGTAACCTAGAGCCTAATTCGGACAATTACGAACATTTAAAACAAAAATACCAGCCGTCCAGAAGTTCTAAAGAAAAAAAAAAATAAAATGTTTACCAACAAACATAATTTTTATTTTTTAGATTCCACCAACCGCTGCAAACTAGTAAGCCAGAACCATCACTGGCCACTACCAGAAAAATGTCGACTAATAAAGCCCGGTAAGTCAAGAAATTATTCAACTGTCTTGGAACCCGCAACGTAATAAAACGAAGAAAATTAAGATAAGAACATTGTAAGAGTAGTAAAACCTTAGGTTTGGACATTTAAAAGCTAATTCTAGGTAAGGTCTCGAGGGTACACTATGGAATTTTAACCTTTCTTGAGACAGCAGTCAGTGTTGCCGTGTGTTCCTCCACGCACTGCTCCTATGGTAAAAAGGACTTCTTACATAACCAGTATAAGCTGACTTCAGATTATACGAAATATCTACAAGATATTCGGCAGAACGTTGAACACACGAAAATTGCAGATAGATGGGGTCGTCTGCAACCTAACCAGCCCAAAAAAAAATACCCAGGCCCCATAGTTTTATTTTTATTTTTTATTACCGAAATTCATGAGTTTTAAAACTTTGAATGCCTATAACTTTATGTAGGATAGACGAAACTGACAACACTTTCTTTTTGTTTTTGTCTCGACTATTGGTAGATTCATCTAAATTATTATTGTTTGGTGCAAATAGTAAAATCGGCTAAAAAAAACTATGGGTCTAGGTAAACAATGCACTGGTTATGTTTAGTTACAAGAATTCCATTTTATCATATTGGTACGGAAACCTAAGAATCACACCACTTTCGCCGTTCCAACAAAATAAAATTAATAATTAACACAGGTCACATGCATGTTGTGAAATTTATAATTTAAGGTCAATAATAACGAGGTCTGTTACTCTTTATATCTCAACCGTCCCCAGGCTTAGATAAACTTTAATCCTACAACGTCACACCGACCTACATTTATGCACAAGGACGTTAGGTCTCTATTAAAATATGTAGAGACATCTGTATTAAGAATATTTTTTAAAATTTTTGGGCACTAATCTTGCTAGAGATTGCATTTCCTTATGTTCGTGTGACGCGTGTCGCTCGTGTGTTTGTTCAGACGCCAGCACATCAAGCTAATCTTTCAAACTTCTTTAATATATTTTCAACTTTATCGCTAAGTTGTAAAGTTCAAAGTTGATTGGGAAAATTTGGCAGTTATGTGTTTATACAGACTAGACGCCAGCACATCAAGCTACTACAATCTGTCAAATTTCTTTAATAGATTTTCAACTTTATCGCTAAAGTGTAAAGTTCAAAGTTGATTGGGAAAATTTGGCAGTGTTGGGTAGCTTGATGTGCTGGCGATGCACGCGATGGCGTCTGTACACAAGAGCGTGCACACGGCAGCTGCCGACAGCGTGCCGCTCGTGTATTTGAGTACGGTGCGAAACTCGTCGAGGGCTGACGGCGACACGCGTTGACGACAACCGTCGACACTCGACGACTGCTCCAATTGCCTCTGCCGTTGACACGTATAGCTCGTGTATATGAGAACTTAGTGAGAGATCTTATTCTACCCGACTACTGATGTGAGAGAAAGGGTTAATCCTGACTTAATCCATACTAATATTATAAATTCGAAAGAAACTCTGTTTGTCTGTCTGTCTGAATGTTACCTTTTCACGCCTAAACCGTTGCACCGATTTAGATAAAATTTGGTAAAGAGATAGTTTGAGTCCCGGGGAAGGACATAGGATAGTTTTTATCCCGATATTCCCACGGGATCGAGACTTATGCGGGTGAAACCGCGGGGCGCAGCTGGTAATATTATAAGTTTGTTTGTTTGTTACCTTTTCACGCATAAACCACTGAACCGATCATCGTGAAATTTTGCATATACGTTGTCAGGTGTACAGAAACGGACAGAGGGTACCTTTCATCTCGAAAAAAGGGCTGTTCCCGAGGAAAACAACAATCACGTTATTATGATAATAGATGGCGCAACGTGTCTATTGAACTTTGTCACATTATTTAATTCTGAGGCGGTACGAAGTTCGCCGGGTCAGCTAGTTAAACTTTACAAATCTTCCGAATAGGTCCGGAAGTATTTACTAATTACTTTTTTTCTAAATGCGTGTCCTAGGGTTACCTCTTAGCTCACCGTCTGATCAGGACCAGGCCCGTGCCGGACGGCGCGTACTTGTTCCACGCGCGCTTTAAAGAGATGTCAGCAAAAAGGAAGGGGCCGAAAGGGTTATCGCTACCCCGGAACATAAAGGGCTAAGGAAGGAACACGGATGGGTTTTAGTCAGTAAGAGTCTGACACTCCCTTCCGCTCCACCCAGACCGGGCGGGGTCATTTGATGATTTCCCATCCTTAAAAAAAGGGTTACCTCTATTTAACCGTATCGAAATAAGGATGTCTGAATGTGGAAAAAGTGAAGTAGATACATCTGTTATTAGGAACTACACAACAAAACTACCTATGCCCCCATTATCAGCTAACTTCCGGCAACAATAACCACTAGCCGGCTTCCAAGACTTATCGCACATAGTTTATAATGAACTGCAAATAACATTAATTAACTTCCACTGAGAGATAAGCAGAGGTTGATGTACAGACGCCAGCACATCAACCTACTACAATCTGTCAAATTTCTTTAATAGATTTTCAACTTTATTACTAAAATATAAGGTTCAAAGTTGATTGGGAAAATTTGACAGTTTCGTTTAGGTTGATGTGCTGGCGTCTGTACATTCGTAACCAATTATGACCTAATTATGGACGGTGTTATTTGTAATTTTTAAATGTGACCATTACTAGGTAGGTACTCAAAGTATGCACGAACTTGATATAGGTACAACTAATAAAATTAAAATAGTTCTATAGTGGAAAGTTTCGCGTTTGTCTTAGTTCATGAAGTCTATAAAAGCACAGGATTATAACGGAAATTCAGGAGTACATGATCAGCCTATAATGTTCCCACTGCTGGGACACAGGCCTCCTCTCTTTCTCGATAGAGAATTGGCTATAATCTACGACGCGGGCCCAGTGCGGGTTGGTAGATGTCCCATGTCTTCAAATGTTTGGTTCTAGGACATGCCGGTTTCCTCACGATGTTTTCCTTCACCATTTTGAGAGCAGTGGTGATGAAATAATTTACAAAAAGTAAATCGCCTGTCTGGGTTCGAACCTGCGACCTACAACTCGTATGTCGCGGACATAACCACTTGGCCACCATTGCCCTACCAACTTAATAACCATAATTTACTAATACCTACAACTATTAAAATTAAACTAACTCCATAGTGGAAAGTTGCTTTTCCTAGTTTACCAAGTCTAAAGAAGCACAGGATTGCCACGAAAATTCAGGAGTATAATATTTTAACTGTCCCTATAATCAAAGCAATTTAGTTTATTCTTACACTGTCATTGCTAGGACACTAATAAAATTGCGTAACACTCTATCAATCCAAATCTGAATCATTTTGAAGGATATTGCTAATCCATTGCTTCATACGTTCGACAAACGTGTCTGCTCAGCAACGTAAATATCGCAATGAATGTTGTTGAACTGTTAAAATGAAAGCCATTGCTACTGATAGTGTGTTATGCAATTACCTACCTCGCTGTTTTACCTCTGGAAAAGTTCCGGTAGACATAGCTGGCAGGTAATTTTGTTCTATTTTTTTTAACTTGTCTAGTATTTAACATGGGCTAACTACGGACAGCATTTGGAAAACTTCGTCAAGTCTTCTCGTCACCTATCCCGTAATGTTTGAAAACTAAGGTCTTCAACCAGTGTGTCCTGCCCGTTATGACAAATGGTGCCAAAACGTGGACACTGCATGACAGTCGGGCTGGTCGACAAATTTAAGGTCGCTCAGCGCGCTATGGAGCGGACTATGCTCGGAGTTTCTTTGATGGATACACGATATAAATCAGGAATGAAGTTATCCGGAAAAGAATCTAAGTAACCGACATAGCTTGCAGATTCAGCAAACTGAAGTTGCAGTGGACTGGCCATGTTTGTCGAAGGACCGATGACCGGTGGAGCAGACGAGTCCTAGAGTGGAGACCGCGTATCGGCAAGCGTAGTGTGAGACGCCCCCCAGCTAGATGGTCCGATCACCTTAAGAAGGTGCCTGGGACGGGCTGGATGCAGAAGGCGGAGGACATGGTCTTTTGGCGGAGCGTGGGAAAGGCCTATGTCCGATAGCGGACTGCGATTGGCTTAGTTGATTGAGTATCTAGCTCCCTATGTTATCTGGGCACAGTGGCTCTTAGGCTTAATAATGGTCGCATATATTAATTCACCAAAATACCCGGCAAATTACGATCTAACCCAAACCAATTATGGAAAAAAAAACTTACATAAAACAGACGAAACATTTCCTTCAACTACTCTAGTCCAGGTGAGGAATGAAAGTGATCCAATGAAGGAAAGTAAAGGTATTTATAATAACATCATGTGTTTAGCGGAAACACAGTTTATACACCCTGTATAGGAAAGCTGCCAAGGATTTATATGGAGATGATAATTAGAGCAAGTGACGGTGATGTCTACGAATGTAAGTTAGATGGGCAAGGGAATGTGATCTTGAAGAAGTGTTTATGTAAATAAGTTGTAAACTTGATGGTATGATACTGCAGAAAAAAGTGCGGTTACATGCAAATTAGTCATTGATTCTGCATTGGTGGGTTTATTAAGTGGTTAGTTCAGTAAAGTTGTTGATGCAATACCAAATAAGTATGATTCGAGGTTTAAATTTAAATAGTGTCACTTTAGACCTATAGTAATATCTATCTAAAAATATTAATATCTAAGAATATTTCTCTTCATACAACATGAAATAGTAAACTTAGTTTTTTAATAAAGTTATTATGTGTAATCACTACACGGGACTATGAATTGAAGATTTCTTTTCTATGTATAAGCCTTACAATGAATAATACATCATCATCATCATCATCATTTCAGCTGAAACATCCACCACTCATCACCACAAGCACCTTCACTTCGACCGGTCCTGTGCTTCTCGCATCCAGCGGGTTCCTGTGGCCTTCACAAGGTCGGCGGTCAATGAATAATTATGAAATGTTAAACCATTAAAGATCACTGCTGCATTCATCCAAGATTCAGCGCTCCAAAGGTAAGATGGTGTATTTCATTCCTATGATTGAAAAACACTATCAGCTTTTTCAGCGTACAAAAAAAAAAACCGCACAAACAAACATCTCTCTACAATTCCACATGGGTGACACACACGGGCGTCACCTATCACTCTAGATCTAGTTAATGTAGACTATCTTTAATATAGTCAACTAGTAACTATACTAGACTAGTTACTAGTTAGGCTATTCCACTACACCGCTACACCGGTAAGGGCCACGTAACAGCCTATCTGACCGCTATCTCTTATATAATATGGGAATTGTTTACGCTCCAAACTCGTATCATTAAGACATTAATAAATAGTTTATAATAATAATAAATAATAATAATTCCATTTATTGCAGACTAATTACATGTCCATAGTTGTTAGTAACAAAGGTCTTGAAACTATGTTAGTCAATACTACAAAAATAAAAAATAATCAAAAACAAAACATCATTCCAAAAAATAAAATCAAATAATAATCATCACAAAACCATAAATATCAAAAAATTCTAAAAATAAATAAAACTCATAAGTCATCTCGTCACATGAAGCTGGATGAATCTGCCCAGCACTGCAGACTCCGGCCTCTCAGCAATCATCCTCAGGACTCCGTTGGCGCTCCCACGAATCCGACGCATCAGAGAAGCTGTTTTCTTACGCATAATGGCATAAAAGTCATTGACTCTTGCGTCAGCAAACATGCCCGACGCGCTGCAGAATCGAGGGAGCTTATGAAGTATTTCTTGAACTGGACTGCGAGTCAATTTCTATTTTCAGCCAAGTACTAATAAAACGGCTATATCAAAATCAAAATTCATTTATTCTTATTATGGGTTTAATTCGGGGTGAGAGCCTAGTGGTCCGTCACACAGGGTATCCTAGTATGGACGCCAGTCTCTCACAAAAGATCATATTTTATGCATTTTTGTCATAACGCTATAATTCTTGTCTCTGTTTATAACTATGTGAACCTTTGTGAGGAGAGAAAAAATAAAGATTATTACTATTCAAATTATTCAAACTAGGCTGAGAATCAGCACTTTTCGAACGTCAAAATTACAAAAGACAGTCCCCCAAAACGCCCGCACTTCACCACTTCCTAGTGCTTTCTTTATAAATTGAGAAATTGATGTTGAGAACTTGTAAAAGTCTAGCATTTAAGGTGACCTTCAATCTAGCCCGCCATTTTAAACGTTCACAGTGATTATTTCAAACATCTATAAATAAGATGTACGCAAGTTCAACAAAAATATGGATGTCACGTGATCAACTTTGACCGTAAATATCAGGGGTTTGGTCCAATTATGTTTTCTGTTTGTATTGATGGCAGCTATCGATTTATATAGGGGTCATGCGTAGCCACCATTTTGAAAAAAAAAAGCGAAATGGCGCGGCTGTAGGTAGCTATGTCAGGCTCCAATAACAATCTTCAATTCCCTTTTTTTTTGCAAAAACCTGAGATCTTTTGAATTCCGCGGGCTTTCACCAGAGGTGTTGATTTTTTTAATTTGAGTACGTTTAAGTCTTTAAACTGACTCTGTTTATAGCTGTTATTTGTTCCTATGGTATCCTAGGCATACCAAATAAACCCAAAAGACCCTAAATCCAAATAGACTAAGACTCACTCGAGCAATCCTGTTCTTGCGCCTTAGTTTACTCTTTACCGTTCTACTCATTAGATACAACACTATTAGACCATAAACCCAAACGATATAGTCAGTACTCAAAAGTATCAGAGAGATATATAGATCACAAGCTTGCTACTTCGATGTTTTTAGTACAGTGGACGATCTTTTTTAGCAATAACTTTTATTTATTTATACAATAGCAGCGCCCCCTGGTTTCACCCGCGTAAGTTTCGATCTCGTGGGAATATCGGGATAAAAAGTATCCTATGTCCTTTCCCGGGACTCAAACTATCTCTATACCAAATTTCATCGAAATCGGTTCAGTGGTTTAGGCGTGAAAAGGTAACATACAGACAGACAGACAGAGCTACTTTCGAATTTATAATTTTATTATATTAGGTCCTTACATATGAAATTGGCGTTTTTCGTACTGGCCACTTTAATCACGAATTTCTCCTCTTTGGTAAGGAATTCCAAATTCAAATTTGTACAGCTATTTACTCATGTATTTGTGCTTCGATGACCGTCATTCATTTGTTTTTTTTCTTCTGTTTTTTCTGTTTGCGTCACTCATTTTACAAAATGGAAAATTTAAAATATCGCATTATTTACGAGTACGAGTTCCGCCGTGGCACTAGTGCTGCGGAAACGACTCGAAGGGTGAATGATGTGTATGGCGGTCATGTTGCAAAAGAAAACACAGTTCGTTTTTGGTTCCAACGTTTTCGTTCTGGAAATTTCGACCTGCAGAACAAGCCCCGTGGACGGCCTGAGACCCAAGTTGATAATTTTGAATTGAAGGCTATTGTGGAAGCGGACCCATCGCAAACCACGTCCGAGTTAGCTGCAGGCTTCGATGTTAGTGATAAAACTGTTTTAATTCACTTGAAGCAAATTGGGAAGATTAAAAAGCTTGAAAGCACGACAACGCCAGACCACACACTGCGCAACAGACGGCTACCAAATTAGAAGAGCTTGAATTGGAATGTCTTAGATATCCTCCGTACTCCCCGGACCTTGCTCCAACAGATTACCATTTTTTTCGCAATTTGGATAACTTTTTGCAAGGGAAAAAATTCAACTCCGATGGGGCAGTCCAAATCGCCTTCAAAGATTTTATTGATTCCCGTCCGACTGGTTTTTTTAGTAAAGGGATCAATGAACTACCTATAAGATGGCAAAAGTGCATTGAAAACAATGGTTCATACTTTGATTAATTAAATATATTATATTAAAAAATATTCGACTTTTTGTTCCTTCCATACAAAACGCCAATTTCATATGTAAGGACCTAATATTAGCTGCGCCCCGCGGTTTCACCCGTATTAGTCTCGATTCCGTGGGAATATCGGGATAAAAAGTATCCTATGTCCTTTCCCGGGACTCAAACTATCCCAATACCAAATTTCATCTAAATCGGTTCAGCGGTTTAGGCGTGAAAAGGTAATATACAGACAGACAGAGTTACTTTCGAATTTATAATATTAGTATGGATATGTACTTTATTGTACCTACAACACAAAAATACTAGCAAAACGACTACCATAATTAGATACTAACATTAGTAGTAGTTTAACTACTTAGCTGCTTTTTATTAGCTAATAATATTAGTTGGTTTTTTGGCAACTTCCGAAAAGAAATGAATAGTGAAAGAAGGAATATAGTATAAGAATAGTTCTAAGATATTAGGTACCCATTTGCGACTAATACAAACCAAATCCCAATCGTCAATCAGCTAGTTCCTTAGAAAATGCCTTTCAGTAATGCAAGAACGTAAATTGTAGGCTGGAACTTACTAAAGTAATGCATTAACATAACTATGTACATAAATCAGGCGGTGTAATGCTCAGTACATTATGTGTACAGGATATTTGTACACTGAGCGTCCATTCAAAACGCATAGCTCGTAAAAACATAGGATTCCTTATTATCTCAGGCGGTGAGGTCGGGTAGAGGACATGCTGTGACGCAAAGAGCGTAAACCTACCAAAGCTTTCTTTGTTCACTCCTTTAAACTGGAGGAGTCCTCTTTGTGCTGGAGGTAAATAATATTGTCAAGTTGTAAAAACTTGTCCACAAACCTCGCCCGTCTTCTCCCTTCTTCTTTTCTCTACTGTACTTTTCTTCTTCTTCTCTTCTTTTGCTTCTTCTTCTATCTGACATATTGTGGTCTCCACTTTCATCGATTATTTATTATTACGAACCAATTTTATGTTTGGTATCCGTCGACGCTCTCTCGTCAATGGATTCTCCTCCTCAAGTCGTACTTCTCATTAGTGAGGGTCGTGATCCTCCCTTGAAAACATCTCTTCCCTGACGATGTTTCGCCATTTCTGTCTATCCTTGGCCAAGTGAAGCGCATCATGAAATCTCGTGTCAATAGAAGAGCTTATCTGTTCGGACCATCGCAAAGGGCTGCGACCTCTTGGTCGTTTACCATCCACCTTGCCGATAACCATCAGTCGTTCAAGGTTATTGCCATCTTCATCATCTTCTTGGTCATCATCTCGTCAATGGATACCAAACATAAAACTGGTTTTATGACTACTTTAAAATATAACCTTCCCAAGAGTGATCAAGTCAAAAGCACGAATACTAATCACTATTGATTTTATTAAAATTTGACTTTCTGAAAATCACATTTGCACGAACATATTTGCTGAGTTACTCAAGCCATAAGCGACAAGCGTTTTCCTCTTAAATGCCGCTAGCTTCCCCACTATGTTGTGACCTTTAAGAAGAGTTACGTAGCCGACAACTGAATGTGTGTGCACCATATAAGCAGTAGAATGCGGTTCTGTCACTACACTTATACGGCTCACACATTTCCCTCCTCTGTTTTTTTCACGGACTGACTGACCGATTAGTGTCTACGTTCCAGTGAAAGCTGTAATACTACACTTAATTTCGGCTGTGCAATTTCAAAACCTAGCAACTGACAAAAAAAACACGGATTTTATGAGAAACGTCAGTTGCTAGGTTTTGAAATTGCACAGCCGATTTTGTCTAGACCCCTGAGTGCAGCTGGGTGAAAAATAAGACATTTATATATCTGTAAAGTCTTTTTTCGTCTGATTCTTATCTTGTATCTTGTAAAAGCGCCATGTCAGTATCTCACATCGATTTTTTCACAGCGGATAAACTTTTCACAGGTTGGTAAACATTGTATTGTCAGTCATCATTTGCCTAGCCTTGTCCCAACTATGTTGGGGTCGGCTTAAACCGGGCGCAGCTGAATACCAGTATTTTACATAATGCGTCTGCCTATCTGACCACCACAATTCAGTTACTGGGTTATACGAACCCCTTGGTAAGACTGGTTGTCAGGCTTGTCAGACTTTCGGGCCTCTGACGACCCGTAACGAATGCCATAGATTGTATTTTCAGTAACGGGTTGTATTGTTTCACAACTGCACCGAACACTTATTTAGGCAGACACCTCAAAAAAGAAAATGATATGCATAAGACACTTCTGTATTAAAATAGATAGCCCCTAAAAGGGCCATTCTTTAACATTTCCTTTCGATAAGGCGTTTTTGCACACCGCACTTTGTATATTCGGTATTTTGATTTTAAATATGTCATAGTACATAGTAAAGTGCTTTAATTTTTTGTATGCTGGCATCTAGTTTTTACATATTCATGTAATTTGTTATCATTTAATTGTGAGTTTTTGTGTTATGCTATGTCTTTTGTGTGCACAGAATAAATGGTAAATCTACCAATCTTCTAAAAAAAAAAATTGAACAAATATTCATGTAAAACCAGCTTTACGGTCCAGTATCTAGTTAAGCCATACGATCGAACTGTTACAGCTTCCTACTTAATTAACATGACGGATAGCCCCACGAGTTTTTGTTACACGACAAGATACGGGATCGCAGGCAACAAGAATACATTAGTAAGGTGCCAAGATACAGCCTGTTCTGAGGATCGGCGAGGTATGGGCTGCAATGTAACGTTTTTTATGTAATAGCTTGGCAAACTGGCTGGTGGCCTGCCAGCTGCCAGATGGAAAGTGGATAACACCGTCTAAAGACAGCTGTAACATCAAGGGGGACTTTAGAGGCTTTTCTTTCTTTCTTTCTGTAACATCAAGGGGGACTTTAGAGGCTTTTCTTTCTTTCTTTCTGTAACATCAAGGGGGACTTTAGAGGCTTTTCTTTCTTTCTTTCTTTCTTTCTGTAACATCAAGGGGGACTTTAGAGGCTTTTCTTTCTTTCTTTCTGTAACATCAAGGGGGACTTTAGAGGCTTTTCTTTCTTTCTTTCTGTAACATCAAGGGGGACTTTGGAGGCTTTTCTTTCTTTCTTTCTGTAACATCAAGGGGGACTTTAGAGGCTTTTCTTTCTTTCTTTCTGTAACATCAAGGGGGACTTTAGAGGCTTTTCTTTCTTTCTTTCTTTCTGTAACATCAAGGGGGACTTTAGAGGCTTTTCTTTCTTTCTTTCTTTCTGTAACATCAAGGGGAACTTTAGAGGATTTTATGTCTCATGTGCATGTAGTGGTGGACAGGATATTAATTCAGTACTTGTTGACAGGCCTACACTGACCTCCCTTACCTAGAAAGAAGAAAAAGAAAGAAAATACATTTATTTAGCACAGACTCAAAGACACACAATACACCAGATACATACATCAGATAAAAAAAGGTCAAATACCTGTTACCTATCTATAGGTAGATACTGTAATTTAAAAAACATTGTAAAACCCAATTATTTTTAAAATAGTAACTGTGGAGTTTCATTCCGGCTCTTCTCCATAGGAAACGACCAATTGGAACTGTGCACCTAGCTTCTGATGTGTCATAAGGGCTCATGTAGGTTTATGTGAAATAAAATATTTTGATTTTGAATTGGTATCCGTCACCTCCGAACTGAAACACAATGCTGCTTGGTGATAAGTCTGTAGGAATATGGGACAGACGACAGCACATCAAGTACAATCTGTCAAATTTCTTTAATAGATTTTCAACTTTATCGCTAAAGCATAAGGTTCAAAGTTGATTGGGAAAATTTGACAATTTCGGGTAGCTTGATGTGCTGGCGTCTTTACTTGCAAAACTCTGGATGACCTCTTCACACGGTCCAGCGGTCTTTAGATAACTAACTTTTATTCAGTCTACCAATCATATAATATGATGACTTGATGAGTTATGCAGGCAGTAGCATAATCAGCCTATGGTCTTCCCACCGCTTGGACACAGGCCTCCTCTCTGTGAGTGGGCCGTAATCCACCACGCGGGCCCAGTGCGGTTTGTAGATGTCACATGTCTTTGAATTTTTCGTTCTATGACATGCCGGTTACCTCACGATGTTTTCCTTCGTCATTTTGAGAGCAGTGGTGATGAAATAATTTACACAAAGTAAAGCGCCTGTCTGGGTTCGAAACAGAGGGGCGATTCTCGTAATATTAAGAACTTTCACAGTCTGATCTCAGTCTCAATCTGTCAAAAATACCTCTAATTTCCCTACATTTTGAAAGTTTTTGACATTTGTTTGTCGCCGAGATGAGACTGCGACTAGATTTTGGACGTTTTAAATTACGAGAATTGGCCTTCAGGTAATTGTTATCTGTTATCTCCAAACTGAATGACAATACCGCTTAGAGACTAAAAATAAGTAGGATCATGCGTACTTGCAAAACTCTGGACGAGGTCTTCACAAGACCTACAGTACAATAATAACTTCTACACAATCTAGCTAAACTATGTATTTTATGAGGAGAAATGCAGGCCTGCCATTCATTAATAAAGCAATTAAAATGGCCACTACGTAACCACTTAGATAGGTACACCTAAGAAGAACAAAATATGTAGCAAGCCAGATCACTTGATTAGCTCTTAGTAACCTGATACACATTTTATTACCAAGCATAAATTAACAACACAAATGACTAGAAGGTGTGCAAATAGCACACGTGCGTACTCCCTGCGCGTGCGCTTCTAATTCAATTCAAATTCTTGCGAAAATGTAACAATTGGCGACGGCCGTTTGTGACCAAAATTAATCAACACCTGGATATCTTCCGCGTTGGTACAGTAGCCTGGATGTCACAGATGCATTGTAATCAACTCATTTACATGCTATCACAATGATCTTTTGTTATAGGTTAGCGAGCGAAATTGGATTCATCCATTGATGGCATACTGCAACATGCAACAAGATTTTCTTTGCCTGTGTTTTCTGAACGTATTTGATAAAATAAGATGATTATTTCGTTTTCACTTCTCATGCTCTAAAAGTCAGTCTTTATGTTGTGCTTAGGCGACATAAAATCGCTTTTTATGTTCTAGTGCATAAAGTAAAATTTTTTTCAAAGACTAAAGTAATCAGGCCCAACAGCCACACGCACAATAAAACTTCGCAGATTAAAGTCGTGATTTATTTCATTTTCTTTAATTTATACCACTTCCGTGTTTTCTATCGATAATTTAATAAAATCAGGTAAAATAGTTGTCATTTATTATTTAAAAAGGCAAAGAAACCTTTTCATTTTTTGGCAGTATGAAGTATATTATATACCCAAGTCGAATGACAAAATGTTGAAAATTAAAAAAAAAACATTTTAAAAAGTTTCGTGGCGGTATTATCTGTGGTGGCGGGAATTAGCTATGGACGCAACATTTTTGATTAATTATGTACTGTATACTTTAAGCCTGTTTCATTTTCTCGCAATCGAAGTGAAAAGCAGAGTGTATAACTCAGGCATAAACGAGCCATTTTACCTCTCGACTTAACTATCCACCCTCGCCTGCGGCTCGGGTGGATATAAACGTCTCGGGGTAAAATAGCTTCTTTTATGCCTTAGTTGTACAATCTACTATTATTGTGTTTTTTTAATCTAAAAATTCAGATCCCTAGAGTGGATGGGGTAGGATTTTTAGTTAATAAAATTAAACCCAGCCCACCTATATTCCACAGATTATGTTGGCAACACAACATTTAGTTTAATTTTTTATCCGTCATTAGTCTACTGTCAATAACGTCGTTCACACCTTGTACAAGAGCACATTACACAACGGTTTTAAATCCAATCTGCAATTTTATAAGTTTAAATAATGAAGTTCCCCAACATGATCCTTCGAGCCGGATCAAACTGGCAACCGGCTGGTTTGGTTTTTTTTTATCAGTTGTTTAACTGGGTAAACCAGATAGACATTGAAAGAAAGAAAGAAAATATAATAGAAAAAAAATGACTAAAAAGCAAACAACGCAACACTTTAGGTGCATTGCTTTAGTGTCCAAAAACATTAAAGAACCTCTTCATTAGAAATTAGATGAATAATAAATAGTACTATTCTATTGTAAACTAATATTATAAATTCAAAAGTAACTCTGTCTGTCTGTCTGTATGTTACCTTTTCACGCCTAAACCACTGAAGCGATTTAGATGAAATTTGGTATAGAGATAGTTTGAGTCCCGGGAAAGGACATAGGATAGTTTTTATCCCAATATTCCCACGGAATCAAAACTTATGCGGGTGAAACCGCAGGACGCAGCTAGTTTTAAATGAAAGAAAAGCTTGTGACTGAAATAGGCAACACATCGTCGGCAACTTTGAATCTTCCGCGTAGCACCGCGATGCCCGGCGCCGGTCGACGTTGGCCCAGTTGCCCCAATTGATTCTTCACCACAACACCGCACACGCATAACAATCAACTATTTACCATAGCAGACGTTAAGGTCGTTTGAAGGTATTGTTAATTCTGATCAGGGTGAGGTAGGTACTTATGCTAAAAATAAATAACTAGGATACTTTTCTTATTGCTGTTGTATGTTGCCAGAGTTTGACCAATAGCTTTTTCCCATAGGATCCGGCATCCGCCGGTATTGTTCACCTCTGAAACTGTCAGGCTGCGTTTCCACCAGAGATGAGCGAGGATGCGTAGCGAGGAATGTGTGTACAACCAATCAATAACAACGCTAACTCAGTTCAAGCTATGAAAATGAAGCGATGTTATTGGTTGGTTTCACACACATCCCTCGCTACGCATCCTCGCACATCTCTGGTGGAAACGCAGCCTTATACATATTGTTGTTAAACGATGCATCTCTCCTGTAAATATGGCTTAAACCTAGGCACTCTATAATTTTATTCCCGGCGGCTCCAAATTAAAAAAGCAATGGGAACAATTTTAGTAGGTATTTTAATAAAATTATAGAGCTCTTGGGAATTAATGTATGGAGTGAAATTGTTTGGAGAACAATAGATTTGGAGTTCCTGGGAATAAGCCGTAAATATATTATATCCTCCTAGTGTAAGAGTTGTAACACGTGCCTTCAGTTATGCATTCACTGAAGGTACTGCCACATCCAAACGGAGCATACGACAAACAAAAATGTTGCTGAATTAGAGCTCCCCATTTTATTAAGTAAACAAGGAAACTTGGCTCTTCGTCAAAACATCAATCAACGCCGCTTCATTAAATTCATCGGACTAACAAGCTACCACGAATACAAAACCGAGTCGTAAAGCCCTACAGAATGTGGGACATATCCACAAAATTCCGTGCGCATGACATCGTAACGTAATCATTGCACTACTAACACTGTCGGTGATCTCAACACCCTGGGTTTTTGTCGGCACACGTACTTCTTACGTAACCATGGTTACGGAGGTAAACAGCTCGTTCTTGTGGTACTTGTGTATGATGGAGCTGAGTTTTGGATGAAAGCTCGACCTTGGCTGGACGAGACATGCATCATTTTGGCACTCTAGATTGTTTGGCGCCTTTGTCAATTTTGACATCACATACACGTTGGCTACCTATCAATTTCCTCTCAGGTAAGGTGCCAAAACTATTCCTTTCCATAGTCTCTTAATTCATAAAATGTTATGTCATCTGCTTAATCGTCAGCAGCGTCGTTTCAGTTTATTAGTTTGTCAGAAAAACTTGCTTGTTGAAGTAACTAACTGCCTTAAAACTTTCAATCTGCTTATGACGCTGCGATATTTTAAACATATTTTTCTACTAGCTGCGCCCCACGGTTTCACCCGCATAAGTCTCGATCCCGTGGGAATATCGAAATAAAAACTATCCTATGTCCTTTCCCGGGACTCAAACTATCTCTATACCAAATTTCATCTAAATCGGTTCAACAGTTTAGGCGTGAAAAGGCACCTGAAATCGCGAAAAAAATCAGCTGTTCCCTACAATTATGTTCGCACAACTCGTCAAAATGTAGAGAACAGCTGATTTTTTTTCTCGTGATTTCAGGTTTGGTCCCATAGTATAAGTAGTTCATAATGATGAGTACAATCTCTCATTTCGATTTGTCGCATGTTTTCAATTTCACCCTGTATATCTGTGTATCTATTTTAGTTTATTGTATACATAATATTTGCCCCAACGACTGCCCCATTTTATGTCCAGGAAAATCACTGTCCATTCCAAGGTTGCCGGGAAGAGATCGCAGAAAGCGATAAGTCCGCCCATTCTATATTTTGTAGTGTTTGATGTATTTTTTTTTTCATTTTATGTATTTTCGTGATGTACAATAAATAATATATAAATAAATCTGTTATATTTGATCTAACTACGATAGCGCAACTCCCAATCGACTTTCTAAAAGTGAAATATACTCGTAGCTACAACTTCCATAAATTCCTCTAAATATCGCGATAGTTAATTTTATTAGAATACGGGGTCAGTAAATATTGAGTAATTGACAGTGTGTCTACAACGGCACTCGGTGTGCGGCGCATTACCGTTGCATATAGTTTAAGCTATGAGCACATTCGAGTAATGCATCCTGTTTTTTTAATGCTCACTGGCCCTTCATTTTAAGTGAATCTATACAGGGTGGCGGAGATATCGACACGCAACCTGTTACCATAGATTTGGTAAAAGATTCTGAACCCCACTGCGTTGAAATTTTTGGTCGGTTAAGTAGGTATTTACAAAAAAAAAATGCTGTTCCATACATTTTGACCGCGTTGTTCACTTTTCTATGAATCAGCAGTTTTTTTTTTTTTAATAACTGATGAAAAAGTTCTACTCCAGGAGGTCTAGAATCATTATGCTGAATTCATGGTTTCAATTTGCGTGTGGACGTCCCTGACACCCTGTATAGGTACGCGTGGCACGTTTTGGCAATTTAATTAAAATGAAATATGTAGTGTCACCTTGTAACACAATTTACTACATACAATCATGATCTTCAAAACAAAAGAAAATATTTTAATATGTCTTTAAACAATACGCGGCGTCCAACTTTTGTCAAAAGTTCACACAGGGCGAGGCCAACTCAAATTCTGGATCTTCAAATAACACAAAACAGTCAGTTTCCTTTTTTTTACTATTTTATATATTTCAGTGTTTTGTAAGGCATTATAGTTACTGTCCCACAATTCTTAAGAACTTACTAGCAGATAAATGTCATTTTGTGCTGAAAGTTATAATAATTTTAATGCGGTAATTTTTTTTTAATTATTAATATTTGGACGGCTGTATCTCTCTTTGTTTTGTTTTATACAAATAATTTAACTGCTCTATTTTAAGATTCTGTATTTACCTTTACTGTATTTACCTAATTGTTTGTTACTTTATTTTCTGTTGCTTCCTGTAATTTCAATAATGAATAAGTACGAACGTTGAAAATACAAAAATCGTAAAAATGGTGAAAAAAAAACTGTCTATTCTCCAATAACACGTAGGCAGGTACAAGAACATATAAATCATTAAAGTACTATTCCTAATAATTAGCTTTTTATAGTCATCTTTCCAGTAGTTGCAGCGAAAAAAAAAATACGAATTTCAAAATTAGTTTCCCAAATAGCTCCACAACTTTCGGTGGTCCTACGTCATCATTAAGACAACCCAAGCTCCCTTGCGAACTTAAAAAAAATATAAGTATTGATAATCCCATCTACTGTAATCTGTCCAATGTTGAAGCCTCCTCCTAACTCACAATCACACCGGGTGCGCCGTGTTGACACTCGTGCCGTTAATCCGTGCGCGTGCGATGCATACCGACCGACACGCTCACAAGGTGTAGTACTCATACGCATCTATGACGTATCGATGTTGATGCGTTGCGATTTGTAAATCAGATTGTAACAGATACTAGGGCGTAATATGCGTAATTTGTTCTCATTTTATACTCAACAATAATAAATTACATTCCCGTGGAATATTAGACTATTCGTTGTGATTTTAAACCATTTGCTAAGATTTTGACGTTTTATGGCCTATTTAAAATAAATTGCCTAGGTATATACCTTGACTTCAAGGATGGGGATTTCAGTTTCTTTGTTATTTTTTTTAGCGAAAGTGGACGTCTTTGATGGTGATGATAATTGCAAAAAAATGGCCAAGTGTGAGCCGGACTTGCACACGAAGGGTTCCGTACCACCGAACAATATTTAACACTACATATTCTTTTTTAAATACTTTAGTAAAAACTCCTTTAATGATTAACTTTATTTTAATTTTATTTTTAAAATTTGTTGCTATAGCGGCCATTGTAGTTCACACTCTGTGAAAATTTCAAGTGTCTACTTAATATGGTTCAAAAGATATAAGTATGACAGATAGACGACGGATGGACGGACAGGGGAGCCTTAGTAATAGGGTATCGTTGGCACCCTTTGGATACGATAATATGAAATGCGGTAATTTCCTCAGGTTGGTATGGACTATTATACATTACTAATACCCGAATCTTGCCAAACAGAGAAATCTAAATTCAATCTTTCTAAATTTATTTTAGGTAGCTTAGGCTTTCTTATACAAAACTGCATTGCATTACCTTAATCCCAGACCTCACAATAGGTACAATCAGCCACACAGTCTGTTAAGCCTAGTGACATAACGATGTTTTAATTGTTTTGAGCCATTCATTTCATAACGACACAAGTGTTGCAATAGTCGAACATCCGCATGTCAGGGTCATGGGTTTGATAACCGCTTCGTGAATCGACGTTGTGTCCATGTCCATATGATAATATAGGAATCACACTAATATTATAAAGACGAAATTTTGTGTGTGTGTGTGTGTGTGAGGGTGTGTTTATATGTTTGTTACTTCTACACACTCAAACGGCTGGACCAATTTTGATAACATTTTTGCGGAGATAGCTGACACCCTGGATTAACATATAGGTAGGATACTTTTTATCCCGATATTCCCACGGGATCGACATTTACGCGGATGAAACCGCGGAGCGCAACTAGTACATATATACCTATTGGAGGAACTAGAGGAATTGCGCAAGTGATCCAGAGCTTAAACCAGAAGTAGTGAAAAGAACGACGTGTAGTTTAAGACAGTAAGGGCGGTTTTGCACTACGTCCGATCTGAATCCTTGAAATAGTCCATAGTCCTATTGGTCGGATTTAGTGCGCAACCCCTCATGCAAATAGGACTACGGTCACTTCAGACCGGCATTTCTCGGATTTGGATCGGATGTAGTGCGAAACCGCTCTTAGAGTATGACAGTCCCTCCCCCCCCCCCCCTAGGGTGAAGGACATCGATAGGGATTTTCACAAGCTACAAAAAGGTCGGCTTGCTTAGTGAATACAGCGACAGACTGAAAATATTAAGGTTGTACTTAGGTTTTGTAGTGATGCGTTTACCAAAACCTAAACAGAAAAGACACCAATGAAATGAGAATTTGGTTTCTCAATTCATCATCTGCCTAGCCTTTGCCCAACTATGTTGTAATGTTGGAGTTGGATTCCAGTCTAACCGGATGCAGCTGAATACCAGTATTTTACGCGGAGCGACTGCCTACCTGACCTCCACAACCCAGTTAGGTACTGGGTAATACGATACACCATTGGTAAGACTGGTTGTCAGACTTTCGGGCTTCTGACGACACGTAACAACTGTCAGAGATCCACAACGGCTTAATGTGCTTTCCGAGCCACGGAGTCGTCTTTGTATGTAAAGATGGTCACCCATCTATAGACCAACCGCGGCAAGCGTAGCTTAACCTGATCGATCAAACCATGTGGCTGTTATTACTTAGTCACCAGCCCCTCAAGTTGCAAGTTGGTTACTCAATTGTATTGTGCAAATCCATTGATACTTCTTAGTTGCTAGGTTAATAAAAAGCCGTCACACATAAACATTAGCAGGTATACTCGTTTATGGCATTGTTAATCAAATTCATTTCAACAAGACTAGAAGACAAAGACTTAGCACAATTAACAATAGATTTACGCAAAAACTCCCACGTATGGTGTGTTACGTGCACATAACTTTGTATCCGATGCCAATTGTCTTTACTACTAACTCTTGCACTATTATTATAATGTACTCTGGAAGGCTTTTTGTAGATTCTAGGAAATGTAGGCTTTATACTTATCGAACCTATTCATTACATTGTACAATACCAATGAAGGTCTGTCATTTTTTGTTCACAGACAGCTACACAAATAAACATACAAATCAAATCAAATCAAAATCGTTTATTTGCATAAATGTGTTAGGTAGAAAATATGTTATTTATTTATATATACTTTATTGTACACCAGAAAAAACATACAATGAATGGGCGGCCTTATCGCTTTCTGCGATCTCTTCTTCCAGGCAACCTTGGAAGGGACAGTGATTACGTGATACTTATTGTATTTCAGTGCAAAGACACATTTTGTCATGTAATGATGGCATGCAAATATTTAATATATGAAGTAGGTATATAGTAACATACAGTAATAGACAAATTAATAAAAAAAAAAGGTTGCAAAATTTATTAAATTTAATAACAATTTAAATTAATAATTTATAATATTGATATAGGTACTGTTCCACCGAAACGCACTTATCAAAAATTTGTTTCAGTGCGGTCAGTGGAAGTGTTCTGGTGCGGTTCGGTCAAGTGCCGTTGAAATCAGTGTCTAAGTCGGGTGGTCCCTCACGTCATCAAGTTAACGTTCTTTTCCTATAAGCTAAAACCAATTTTATAATGTTTCTAGCCAGTCCTAATACCGAGCAAAGGTCTCAATCTCCCTTTTCCACACACTTCTGTTAATATAGAGCAATGCTGTTGACTCATCTGGATCATCAGAAGATTCGTAGGGATAGTGGTGGACCTGTTGGGTACTCTCCCGTCTCAGATATAGTACGGTCTACGTATACAGGGTAAAATTGAATTCATGGGCATCCTTTTAGGGGGTCATTGTAATCATCATTATGAACAACTTTTACTATGGGACCAAACCTGAAATCGCGAATAAAAATCAGCTCTTCCCTACATTTTGACGAGTTATGTGAACATACACGTAAATGCAAGGAACAGCTGATTTTTTTCGCGATTTTAGGTTTAGTCCCATAGTAAAAGTTGTTCATAATGATGAGTACAGTGACCCCTTAAAAGGATACCCATGAATTTAATTTCACCCTGTATAGTACCGATTAAGCTCTTCTTCGTGATTTTTTTATTATTTCTAATATGCTTGCTCTTGACCTCGATCACGCCTGATGGAAAGCGATGGATGAGATCTATGATGGCACGAGCGTGCCCAGAAGATGCCTGTTCACTCTTGCTTTGAAGGTAGATGGGATATTTGACAAACATGTGCAAAGGTGCAGCCGTGAGGCACTCGATACTATTATGATAATTGTGTCTGATTTTTTGTGTTCTTACATTATTGTGTGTTTTAATCTGGGGTGTATAAGAAAACTTAGAACAGTCTAGTAAACAAACAGTACGCAGTATTAAATCACATGTCTCGTGTCGCAATCACAGGGACTGCCGTAACATGACATCACGCAGTTAGAAATTATTTCATTTTTTATAGCTGGCTGACTGGCAGGCGCCTTATACGAAGCGGCGTGAAGATTATGTCATTGAGGATTGAAAATGCAATAAAGTTGATACGATCTAGCACGGGCCTGCGTTCCTTTGACTTATGAGGGCAGGGATATGTGAAATAACTAATATTTATAAGAAGTAATGGAATGTACCTAATGTCGTGATGGCCCAGTGGTTAAAGTCTCACCTCGAGGTAGTGGGTTCAAATTTTAGCGAGTACCTATCAATGTGACTTTTTCAATTGATATGTAATTTCTAAATTTATATTGACACCGGTGAAGGAAAACATTGTGAGGAAACCGGAATGTCCTAGAACCAAAAATTAGAATAGATGTGACATCCGCCAACCCGCACCGGGCCCGCATGGGTTATGATGGCCAACTACCTCCTACAGAGAGAGAAGACCTGTGTCCCAGCAGTAGGAACATTATAGGGTTACTAGCAGCGCCCCGCGGTTTCACCCGCATAAGTGTCGATCCCGTAGGAATATCGGAATAAAAACTATCCTATGTCCTTTCCCGGGACTCAAACTATCTCTATACCAAATTTCATCTAAATCGGTTTAGCGGTTTAAGCGTGAAGAGGTAACAGACAGACAGACATACACTTTCGCATTTATAATATTAGTATGGACTATACGAGGACACCTTCTGTGGTAGAATTGCATTATTTGCCAAGAAGCGAAGTAAGTAAGCAAAAATAGCCATCACTTTTATTGCAAGTTTAATGGAAAGCTTGTTATTATTTTATGTAGGTAATAGTGCCGTTGCGTCTATGACTAGTGATTTAAGTCACACTCCACCGCTATTTAGACTAATCATTATAATAATTATTATTATGATAAGTTTGCTTAGTAGCTTGTGGCTGCAATAGTATAGTTTTATAAATAGTTCGGTATATTTACGATTCTAGACTGTTCTTTACAAATTCACATCAAGAAGCAGTGGGCCTACCACGAAAGAACGGAGTATACAACGTAAATTCGCACAATTTTAACATTAAAAATATTCGTTTTCCCATAACATTTACTTAAAGACTTCACTCATATCTATGGGTGATACTACTTACTCTAGTCGTAAGAATGTAAACTAATATAGATGATAGGAATAGTTGTATTTTCAATTTAAAAATCTATCAAATTTGCATTACGTTTCCCAGTTTCCCTCCTTCCCACGTTCACGATCTGTAACGTTAAATTCAATTAAATTCCCCTCGAATCACACTCGAGTGACCGCTGGGAAAAACTTTACGATGATCCAATTAAATTAAGCCATAAAAACTTCCAATCACATCTCTCATCCAATGAAACCACTCCAATTATATATATCTCGTCTAATTTACAAGAACGCCATCAGCATTTTAATGAAAATTTCGCAACATAACAGATTGGATTAAGTTGTTTCGTATTTATGTGAGGACATAAATAGACATCGGTATTACTCGTTACTTAGATTGCTCATTTAGTTATGTTCAAGCTTGATACTTGACGTTTCAGGATCAGTAGAATTCCATGGGATAGAAAAAGCTTCTGTGATATCGTAACAATATAAATTGTAGTGATTTGAAAGACGCACTCGACTTTATGCTAAGCATGCTAGCTATGCAACCGAATTTCAAGAAAATAAGAATATATCAGTGTTTTAGTATCGAAGGATGTCTTTAATGCCTGAATGTTTTAGTGCCTATATTGTATACATATATTTTATCTTTCACTGTCTTTCAGACGTTTAAGGCATTTCAGGACACAATTTTAAAGAGGTTCAATATAACCCTAAACCAGTAGTATACACACATAAAGATGCAGTTGAGGTTTTGTAGAGTTGGCAAGTTATTTTTTAAATGAATTGGACCACGGAACTCTCAAAAGGTGCTGTGGTCCAACTATTTTTAAAGTTAGACAACAGTTGCAGCAGTTGGCAGTTGGGGGCTAGTTGGACCATGGTCCAACTAGTTGGGGGGAACCCCCACAGCGCATACTTCCACGTAGTTTCCCCCGGGCAACGCCGTGTCTGACCACCGTAACGGAGTGGCAGACCGGCGGCTAAAGTGCGCTGTGATTCGCAGACATTGATGCGGTCGTCTGCGAACATGACGAAAGAAAAAACCATGCGTGACGCCTCAGGGCGTTTTACTTCGAATCGTTCCTCCCAGGGCGATTCAACGGCCCTTCTCAGGACCAATCCACCGGCCCTTCTCAGGGCCAATCCACCGGCCCTTCTCAGGGCCAATCCAACGGCCCTTCCCAGGACCACGCCGGCGACGCTTTGGCGTCGGAAGCTGACCGCGCACCGTCTGCGGCCAGCCTGTTTAGTAGGCCAGACGAGTTGTCGGACTCCGACAACTCCAATATGGACACGTCGGCGGCCGAAAACGGCCGCCTCAAACGGAAGAGGGCCTACCTGAGGCCCGGGTCTGAGGGCTCCTCGGAGTCGGCCGAAAGAAGGGCCAAGAAGAAGTCGAAGTCTAAAAAGGCTCCGACTTCTACCCACGATGTGGGCTTGGTGGACGCCGAACGCCAGTTAAACCTGGCGAAAAGGGTGCAGCTCCAACAAGACCTGGAGGAGAGGGTCGCTGCGAAGGAGCGCCAGGCGCAAATCGCCCGGTCGAGGGCTGGCTATGGTGCATCGATTGTACTATACGCTGACCACTCCCTGGCGGACCTGGAGCGCATGGCGCAGGAGGACAAGGAGGAGGTCCTAGAGGTCGCCTCAAAGTCCTCCAACTTGAAGGGGACCTTCCAGAAGGCCCTCAAATGCCGGGCCGCCAGTCTGCACGGCATTGTGTTAGAGCTGGTGAGTCGGACGGCCACGGACGAGACGCGGCAGCTGCAGGCGAAGGTGGATCGCCTGCAGGCGGAGGTCAGCCAGCTACACCAGAAGCTGGCTGAGGCCACAGCCCGGCCTGCTCAACCTGCCCCAGGTCCGGTGGCAGGAGGCTCCTCCTCCTCCCCTTCCAACCTTGAGGATATAATCCGAAAGGTTGTCATGGAGGAGAGGGCCTTTACCAGAGCCTGCTTTGCAGGCATCGAGGACCGGCTCTTGCCGGAAAGGCGGCTCCGCCCACCACTAGCGGCGGATCAGATGCTACCCCCGAGGGAGCCGGAACCCGCGCCTCTAGCAGGCCCGGCATCGGGTGCGCAGCCACAGGCCCCGAAGCCCTCCAAGGGCAAGGGCAAGGGCAAGAGGGCCAAGGTGGCTTCTCAAACCGCCACCACAAGTGCGGAGGGAGCGTCTGGGTCGTCTGCCACTCCAGCAGTCCCCCAGAACTCGCAGGAGGAAGACGCCCTTCTTCCCTCCACCACCCCGTCCAACCAGTCGTGGACGGAAGTGGTCAGGAGAGGAAAAGGGAAGGGAGGGAATAAGTCGGCCTCCAAGCCAGCTGCGACTGCCCCTGCAGCCAAAAGGGCTCCAGCCGGCGGGAGGAAGCTAGTTCCCCCCAAAACCGCGGCCGTCGTGGTTACCATCATCCCGGAGGCCGTGGAGCGAGGCGAGACGTATGAGTCCGTCCTACGACGGGCTCGTACCAATGCTGATCCCTCCCAGCTGGGGATCGGCAACATCACGTGCCGCCGAACCGTAACCGGGGCTCGAATATTCGAGTTCTCGGGGGAACAGCGCGGCACAAATGCGGACCTTTTCGCAACAAAGCTGCAAGAGGTCATTGCGGATGCGGCAACGGTCGTCAGGCCTATTAAGACCGCAGCCTTGGAGGTGGCCGATCTGGATGATTCGGTCACCAAGGAGGATGTGGTGGCGGCCGTCGCGGCGGCTGGAGGCTGCGACGCTGGCGCGGTAAAAGGTGGAGCCATCAGGCTCGGCCGCCGTGGCATGGGCATCATCCGCGTCGAGTGCCCAGTCGCCGCGGCTGGGGCCGCCCTTGCTGCGACCAAGGGACGGCTGCTTGTGGGACTCAGCTCGGCAGTGGTCCGGCCACTTGAAGACCTGCCTATGCGCTGCTTCAAGTGCTTCGCGTTCGGCCACGCCCGAGCCACGTGTCCCTCCAAATTCGACTGGGGAGATACGTGCTACAATTGCGGGCAAGAGGGTCACAAGAGTGCCACCTGCCGCGCCACCACGCCACACTGCACGGCGTGTGCCGCCAGTGGCCGCCCCGCGGCCCACAGGATGACGGGCAGGAGCTGTAAGCCCCCCGTGAGGAAGGGCATAGTGCCGGTGCAGGTTCGCCCTGTTGCCACCGCCGCCGTTGTAGCGGTAGCTGAGGATGGGGCTGCGATGTCGGAATAATGGTTTCCGACTACCGCATCCTCCAGGCGAACATCAACCACTGCAGAGCGGCCCAGAACCTGGTAGTGCAGGTTATGGCCGAGTGGTTGGTGAACGTAGCGGTGGTCGCCGAGCCCTACTCGATCCCCGGCAGCTGGCTGGGCGACGAGGACGACTTGGTGGCACTAGCGGCGCGGTCTTCCACAGATTCCCCTCCCCTCTCGCTATTAGAGAGGGGACCAGGATACGTGGCCGCCGCGTGGGGAGACTTAGCCCTTGTAGGCGTATATTTCTCCCCAAACCGCCCTCTTCAGGACTTTGAGAACTATCTCGGAGTCCTGGCCACCGTGGTCGGCAGGGCGGAGCCGCGTCAAGTCTGCGTAGTGGGAGACCTGAATGCCAAGTCGGTGACCTGGGGCAACCCGGCCACCAACGCACGCGGGCGGGCGGTTGAGATGTGGGCAGCCTCCTCTGGACTCTCCCTCTTGAACAGAGGAAGCGTCCAGACATGCGTGCGGCGACGGGGCGGCTCAATAGTGGACGTCACTTTTGCCACCCCTGCGTTAGCCGCGCGGGTGTTGAACTGGCGGGTGGACCTGGTGGAGACTATGTCGGACCACCGCTACGTGCGGTTCGACATCTCCAACAGTGGCCCCGGAGAGATGCGGCCCCCCTCCGGGCGACCACCGTTCCCGCGGTGGGCTCTTACCCGCCTGGACAGGGAGGCAGCGAGTGAGGCGGCGTTCATCCAGGACTGGCTTTCGCCGCCTGCCGCCGGCCTGGATGTGGACACCATGGCGAAGCAACTGAGGGAGTCTCTGACCGAGGTATGCAACTCTAGCATGCCTCGGTCTCGCCGACCGCTACCCAAACGCGCCGTGTACTGGTGGTCGGGGGAGCTGGCGGGGCTTCGAGCAGCGTGTGTGGAGGCAAGGAGAGAATACACGCGGAGCCGGCGGCGGCGTCGACGGGACTTGGACGACGAGGACCACCTCTATGAGGTTTACATGGAGGCAAAAATGGTCCTCGATCGGGCCATCGCCACCGCCAGAGACACGGCGAGAGCCGAGCTGCTGGAGGGTCTCGACAACGACCCCTACGGAAGACCATATAAGGTGGCGCGCAACAAATTGCGCCCCTTTGGTCCCCCGGTTGCCGAGACCCTGGAACCCTCATTTCTGGATGGGGTGGTTCAGTCCCTGTTCCCGTGCAGGGACAACTTCACCCCGCCAGTGATGGGCCCACCGCGGGGGATGGCTGCTCGGCTGGACGAGGAAGAAGAGGAGGCCCCTCCTGTCACGGAGTCGGAACTTAGCGCGGCAATTTCCCATATCCGCGCCAAGAAGACAGCTCCAGGCCCCGACGGTGTTCCCGCAAGAGTGGTGGCGATCGCTGCCACTCAAATGGAGGAGAGGTTTCGGGACCTCTTCAGCGCATGCCTTGCGTCGGGGAGGTTCCCGAAACCATGGAAGGAGGGGCAGTTGTGCCTTCTTCGCAAGGAGGGCCGCCCGGCAGACTCCCCCTCGGCATACCGGCCCATCGTTCTGCTCGATGAGGTCGGCAAAATGTTCGAGGGGATAATCGCTGCTCGCCTAAAGGGCCATCTGCGGGATATCGGGCCGGACTTGTCGGACGCTCAATTCGGTTTTCGGGCTGAGCGTTCCACGGTGGACGCGCTGGCCTGCCTTAAGGGCCAGGTGAAGGAGGCGATGGAAGCGGGGGATGGATTGTTGGCTGTGTCATTCGACATAGCCAATGCCTTCAACTCCGTTCCCCACTCCACCATCCTAGAGGCGCTCCGATTTCACGGAGTGCCTCGATACATGCGCGGTCTGCTGGCCAGCTATCTGGAGGATCGGGCGATCCTCCTGGTAAATAGGACTGGCCAAGTCCGGCGGTACGCCGTCGAAGCCGGCGTTCCACAGGGGTCAGTCATAGGACCTCTCCTCTGGAACGTCGGCTATGATTGGCTCCTGCGGGGAACTCTCCTCCGAGGCACGAGTGTCGTGTGCTACGCGGATGACACTCTCCTCACCGCCCGGGGGGGGAGTTTCAGGGAGGCGGCCAACTTGGCCTCGGCGGGCGGATCCTTGGTCGCAGGGAGGATCCGCCGCCTAGGTTTAACGGTGGCATTGCACAAAACCGAGGCCGTGTTCTTCCACGGACCTCGGCAGCGCCCCCCCCCCACCTGACGCCCACATCTTCGTGGACGGCGTCAGAACTGAGGTCAAGGCCCAGATGAAGTATCTGGGTCTCGTAATTGACAGCAGGTGGCGCTTCGGTCCGCATTTTAGCGGGCTATCGACGCGCCTGTTGAAGACCGCGGGCGCGCTGTCGTGGCTGCTTCCCAACTTGGGGGGGCCCAGCGCACGATGCCGGCAACTTTACGCCGGTATCTTGAAGAGTATGGCCCTTTACGGAGCCCCTATCTGGGAGGACTCCCTCCATAGGAGGGAGAACGCCGCCGCCTTGCGGGCACCCCAAAGGGCCATAGCCCAGCGGGTGTCGCGGGCCTACCGCTCGGTGGGCTTCGCGGCAGCATGTGCTCTGGCGGGCACCCCTCCTTGGGAACTCGAGGCGTGGGTGCTCGCCAGAGTATATGAATGGACGGCGGGGCGGAGGGCGAGAGGAGAACGCCCAGCCCAGGAAGAGCGGGAGGCCGTCCGGCGGGAGGCGAGGGACGCCATCGTCGTCCATTGGACGGGGGACCTCGCCACCGCAGCCTTCGGCCGCCGAACCCTCGACGCGATTGGGCCAGTCCTGCAAGATTGGCTCGAGCGGCCGCATGGATTCCTCTCCTTCCGTCTGGTGCAGGTACTGTCGGGACACGGTTGTTTCGGATCATACCTGCACCGAATCGGACGGGAGGAGACGCCGTCGTGCCACGACTGTGGCGCGGCGGAGGACACTGCGCAGCATATCCTCCAGGTGTGCCCGTCGTGGTCTGAGCCGCGCCGCAGTCTCATCGCGGTGATCGGACCGGACCTGTCACTCCCCGGTTTGGTTAACGCCATGCTGAGGGATGAGAGGTCCTGGGCGGCAGTCGCCTCCTTCTGCGAGCACGTCATGTCCCAGAAGGAGGCGGCGGAGCGCGCGCGGGAGGAAGATCCTCACGCGGCGCCGCTCCGAAGGCGGAGGAGGGGTCGAAGAAGACGTCAGTTTGACAGTCATCTCCGACTCCTCCCAGATGGAGGCCAGCAGGCAACAGGTGCGGGGGCACCTGTGCCTGTATTGCACAGGCCTCCATCAGTGGTGGACGGGAATGGCCAGGTGTTCTCGGCTATTCCCGTAGCCCCCCAGCCTGGGGGGCATGCGGGGCCCGCCAGCTAGGCGGGCATGCGCCGGGAGGGTTGTGGAAGTAAAGGCTGAGCCGGTTTCCCATGGCCCTCCCATCACGGCGATGCGGGAACACCGCTGAGTTTTATTGGGTATACTGTCGGTGTCATTCCGACAGGAGTCCCACATACCCCGTCTCGTCCCCCACGAGCGGGAATGCGTAATGCATTTCTCAGCGAAAAAAAAAAAAAAAAAAAAAAAAAAAAATGGTCCAACTAGTTGGACAGAGCAGTTGGACTACTGCCCCGGACTGCTTTAGGCACATTGTTTCTCGGCGATTAATTAATTATTGAAATGACAACTTCTTTAGGCGCGTTGGACATTTTTTAAGATGGGAAAAAGCAATTGAATTCACGCCACTGTTACCGTAACCGACACCGCTTCGGACGTGTTCGGCTGTCCGCGGGATGTATTCGGTTTTAATGCATTATTCCACTTTAGCCCCACCGGCCGCCCCACAAATGCAGTGGGTTCTGTCCCACTACATCGAAATAGCGGGGCAGATTCCACTGACAAACTTTAGGCATTCCACTTTGCCCCACCAGTGGGACGGCCGGTGGGGCAAAGTGGAATAATCCGTTTTAATGTATTTCCGATTTGTCAGTCAGTGATGGCAAAAATTATTCTGTTTGTGTTTTTTTTATAATTATGACGATTCAAAAAATACACACGCAATTGTTCAAGTTTTCACTTCTGTCGGTACTCCCGGAGTGCCTCTGTTTTTTTTTCTGTTTGTATTAAATTTAAATAATTAAAGAACTATTAGCTTAAAGTAAATCCTCCAGTTTCGGCACCATATTCAGCACCTACCCTGTCCTTTCCCTTGTACAGTCAACAAAAGAGATAAGTATGCAGGATCGTCGGATATACTTAGTTGAAATTTAGTAAGAAACCGACGGATGTTGTCGACTGAAATTTGATAAATGAGCTGTTTGTTTTCTATTAATAAAATTAAATTTTATTCGAGAACATCCATCGGTTTCTTACTAAACTTCAACTATATCCGACGATCCTGCATACTTATCTCTTTTGTTGACCGTACCATAACAAATGCGTCAACTGCCTGTTCGGCTACAAATCCTGTTCGTCTAATACTAAAGAATTCTTCTCTCGCGTTAATTGCCTCTAATGAGATAGTTAAGCACCTATTGATCGTATCATCAACTTTTCATTCTGTGCTAGCTTTGTCAGTTACTTGTGAAGTCGTAACTGAGGGAAATACGTTATTGTATCACTTGAAGGCGTAGCTTTACAAACTATAAATCCTCTTGCGGAGAGGCGCGACACGATAGCACGACGCGACTCCAGTAGAACTATTTCTATTAAACTTCATGGAAATTTTTCTTCCAGAATCGCGTCACACCATCGCGTCGAGTCTCTGTCTGCGCCGTCTGTTCAAACAAATAAAGTGTGTTTGGCGCCACAATTTTCATCTTCCTAAAGCATCCACTATAGGTGGATCGAATAATCGATTTTCCTACCCGTACGCAAAATACGCGCATTAGACGTGGAGTTGCGGACACCAGTCCGTATTACCTATTACCTAACATCCACTATAGCCAATTAACTAACTCAGCCTATGGCAGTCCCCTGTTTTACACAGGCCTCTCCAAAGCACCATTACACCCGGTTCTCCGCCTATAGCATTCAGTCTGTCCCGACCGAATCAACCTAACTCTCACGTTCATGTTTATTCACAACATTACATAACATCATGCCTATATTCCCCGAAGGGTTAGGCAGATGTGAACCTATAGTACATACTAATACCCACATTTCACCAGTTATGTTTAACACCCTCAGCGCCAGACCCTAAGTGGCCGTTCTTTCAAGTTTTGACTAATTTGTTTTTTTGTACCGATTCCCAGAACATTTATACCTACCGAAAAAATGCATCAGGTCAGGGCTTTAATTTTTGCGTAATAAATGTATAGAAAACGTGTTCCTAAAGGATACACAGCGCATTTACTAAGTAAAAAGATGTGTATACTTTTGGATACACAATGTTCCAGACAATGTGTGACAAAAAGATGCATATGGCGCCGAAGGTCCAGTCCAACGTAATAGGGGGCAAAATTACTATCAACCGTGCACAAATCCAGACTCCAGGCTGCTGATGTTTATTCATTAAATGCAATAATTATAAAAGTTAGTTTAATATTGGTCCTATTTCCTAGAAGCCCTAGGAAATGTAAACAAACACTAACTAAAAGCAATAAAATCCTTGAGACACACTATGGAAAGTAGAGCATCGATGCATTCTTCGCGTGTCAATTGATAGCATCTACACAAACGTAAACCCAACCTTACAGGGATCATAACAAAGTTCAAAATTCATTAAAAATGATTAGTTACATAAGTCGTTCTAGCAATAAGTGAGTAGGGTCTAGATCTATATTGTAAGGAGCTGTGGGAACTGCGCCTGCGTCCCTTTCAAATGTAGTGTTATTTATAGTATTAGTGCAGTGTTGGTGGCAGTATGCAAAACCATAGGATGTAGAAATGTTGGAATGTTGAACTATGTGGGAGTGAGTTGAGAGATTCGGTGAGCCTGATATTGTCATGATTAATCGACGTGTTGAACGTGACATGCATTTAACAAGCCTGGCTACGGATCTAAAGACTTAAACGCAAATCAATATCTAATTGAACTAATGTCTTTATAACGAAATAAAATACTTAAACCAGGGTTGGAAATAACTGAACTGACTGACCTATAGTCCTAAATCTGAAAAGAAAAGAATTAATCATTCATTCAACAATAATATTATACATATAACGTGTTTTTTTTTGCTCGTCAAAATGTAGGAAACAGCTGATTTTTTTTCGCGATTTCAGGTTTGGTCCCATAGTAAAAGTTGTTCATAATGATGAGTACAATGACACCCCTAGACTTATGGGATATCAAAAAAACACGTTGTATACGTATATCATAATGTCATCTTCAAAAAAAAAAATTGCTAGAGTCGACATTTCCTATATGACTGTAGAAACGTACTTCACTAAACGTGACGCATAAAGAAAATGAATGTGATCTACCAGGGATGCTTCACGAAACGCCAGTCCTATCTCACCAATGATTGACTCGCACTCCTCTTGGAGGAGGCCTATGTCCAGCAGTGGCGTGCGTTGCATATAGGCATATAAGCAGTGCCTACCTCGATTATATCAACATAAGCCTGTCAATTACATTTTAGTGTGTGAGCCCCACTATTAAGAAACTCACTAAATTGTCATACCTAACAAAAACAAAATCTTCATACAAACACGCGCAGCAGTAGGCAGTCGCCGGACGGCCTACTTGGCTCCCGTACTATTCGCATATTGTCATTGGTCTTTACTCGTTCGACAAAATTAAAAATACGTGCGTCTCACGTGTAATACCATGACGTTCGACCTTCGCAATTTATCACTCTTAAGTAGGCAGGCCTACTTAAATTACCACACTTTTGACCTCACTTTTTTTCTGATTAGTGACGCGTTTGCCTAGACTAGACCCGGCCTAGTGCCTACCTATTCTGAAAACCAATGCACGCCACTGATGTCCAGCAGAGGACGTATTTTGGCTGAAATGATAATGATGATGATCCAAAATTTCAGTTCAGAAAGAGAGCTGCAGTTCAAGGATTTTTTTAAAAGCCTTTATTAAAAAAACCAGGTTCTTAAATAATTGATTACAATGCATAAGGCTTATAAGCAATTTTACTCTCACATTACGTGATAATTAAAGGCCCAGTTTAAAGAAAATGAATGTGATCTAGCTGTGGATGTTCCAAAAAACGTCAATCCTACAAACCAATTAATGAATAACCCTAGGCCTTTATCCAGCAGCGGAATTCTTTCGGCTGATGATGAAAGACCCACGAGCTGCAGTTGAAGTCTTTTTCTAAATCCTTTATTAATAAAAAGAACTAGGTTTATAAAAATAACTTACAATCTATAAGACTAATAAGCAATTTTAATATAACTTAAATTATTACGTGATTTAAACTGCAGGTGAAATACAATTGTATCAAATCTTGAAACCATTTCGAGTCTCATAAAGCATTATCGTGACCCACAAATTCAGACTACCGACTACTCCATTACATAAAGGTTTGCCCTCAATAGGCTGGTCCTTTGGGGCAGTTACAAAACTTATGAAATCCGGGACACCTGGCGACCAACCAACCTGCCATTGTTAGACTATATGAATGAATGCTAATTAATCGTGTTGAGTTTAGTAATTAGCGAGTGATTTGTCGTGTGATTGGCTTGGTTGAAGTAACAATATACCGATACACCTATCTACCATATTTTATGGCTAAATTATTTTGTGAAATTACAGCAGAAACTAGAGATGGCCTATTTGTTACAAGAATAACAGTTTTATATCAATATAATGATTAGATTTCGCAATTTCATTATGCACACAGCAGGACCAACCTAATAAAAAATGGCAACGACTAAAAATTAAAAACTACCACGTTACTCTGACCAACTTTGGAAAAAGGCCAGAAAGATAAAAAGAGACTCATTGGAAAAAAGCGGTCATCATTAGAAGACTAAAACATTAGAGGATCAAAAAAGGCGATTATCATTAAAGATCAATAAGTTTGTAGAGAGCAGTGGTGGCCAAGTGGTTACGGCCGCGACTTACGAGTTGTAGGTCGTAGGTTCGAACCCAGACAGGCGCTTTACTTTGTGTAAATTATTTCATCACCACCGCTCTCAAAACGGTGAAGGAAAACATCGTGAGGAAACCGGCATGTCCTAGAACCGAAAAATTCGAAGACATGTGACATCTACCAACCCGCACTGGGCCCGCGTGGTGGATTACGGCCCACTCCCTCTCACAGAGAGGAGGCCTGTGTCCCAGCAGTGGGAACATTATAGGCTGATTATGTATGTATGTTATGTAAGTTTGTAGAGGAGGGGATATTTTTATGTCAACCTACGCTGTCCCACTGCTGAGCAAAAGCGTCCACCAAATCCTTCCAGGCATCCTTTTCTAAAGCCCCCTCGATCCATCTCTTGCAGTATGCGTATAGAAGTCATCTCGGCACCTCTTCCTCAAAAATATTTCCCTAAAATATACCTTATTCAGCCTTAGCTCACAGCTTCCTCCTCGATCGTTAGTCTATGACCTGTCTGATTATAATTCCCTTCTTATCAAGATTGAAGTATTGAAGTTACATATAAACCACACCTACACAAAAACTGCAGAGATAAAGTGCACCGCTTCAATGAATCGTTTCCTATTGTATAGGTAACAAACAAACGTAGGAATCTATTAGAGTGGTGGTCGCGTAGCCAGGCGATGTTATCTGTGCGAGATCTGCGCGAGCGATGCTTACTGATGTAACGATCGACATCGCAAGTTGTACGAGTACTATACTAAGTTGACACTTTAATATCTAAACATGACATGAGGCATCAGGTGTGATGACATGGCCAGAGGGTACCTACAATACACCCACATTTATTTATTGCTTTACTAGCTGTGCCCCGCGGTTTCACCTGCGATAAAAGTATTATAGTCCTTTTTTATTGATTCCCTTAATCCTTTTACAAATCTCCCCCCTCCCCTTTTTACGCCCTTAAGGGATAATTTCGGGGATAAAACCTATTCTATATCCTTACCCACAATTCAAACTATCTCCATACCGGTTCAGCGGTTATTGATTCCCCATACAAACTTCCACCCCCCTTTTAACCCTCTTAAAGAATGATTTCTGGGATAAAAACTATCCTATGTCCTTCCCCGGGATGCAATCTATCTCTCTGCCAAACATCTAAATTCGTTCAGTGGTTTAGGCGTGAAAAGGTAACATACAGACAAACAGACAGAGTTACTTTCGAATTTATAATATTACTAGCTTCAGCCCGCGACTTCGTTCGCGTGAAACTTCTTGTTTCCCCCGAGCCACCCCGTCGTATCGCATCATCCGCCCGCGCTATCACTTAACGTTCTTTTTGACTTTTTTCTTTTTGCTCGGCTCCTAATGGGTCATAGCGTGATGTTAAATAGCCTATAGCCTTCCTCAATAATTGGGCTATCAAATGCAAAAAGAATTTTTCAAATCCGACTGGTAGTTCCAGAGATTACCCCTTACATACAAACATACAAACTTACAAATTTTACCTCTTTATAATATTAGTATAGATTAAGTATGGATTGTACAGACGCCAGCACATCAACCTACTACAATCTGTCAAATTTCTTTAATAGATTTTCAACTTTATTGCCAAAGAATAAGGTACAAAATTGATTGGGAAAATTTGACAGTTTCGGGTAGCTTGATGTTCTGGCGTCTGTACAACACAAAAATACATATAAAAAAATAAATCGAACACTACAAATTATACGATGGGCGGCCTTATCGCTTTCTGCCATCTCTTCCAGGGAACCTTGGACCACATTTCGTCAGTTATTTTTAAGTCTTATGACGTGTCATTGCCATTAACCAAGCACAAATCCAGACTCCGGGCTGCTACTGAGTCTAGCCTCATCATTGCAAACGCAAAAAGCCCGTGTGATAGTCAATACTTGTACACTCAACAAAAGAGATATGTAAGCAGGATCGTCGAATATAGCTCAAGTTTAATAAGAAACCGATGGATGTTTTCGAAAAAAAATTAATTTTCTTAATAGAAAACAAACTGCTCATTTATCAAATTAAATTTCAGTTGACAACATCTATCGGTTTCTTACTAAACTTCAACTATATCCGACGATCCTGCATACTTATCTCTTTTGTTGACTGTACCTTCTCTGAAGGTATATTATGAAGGTTCTGAAGTGGGACATCAAAAGACCCACCGGTGAATTTTGATTGGCGATCCTATGATGATATGTTACTACTACCCCCTTAATGACACGATCATATACTCGTAGGTCCCTTAACACTTAAGGAAATGTTCGAGAAGCCTTATCCTTACTAAAAATCTCATAGTTACTTCAAATGTAACACTTTAGACCTAAAGTAAGCAGTAAAGTTACGTGCAACGACCGACGCCATGAGAATTATCAGATTTGTGTGACTCGAGCTATGCTTGTTGGTGCAACGATCTACATACGGAGCATAGAGCTGCGATATTTAATTAAATAATCTAGGTGGAAAATAATAGAAAATGCATAGCATATTGTTATGACTAGAGGTTGAGACTGGTCATCTCTTAACTGCCCAGGCTTATTTTTAATCTTATATTTTGAATTGTTTCTTCATTTGTGTGTTTTTTTACATTGTTCTCACATATAGAAGCAACAAGAATAATGTACCCAGGATTTTGTAATATCTTGATTTAAAAGAGTGTCCATGGAGTTTCTTGCCCGTTGTTCTCCATAGAGATCTACGTTTTGGAATGGGCATCTAGCTTCAACTTTCTGACTAACTGACCGACTATTTAATTTTGAAAATTCTAAAGTGCCTGTCCATGGTTTAATTGAAATAAATGCTTTGAGTTTGAGTTATGCTGTCGACGAAGAACAAAACTACGATGTTGATAAGTTGCTTATAAAGACGCAGCTACCTAAAATAATGATGAACAAGTGATTTAAAATGCAAATCCACCGAAGCGGAGGTATGTAAAAGAAGTACACAGCAGAGGAGATGAGAAGCTTGGCTACTAACCAGTGTTTATCCACCAAAACTAAGCGGAGCTAGGTGCGCCGTGTAACATTTCACTCGAATCCTCCTGTTACATGACAAACCTTCAATCATGCAAGTAGAATGTTTGGCAAGTCATACATAGCTACGTCAGAAAAAGTCTGAATTTTCCATAATTCCAGCAGCTTTATACAGAGAGAAGTGGAAAAAGAGTCGGAAGGCCTTTGCTCTGCAGTGGGACATCACAGGCTTTTAAATTTATCAACTGCGCCCCGTGGTTTCACCCGCGTAAATGTCGATCCCGTAGGAATATCGGGATAAAAAGTAACCTATATGTTAATCCAGGGTGTCAGCTACCGCCATACAAAATTTTATCAAAATCGGTCCAGCCGCTTGAGCGTGAAGAAGTAACAAACATATAAACACACACACACAGACACAAACTTTCGCCTTTATAATATTAGTGTGATAACTATTTTATGAAAACACGCACACATTTTCCGGGAACATTTATTACAAAGGGCCATTCCACCAGAGCGCACGTTTGATTGCACAAACCTATCGGACTGTCTACGTCTAAGGAGAGCTGCTACAATTGGCCAACTAGAACAATATGCCTCAGCTTCTATTGTTGTACAAGATAATAAACAAAGGTAACGCAGGTTGTTTGCTAAGGTGAAGCACGATGCTGTGGTCCTTTTTAGCGGATTGATTTATAAGGATAGATTTGGCTAGGTTTTAATTATGATATTAATCGAAAGTCTGGAATAATCAATCACATAACAGAAAACCTAAAAAGGGGTAATTGTACTCAACACTATTAACAATATTTTACTATGGGATCAACCCTGCAATTGCAAAAACAAAATCAGTAGCTCCATACATATATATTCATATCGTCAAAATGTAGGGAACAGTTTTTTTTGCAATTTCAGGGTTGGGTGTTCCTACAATAAAAGTTGTTCGCAATGATAAGTACAATGCCCCTTTTCAGGTTAACAAGTATTTCAATTAAACCTTATATAGATCTAAACCCCAAGATATTATAAAAACAAGTACATATAACGCGGTATGGAAGCTACAATCGACACTTCATCTGCATAAAATTCATATTCATATGAAAGATAATATATTTTTCCTCGAAACATATTTATGTAAAGACGCCGACGACATGTGTATTCGCTTCCTTTGGCCCAATTCTAATAATATACATAGGATTGAATACTATTACTTAACGACGTCCTCGAGGTAATAGACTGGGCAGAATTTAATATAGCACCTGAATAATGGGCAGATAAATTGGAACCAGTTCGTTCGCGTCCGGGGTTGCATCACGCCTTCCCGCGCTCAGCTCGCGACAAGGATTACATAAATAACGGAGATGTGACAGTGGACTTGTGCCTAAATTGGGAGTTGATCTAACTATTGTACTAATTAGATATCTACCTATTATAATATAACAGGTCATCAGATATAGACTACGAAAATGAAGAATGGAAAATGGAATACCTCTGTGCAAATTATGTATTTAGAGTTTATGTAAATCTTAAGAAGTTTAACGAAAAAAGTTGATAATTTTTGCTGATTTGAGTTTTGTATCATAGAGATTTCAGAAAACCCAAAGCTACCCTAGCATAAATAACTTGTGTCCGGTGCTTAATATAAATATTATATTCTCACCATAATTTGAGATTCTGCAAACAAATATCTTAGCAAAAGAAGCTTGACCATAAGTAAATTATTTTTATATTGTTTATTGTTATTAATTTTAATTATGATTTTAAGTTTATTTTTTATCTTGATTCTAACACTAACATAGTTTGTAAGTTCTAATCATAGAAATGTACATATATGGTTCTAATACCAACTAATACAATATGGATGATTTCCGAATTAAATGACTGATTGATTGATAAGTATTTTTCCTCAAACCCCTGCAAGTTTTTGGGATTCAACGACAATAAAACGTAATTCTCTTGCATTTTTTAAATTTGGGATCCAACGGAAATACATTATAATGTTTTGTGGGATCCAACGCCAAAAATATTAAACTGGGATTCAAAAGTGGGATCCAAGGAAAATAAACCCCTCATTTATTTATTTATTTATAACGGCACTCCAACGATTAGTTCACATAAACATTAACCATGCTTAACCTTATTATATGTAGAAAGTACTACAATGAACTTATTACTTAAAGGTGTGCACAGCACTTACATAGTTTGCCTAATTGATATACTCGTACTAGGTAGGTAATTGAAGTGATAAAAATAACAATAGGTATAATCAAATAAGTTAATAATAATAAAATCAAATTAATTAGTAATTATAAAATCAAATAAGTTAATAATAATAAAATCAGATAAATTAGTAATGATAAAATCAACTAAATTAATAAAAATACAATCAAATTAAACAGATTAAATAAAATAATTACATTCATTAAAAAGTTGAAATTGTAACAAGTGAATACAGAACAAAACATGAACGACGGAATTCAAACAAGAATCAATTGTCTCATCGCAGTCTAGCATGCTAAGAAACTAAAACGAAACGTATCTCCATCATTATTCTAATCTCTCAATCGATACAGCCTTCCTTGGTCCTAATGGATAATTTATTCACTATTGTGCAACACTGTTAATGCCTTTTTGATATACATCCTGAAGTTTAGATATTTAGCTCTGTTACAAAATTGTAATTAACTTCGTCGATTGCTCTGCTAAGTAAAGGTTGTCTGTTCATGATAAATAGGGACATACTTCTATTTGTCCTTACGAGCATTCACTTGATTGGAAAAGGTGTAATACCATGCTTTACCTGCTTGTGATCAAAGGAATAATTGCTGGTATTATCAACAGCCTTCAAGTGTGGAAGCATTCTCCAATGTATTTTTGGAATGTTAATAGGAATGAAGCTATTTTAAGTATGTTTCCAATCACAGGTTTCCCAGATTCTCGTCATAAAACAATGGTATTTGTAGGTTATAGAAATGGGCCGCTAAAACTCATTGCGGGGACAATGCGACTCCCGATACTGAAGAATACCGCGGGATCTTTGTCCGTAGGAGTCTTACATAACCCTCCATTCTCCTTAGGCGGAGGGTATTTATAAGGCTTTCCCCACTAGCCAAAAAAAATCAAGGCATACAATTCTTATCTGCGATGTATTTGAAACGCTCAACTACGGCACGAATAAACGCCAAAGAATTCATTACATAGGCATGTTTCAGCTGTTTAGCTGCTGCTGGAGCAGTGGTGGCCCGGTAGTAAAGGCTGCGACCTATGAGTTGTAAGTCGCAAGTTCGAACTCAGACAGGCACTTTACTTTTATGTAAATATTTCATCACCACTGCTCTCAAAACGGTGAAGGAAAACATCGTGAGGAATCCGGCGTGTCCTAGAACCAAAAATTCGAAGATTATGTGACATCTACCAACCCGCATTGCCCGCGTGGTGGATTTCGGCCTCTCACTTTCACGGACAGAAGGCCTGATTCCCAGCAGTGGGAACATTATAGGCTGAATTATGCTAGGTACCCATATATGTATTTTGTTTTTTTTTTGTGGATGGGAAATCATCAAATGACTCCTCCCGTGAGCTACCCATCATTCTCCGTCCGCAGGCCCGCGCCTACGATGGCCGGAAGTCGTCACGCGGCTCCCGACGCCCGGAGCGTCTCCCGCGGTGGCTGGGACGTGAGGCTCTCTCCCTCAGTCATCCCGCCACCTCCTTCGCTAGCGTGACTGCTTCGCAGATGGAGATGACTGCCTCCCACTCTGTCGCGCTCCGGACCATGGCTTGAACCAGGGCCGGACCCGAGAGGTTGCCGCCGCTGCCGAACCGATATATGAATTAATACAAGAGATAAGACTGATAATCTTATGAGATATTATAATCACTTATAAACGAGAAAGAAAGCACAATATAATAATAAAGGCTTGGAAGCTAGAGCTGCAGTTGAAACTAGTATAAGTGAAAGGTCAGTAGGATCTAGGCTAGGTATACTAGCATCGTGACCTACAATGTCGCCTCGTGACATTTCATCCGTGTCAAAGGCGAAGGGCCTTTATGTAAGATATCCCTATACGGTGGTAGACATTGTAATATTACCATGTTATGGGAAATAACTTGTATTATTATGTGAGTGTTTCTATTTAAAGATGATACACATGGATTAGTTTAAAAACATTTAGACAAATTGCTGGAAGGGTCGATTTTTTTATTTATTCCGTTGTGATCTCCTGAATCCCCCCCCATCGCCCCCCCCCCCCCCTCCTCTACCCCCCTCGATCCCCTGCTAGTTCGTCTTCTGTTCTATCCGGAAAATTCTCAGTTTCAGGTCTGAAAAGAGCTTTTCTTTTGTATAGTCTATTCAGTCCCACTGCTGGGCAAAAACCTCCTCCAAGTCCTTCCATTCCATTCCAACTCCTTTCTTGGAAGGAAAACCTTTTTTAATCAATTTTTTTTTAATTGTCTGTTCCCTCCTTTTTATTGATTACCCATCTAAAACTGTTACAAATTAATATTGGTAAAATTTCAAAAAAACAATATCAAACTGAAATTTTGGATCCTTCATGAATTCTGAGTATGAAAACAAATATTATATTATATTATCCGACAGTTTGTCATTGAAACCGAATAATATAAGTTCAGCTTCAACAAACCTGTTCACGTTTCAAAGAAAATGAAAGTAATACAAAGCACGCCACTTGACCAAACAAGGAGCACGATCATCGATAGTGAGTCACAAGACCTATAGTACTATTGCATCTACAACAACTATGTTGAGGTCGGCTTTCAGTCTAACCGGGTGCAGCTGAATACCAGTATTTTACATGAAGCGACTGCCTATCTGACTTCCACAACCCAGTTTAGTTATAATACGACACCCTTGGTAGAGACTGGTAGTCAGACTTTCGGACTTCTGACGACCCGTAACGACAGCCAAAGATCCACGAATGACAGCCGGGACCAACTGCTTGACGTGCATTCCGAGCAACGGAGTGGTTTATTGGTCACCCATCCACGGATCCATCTACAATAAACAATACTCTATTGTAATATCTTCTATTCTATTTATTTGTATAGATATTTATATAATATAAGCTAACATACAAACTATAATAATATGTACAATTATATGAATAAAATAAACAAAATAGTCATAGGGCATCAAAGAATTCGTCCGCGTCGCTGTTCTATTCTTGATCCTTACGAAGATATTTGTCATAATTGGCTTATTATACTATTTATTACTAGTAGCTGCATCCTCGTTCTCCTGCGCCTTATCCCAATTTATTTGGGGTTGGCGCAACATGTCTTTTTCTTCCATACCTCTCTATTAGTCGATATCTCGGTAGGACCCCCTTTCTAGCCATATAATCTTCCACACAGTCCACCCATCGTTACTTTGGTCATCCCGTACTCTTATAACCATCCACATTCACACTCAAAACCTTTCCTCACGACATTTTCCGCATTTCGAATTACGACACCATACTACAGACCTATTGACATATGTCATGTCAATTGGAAGACATCCAACGTTTCAGTGTCCTCATAAGTCGCCACCACGGAGTCCTAGGTTGCGTCCTACAATTGCTTTAGGCTAACTATGACTAATTTGTTACCGTGGGAAATGTCGTGATACTAATTAAAATTAAACTAAGTGCTATAAATCGATTAAACTGATCGTATATTGTTTTAGCATTTTGCTTACCACGAAACTTGAAATTACATTGTTAATTAAGTATTCTATTAAAATTATGACTATGAATACCTAGACCAAAAAACACCAGTTAATATTTACATAATATAAGCTAACAGACTTAAAATAATATCTAATAATATGTATACATGTTGAAAAAAAGAAAAGGGAGAAAGAATAATAGGGCATCAAAAAATTTTCCCGCATCATCGTCAACAGGAAAAGTGCCTAAAAGGCTGGCAACATTGCCACGTTGTATGGCGATGCTGATTCTTTGGCCAAAAACCAGGCTAGAAGAACGTGAAGAGTCGACCAACCGCTTGGCGATGTCTCAAATTATTCTTTCAGGAATAAATATTTGGTAGGATCAATGTTACTTTGATAACTCCCCGTAAATGAGATTATTTTATATTTAGAAGCACTACCTTCTAGGGTTAATAGAACTTATAGCATGTAGAGATGATGCTCGTAAAAGAGACTCTCTAGAAAAACATTCATCATCATCATCCAAGGCTTTACAGCTGGGCCTTAGCCTGGTGAAGTATATTTCTCCAACGTGACCTGTATTTCCGGCTTTTACTTCCTAATTTCTCACTCCAGCCGTTCTTAAATCCTGGTCTACACCATCCAACCATCTGAGCTTGGGACGCCGTCGACTTCTTCGGCCACCGGGTTTACTATCTTATAAACATTTGGGTGCTCATTTTTACGACATGTCCTGCCCATCGAAGACGTCCTATTTTGATGGTTTTTTTAGAAAAACTTTACCATAGTTGCTGTATCCCCATACTCCTAATGAGCGATGGTGGAATTACAGAAGACATTTCAGCTTTTTCTTTAAAGTTAGCGATGCTTTATCTTGGTCTCAAGGTGTAGGTAATTGAAATAACTGTAAAAGGGCGAAAACATAATCGACGATTCACCATTTTTTTTCGAATTCATCAACATCTACATTTCAGCCGTCCACTGCTGGACATAGGCCTCCCCCAAGCACCGCCTTCGACCGGTTCTGTGCTTATTTTTTTAATCTTGAATTATGTGAACATAAATGTAGCAGCATGTGCATTTTATGTGTGCAGCTGATTTTTGTTTTCGCGATTTCAGTTATTAATAATTATGAGTACAATATCCCCTTTTCAGGTTTTTAGTTATATCAATTACATATTGTGTATAAATGGCAGTATCCATCATTTAATAGTCAGCATGATTGCCAACAAACAAATCGCATAAAAACATATCATAAGGCAGGATATGACAAAACCTCCTCTCCGTTTCATTAGCAAATAGCAGCTAAGTATCGCAAACAAATGCGATACCAATCAATAAGGATACTATCTATCAGCTAGGTATCATTACGATCACGTCAAACTATCCTTTCCACTAAACTGCCTTTGCCATAATTTCCGTCATTATTAGACCAGTAGACAAATACTATTCGACAACCGAATCTGTACAATTATTGGTGGCGCTGTTTGCAGACAAAAATCAAAAAGATAAACAAAAAACGACTTTATGTCTCATTCAAAATGTTAAAATGCCGAAAACGGCCGCCTCACAGATAAGTTGGTCAAAATGCATCGGATACTATTACTTTTAAAGACGACCAGTTTCGATGACCTGCAGTGGTATATAGAGTACAGGAAAAGGAGTTTGTTGAAAATATAGATTGCGTGGACGAGCTATGGACACGGGTCTTGGTAAGTTGGTTAGGGAAGCTGTAAAATGTGTCGCCGTGAAAGTTGGAATTGGAGCGTTTTGTTGGATGACTGGTTTAAAGGACATGTTTCAAAATGAAGGTGCTGCAATAGTGGAATCTTGTTAACAATAAATTGAATTTGTAAGTATAGTAACAAAGCCATTTTCTCATAAATTATGATTATCCGCCAAATAGGGAAAGAAACTAACAACAAATTCCGAAGATGAGTCCCCCCTGGTCTCAGACCTTAGTTAAAACAGGGCAATACAGCAAATATATTTCCCAAACACAGACATAGCTGAGTGCCTCAATACCAGCTGTTTTTTGGGCATCAATGAACGTGAAATTTCACTAATAAACGCTTACTAATTTCTTCGAAATCTGGTAGACATTTCATTTAATTTATTATTTGAATTGTTGTTTTTTCTCATCTTTTCAGTATGGACGCTTTTAACGTTCTGCATCGTTCTCACATGTATAATTTTTAACATGAATGATGTAACAAAGACTTTGTAACCACATTATTTTAATTTAAAAGAGTGTCCATGGAGTTTCTTGCCCGTTCTTCTCCATAGGTACCTACGCTTTGGAATGGGCAACTAGCTTCATCTTTCTGACTGACCGACCCCTTGACAATTCAAAAGTGCCTGTAATTGGTTTAATTGAAATAAATGCTTTGAGTTTGAGTTTGATGGAGAGCCCAAATCCACGACTAATTCATAGAAGTTGGTATTATTGAAAGACGGAAGGATTTTTTTTTCTCTGTAATAATTTTTTAATAGTTTTAATCAAAATATCAGAGGTGGATGTAACCCTTAAATGGTCAATCACAATCAACCCTACAGAATTACATCCTCATAACCAAATCACAACCCGTAACACTCATAGACAACCTACAAACGCAGAACTCATTACAAAAACAATACCTAGGCAATCTTAGCTAATTTGAATAACGTCCAAATTGTCGGCATACCTGCAACACAAGTACTAAGTGTCGCAAATAGTGGCGTTTGGAGTTAAAACCAATGGGTCTGATAGTGGGGTGGTGTAGTGCCAGCCTTATATAAGTGGATGGTGGGCCTTAGAGCACATATGCACAGTGTGGCTCGATCCTTACAGTGTTAAATAGTAGAAGTGCAGTGTTTTGTTTCAATATGAAGGCTTACGTAAGTGTAAAACTAGGTCGACTAGGATTTAGTTGCAATTGTTTAATTTTATAGTACGCGAGGTCCTGTGGTGTGCTGTTAAAAAATAATTTATTTTTTTAGTACAACTAAAATTTAGTTCACAATAATGACACTGAAATAAATGAAAAATATTCACATTAATTACGCCGAAATGAAAATAATTCAAGCATGTCGCTTAAATACAATATCGACTAAAAACAATTGTCTTGTATAATGTTGCAATGTATAAAAAAAAATTTGCAAGTACGTCTAACAGAATCATAATTGATTGTATGGTTTACGCGCGCTTTTCCCACGGACTAATTAATGCAGAATGCAATCTAAATGATCACAGTATTGCACCGATATGTATGTTGTAACAACTATCGGTAGTCTAACCATTCATTTCCTTAGCTTGATAACTTCATTCAGAGTTAAAATCTTAATTAAAAGATATGTGCAACCTCTTAAATTATGACGAAAATTAAGTCAACCTCTGTACGGATAGCTTAGTGTGGGAAAAATTAATAAAAATAAAGAAGCGTATTACTAAATTAATAACTGTAGAAATTGCATAATATCTAGGCAAATATAGGGGGTGACTTTAATAAATAAATAAAGTTCACAATCCTATCGAAAATAACAAAATTAAAACCTAACTTAACTAAAACTATAGACAAACCAAAATGTAGCGTCGAAAAATTCATCCGCATCGCTGTTGACTGGTAATGTAAATATTATATTATTACAAATATTAGTTTGACTATCAATCTAAGGTTTCAATTATTTTTAATATTTAATTTAATATAGTGGATAATCTTTGCGATTTTCAGGTTGGACAGTCTATATTCTATAAGATTAAATTCTTGTAAACAGCACAGAACTTTGTCCCTTTATTTTATTTTATTAATTGTAACCTTTAACTTTTACGGAGTCAAGCAAAAAGCACCAGTTCCTAAAATAAACCTCCCTATTTTACACCTGAAACGGCAATACTTTTTTCAGGGAAATGAAAGCTTCGCGATTTTAAGCTGCTTCAAAAGCGAAGCCCCATTTTGTTAATTAAACAAACGAACAAGTATTGCTTGTTGTAATTCTTAGGCTTCACCTAATTACGTCAGGGCAATACTCTGGGATGCGGGATTGTCCGAAAGGGTTACCGCTACCCCGGAGCATAAAGCGCTAAGGAAGGAACATGGATGGGTTTTAGTCAGTAAGAGTCTAACACTCCCTTCCGCTCCACCCAGAGCGGGAGAGGTCATTTGATGATTTCCCATCCACAAAAAGCTTAGTAAATCTTAAGTTATCTTTTGTAATCGACTTTCAATTAAACACTGTCAAACAATCATTAATTGGCATTAGATTTGACAGTAAATTTAAGTGGCTGATCTTTCAAAAACCGTGGTTAGTTTTCAGACTTTCGAATTCAGTCTACCCCTGCCATCTTCTAAACCAAACTATAATGCGGCCGACGAGAGAATGCGTTCTTGATACCGGTCTGTCAGTTTCATAGAAACGAATAAGTGTATTGCGAATTTAATAAATAAATGATAAGAAAGCAGCTTCATTAATAACTTGCTACACGCACATAACCACGCAGAGTTAGCAAGTTGTGGGTAGTTAGATAACACACGGGTTGTTTTTCTCTGTATGTCGCTTTCCCCGACTCAATTCGAGCAACATCCGTATAAGTTGATCAGGTCTCCTTAATTGATCCACATTTTATTGGAGCTATGATCTAACTGTGCACATTACCTACAGGTTTATTTACCTAAATACCTCTCCTTGTGGCCGGTTAATGGCAATAGGATTACCTTCTTGTAACAAGGGACTTAGACATTACTAGAGAGATGGGAGTACCATAGACCTCTGACTACCTTTCGGAGAATACAGGCGCCATATTGGTAGTTGATATTCGGTCTGGTAGAGCAGTGGTGGATTAGTGGTAAAGTCCGTGACTCACGAATTGTAGGTCGTGGGTTTAAACCCAACGGTGAAGGAAACCATCTGCATCGTGAGGAAACCAGCATGTCCTAGAACAAAAAAATCGGAGACATGTGACATCTACCAATCCGCACTAGGCCCGCGTGGTGGATTATAAGCCCCTCATAGTCCCTCTCACAGAGAGGAGGCCTGTGTCCCAGCAGTGGGAACATTATAGGCTGATTATGCTACACAGTCTGTGTAGTTTGTTTGTATGTTTGTTTGAACGCGCTAATCTCTGAAACTGCTAGTCGGATTTGAAAAATTATTTTTGCATTCGATAGCCTAATTCTTGAGGAAGACTATAGGCTATTGATCATCATGCTAGGACTCTTAGGAGCCGAGCAAAATGAAAAAAGTGAGAAAGAATGCTAAGCGTAAACAAAGTAATAACGCCGGCAGACGATGCGATGCGATGGGGTGTATTGGGGGAATAAGAAATTACACGCGGACGAAGTCACGGGCAGAAGCTAGTTATAATATAATAGTGTCTCGCAAAAACTAGCAAATACTTCAACCCAATTACAAAAACAGTAAAGTATTCCCACGTACTAAATATCTTGTCTACATTGTTTCTAGTCTAAACGCTAAGCCGTCACTACCAAACGCCAAATATATCTTGACAACGGCAAAATGTGTTTCAAAATATACTTAATTTGATACAATATTGCCTTTACGTGCAAGCAGCGCCAACAAGAACAGTCCCTACACGTACCGTTAACTAATCAACAAACCGTATTCTGTCACCGACTGTACACGTAACCGACAACACGCTTAAATCATGTTCTAATGTCCATAGCAAGCATCGATAGCAAGGAATCCCTTCATTGTAATTCTGAATGCGATACGAATTTCGTTTCTGACTGTACGTCTTGGCATATCAAGTGGTCGTGGTGATGGGTGATGGAGTCATATCACGCAACAAGTAAAAGTAATATCGGATGCATTGTCCTGCTTAATATATGCGGAAATGCATCCGAGACATCGATTTTGGTGATGGATGCGTTGTTGACACTTTCCTCTTCATTTGCATAGCTTTTTGGGAGGGTAGTGACCTTTGATTATGTTTTTAATGTGATTGTAGTAGGAGTAGCGATATGAGCTTTTTGAAGTGAAACTTCTTTACGTACGCTTGACTTGGGGAGTAAGCTGGCGAACGCGTGACGTAAGCGTTACGAAAAGTGTGATCGGGTGAGGCGAACGGGAGTTGAGTGGGGGATATAAGCAAGAAAAAGCAGTGCGCGCGCACATTTTCTTTCTCTCTTCCTCTCATAGCCAAATGCGTTTGAAGTTTCACTTCAGTCGTGTGGTCATAAGCACACTCGGTTTTTTTAATAGTCTCTTAGTAGCGTCTTACAGGTATTGAAAAGGCATAAACCAATTGTATATTCAAAACGATTTAATTAATCATCACAGGATCTTGCCGAACAATGTGAGAATGCCATATTAGGCCACCTTAGTAGTAGCTACTATCTCAAATCACGTAAAGATATAACAGGTTTTTTTATCTTAAAGATGTAGACAACTCTTAAACCATCCGTTTCTTTCTTCCAGATCGCAGTACTTTTCTTGGCAGCCTCGATTCTGGCGGAACCGGAACCGAGCAAAGTTGTCCAGAAGCGAAGTGGCCTCGTAGGTCATTATGGCCTGAGTTCTCCATTGATAGGCCACGGCCTGTCTTTGGGCCACGGTTATGCGGCTGGTCCATTAGGCGGGCACATTGGCGCAGGACCTATTGCTGGTTACAGTGGCGCATTGGTCGGAGGACCTATTGGCGGGACTATTGTTGGTGCTGATGTTCACACGACTGTGACGAAGCATGTTGGAGTGCCCGTGCCTGCTCCTTACCCTGTGCCTGTAGACAGGCCTTACCCCGTAGCTGTCAAGGTGGGTGTTCTTGTAATGTACTTTTTTTATCGAAGAATTTTCACGTTAAATTAAATGAGGTGTTTAACGTTTTAACCGCCCGACTTCATATCAGTTGTCGTGACCCCAGCGCCCGTATAAAAAAAAACCTGAGAGAATACAGCGTAATTAAATAAAAAAGCAGATTAAACGAGCTGTGGTATTTCGTCGTAAATATACGACCCTGGCGAAATGGACACGAAAATATTTGTCGGATTAATCCGGTGTAAGCGGTTAAAAGGTTAAAACCTTTGGATACCGTTGACGTTTTATCTGCTGTTACATATTCCAGTTCTAAGTAGGATAACCATTAAATACTGGAAATATGAGATGCTGAGATTTCTCCTCTTCTCCCATAGTTCAAGAGACCGTCTACACTTCTACAACAAACGAATAAAACCACGTCATCATCTCTTTTCCAGGTCGCCGTCCCCGTGCCGGTAGACCGTCCCTACGCCGTGCCGGTCCCCAAGCCGTACCCCGTGACCGTGGAGAGGCACGTCGCCGTCCCCGTTGACCGTCCCGTACCCGTGCCCGTACCCCATGCTGTGCCCTACCCCGTCATTAAACAAGTAAGTATTCATAGAGAAGATATTGGACATGCTTTGGTCAGGAGCACCGCATTTGCATTCCAAAACATGTCCCGCTGGAGTGCCCCATGCGTCCATACTCCTGCACTTCTGGGGACCTTAAGAATACCACTGATGTCAAGATTGGCGACGTCACCTACTAGGCCCAAACCTGAATACCAGTAATTTACATGGAGCGACTGGCTATCTGCCCTCCACAACCCAGATACTGGGTAAAACAGCACCCCTTATTAGTCGTCAGATTTTCGGGCTTCTGACGACGCGTAACGACTGTAAAAGATCCACAAATGACAGCCAGGACCAACGGCTTAACGTGCTTTCCGAAGCACGGAGGGGCCTTGGTATGTAAAGATGGTCCTCCATTCATGGATCAACCGCGGCAAGCGTAGCTTAACCTGATTGATCGACCCGTGTGGCTGTTATTACTTAGCCACAAACTCCCCATCTAACAAACTTATACTGTAATAATATATTGATATTTATCATCGACTCGAAAAGAAGAAGATAGACATGATTTGGCTCATCGAAGTGTAGATTAGAGTCCAACTTATTAAACACACAACGGATGATAATCATGTCGTGAGTCTCAATACAAGTGCACAGCAAGAGATGTGCAGAAGAAGGGACAATAGTGCGCTCCAAATAAAATTGTTGAGCCGTACTCATTATTGAATATTGAGGTTTTAGAACGAAAATATCCACCAAGAAATCCAAGAAGTGACCGAACATGGATTGACATGATAGGTCCTAAAAATGGTTTCAGAAATGTCTATGAAAGGTGATAAATACGTCAGAAACCTAAATCAGAACATTTCTATGTGAAGCTCTTACGATAACTTAAGATTCTATCAACGTGTGGCTACGTTAAGTCATTCCTATGGAGTCGAATCACCTACGTATTGCTGCTAGTAGGCTAATGAAGCGATTACGATTACTGTATGGTGTGCATTGTATAATGTTGACTTCCCTGATTGTGTGCCATTATATGACCTTGGCACCTTGCTTGGTTTTATTAGATCACAGTTTGACACAATTGTCTCTAAAGTAAATGAGTGTAATAAGCGTAAAAATAGTGCTTCAATAATGGTCTCTTAGGGCCCAGAGGAAGGAATAATAGGTATATATTTAACTAGCTTCTGCCCGCGACCTCGTCCGCGTGAAATTTCACCCTCCCCCCATTCACCCTCTTAGGTGTGAAATTTCAAAAACCCTTTCTTAGTGGATACCTACTCTTCACGAAGAACACACCCTCCGAATTTCATGTCTCTAGGACCAGCTGTTTAGGCTGTGCGTTGATATATCAGTCAGTCAGGACTTGGAAAATAGATAATGAACGATTAGTATAGTTAAGTTTTTATCCTCAATACCTAGAAGAAGAAGGAAACAATATTACCGAGCATACTAAGCAAGCTTCGAACTATTTAGACAACGTAATTGCTCAAAAAAACCTTTCGAAAACTGCTCCTGTAAAAGACTCCAACGCGTTTCAATTAGAAAAGACAAAACAAAAACTTTACCGCGGCGATAAAACAAAACCGCTTGAAACCACACCGTTCAAGTAAATCAATAAAGGCTTCTCAGAGCGTAAAACAGATAATGGTCGACATTAGCAACGCTTCCGTCACGACAGGCGTCGCCTGCGCCGCTCAATTGAACTTAATACCAGACCGGTCTACAGACACGATATAACTTAGCTAGTTGGCCAGTATACTTGAGTCTTTTATTATGGTAGTACTATTAAGTTTGCAATGAATATAAATATAAATGGTACAGTAGAACATAGGAAGCTTAAAGAACAATAATCGTTTACGTCGTAACGATGTGACATGATGACATTTTTATTGACGTCCCAATAATCACAGCCGATTGAGTGCACAGTTCACCAATGAAACTAAACGCAATCAGAGCCCTGATTCACAACCATACGACAGGCTATCATATCGTAAAACCTGACATTTCGATAACCTGATTTGACTTGCCCTCAACAGCAAATAGCTGTTGGAAGAATAGCGGACGTCTATTTGATTTAAACTGACAAAATTTTCGGGTTTTGGACTTGTGAACAGCGTTTAGAAGACTCCTACGATAACAATGACTAATGTTCGATACGATACGGAAGCGTATCGAGTGTTTGTGAATAGCTATGCTGCACATTTAGACCGCGTTCAAGAGCAGTCAGTGTCAATGTTCTACAACAGTCATGACACTGACAGCTGTTGAACTAAGACGAGATGATGGTGAGACGAGTATGAAGTGTAGGATATAATCTAATCTAAATCTAAATAGGATATACAGGCTGAATTTTCCAAGTGGGCATGGATGGCCAAATTCTAAACTATGAGCAATAGCGAAAATTACTCAAAGGAGTCGCGGGCTCGATTTTGATAAAAACTAAAATTGCGTCATTGGATTTTTGAAAAATCAATATTTCTAGCCAGGAATCAAACCTGTTGATTTTGAAAAAAAAAAACACGCACTGTATTATTACACCATTCGATAGTGTCCCTAATAAGGATCAAATTCTGGGAAGTAATGACATACGGCAAACTTAAGGAAAATGTTGAATTTTAATAAATAAACTGCTTCTTTTTTCATACCTTGTTCGAAATGATGCTCAATATTTTTACACCCGAAATACTCGTAGCGCAGTCACCTTCACAAAATTATGTTCTAAATTCAAATTTTAAATTGCAGTACAATCCTTGAGACGTCGAATTCAGCTATGTATTCAAAAACAATTGTCATAATTTTGAACAATTAATCAGTTAAGGTTTAATAGGTAGGTAGCATAAGAAAATAAAAAAGTATTTTGATAAAAATGAGCTCTTTCCTTGTCATTACTTCCCAGAATTTGATCCTTATTAGCGACACTATCGAATGGTGTAATAATACAGCGTGTGTTTTTTTTTTTTCAAAATCAACAGGTTCGATTCCTGGCCAGAAATATTGATTTTTCAAAAATCCAATGATGCAGTTTTAGTTTTCATCAAAATCGAGCCCGCGACTCCTTTGAGTACTTTTCGCTATTCCTCATAGTTTCGGATTTGGCCATCCACGCCCACTTGAAAAATTCAACCTGTATATGTAAGAGTTAGATTTAGTCCAACTTGCTGCTGCCTTATAAGCCTAAATAATATAGGACCCTCGACATAACCATAGAGAGTGGTCACTTAGTGCGACTGTTATTTGGCAACGAAACTATTTGGCATACTCAATCATTAATCTTCTTGCAAGTAAGACAGATTATGACGACTAATCACATCACACTAATATTATAAAGGCGAAAGTTTGTGATTGTGTGTCTTTGTGTGTGTGTTTATATGTTTGTTACTTCTTCACGCTCAAACGGCTGGACCAATTTTGATAAAATTTTGCATGGAGGTAGCTGACACATTGGATTAACATATAGGCTACTTTTTATCCCGATATTCCCACGGGATCAACACATGCGCGGGTGAAACCGCGGGGCGCAGCTAGTGATCCATAAATTTTGTCGCAGCTAAAAAATAGTAAACCAACTTACCATCCAAACTGCGTTTTCTTACAAATCAATAATGAATCCTTTCTTTCCAGGTCGGAGTCCCCGTGCCCCAACCTTACCCAGTGGCCGTGCCCAAGCCAGTAGCTGTCCCCGTGCCTGCCCCAGTCGCCGTGCCCGTCTTCAAATCCTACGCCAGTGCACCCCTAATCCACGACTTCCACGGTCATGGTTTAGGACATGGACTAGCCCACGGACACTCACTGCACTCTAAATTCGGATGGTAAACTGTATTGTGACGTCACTGGCTTGATGACAGATTTGAATATTGAATGTGTTTTCTTTTGCGGGGATATTTGTAGGAAACTTTTTGGATAAACTTCGGGGGAGTTGACACCATGTTCTTAAATGATTGTGAGTCGTTTAGCCCTCGATGAATGTAGATATGGGGTTTTCTTTTTAATCTGTCATCAAACGAGTGACGAAATCCAACAAAATGAAATGTTTATTTTCATAGGATTCTTGAGCGTAGTCAGAATGATATTTTGTGATGTAGATAAGTATAGATTTAGGTGTGCGTGTATGATAAATAGGACTTATATCTGTTGAATGGAACTGTGAGAGAATATTCGTTAAAATGGCCTGAAAATAATGCTAGCATTGTAAGGATCGAGGCAGGTCAGCTTTCAGTAAGTATGCGAAAAATGGGCCAGTGAAAAGCCGCAAAAATTAAACTCAACCAATAACGGCTCATCATGACAAATGACGTCACATTCCACATGGATATAAGTTCAGGTTTTGTGAGAGAAGTTAGGGATAAAGTGCAATCACAACGAAGCCTGTCGCCATTTTAAAATAAATTATATTCGAAGTAGGTTATCCGTGATACCGCCATATTTAAAACGAAAAACTTTTTAGTTTGTATTTTTTAACTTTTGGCGAAGGAGCAGCTCTAAACTTAGTATAACCTACTTCAAATATTCTAAGCATTTCAAATGTATACTGAACAATAAGCTTGAAAATTGCCATAATTTGTATGTATTTATTAATGTTTTACTTGAAACTTAGAGAGACGACCATGACAAGTAGTTATAATACCACATTTTTCGTAGTTTTATCCAAAGAAAACCACTTATATGTATGTAAAAAGTGTATGTAAACGTTATTTTCATTACCTGACATTATTATGTAGTTGAATGTATTTTATTTATATTTTTTTACGCCTTTTGGTAAACCAATGTTGGTTCATGTTTTCACATGATCTCTTTTAAATGTTTTTGGTCGAAATGGCTTCGGAAGCAAGTACCTGGTAGAGCACTGTTGTATATAGACGTCTTTTTTCTATTTTCTAGCTTTAATGATGAAGAACAAGAGTTTCTTTCGACCGCAGTCGACTAAAAACTATTTAATGTACGGCCTTTTTGTAATAAAATGTATATCAAGTATTCTCTGACTTTTGTTTTTACCCTACATAACATTTTACCGAATCAGAACAACTGCAGTACTTGCACTTGTGTTCAATACATCTATATAAGTATTGCATAATCAGCGTACCCGTAGATACAGGGCGCCCATGGTGGCCCACTCCTTCTCACAGCGAGGAGGCCTGCAATCCCACCAAATGGGACATTATAGGCTGAATAAGATTTAGCTCCCTTCAAAATGAGTGACTGACTTTGAATGGTTGAGCTGAATGGTGCTGATCTATGCGTCATGTTCGTGAACGGGCGCCGTCAGTTGGGGCTGGTCATCACTTAGCTGCCTCGGCTTATTTTTAATTATTTTATTTCAGGATTGTTGTTTTTTTACTATTTGGCGTACTCTGGACGCTTTTAACGCGTACGTCTTTTTATTTTTACATCGTTCTCGCATATAATTATAAATTCAACATTAATGATGTTACTAATATTTTTTTAAAATATAATTTAAAAGACTGTCCATGGAGTTTCTTGCCCGTTCTTCTCCATAGGTACCTCCGCTTTGGAATGGGCAACTAGCTTCATATTTTCTGACTGACTGACTTCTTGACAGTTCAAAAGTGCCTGTTTAATTGAAATAAATGCTTTAAGTTTGAGTTTGATCATAACCAATACTGTGGCCAAACAGAAGGCTTGTCATCGTTGAGAATAAATATAAACCTAACTGAATAACATTGTTTTTTTTTAATTATTTCCGCTCTAGAAAATGGGTAAAAACTCGATCGTTCATTTTGTTCAAATATTCATTTGATCTACCTACCTAGTCGGAAACACCAACAAATACAAACAGAAACTGCCTGAAAATCCTTCAACAAATCAATCAACATAGAGATGGCCAAAGAATCAGCATTGCCATACAACGTGGCAATGCTGCCAGCCTTTTGGGCACGTTTCCCGTTGACAGTGATGCGGACGAATTTTTTGATGCCCTTTGATTATTTTCCCTCCCTTTTTATATTAGGTCCTTACATATGAAATTGGCGTTTTTCGTACTGGCCACTTTAATCACGAATTTCTCCTCTTTGGTAAGGAATTCCAAATTCAAATTTGTACAGCTATTTACTCATGTATTTGTGCTTCGATGACCGTCATTCATTTGTTTTTTTTCTTCTGTTTTTTCTGTTTGCGTCACTCATTTTACAAAATGGAAATTTTAAAATATCGCATTATTTACGAGTACGAGTTCCGCCGTGGCACTAGTGCTGCGGAAACGACTCGAAGGGTGAATGATGTGTATGGCGGTCATGTTGCAAAAGAAAACACAGTTCGTTTTTGGTTCCAACGTTTTCGTTCTGGAAATTTCGACCTGCAGAACAAGCCCCGTGGACGGCCTGAGACCCAAGTTGATAATGGAGAATTGAAGGCTATTGTGGAAGCGGACCCATCGCAAACCACGTCCGAGTTAGCTGCAGGCTTCGATGTTAGTGATAAAACTGTTTTAATTCACTTGAAGCAAATTGGGAAGATTAAAAAGCTTGAAAGCACGACAACGCCAGACCACACACTGCGCAACAGACGGCTACCAAATTAGAAGAGCTTGAATTGGAATGTCTTAGACATCCTCCGTACTCCCCGGACCTTGCTCCAACAGATTACCATTTTTTTCGCAATTTGGATAACTTTTTGCAAGGGAAAAAATTCAACTCCGATGGGGCAGTCCAAATCGCCTTCAAAGATTTTATTGATTCCCGTCCGACTGGTTTTTTTAGTAAAGGGATCAATGAACTACCTATAAGATGGCAAAAGTGCATTGAAAACAATGGTTCATACTTTGATTAATTAAATATATTATATTAAAAAATATTCGACTTTTTGTTCCTTCCATACAAAACGCCAATTTCATATGTAAGGACCTAATATTATTTTAAGATTGTTAGCATATTATTAACTGAACATAGAGATTAAAACAGAAGATCGAGGAGGGGGGGGGATAGAGCGGAATAAGTCGCTAGATCGGCACCCTAATTGCGTAACATACTATCAATCCTATTTTGAAGGATGTTGCTAATACATTGCTTCATATGATCGAAAAATATGCCTGCAACAACACAAATAACGCAATGAATATTGTAGAACTGTCACAATCAAAGCCATTCCTTCTGTTAATATGTTACGTAATTACCCCGCAGCTCAGCAGATAGCTAGATCATTAAAAACCCTTCATAATAAATATAAAAACACTAACATAAACACCCACAACACCTTCTTACATCACCGTCCCTTACCATGAGTGGTGCGACCACTTTCTATAGGAAAAAGGACGTGGCTCGAATACCTGAACCATGGCGGGTGGCAGGTGATGTCATTGATGGAAATGGAGCTGATTATATCGCCTTATGTAATAAACCATGGTTGGACAGTGGAAACATGGAGTTGGTTGCCTCACAGGACAGCATAGAAGGACAAGTAGTAATGTTATAGCAGGTGCTTTATAAGGAGGGATGCAAATACTGAAGGTACTTAATAAGTACTAGCAGCGCCCCGCGGTTTCACCCACGTAAGTTTCTCGTGGGAATATCGAGATAAAAACTATCCTATGTCCTTTTCCGGGACTCAAACTATCTATATACCAAATCTCATCTAAATCGGTTCAGCGGTTTAAGCGTGAAGAGGCAACAGATATACAGGCTCACTTTCGCATTTATAATATTCGCGGATATCGAATAAATATTATTAGTATGGATGAAATGAATATTAAGTATGAAATGAAATGTTAATTTCTGTAAGTAGATCATATAAGGCACTTTTACAAGTCAATATTTTGTTGGTCATCGTTTTAGCCCGCTCAACGACGCGTCACATGACACTACTAGATCAGCAGTACAAATGCGTGGGCCATATACAACATGTAGCGGTAACTACAACGCCATATGCGAACAACGCGTCATACTGACGTCACGCCAATCCTGCATCTCGCAAGCAGAGTTTATCGCGCAGCTAGCATAGATACATCATCAGCCCGACATGAATCATCGGGCAGTTGCCCGCCAGACACAACACCCGTCTGGTCGGAGGATCCTCCAGTTTCTATGGAGGTTGAGTGAACTTTACACATTGTTCCTCATACCTCTATAAACATACTGAAACAATAATAAAATAGAAGTAACTCTGTGGGTTCTCTATATTAACGAACGTTAATTTTTTTGACTGCGAACGATAGTGCAAAGGGAATCCTATACTACCAACGCACATAGAGGGCAAAAAGACCGCGCCGCAGCGCCGGTGCTTGTCGGATGACGTCTCTCGCGGTCATTCGCAGACAAAATGACCGCCGTCTGCGGAGCGCCTAAAGAATCCACATAATTCCTACTTAAATGTTCCCGAAGGATATATCTACTATAGTAGTTTAACAAAAAAACGATAAAGTAATTCGGATAGTTTGTTTTCGAGTTGCGCACTTCCTGACACACCTACAGTCATAAACGTTTCGTTTTGTTACATGCAGTTACACAAAGTGGAACTATTGCAATTAGCTTGTTAATTATTTTGTTTGTCTGAGAACTCTTTGGAAGATAACAGTGAACCTTCTGTTCGGTATATTTTGTGCACCTATTCATGTGAGGATGCAACTAGCAGACTGCATGGCGACTAAAGGCTATTTGTATTGATGCGCTTGAGTGCATCCATACCTATGTCCACTAATAAGATCAAAAGTATAGCCAATCAGAGGGGCAATTCTCGTAATTTTAAGAACGTTCACAGTCTGATCTCAGTCTCAATCTGTCAAAAATACCTCTAATTTCCCTAGATTTTGACAAGTTTTTGACATTTGTTTGTCGCTGAGATGAGACTGCGACTAGATTTTGAACGTTTTTAATTAAGGGAATTGGCCTTCTGATGTTTTTACTGAGATTTCAAAATATGACAAACAGGAGATAGAAGTCTATAGAGTTTAAAATAAATTTTCGTAAAAAAAAAACGAGATTAGCAAAGATAGAGATTTGTAGGTCACCCAACTTAATACTCAATTCTTTATTGCATTCCATATGTATTACATAGATGGTATTGGCCCAGAAAAGTAAGACATACCTACCCATAAGAGTTTGAGTAGGTACGGCGGGGCAATTGCGTAACACATTATCAATCGGAATCGGTTTCATTTTGACAGTTCAACAGCATTCATTGCGTTATTTACGTGTTGAGCAGACAAATTTTTCGAACTCATGAAGCAATGGATTAGCAATTAGCTTCAAAATGATTCTGATTAAGATTGACAGTGTGTTACGCAATTAGGGTGCAGGTATGAAACTCATACCTACACTGAGTTTCTTGTATCCGTTTTTACTCAGCGCTAGTGCGTTAGTTAGTGTTAGTGTTGCACTCTACTCGTCCCTTCAAGTTATGCAGGATCGCGAATTTATGACAGATTTAAACAAATCTAGTTTTATAGGGATTCATGACCTAAAAAAAATCGATCTTTGACCATCACGATAGATCAACTGATCACGGGCTTTCGCCCATAAACACACAAACAACAACATAATCGTAACAGTACAAACTAATCCACAAACCACCCACGAAACAGCAACAAAGGACAACCTTGCACAACATGCCGTGACCGGCATCGAACGCGGAACACCCCGCTATACTTACCGACTACTTACCGTTGCGCAATGGGGGAAAGAGGTCGCTTGTCTATGGGTCACCAGGAACAGTAGGCTAAACATAGTGATCGATTTTGACAACTATAGTTAGTGCAATTTAGCGTTATCCGTGTGACAGATTTCGTAATGATGGTTGATATGTTATATAGCGCTGTACGGATAACCAACTTAAACGTTGGTAAACATGCGTTAAAAGGCGATAAAACAAATAATTATGAATCCTTCAGTTTCATCATTATTGCTCGGACACTATAAACAAAAACGAATCGGTTTTTTTTACCAAAATGGTGGCATTTTTAATGCCAAACTTGGCATATAAGATGCGTAAGCTATCACAGGTAAAACCTGTGTGTGTGATTATTGGTAAAGATACAAGAGTCTTAAATTGATCCAATAACGGTCCGTAAATTATATGAATCGGCCATTAAACAGCCTCCACCCGAGAAAATGCGTAATAATGTTCTGCTGAATGGAGTCTATTTGGCGTAGGCACACAGTCCTGCTTTTCTTACAATAGAATGCACTTCTTTTTTGTTTTTATTTTTCCGAATATGTTTTTTACCTTTTAATCTCTGCTGAATAAATGTATTTTCTCAGAGAGCAGAATCTCAAAATGTTATTTAAAAAGCACTTTCCAAATATCATCTGAATTTCAAACATTTAACTACATAACATAAAAGTTATTTCAGGAACAGAAGTTTCATTGAAACACTGACAGAATGGCCATCTATACTACGCTCTTGGTACTATTTCGATACTAGGGTTAGTTGCGTTACATAATTTCCAGTACCTAGATAGTTACTAGTATTACATACAGTCGCAAAGTTAATGTTCGGCGGCTAGTACGCTGATGATTTGAACGAAGCATAGATGTCGCTACAATACTGCTTAGGGTTGCTGAAAAAACAATGCTGAAAGATTCCTTGATAGGGTGGGTTATTAGACTTCTATAAACTAGGTTAAATTTTAGCATCGAAATATTATACAGGGTGTTACAGAAAGGGTATATCAATACAAACGGGTTGAAGAGTGTATCTGGTCTAGAATCTCTGTACAAAATTTCAGCTCAAAAGCATTAACTTTGAAAATGCTTAATAGTTTTTTATTTCGACATCACGGCGCTGCACTGGCGCGCGGCGGCGTGATGTGCCTGTACTAGGCGCACAGACACACTACAGATAATGGATGATGACCCTCGTAGTGCGGTGACACGTTTGTTTTGATTTCAATTTAATAAACTATCGAAATAAAAAAATATTAAGCAATTTCAAAGTTACTGCTTTTTAGCTGAAATTTTGTACAGAGATTCTAGACCAGACACACTCTTCAACCCGTTTGTATTGATATACCCTTTCCGTAACAACCTGTAGATCCGCCTCCCGTTTAAGCTATGTAGAAAATGTTAAATTATGGACATGACTTCTCTTGTCATCATCAGCCTATAATGTTCCCATTGCTGGGACACAGGCCTCCTCTCTTCGAGAGAGAGTGGGCAATAGACTACCACGCAAGCCCAATGCGGGTTGATTGAACTCACATGTCTTCGAATTTTTGGTTCTACGACAAGCCGGTTTCCTCACGATGTTTTCCTTCACCGTTTTGAGAGCAGTAGTGATGTAATTATTTACACAAGGTAAAGTTTATTTATTTATTACAGCTTAACTATCATTACAGGGTTTACCTTAATGCGACAGTTAAGAACTTAAACTAATAACCCAAGCTATATACCTACTTACAATAACCAAATTATAAAAATTAAAAATAACAACATTATTAAATTACACCATTAAAATCATTAATTACTTACGTCACATAGTACAGCATAACATAGTACAACATAAACACAAATATACTTTACTTACATTATGAAAAAACTGCCTGGGTTCGAACTCACGACCTACAACTCGTAAGTCGGGGCCGTTACCACTGAGCCACTACTGCTCTCCGGCCACCATTGGTCTCTTCTCGAGTATTTTAAGTTATCTTCACGATAATAACAGGGAAAACCAACCACGTTATAATACAAAGATTAGCCATCATATCACAGTTCACACTAACATTTCTAACAAAGGCGAAAGAGTAGGTATGAGTGTGTTTATATGTTTGTTACTTCTTCACGCACAAACAGCTGAACGGATTTGGATGAAATTTGGCTAGCGCATAGCATATCTAAGTAATTCCTAGAGACCTATCTAATACTCTCCGAAAGTTCTTGTAGAACGATTCTCTAGAACAAAACGAAAGGAAGCTAACTACATGCTTTACAATAATAGAGCTTTCAAATGACCTGTCCGACCTCCAGACGACAAACAAATCTGGTAGTACTAAGAACTTTTCCAATACAAATGACACATTAAGTAGGTCCTAAGCCACAGGCCACACTCATCAATTTCTCATAAAGTCTAGGAAACTTCTCGTAAGTATAAGACACTAATATTGTCAATACTAAATAATTAATCAAAGGTAATGTTACCTTAATCGATATCATAATAGTATTCTATTATATGTTTATTTATCAAAGAGGATAAAAATATACACTGGTGCTGATTCCCTTGTCCACAAACTAAACTAAATTTAAATTCAGTGCATCTTTTTCTTTCTATTTCATTAAGAAAAGGACAGAAAATAAATTTTAGTTCAGTCTTGTCAAATTAATCAGCGCCTGACGATACTCCATACAAGTTTTGACGTGGTTAAAAACTTGCCTACTAAAATCACGTCAATTTACATCAGACAGAAGATGATAAATTTTAGTTTAGTCCTGTCAAACTAATCTTTGACAGGACTAAACTAAAATTTATCTTCTCTACACAACTTTTTGTCTTCTTCTTTCGAAATTTAAATTACTGACGACTGAAAGAGAGAAATCGATGTGTCAAAAATTCAGCTGTTCCCTACATTTATGTTCGCATAACTTGTCAAAATGTAGGAAACTGCTGATTCTTTTTTCGCGATTTCGGGTTTGGTCCCATAGTAAGTTTTCATAATGTTAAGTACAATGACCCCTGAAGAGGTTATCCATTAATTACCGGACACCCTATATATCGCATAGAAAGGCACTTTGTCTATTTAGGTCCTCTGGTTTTATCAAGAATTTAAAAATATATTTTTGAAAAATATTAAGAACTAAACTAAAAGTTAATGGAATTAGTCATCCTTCTAAAACTAAAAGCTTTCAGACTGAAACATGTGTGGAACGATAAATCAACCTTTTAAATAACTAATGATGTTGCCGCCATTAACAGTGGTCTAGTCTTGAACTATATCTAGGTTAAATTATAGATTTGAAAACAAGGTTGGTAGATATTTGAACTTTAAAACTCTATTGTTACAATACAAGAAAAAGACCAATTATTTGCCCTGAACGTCATTCTTTGAATACAATAATTCTGACTCAAGGCAGCAAAATCCCTTTGTAAACCAATCTTAAACAGAATTATAAATGAACTTATAAGTAAGCCTATCCCTAATAGCGCTGCGGTTTGCCCTCGCACGGGTACCTTCCTTATTTTTGTTATTTTCAATATTTTGTTACTTTTAATCTTAAGTAAAGTTAAAAGTTTTAATTTTATTTTATTTTTTTCAAAATTTTGGTCTTTTTTTTTTCTTTCTTTCTATAGGATATAATTCATGCAACTATACGCAAGTCCAAATACCAGTCCAAAGTTGTAGGATAACCAAATAATTAGTGCTAATAAAGCCATAAAACACCCAAATCCTATTAACTCAAAACGACCTCGGTTCCCAGCATTTTGACGCAGTAACATCTAGGTAACGTCTAAAATCTTTAAATGATCGAACTCCAAAAAAGGCAACACTGTCTGCTAATATTGCGAATCGCACTTATCTATCTGACGACGGACTGAAATCACGACAACACACACGAAATCGATTTAATTAGTATTAAATTGACTTTTTTGGAAGACAGGGCCCACCTACTTCATACGGTTCTTGTGTTTATGAAACGAAATCTTGTATGTCGATAATCTACTTAACAAAAATCTTAAATTCACTCACTGACAGGCAAGGAACAGCCTTAACCAGTCTAGAAGCAAGTTATTCACATGTGTTCCTTATATAACGAAAGTAGGACTAATGGAGGATTTTTGAAAATATATTCCACTAGCTGCACCCCGCGGTTTCACCCGCATAAGTCCCGATCCCGTAGGAATATCGGGATAAAAGTATCCTATGTCCTTTCCCGGGACTCAAGCTATCTCTATACCAAATTTCATCTAAATCGGTTCAGCGGCTTAGGCGTGAAAACGTAACATACAGACAGAGTTACTTTCGAATTTATAATATTAGTAGGTATGGATAAAGTAGAACTTGCTAATTAAGTAGGATGAAAGTTTGTATGGAATTTCGTCACTTTTGACGACGGTAAATCTCATTTGTCACACAGCTTGTATTCCAAATAAACCTCCGAAAAGTTCTGAGTTCTAAACAGATTTTAGTCCGTTTCAAAATAAAAACACAACGTCTTTATTGTGTCTCCATCCCTAAATAGATCAAATACAAGTACGGTCAGCAACAAAAGTCGATTAACACTTCAGTTTTTTTAATCTTAGTTATTGAGCAAAATATTTGTTCAAAATTTTAGCATAAGAAACATTTTTAGAATATAAACTCTTTGCTATTATGTGAAAAGCTAAAAAGCAGTTTATTGAAAAAAAATGTAGTCAATTTAATAACATGTAAAAATGACAATGTTAATCGACTTTTGCTGCTGACTGTACAAAAATAGCCCTCAAAGCTGCTGAATTCAGCCTTCAGCATTCCGAAAGAACTGCACGCACTTTTCAAATATCTATGCCTATTAAAATATAATCCTTCATACGAAAAGATTTAATACATCTGGAGAACCTACGCGCACTAATTAATAACATTAACTATATGTTAAGGCGGATGCGCTAGGTCGCCCGCGTAACTTAAATTTTCTTATGTTTTTTGCAATTTGCAGGTCAGTATCACACGTTGTATGTTGATTAAAATATGATTTGCAACCGTAACAAATATAACTTTACAGAATTATAATCATCAGAATCAGCAATTTGTTCTTGAGTTAGAATTGGCCTCAAGTGTCATGATTTCATGAAATAGTTATTGTATATATCTGTTTTTATCTGTGTATTTTATATATCTGGTGTATTGTGTCTTTTGGGGCAGATTTTTCATTAGTCAGATAACTTTTATCTGAAGAATAAATATGATAGTTTGACATACCTATATAGGGTGTTACGGAAAGGGTATATCAATACAAACAGATTGAAGAGTGTATCTGGTCTAGAATCTCTGTACAAAATTTCAGCTCAAAAGCAGTAACTTTGAAAATGCTTAATATTTTTTTTATTTCGATAGTTTATTAAATTGAAATCATAAAAAACGTGTCACCGCACTACGAGGGTCATTATCCATTATCTGTAGTGTGTCTGTGCGCCTAGTACAGGCACATCACGCCGCCGCGCGCCAGTGCAGCGCCGTGATGTCGAAATAAAAAAACATTAAGCATTTTCAAAGTTAATGCTTTTGAGCTGAAATTTTGTACAGAGATTCTAGACCAGATACACTCTTCAACCCGTTTGTATTGATATACCCTTTCTGTAACACCCTGTATATATAAAATTCAAAGTCCTGGCTGGCTGATATATCAACGCACAGCCTAAACCGCTGGTCCAAGAGACATGAAATTCGAAGGGTATATTCTTTGTGAAGAGTAGGTCCACTAAGAAAGGGTTTTTCAAAAATCCATCCCTAAGAGGGTGAATGGGGGGAAGGTGAAATTTCACGCGGACGAAATCGCGGCCAGAAGCCAGTTTTCTATACAAAAGCTGTCAAATGGTAATATTTATTCTTCAGTTAAGAGATATCTGACTATTTAAAAATCAGCCCTTATAGTCTGTGCTAAATAAATGTAGGTATTTTTCTTTCCTTCATCAACCGATAGAGGCTGTCATCTTCAGGTAGTACAGGGAGTACACTGAAAAGATAAAGAAAAAACATTTCATTAGAAGGAATAAGGATCGAGGTTTTCTTCACAATAAAGTCGATTGTCCACTGCTACATAATAAAAATGTACAAGGATAGGATTCGCCACGTTAGGGGCGCACGAATCGCCTTAATAACTCCATAAGCAAGTTGACACGGGCATGGGGGCATCGCGTGTCACCCGACCATCGGCCACCATGCCACCATCGATATCTGATCGATGCTATGCATCATTTATGTGGTATCGACCACCAGTGACCCATATACTATAAAGCGGTGCAGGGCAACGTCGTTATGTTTGATGTTGACAATTGCTTATCAATTTGAATAAACGGTGCATTAAAGGAGCTTGCACAAGCGTCGTTTTACTGAAGTACATCCGACTCAGTGGCGTGCAATGCATATAGGCATATAAGCAGTGCCTACCTTGATATATCAACATAAGCCTGTCAATTACATTTTAGTTTGTGTGCCCCATTAAGAAACTCACAAAATTATCATACCTAACAAAAAACAAAATCTTCATACAAACACGCGCGGCAAAAGGCAGTCGCCGGACGGCCTACTCGGCTCCCGTACTATTCGCACATTGTCTTTGGTCTTTACTCGTTCAAGTACCTCCCTATTCTGAAAACCAATGCACGCCACTGGTCCGACTCTACCTACAACTAGCTTCATCTTTCTGACTGACCGACCCCTTGACAATTCAAAAGTGCCTATAATTGGTTTATCTATACGAATATAAACTAATTACAAAGCTGTAGAGTTTGTTTGTTTGTTTGAACGCGCAAATCTCTGGAACTACCAGTCGGATTTGAAATTCGTTGGGAGCCGAGCAAAAACAAAAAAAAAATGTAATGTAAAATACTGGTATTCAGCTGCATCCGGTTAGACTGGGAGCCGATCCCAACATGATTGGGAAAAGGCTAGGCAGATGACAAGCATAGATTTAAAAAAAAAGGGAAGATGTCCAGACAGTCAATATCTTCATCAAACCGTTTACAAAACGTGTTCATACCTACTATTGGCAAAAATTACTCTCGATATCGATCAGGTTCCTCAAGCTTGCTGTAAATAATAAATGAAGAAACTTATCGCGAGCTTGTCACAAATGCATCGGAATAACGTTTCGCGTTTAACCAAACTCGCGAGCTTTTACTTCAAGATGAAAAGGTTGTGTCATAGAACATCATATAAACTCTTTCAATTTAATTGATTGCGATATTTGCTAGTCTAGTGGTTCCATGTGCGAGCTCCATAGCTCAGTGGTCCCGAGTTCGAGTCCAAGTTGGGTTAAAGGTTATTGTTATTTGTCAGTAGCAGCGCAGTGTACGAATTTCTGCCTGGTATATGGCAGGAGTCTTTATAATAACATAGAGAGGATGTACAGTCAACAAAAGAGGTAAGTATCGTCGGATATAGTTGAATTTTAGTAAGAAACAGAAGGATGTTCTCGAATAAAATTTTATTTTATTAATAGAAAACAAACAGCTCATTTATCAAATTAAATTTCAGTCGACAACATACATCGGTTTCTTACTAAACTTCAACTATATCCGACGATCCTGCATACTTATCTCTTTTGTTGACTGTACATCAGATCATAAAAACAAGGGGTCTACATAATATATTATAAACCTGACCACCAGTTTTACCCGGTAACTGGGTTGTGGAAGTCAGATAGGCAGTCGCTCCATGTAAAATCCTGGTATTCAGCTGCATACGGTTAAACTGGAAACCGACCCCGAAAATAGTTGGGAAAAGGCTAGACAGATGATGATGATATATTATGTAACCTTATGGATCTAATACTAATCAAATAAAGCCAAAAACACCTCGTTCTACCATAGCTAAAAAAAACTCTTAAATTAATGTGCAAAAAACCTCAGCATACTTTTCGCACACGCCACCCATTAGACCAAATACTATTTATATATTAGGAATCGAGCACTAAGCACTAAGCTAAAGATTATTCAAAATTTACCTAATACGTACACTCCGCCTTCCAAGTTTGTCCATAAGGAGCAGCACACATACGTATTAATGAAGGCAATTCATTATGCGTTCCACACCAAACTTATTGGGTGGGGTAGACGTAGTATTCCATGCGTGTTTCATTTTTTAGGTACATACTTACTGTTCATAAGGAGTGAGTCTTTCAAGAATTTCTGTTTGAAAAATAGACGAAGATTAGGTATTTCTTCATGCTTTAACCCTTCGTACGTCGGAACGTAGATCTACGCGAGACACAATGGCTTTTTAATTGTGTCTGTAATTACGATATTCAACAGGTTAATAGTAAGTAATTGAAGATTACGGAGTCAGGTTTCTGTATAATTAAGTTTCTATTATATTCCTTTGTGTTCCCAATAGTACAAGTCAAAATTTTAAAAAAAGTTTCTAATAAGCAAAACTACCAAAATTGCACAAGGAAAAAGTGTATCCAAACAGTAGTTTTTCTTTCTGCATTTTAAGCTCAAAAACCAATCCCACAAAATTTTAACTCATACCCACCCATAGATTACCCACCGCAAAATAATAATAAAAAATTGTAGGATACCCAGCATTTAGGTAAAACATTTAAAATTCAAATATCCCCGCAATATGTGAGTACCTAATTAAATCTATGTCAGTTTAAGACGCGGTCGGAAATTGTAATCAGTGACCGTATTCGGAGAGCCGTCAGCACCGACAATATCTGTCGGTCGGCCAAATAGCGGCACCGCTCCACAGTGGCCCACGGCTAAGCTACACACGTTTACTTAGCTTCGATTTGTATGAAAATGTAGACGGGATCGTGCACTGTGACCCAGACCCACAGCCACGCTACGTAAGGTCCTGCGTTTCTGAATTTGCCAAAGATGTAAACAACAATGACATGAACATTTATTTTATGAAATGTTTGTTTTTCGTCTAGTTAGCTCGGAGACTTAGACGAAAACAAACGTTACTTGCATATCGATTCAATTTCGAGCGGCCATTGTTGTTTACATCTTTGGCAAATTTAGAAATGCCGGACCTTACGAATGCTGGCTGGTAAACAAATGAACCGCGACAACGAATGAACTGTTGCGATGACGTGGGAAGGTCTTTGATATCGGAAAGCGTAGTATGGAACTCAAATGGAGTAGGGCAGGGCACCTGGTAAGGCGCAATGATGACAGGTGGAGTAGGGCTGTTACAGAATGGCGTCCAAGGACTGGAAGACAAGACGTCGGTCGTTCGGCGACGATATGGGCAGATGATATTGTTACCATCGCGGGCAAAACCTGGAAGAGGCTGGCAAAGGAGCGTGGAGATCGGCACATGAAAAGAGAGGCGTCTGCAGTAGGTGAAGTTGGGCAGTTGATGATGAAACAAATGAACCACACAGCTAAAGGTGGATACTGACCGGTGTTACGGGCCGTAATGTACCATTCGCAGTGAGCATGTTACGTTACGCCGTATTCTAAAATCCGTGGAACATGCTCGTTTCGAACTCTTTGCTCACCCATGCTCCAGATTCGTTGGCACTCGTAGTCAAGATGTCGGACGACGAAGTTGTGTTGGGTATTGTTTAATCCAAATTAGGAAGAAAAAAAAAGAAACGAAAAGAAAAAGATTCGCCAAAAAACCGACTGCGAGGTGGAGCACTCGCAGCGAGCAACGAGCCTCTGGTTGCTCTTGCGAGCGCATTGTTTCCCCGTAGTGACTGCACGAACGCTCGCTGCGTAACACGTTACATTACGCCCGTGGCAAACCTCTTCTGCACATCCTACTCAGCAGTGGACGGTCGTCTTAACGACACTCTGGAATGTGTTGTAATACGTGTAAAATGTGAAAACGCCTAATGTGGCAATCAGACACAGCTACATAATAAAATTAGAGACATAATATCTCTACTGATACTGTCTCGGTATGCTAGGCAGTGCGAAAAAAGGTCGCGAGACTTTTTTCCGCAAGCCTTTATCCACGCTTAAACAGAAGTTATGCTCTTGGAACTTATACTGATAAAATGTTTATGTCTTAAATATCCTAACAGAATACATAATTTTTGTCTTTCTTTATGGATTATTTAATATGTTCTGTATGATATGACTTTTGCTGTAACTCTGAAACTTATAAATAAATGTATAATAATTTTGTTTCTGTAAGTAGGTTTGTAGAAACAATTTTAAGCGTCAATAAACATTTAATTTTACTGTCGACAAAAGGCTACAGGCAATAACTTGAAGCAAATGTTTTGAGGGCACAGTTAGGTATTGATACCATACAATAAGGCAAAAAGACTCGCTTTTATTAAGTTATTTCTTTCATTTGTCATTTCATGCCACACACTTGTACTATTTATTCCGTGGCCACACATGAAGCAACAGATCGTGCGATTGATAAACACACTTCAAATATTTTCACATCATCAACTATATCGATTGACACAAATAGCTTCCACAATATCAGCTACAATTTCTATAAGCCACACGTACAAATATTTTATAAAACAACTAGCTGCGCCCCGCGGTTTCACCCGCATAAGTTTGGTCCCGTGGGAATATCGGGATAAAAACTATCCTATGTCCTTTTCCGGGACTCAAACTATCTCTATACCAAATTTCATCTAAATCGGTTCAGTGGTTTAGGCGTGAAGAGGTAACAAACATATAAACACACACACACTTACAAACTTTCGCCTTTATAATATTAGTGTGAAGTGTGATGTGATTTCAAAATCTCTATATTAACGACATACAGTTTTTTATTTAACTGGTAATAAATCCAATAGTATCTGTTACATGATAAAAACTCGGAAAAATGTGGAAAATTCTCTCATACATCTATACTTCGCTGAACCGTAGCGAAGTATCTGAACCGTCTTTAATATTTCTCATTGTATCACAAAAGTTATACGTTTTCTAAGAATCAGAGCAACTACATAGTTTGTGATTCTGATAGGACGCCTGACTGGAATACGTTCCGTCAACTCTTGCGCAGACGACTTCAAAACTTGGACCAATTACTGTTGATAGGTTGATACATAGCGCTGTGAGTTTGTAGATGATGACTAAGAAATCTGTGGAGCAGTAACTAGAATAGAAACAGCAAGAAAAGAAATGAATAAAATCTGCTGGATGTCCTTTGTGCGGATCAAATAAGCTCTAGGTAGTCATGAGAGTGTTTTCCATGTTGTATATTGATACAGACACTTCAATATAACCAAGGGCTCATAATATCACATCTAACAATCAACTAAGTATTCTAAAACAATAATTTGCTGACCATTCACAAAATATGCACCACAACACTATCTTCATAATCGCCCTTCAAAATCTTCAACACAAATTCGACTCCACTTATTTCATATTCCCTTCTCTACCCATTGCTCAGTACAAGATCGATAGGTCTACGATGTCCTAACTTCGGTAGCTCAGAGATCAGCTGTTGTATAGACTCGACAGGACCGGAAGCCTGCCCCACATACAAGGTAATTTATCAAGGGATAGAAACGTCAGGATCCAGTGCGATATTGCTTAAATTAATATATCACTATTTCGCCATCGTTTCTTGCTTTTCTAAACTAATTGGGGTTTCATTGGTTCGAGTTTAACCGATTTCTGCGCCCATGTCACCTCGGGAAGGTACAGACGCCAGCACATCAACCTACTACAATCTGTCAAATTTCTTTAATAGATTTTCAACTTTATCACTAATGCATAAGGTTCAAAGTTGATTGGGAAAATTTGACAGTTTCGGGTAGGTTGATGTGCTGGCGTCTGTACTTTAATAGTGAGAAGTTATAATTTCCGTCATAAACAAAAAAAAAACCGGCCAAGTGCGAGTCGGACTCGCGCACCGAGGGTTCCGTATAAAAATTTAAGGTTTTCGGAATTTTTCCTTTATGTGTGCTATAAAACATTGCTTCATGCCAAATTTCAAGATTCTAGGTCGACTGGAAGTACCCTTTAGGTTTTGATTCCCTTGCGAGTAGTTGCGAGTTTGAAAATATGCGGCTTAAATTGCCGTTTCTTTTGATTGCGTTGACATAGAAGTTTCATTTTGTTACAGCTTCAAGGTATTATAGACCTGAGTATTTGATATTAATTTCAATTTAATACCTATACGTGTTCATGAGAAAAGAAGTAACTTTAAAATTTTCAAAAATATTTTTTTTTATATGATGTAACTAAAAATTTACGGTTTTCGCAATTTTTCCTTTATCTGTACTATAAGACGTTACTTAGTACCAAATTTCAAGATTCTAAGTTCACGGGAAGTACCCTGTAGGTTTTGATTCCCGTGCGAGTTTCGAAAATTTGCAGAAATTTGCGGCATAAACGGCTGTATCTTTTGATTGCGTTGGCTTAGAAGTTTGATTTTTTCACAGCTTCAAGGGACAGTAGACCTGAGTAATTGATATAAATTTCAGCTTCATACCTCCACGCGTTTCTGAGAAAAAGGGTCTTGACAGACGGACGGACGGACAGACGGACAACAAAGTGATCCTATAAGGGTTCCGTTTTTTCCTTTTGAGGTACGGAACCCTAAAAAGACACGTTAACTACGGATCGTCTTCAAAAGTGTTTAATTTTGGTAATTAACATAACATACCCTTTGGGCTCTTAACTTTTCAAACGACAATTTCATCAGGTACTTTTTTTAGAATGAGCCCTTATTTATTTATTTATTGTACACCACAAAAAATAAATCAAAACTACAAAACACACAATGGGTGGTCTTATCGCCCTCTGCGACCTGTTCCAGGCCACTTTGATAAATCATAATTGTTAATTTTTAGCCGACTTCAAAAAAGGAGGTTCTGTATTCGACCCGTATGTATGTATGTTTGTATGTCCGCGATTTCCTCAAAAACTAATTAACCAATTTTGATAATTCTTTCACTAATGTGATCTAAATACTTTCAGGAAGGTTTTAGTATATAATAAATTACGTAATTATTCTTATGTACGAAGTTATATACATAAATGTACTGCATCTCCGGCATTTCTATGCGAATCTTGATGATTCTTTTAGTCGGTGTCTTCAATTCTTCAATGCACTAGTGTTCATTGAATTTGTGTGGGGTAGGTACAACTAAAAAGTGAAAAATAAAAACATTTTTCCAAAAAAAACAACCGACTTCAAAAAAAACACTGCAAAGTGATAAATAACTTTAATTTCGGAAGTCGGTGTCAAAAAACGAAAATAGAAAAAAATAGAAAAATAGAAAAATATTTATTGTCCAGGTAATACACATTAAGCAGGATTCACTTGTTAACATTAAGTTCGGACGACATGAGTAGCTTAAATATGATATATTATTATTAACTAGTGAGCCCCAAACTAGACAGTTAGTCTGTATCTTGGGGCTCGGAGTACGAATTCCAGAGTGGAGACTAGAGAGGTGAATTCAGGTGTGGTATGGTTCTTACGTGTGTATGTATGTGTGATGTTTGTGTGGTGTGTGTGTGTGATGTGTGAGTGTTGTGTGAGCGTCTGGTTCGTTTGTGTAAGTGTGCGTGTTTGTTCCATTGTGCTTCATTTGATTTGGTGTCAGGTCAGGGTCTTTATACTAATAGTTCAGAGTCATCATAACCAGTGTTATGCAGAGTTTCTTTTACAATTTTTTTGCAGCCGAATGAGGTAGTATTTTTAATTTCGCAGAGTTTGCAGACTTTGTTGTATGTATTAATGAGAGAGTAGGCCGGGGAGCGTCTTGCTAGCAATGAGGTGCTGTCAGGTGTTGGGATTCTGTAGTTTCTTTTGTTTAAGATAGTTGCGTAGTCGGGTCTCCTTTTAATATTTTTGTGCGTTTTTGTGCAAGCAGAAAGAATGAAAAGCTGGCGGACTCTGAGGACTTTCGTTTCGCGGTAAAGTAAATCTGTAGAGAACCGGTAGGGTTTCTTAAAAGTTACTTTAAGAAGCGCCCTCTGTGCTCTTTCAGCTTCGATTAGGTAGGTTTTTCCAGCACTACCCCACACAGTGATGCAATACTGAATTATCGATTGACATAGCGCTAGATAAACTTGTTGTAGTGTGTCTGTGGGCAGACAGTCTCGTAGTCTACGCATGGTGTGAATGAGTTTTCTTATTCTGCCAGAAAGGTTAGATATATGTTGCTTAAATATTAGGTGGTCGTCGATAAGAATACCAAGATATTTAATGTAAGAAGTACGTTCAAGAGGAGGACAGTCGCAAGAGGAAGTAGAAATGTTAGAAGAGCAATGATGTAGTTTGAGTTTAAGGTGTTCCGGTGGGTTTGAAGCGGCGGTTTTGGAGAAAACAATATATTTTGTTTTACTGCCATTTAGCGTGAGCAGGTTTCTGTCCAGGTTGTTTGCGATTAGTGATAATCCCTCATCTGCTAGAGAGTGTACATGTTCCCACGACTCTCCGTGAAATATTACGGCAGTGTCATCTGCATAAGTTATAATTTCAGCATTATTTACGGAAAGGTTTAGTATGTCGTTAATATAAACAATGAAAAGCGTGGGACCAAGTACACTACCCTGTGGAACTCCGAAATCAATAGGGAGTTGATCACTAGTGAAAGAGCTTACTTTCGTGTACTGCTTTCGGTTTGTTAGGTAGCTTTTAAACCATTCAAGGCAAATTCCTCGTATTCCTATGCATTCCAGTTTCTTAAGGAGAAGGCCAGTTGAAACCGTGTCGAAGGCCTTCGCAAGATCAAGGAAAATGGCTAGGCATTTTTCATTTTTCTCAATATGAGAGGAGACACAATCAACAAGAAGAGTAGCAGCATCCTCGGTTGACCTATTCTTTCGGAATCCAAATTGGTTATCAGAGATGAGATGGTTTTTATCAATGAAAGAAATAAGACGGGTGTTAACTATCCTCTCTAATATTTTAGAGACACAGCTTAGCAGTGCTATAGGTCTATAGTTATCTGGTACATGTTTGGGACCGCTTTTGTAGATGGGGGAAACCGCAGCTATTTTCCAGCATTCTGGGAAGGTACCGGTCTCTAGGCTCAGGTTGAAGATATGCATCATTGGTACTAGTAAGGATTTTAAAGCTCTTTTGATAAGAATAACCGAAATTTTATCGGGTCCTGGAGCACTGTCGACTTTGAGGTCAGATATAATTTTAATAATTTCGTAAGCATCTGTCGGTTCAAGGAAAAGAGAGTGTGGGTTGGATACGTCGGACGTGTAAGTGTTTATTAAAGATTCATGAGATAGGTTAAGTTTTTCTAGTATTTTGTCTGCCAGACGGGTTCCTACTGAGGTGAAGTGTGAGTTACAGGAGTTAAGTGTTTCTTTTTCTCTATTAAGGCTCAGTAGTTGGGAGGTTTCATTACTTTTAGGAGATATGTGACCTATAGATTTTATTGCTTTCCAGAGATTTTTTGGATTGTCTTTGTTATCAGTAATCTGTTGGTTATTGTAGTCAGACCTGATTCTTGAAAGAAGTTTGGAAAAAAAGTTTCTGTATCGAGTGTATATTTTATTTCGGACAGGATCATCGGGGTTAGATTTACAATCATTATGCAACTTGTCCCGATGGATCATGCATCTTATTAATCCCGGGGTGATCCATGGTTTTATGCATGCCAGTTTCCTACCAATTTTTACATTTCGTGTGTGTTTGTCTACAGTGGAAGTAACAATTTTCGTAAATTCAGTGGTTGCTGTGTTTACATTTGTGTCATTTGTGATGATAGACCAGTCAACACTGTTTAGGTCAGCAATAACTGCTTCGGTATCAGTTTTACTTATGCATCGCTTTCCAGTACTAGTTGGAGGTTTACGTGAGGAAATATTGGCAATAACTATATCATGATCAGTGATTGAGGACTTGCAAACAACTCCAAAGCATTTGTTCTGACACTTTATAAATATGTGGTCTAGGCACGCTTTGTCCCTTGTTGGGTTGGTTATGGCAGGTAGTAGCCCATGGCAAGACATTAGGCATAGGTACTCTGATGACTGACTATTGCTAGTGTTGCAGATATCAATATTAATGTCGCCAGTGACAATCAGTGATTGTTTATTTGCGAGTGAGCTCAGTAAGGTTTCCAGTGAGTTTAAAAATGGTTCAAGATTACTAAACGAAGGAGATCTATAAATGCCTAGTATTGCGACTTTATCATCGATGGTTATGAGAAGTCGATCTGCGTCTAGTATTGTAGGTTCGAAGGCTACAGTCTTGTAATTAGATTTAACAAAGCAAATTACACCTCCGTTTTTATTTTGCTGAACTGTTGTGCGATGTGCATTATATCCTGGTAGAGGGTCTATAATACTGCCGTCAGTAAGCCAGCATTCCGTTAACATGATAACATCGAAGCTGATACTAGTTCGCTGTAGCATTACCGCAAAGTTGTCAAAATTGTGTTGGAAGCTTCTGATATTGAGTGAGAGAATTTTAAAATTAGACTCGGTATTTTTTATTAACGTTTGGCAATGTTCAATAGTATCAACGGTATGACAGTTTACTTCTAGATTTTCGTCTAAGTCTTGCACTATGTTAAGTAATGCCATTTGTGTAGTTTTTTAATGTTGAGAAATAAATTGTATTTAAAGGGGCTGTCAAAGACCAACAAGTTAGTATGTTCAATTTGCCAAGATTAACAAAAGTACCATTTGGGAGTTTTAGGATACCCTGACACTGGAGAAAACGTCGTTTGTACGATAATAAGTGTCTGAATATGTGTAGGTGCGCGTCGGTGAGTGTGTTTAGGCTGTGTATTAAGGTAAGTGTAGGTGGCATGGTTTGTATTTTTAAGGTATGTGTGGGGGACATGGTATGTGTTATTAAGGTATGTGTAGGTGACATAATATGAACATGAAACGTTTTATAAATTAAACTTTTACAGGGCGTAAAATAGTAAAAAAATAAATTGTTAGCAATTAGAAATAAACAAGTACAAAAAGTTATTTTGTAAAACACGAAATAGTTGACAATTAAAATTGAACAATATGGATAGGTATTTCTATTAGACACAAAACATTTGTTAGCAACTAATAATAACCAAGAACACAAAGTCAGTCTGTAAGACACAAAGTATTTTATGGTTAAATGTAAAAGAGAACAAAAATTACTTCTATAAAACAGAAAATTGTTAAAAATTGAAAGTAAACAAAACAAAAAGGTAATTAAGGTGTTTTTAAAAGTACTACTTGTCAATAATAATTGAGTTTGTTTGTGGAGAGGTGTAGTCATGTACACCAGGAACTTGACGAGAAAGCTCGTCCAGGCTTGTGATATTAATGGCTGGAAGTCCCTCCCGTTTACGTATGTAAATAGATCCGTTTTTAATCCAACAATATTTGAATCCTGCTTTTTTGCTGAGTTGGCGTGACTCACGAAATAAACGCCGGTTGTCTGGTGTTAAGCGTTCATTAAAGAATATGTTTCCTTTGGTGCCTTTTATGTCAATGTCGGCGCAGTTAAGGTTACGTCTATTTTTAGCGGAACTTAAAAATTCGTTTCGTTTGTCTCGTCTCAGAAATCGGATCACTAGTGGTCGGGGAAGCTTGTTGTCAGACTCGGATGTCATATCGCCATTGTTGTGTTTTTGGCGGCGCGGTCCAGCACGCGTCACGTAATCCAAATCCTTCTCGTCAAGTTCAACACCAATTTTATGAGCGATGACGCGAACTATGTGGGTCGGACTTTCTGTCGGAGTTTCGTTTATTCCTATGATTTCTATTTCATTTCTTAGGGACTGCTGGGCCTGAGAGTTGAGTTGTTCTTTGAGTTGCGATACAGTATTTTGTAGTATTATGTTTTGAGAGGCACATTTTTCGAGATCGTGTATTTTTTCTTCGGCACGGGCAATTTTGTGCCCGTATTCATCAAGGCGGCTATTGCACTGCGTGATATGGTCGGACAATGACCTCATTTCGGACTTCATCTCTATGACACTTTCGCGGATTAACTTCATTTCTAAAGCTAGGTTATTCAGAGCATTTGAGTCCACGGTTACAGGTTGAATGGCGGGCTTATTGTGTAATTCAACAGATGATTTGCTCTCAGAGATGGGTTGGGATAAGTCACAGGTGTTGTCAGAGGCGGAACTCGCGTGACCAGTGCTGGTTTCACTGCTTTGACAGTGAGGGCATTTCCAACGCTGCCGCTGTTCTTCGGTCAGTTTGCGCGACTCCGTTATGTTTGCGCATATAGCGTGATAATGGTACGCACAGTTCGAACATTTTATGGGTTGTGTTGATCTTATTTGCTTAGTGCAATTTGCACAGCTGTAGTTAACCATTTCGACAACAATTACGACAGAAATATTTTGAGGCGCTTACGAGTTCCAGGAATTTTGATCCGCAGGTGCACGTCGTAGGTAGCTAGCGCACGTGCGGGCCGGCCGGCCGCTGTGCGACAGGAATGAATTATCGCGAATCAGCAACTTGTCTCTTTTCCCCGAGGTGAGGAGGAGCCTACCTCAGCTAATGCAGCGCGATCGGGAATATTATTTTGGCAATTTTTTTAAATTAATTTCGCGCACTTGTTCACTCAAATTGTGTCACTATTTGTTAGAGCTTTAGGATTGTTTTGTATTGTTTTATTTAATGTATTTTCGTAAGAGATTTTATTTCACCAAAAACACGTCCACTCTTTGACAACTCAGGTTTGACGGAACCAAAGACACTGACATCCGAAATTAAAGTTATTTATCACATTTTAGTGTTTTTTTGAAGTCGGTTGTTATTAATAATGGTGTAAAAAGCACAGAATTGCATATAATCATGCGGACAGTAAAACAAATGTTTAAATCCACTCCACGCAACTTCTTTTCCGTCGCATTGCTAGTATTTGGCACATCCGCATAAATTCGATAGCTGTGTCCTTAGTTTGGAGATCACCTGTCTCCATGAATTCACGACGGAAGCTCGTCCTAAATAGCAGTACGTATAATTTAGTATTAAAATGTAATAAAGGATGAGCCACTCGGGTCGTCTCCGTCTAGTTAAGGTTCACCTACGTCAGTATTGAATAAACTTGAAATCGCATCAACTACCTTATTTGTATAGTGGTCTAACGAATGCTGATGATCAAGTTTGAATTCCGGATGAGTCGGTGATGTTGTGAAAATTAGAAGCAGGCCAAGAAGAATGTATATTGTATAATGGAAGCACTCGATTCACTAAAATCCCCTAGACCAGTCCCCCAGGGGACTACACAGGGCTTATTTGCCAGATAAAAACGGCCAAACTTAGCCCGAATTATGGAATTGTGCCCAATATATGACAAAAGGCTCGCCCTTATTCTTATTACACAAAACGACATGTGTTTTTGAAAAATTGTATAGCAAAACAATGCAATTTTGACTACCCGCTTCTAAGGGCCGATGTTTCAATAGCCAGATTCTTCTTCCTTTGTAAAAGAACTTTTATTTGAGGAATAAATACAGGATGATCATTGACTCACAACCTGTTACCATGAGTTCAGTACATAATTCTGGACCCCCTACGTTGAAATTATTCAACAGATAATTATTAAAAAAAAAATTGCTGTTACATACAGGTATTTTGACCACGTAGGTATTGCACTTTTGTATAATGAAACAGCCGATTTATATTTTGATAACCGACAAATAAAATCTACACTACCCCGGGGTCTAGGATCACGTGCTGAATTCATGGTTTGCGCGTCAATACCTGCCACCCTGTATAGCGGCTTAACAGCTTTTGTGTAAAAAAAACATATTTATTCTTCAGATAAAAGTTATCTTACACGTTATCTGAACATTAAAAAATCAGCCCTTACAAACCTGTATGAACGGTCAAAGATAAATAAGTATAATGCAGGATTAATGCTCATTTTTCTTTGACCGTTCACATCATGTATTAGCAGATAGATCAGTGATAGCATTTTGTTGTTATCAGCAGACAAGAGGAAGCCTCTCCTCTTGAGGTAATCTCTTATTCACCCATACAAGGGGGCAAGAGGTCGTCACGATGAACAGTCTCATTACTTAGTAAGTGAAGATGCTAGATAGCGCCGACCTCATTAACAATATTGATCGAAGTATTGTCCATAATGTGTTTTATTATCCGGTTACTGACCTGCCAGTATGTAGGTTTTGTCGCAGACAGGTTGCCGTCGACTGTAGCAGACATAGCGACGTTTGTTATCAATTATATATCAAAGCTTTTACATATGGTACGAGTTGTAAGTCTGAGTCAGAATAGATTGATTTATAGCGTATAAGAAACTCTATGTAGGTTTGAGAAACGTAGGAATTATGGATGTTTAATGAGGTCATTCGATAGACTAGATTACAACAAAACTAAATAAAACAAACGGATCCTAATATTGCGTAACACACTATCAATCTGAATCATTTTGAAGGATAATGCTAATCCATTGCTACATATGTTCGAAAAATGTGTCTGCTCAACAACGTAAATAACGCAATGAATGTTGTTGAACTGTCAAAATAAAAGTCATTGCTCCTGATAGTTTGTTACGCATTTACCCCGCCGGATGTTTTGAAGTGAAAACTTCTTTAGCGGCGTTGCACACTTTTTGTAATGGGTAAAAAATGTTAAACTCGCGTCAGGGCATCGCGTCAGGACACGTGACCGTCAGGAGAGATTCCCCCCCCTCTCTTTCTACGGCGGCGCCAACCGAAGTGAACCAAGTGAGACACGATAATGAATGGATGGATGGATGGTGATGGTGATGGGGATGGCGATGGTGATGGTGAAGGTGATGGTGGTGGTGGTGTGTGGTGGTGGTGGTGGTGGTGATGGTATGGTGGTGGTGGTGGTGGTAGTGGTGGTGGTGGTGGTGGTGGTGGTGGTGGTGGTGGTGGTGGTGGTGGTGGTAGTGGTGGTGGTGGTAGTGATGGTGGTGATGGTGGTGGTGGTGATGGTGGTGGTGGTGATGGTGATGTGATGTGATGTGATGTGATGGTGATGGTGATGGTGGACGCGGACGCGGACACGGACGTGGACATGGACATGGACGTGGACGTGGATGATGGATGGATGGACAGCTGATGGCTCGACCGTCTGTGTAGTAGCCACACTGCTGTGTATTCGTAAAATTCGTGTATATTGTTTCAAAAAATGGAAATTGGACAAAGTGCATCGATTAATGAAAAAAGTGACGCAGACATAGTGAAAAAAACTTAGTTATATTAATTCAATTAATAATTGATTTATTTCAACGTTAATATTCAAGTTTTCACTTCTGCCGGCACTCCCGGAGTGCAACCCGTCTTTTTTTTTTTTTCTCTGGGTTTAGTAGAGGACCTATTTATGGGATCATGTCAAAGTTTTGATCAGTTATATCCTCTTAAGGTGCTTACAGGACCTAAACGCAAAAAACGCAAGTTTTAGAAACAATAAAAGTATATGATCGACAACAGAAAACAAAATCAAAATTATATGATATTCTTCAGGATATATGCAAGCTAGATAGTATGTTGGAAACATAATACAACTTTGGTACGACAGAAAAAAAACTTTCTTTTTACAATAAAAACCATACTTATATACATAAAATCATTATGATTTTTTGCCAGATTATTCTACAAACGACATACTAAAACTCTAGTGTTTTAATTTTTTAGTCCAAACAATAGATTTTTCGTAAATAGATAAATATTGCTTCATATTTTGCAATAAATTACCAGCGTTGTGTCATCGCGCTTCTCTTTCTTTTACATGCAGTCCGACAGTGACCGCGCTTTAGGTCATGTGGTCCACAAGCGGTAAAACTGTTACCACAAGTTACATTATTTGCCAGAACACAGATAATTATTACGATACCTTTCGTTATGAGCTTGAGAGAGATGGGCAAAGATCGTCACTCACTGGACGCCTGAGGGAGGACGTCGCCGCGCGCGCCGTCGAGGTAGACCATGGCAAAGGTGGTGTAATGATCTGATAACGTTTGCAGGGCCAACGTGGCCAGAGATCTCACAAGACAAGGTTTGGAATGAAGAAGGGGAGGCCTTTGCCCAGTAGTGGGACACAATATAGGCTAAAGAAAAAAAAGTGGCACTCCAAGATTACCGACAGAAGTGAAAACAATTACGTGTTGTATTTTTTTAATCGTCATATGAACAAAACACAAACAGAATACTTTGCCATCACTCACTGACATATCGGAAATACATTAAAACCGAGTACAACTCGAGGACAGCGGAACACATCCGAAGCGGTGTCGGTTAACAGTGGCGCGAATACAATGATTTTTTCCCATCTCAAAAAATGCCCTACGCGCCTAAAGCAGCTTTCACTTCAAAAAAAGAACTTAGGATCGGAGTACTAAGGAGACATTATTATTATTAGTTTAAAGCTCTAGTCACCTAATGGCGTAATGACTGATACGGTAAGGATTGCCTTTAAGTATTTTTAGCAAATGTTCTGCAACTACTCCGAATTCTTTTTCTAATGATGCATAGCTTCCCAACTAGGCTAGGCAATACCTTAGATCAGTTTCAATCATACATTATTAATTATTTGAATTCCCATTTAGTGATAATTTACTAGTTAATCACATAATAAATCCCCATTCATCACTTTAAATGGACATGAAAATATGTTATCGCTTTATCAATATAGGTACGACGATAACGCCTTAAATTAAATATTAACTTGTACAATACTTTTTTATCGAAAGGAAATCAATTGGGACTTCCAACTATGTTGTTACCTTTGACACGCCATTAATTTTATTGATTTATTACTTGATCGTAGGTGTTATACTAATAAAAGTGTGTTTATTATTAAATTACAGCTGACCCGACAAACATTGTTCAGTCCAAACATTCGGCTATATTTTGTTTTTAAAATGTTTGTATTAGGCCGAATCAGGTTTCTATGGACAGAAACATTTTGAAACTTGCCCGGATGGGTAATTGGAAACTAAAAGTACTCTATAGAAAAAAATCTATACCTAATATAAATAAAATGAAATTCTGTACTTCGGTAAGAATTTTTTTAAATTATATAGATATAAATAAAGCCAAATCGATCCAGCCGCTCTCAAATGGTGCGCTTACCAACTAACAGCATTTCACATAAAAGAGATACGTAGGAATAAGGCTTAGGGAGTTATCATATTACTAATAAAAAATGCATAATTTATTCAAGAACTATAAACAAAAGGTAAATTCATGTAATAAGTGAAAGTTCATCGCCATCCAACGGGTACAAGTCCAGACTCCAGGTTATTACTAAAAAAATCCTTATGAAAAACCCCAATAACCTGAGAATCGATCTTACCTACTTGCTCATAAAAAAAACGTCTTATTATTAATTCCACGCCACCCAAAGACCAATAAAGGGCATCTTCGAAAAAAAATATTTCAGCCTATAACATTGAACATAACATACATAAATAATATAATGTTACACAAGAATATAATATCGATCCGTAGCCTGCCTACATAAAAACGACTGGCTACCTATTTATATAAAATTCAAAGTCCTGACTGATTGATATATCAACGCACAGCCTAAACCGCTGGTCCTAGAGACATGAAATTCGGAGGTTGTGTTCTTTTTAAAGAGTAGGTATCCACTAAGAAAGGCATGGATTCGGATTTACTCCTTACTTCGTTTAATCCTAATAAATCTGAAAATTTATAGGCAGGTAAAACACCATTTATGAACTAACTGATCAAAGTAATCCCACTCAAAAATTATCTCATAAGTATACCAAACCATCTCAAAAAGGCGAAGAACGCTGACTTCACTCGAGGTTATTAATAAAAATTAGGCCAATTTATGGTAATTATCAATAATGCATAAGCTAGGTCTGAGTCTAGTCACGTAGGTACTTAGGTACTAAAGACGTCAGCCCTATTCGGAATGGGCTGAAAATTCCGTCTGAGTATATAAGGTGCGCAGGCGATCATAATTGCACACTCTACATTCTTAGTTCAGAAGTAACAGTCTACCATGCGGGCCCTTGTAAGTAAACCATTTTTAATTTATCTTTTTTCTATGTATGAGTCTTATTTTATGAGATAAATCATCAAAAAAGATCATCGGGAAAGCTCGGACACCATTACTTAGTTATTTTTGCCGCTAAAAACTTTGAAATTACCAAAGCGTATTTATCGTATACTAGCTTCTGACCGCGGCTTCGCCCGTGTAGATCGCCGAAATTATCACACTTGCACGGGAATGTGTACCGGGACAAAAAGTAGCCTAAATCCTTCCCTATGATGCCATTTATCCCCTTGTCAACTGTATCGAAATCCGTTCATTGGTTTAGGCGTGAAAAGGTAACATACCGAGACAGAGTTACTTTCGAATCCATACTAATTTACGTATACAGGGTGTTACGGAAAGGGTATATCCATACAAACGGGTTGAAGAGTGTATCTGGTCTAGAATCTCATGCGAAAGTGTCTGTCTGTCTGTTACCTCTTCACACTTAAACCGCTGAACCGATTTAGATAAAATTTAGTATATAGTTTGAGTCCCGGAAAAGGACATGGGATAGTTTTTACCCCGATATTCCTACGGGATCGAAACTTATGAGGGTGAAATCGCGGGCCGCTGCTAGTTTATAAAATTAAAATGAATGTAAATGGTACACACAGTTTACCAGCAGTATTGTCACCCTATGTAAAATTTCTACATTCATATCTGTAATCCATATGGTGTACAAATTATAGAAGCACATAAGTCATATCTACCTACTCTAGTTACGAATGATGGTATCCACGGCAATAGCCACGCACCAACAAGTCAGCTGATAACCTATATACTAAACTAACACGTGGAAACAAAAACCTAGGCATGTCACGAATGCCGGGGTAGCGGGATTGCCGGGGTAGCGGGATTGCTGGGGTAGCAGAATTGTCCGAAAGGGTTACCGCTACCCCAGAACACAAATGGCTAAGGTAGGAACACGGATGGGTTTTAGTCAGTAATATTCTGACACTCTCTTCCGCTCCACCCAGAGCGGGAGGGGTCATTTGATGATTTCCCGTCCAAAAAAAAAGGCATGTCACGAAACACCAAGCCGGTTATATACCATACTATTTCGGAGTTACTCGAGTCTCATATATCTTCATCAAATGAGGTTATGTATACCTAGTCGTACCATAAATAACTGTGAAATCTTTCCAAAGACAAAAAACTCCCGTTGGCTTTTGGCTCAGTTGTCAACTGTCATTAATGAATGAAAGAAATGATTACAAAATAGAAAAAAAAAAGTTATTTAAGCTGCAAATATTATCTTAAATCAAGTGGAAGCACAAATTGTTAATCATGGAAAAATGTATTGTAAGTTTTCACCCAAGTATGGATAATAAGAGTCATAAAATCAGCCTATGAAGTTCCCACTACTGGGACACAGGCCTCCTCTCTGTAAAAGGGAGTGGGCCGTAATCCACCACGCGGGCCCAGTGCGAGAAGCACAGAACCGGTCGAAGTGGAGGTGCTTGGGGGAGGCATATGTCCAGCAGTGGACGTCTTTCGGCTGAAATGATGAAGATGAAATGTTACAGCACAGACTACCTGCAGTATTGTCTCTCCTTTCTCCCTTAATCCATCCGAAGGTTGTCCTTAAACAAATTGATTTTATCGATAAGACAGCCCATTGTGTCACCGGTGTCACCTTTCGTAAAATTGCTACATTTATTTATATCTGTAATATACATGGTGTACATAATAAAAAAGTATTCTATTGTATTCTGATGACAACAAAATGATAACTCACTATTAATGAGTGTCCTATGAAAATGAATAATTAATAAAAGTCAACAAACTAGGTAACGTTATTAGAAAGACAAAGAAAATTTAATAATGTAAGAAACACTTTGAAGAATCCATCAGTTATTCATGGTGTAGATTCTAGCCCACAGAGGCGATTTAAGTACTTTAAATATTTATAAAAATCGATTGTCTTACATACACAAGGCACATAAAGTAATAATATGAAAATTGTTGCGGTGTATTTTTAGGACAACATACGTAGGTAATTTAAAGAGAAATGTAAAGAACTTAGTTACTTTTGAAAGTAGGAAACAAAGAATGTCCTCATGCTTAACCGGTCAAGCGGCGCGCGTCGCCGACAGGCGACGAAACAATAGGAAATCAATTGTCTCATTAACGGAGCTTGACAGATTAAATTCCTTTGACGAGTTATGCGAACATAAATGTAGGAAACAGCTAATTTTTTTCGTGATTTCAGGTTTGGTCCCATAGTAAAAGTTGTTCATAATGATGAGTACAATATCCCATTTCGATTTGTCGCATGTTTTCAATTTCACTCTGTATAGTATCACTCGTACCAACTTATCACAATACCGCCATGTTGTTTACAGATCCTCTTCGCGATCCTGTCGGTGGTGTCAGCCAGGCCCGGCGGCATCATTGACGATTGGCACGCACCTGCTGTAAGTACAGATTTTGCAGAGCATTCTATGTTATAAGTAGGAATAATATTTGAGAGATATTATTTTTCCTATTTTTTTTTATGGTATACTTTAGGAACTTCTCTCTCCTATTTTGCTGTACCCGACAGGGTCCGCAATGTCTTTGTAAAACCTACCACCTAAGTTCACATTGTGGAATGCAATAAATAATATTGAGTACCGAAAAGATCAAACGACCTTTGGTCCACTTTAGCCCCGGATCGAAAGAGCTGGAGGTCATGGGGAGAGGCCTTTACCCAGCAGTGGGATCAAGCAGGCTAACAGTCACAGTAACAGTAACTGAAAAGATGGAATCAGCGCTTTGAGGGCGTTAGAATTCTTAAGATAAAGTTAATTCTAATTTTAATATGATGCAATACCGTCTGAAAGAGCACAAGTTACTGAATCTAATAGACATCGGATAGCACTTGAGTTCTTAATTAGACTTTTGCTACGAAAGCAATTATGCAAACCGAATTCTAATACGAACAAGCTAGGTTAACGTTTGCTTGCAATCAGAGACCATTCTAGCCAGTCTAGTTCGGTTTTTTCGTTTATCCACCCCAAAAAACGCAAAAACGCATTAGGGTCCTTTAGGGCCAAAGCACACACGCTACTTTTTGCATCGGCGATCGGCGATTTTGCGGCTGTATCGATGCTGCATCGCGTTTTGGCGACTCTCTGCGTTCGGACGCGGTATCGGAATCGCGCGTTTTAGCGACTGCTCCGATGCTGCATCGCGTTTTGGCGACTCTCTGCTTTCGGACGTGGTATCGGAATCACGCGTTTTAGCGACTGCTCCGATGCTGGCGCAAATCCAAATCGCTGCGACCGGCATCCGAATGTGTGCGGAGTGTAGCGTTCAGCCGCTGTATCGAGCTTCCGAAAAGCGACTGAATCGCCGCGTTTGGCGTTTTTAAGTGTGCGGTGTGGAATGCTTGGTCGCTGCATTTAGCTTCTAAAAAGCAGCTGAATCGCCGATCGCCGATGCAAAAATTAGCGTGTGTGCTTTGGCCCTTAGGTGGATAAACGGAATAACCCTTCTAGTTATCTAAAGGTGAACAGAAAAAATAGCAACCTGTCGCTTATTTTTTAAAGTCAACACAGATACATTCGTAAGAAGTTGACAAAACATCCCGGCGCTGATTTGCTGGATTCATTTTCTCTCTCAACTGAACGTTATTTCCCTTGTCAAATCCCTTGTTTATTTGTTTAAATGTATGATTGTATTTATGCAGTAACTAGCTGACCCTGCGAACTTCGTCCCGCCTCAGATTATGAATTATGTTTTTTTCCTTGAATTTTCCCATTATTTAATAGTTCCTCTGCTATTCGAGGTTGTGGCAAATCCAACAAATCAAATATCATTAAAATCGGTCCAGCCGTTCTTGAGTTATAAATGGTGTAACTAACCCGACTTTGTTTTATTTATATAGAGAAGATAAGAAGAAGATTCTTGTGTTTTATAATGAGGTATTTTCGAGCTATCTTTTTATTTGTTGCGACTGCCATATTTTGTCTTTGCATCACCCTAAGGTTGACTGGTAGAAAATGCCTCAGGCATTAAATCCGCCATTGTACAGTATGTTTTTACTTGTGCATAAAGCTTACATAATAGGTATCTTTCGATTATTGCAGCAATTATCATCAGTAAGCTTCGTGCACCAGCCAACGGTGGCAGTAGCTCAGCCGGTGGTACATGCGGCCCCTATAGCAGTCGCCAAGCCAGCCACTAGCTATGCTTCATTCCAGCAGGTGAGTAATATCAACAATGTCTGTCCGATGCGGGTCTAAACTTTATCTATTCTCTGTTTGAAGAGCAGTGGTGGCCAAGTGATAACGGCCCTTTTTTTTTGGATGGGAAATCATCAAATGACCCCTCCCGCTCTGGGTGGAGTGTCAGACTCTTACTGACTAAAACCCATCCGTGTTCCTTCCTTAGCCCTTTGTGTTCCGGGGTAGCGGTAACCCTTTCGGTTAATCCCGCTACAAGTGATAACGGCCCTGACTTATGATTTTTAGGTAGTACGTTCGTACCCAGGCAAGCGCTTTACGTAATGTAAATAATTTCATCACCACTGTTCTCAAAACGATGAAGGAAAACATCCAAAAATTTAAATACATGTGATGTCTACCAACCCGCACTGGGCCCGCTTGGTGGATTACGGTTCAACCCCTCTCGTAGAGAGGAGGCCTGTGTCCCAGCAGTGGGAACATTATAGGCTGATTATGCATTCTCTGTTTTATATGTAAAGTTTTAATTACAACTAGCTGACCTGACAGACGCCCTGGCTAACTATTAAAAATGTATACAAGAAACTCATAGCAAAAACAGTTTTAAATTTTTCCCGAATTTTCCAATTTTCCGGGCAACTTTTCCATTTTTTTCTTTTCCTAAAAACCTTATTCTGACTATAATGAACATTTTAAAAAGAAAATTAACCGAATCAATCGAGCTGTTCTCAAATGATGCGCTTATCAAGGCAAAATACGCGCTTGGACGTGGAGTTGAGGAAATCATAGCCCGGTATAAAATTCATGCTTTGCACGTGAGACACAACATAACATAATCAGCCTATAATATTCCCACAGCTGGGACACAGGCCTCCTCTCGGTGAGAAGGAGTGAGCCGTAATCCACCACTCGAGCCCAGTGCAGGTTGGCAGATGTCACATGTCTTCGAATGTTTGGTTCAAGGACATGCCGATTTCCTCACGATGTTTTCCTTCACCGTTTTGAGATCAGTGGCAATGAAATAATTTACACAAAGTATAGCGTCTGTCTGGGTTCGAACCTACGACCTATAAGTCGTAAGACGCGGCCGTTACCACCTGGCCACCACTGCTCTCACAGGCAGGCTCTGCACGTGAGAGCTCAACTTTAAGGCATTTTTCAGACCAAACGCATTGTCGGCTGTTGACTGTGAGCACGTTTATCGCTATTCCATATATATTTAACTTCTCGTTCACACCGAACCGACTATACGCTATTATGTAGTGCATTGTCAATTCACTATACTCACAGTCGGCGGCGGACAATACGTTTGGTGTGGACGATGCCTAAAAGCATGCAGCAAGTAGCAGTCATCAATACGACTATCTAAAAGCCAATTCTCGTACACAAAAAAACTTTTTTACAAAAAAACAACCGACTTCAAAAAAAAAACACTACAAAGTGAAAAATAACTTTAATTTCGGAAGTCGGTGTCGTTGGTTCCGCATTTTCGTTTTTTGACACCGACTTCCGAAATTAAAGTTATTTTTCACTTTGTAGTGTTTTTTTTTGAAGTCGGTTGTTTTTTTGTAAGAAAGTTTTTATTTTTCACTTTTTAGTTGTATGTACCTACCTACCCCACACAAATTCAATTAACACTAGTGCATTGAAGAATTGAAGACACGACTCGAAGAATCATCAAAATTCACATAGAAATGCCGGAGATGCAGTACATTTATGCATATAACTTCATACATAAGAATAATTACCTAATGTATTATATACTAAAACCTTCCTGAAAGTATGTAGATCACACTAATGAAAGAATTATCGAAATCGGTTCAGTAGTTTTTGAGATAATCGCGGACATACAAACATACATACATACGGGTCGAATACAGAACCTCCTTTTTTAAAGTCGGTTAAAAAGCTCGAAATCTAGTTTCAGTTACAATTTGGCCTTGTGCTACGCGTCTCGTAGCAAGTGCTACGAAACTAAAATTACTAGTGAATTTCAAACATAAATATTCCGTTTAATCATTGTTGCGGTTCCCTCGTTAACCGCTAATCAACATAATTGCTAGCTTCCGTGTGAACCGCAAACTTTGGTACTTTGTTTATTTTTGTAATTGTACTGGGCTTTCCATCGTCCTTCTTACAGTAAACTGCAGGAACACGTTAATGATACCCAATCAGTTAAATTATGTTGAAAAATACGTGACATCAGTACAATGTAGTAGATTTTATTGGTAGACCATTGACATCAACTAAAAAAGCGGTCAAGTCAATGCCCTCATCAACATCCTAGTTCAGAAGGCCATGGGGCCCAAGTGCCCACTTAGTATTTCGAGACATCGCCAAGCGGTTGGTCGACTCTTCACGTGACCACACAGGGCTGGCTTATTTTTGGCCAAAGAATCAGCATTGCCATACAACGTGGCAATGCTGCCAGCCTTTTGGGCACGTTTCCTGTTGACAACGATGCGGACGAATTTTTTGATGCCCTTTGATTTATTTCACTTCCCTTTTTATATACCAGTTCAGAAGACATAACGATGTTTCCAGTCACATCCACACCAAAAAGGTTTGCACACCAATAATTGACCCAACCTCTTTTTCCCCCAGATCGTGCACCCAGTACAAGTAGCACAGCAAGTGGTCCACGCGGCCCCAGTGATCTCGCAGCCTGTGGTACACGCTACCCCAGTGATCTCGCAGCCTGTGGTACATGCTGCCCCAGTGGTACAAACTGTGGCCCAACACGTGGTGACCCAGCCTGTGGTCCAGAAGTACGTGTCGGTTGGATCTTACGGGGGCTCATACGCAGGAGGATACGGTGGTGGATATGGCCATGGTTGGTAATCTCCGTCGAATATCGTTTGTTGTGTAAATATATTTCTTTAAGCGTTGAGATCGCGTCCGTATTGTTGTTGTGGTGCAAAATAAAGTTTTTTCATCAGTACTGAATGGAGTTGTTTTATTGTGGGGTGGGAAAGAGAGCCTGTTGAGAGATGAGTCATGTAACCACTTTCATATGTTCTAGGAAAAATAGTCTATTAGGTACTTATTTTACATGCTGCGTAAAGCCAGAAGGCCAATTCTCGTAATTTAAAACGTTCGTCTAGTCGTCGTGTAACGAACGTCTAGCCGCAGTCTCATCTCAGCGACAAACAAATGTCAAAAACTTGTCATAATGTAGGGAAATTAGAGCCTTTGGGCGCATTATGTCCAATTCGCAAAAAGTCCAGAGGGCTCTAGATGTCCAATTCTCACAACGTCCAATTCGCAATTTGTCCAATTAGCAAATGGTCCAAATCGCAAATTGTCCATAGAGGTATTTTTGATAGATTGAGACTGAGATCAGACTGTGAACGTTTTTAAAATTACAAGAATTGCCCCTCGGTTATATGCTACTTATAATAATATGATTGATTGTTAAATTTTCACTAACACTAGGTGACATCTAAATGAACACGTAAAAAAAGCGCGCTATCGGATTTTAAGTCGAGCGTTGCAAATCCAACAGCGTGCTTTTATTTAGACATTAGTTTAGATGCCGCTTAGTGCTACAGAAAACGGACATTACATCACACACACACACACACAACAGTGCTTTTACACTAATTGTGTTGATATCTGCCCCGTTCAGCCTAATGACGAAAATTACGTGGAAAGCTCCTTGCTATCGACCATCGTTACCACTCGTCATACTTTAGTAATTGACAGGTCGGTATAGATACGTGGTCATTAATCAAGCAACCCAGTACAAACATAGCGTGCTCACCTAAGGCCTAGGTCACTCAGAAGTCGTTAGGGGTTCCTACGGACCTGAATAACATAAAATATATGTAATGGATTTTATATGGCTGGAGTTGGAACATTCGAAAGTTTTTCTCATTACAACTTTATTGTTGTAATAAGCATAATTTTCAATGTTATCGGTCAATAAATATTTCAGTACGAAAGTTTTTTGGAGTGATCATTATTTTGTTGCGAGTATCTTCTACGAGTATTTAATCAAATTCTTAAATTCATTCATTCGGTGACAGACAACGCACTGCCTAGCATGAAATATTGCACACGAGTTAGGTAAAAGTAAGCACTAAGACCCGTTTCGTACTACATCCGATCCGAATCCAAGAAATGCCGGTCCGAAGTGACCATAGTCCTATTTGTATGAGAGGTTGCACACTAGATCCGAACAAATAGGACTATGGACTATTTTTTGGATCCGGATCGGACGTAGTGCGAAACCACCCTTACGAAGGATTTATCCCATAATGGGATTAAAGAGGGGATGGGAAATCCTATCGGGCACACGGGCGTCGCGAAATTCAAATATTCTTACGTTTTTGCAATTTGCTTGTGAGTGTCATGTTTTATGTTGATTAAAATATGGTTCAATATATGACTTCACAGAATTATAATCATTAGAATCAGCAAAACAACTCCATCATAATCAGCCTATAATGTTCCCACAGCTGGGACACAGGCCTCCTCTCGGTGAGAGGGAGTGGGCTGTAATCCACCACGCGGGCCCAGTGCGGGTTGGCAGATGTCACATGTCTTCGAACTTTTGGTTCTAGGACATGCCGGTTTCCTCACGATGTTTTCCTTCACCGTTTTGAGAGCAGTGGTGATGAAATAATTTGTCCAAAGTTAAGCGCCTGTCTGGGTTCGATCCTACGACCTACAATTCGTAAGTCGCGGCCGTTACCACTTGGCCACCACTGCTCTCCTAAACAACTCCTTAAGTTAGAATTGGCCTCAAATGCCCGGATTTCATTAAATGAATAGTCATTCAATAGGGTAATATGAACTTAGACAACAATTGCTACAACTGCGACAATTTTTATGATTATAATTGTATAAATAAAATTACAATTTCGCGGACTACCCTGATGCTTTCGCCCTAAGTAAGTCTCACAACAATTTCCAAGTTTCAAGAATTAGGATCTAAGTAGGTCCCATTTCTGTGTCGTCTGATTCATATGGCCTACTTGAATACGCGGTTGACTTAAAAGACCTTAATCACTAAATAACTATGCAATATTCATGTGAGACTATCGACCTGAAATAGTGATGTGCTAGGTATCCTAGGATACCTAAATGAGGTTTTTAAAATAATAAGTTAATAATAAAGTTAAAAATTGTAAGTTAATAGATTAACCCTATTTTTGGTAGTGTAGGTGAACTTATCGATAATAACCACTGAACTTTAGAACTACAAAATATTCCAGTCAAATCTCATGTCGTCAATTATGTGATTAACTGTTTTCATTTTCGTTTCAATCATATCAGTGTTAACTGTTCAGAAACTTAAATATTATGTTCTTTCTAAACTCTAATAGGAGAATTGTGACGTAAGTGTAAGTAGGACCACCTCCATAAGTGAGGGTTCATGGAGGACTCAGACCTCTGGTGTGTACAGACAATGGCTCACCTCCCATCTTGTACGGCATTCCCTGGCACCTGCACACGTGAGAACCGTAAGATAAAAGGCTGCGTCAACGTACGGTATTCGCATTGCGGAATTTTGGGCCAAACAAATGTAAAAATCTATATATATTCATGTTATTTCTGCCATCGACACGCTAAGAAGAAATAGAAAGATCACGATTTCTAGAAGGTACTACACAGGTAAGAGCAGAAATCATAAGCAGAAAAACTCACTTTGACCTACAAATGTCATTCATATTTACGACCATCTTTAAGAACCGTAACCCCCGCCCTTAAGCACCCCTCGACCTTGATACTAGGAAAGCATAAACATAAACAATAAAATAGAAACAATGCTGTGCCGGTGAGTAAACAGAGGTACGACGCAATCTTTCGTGCATTGAATGGGAAACGGTTACAGTTTATTGTCGTTGAATCGATACCGGAGTGGCACATCACTAGCGATCGCGTGCTGGCCTGCACATCACCACTGTCCTGTGAACCAGGTAGAAGGGGGGCCATGCTTTGTGGGAAAGTTAGGATAAGTTGGCGGAGTTTCGTTGGAAAATCCGAAAACCTCTCTTATTTAATGTATGATATTTATGGACGTTCTTCGCTGCCTGTTTCAGCAAAACCGTTAACGATGGTCGCCAGAACTACCTATAGCCTGTAGCCTAATATAGTGAGTAGCTATAAATAAACACTAAAAAAATTAACACCTTTTCGGCGATAAATGTTAAAATCTTCCATCAGACAAAAACGTTATTTATCAATATTTCGTAATTGGTCTTTCCAAGTCTGTCGTTCTGCATACAGAACATTTGCGACACTTTGCGAGGTCTTGAATATCTTCCTTTTATAGCTGTTATCACACAACTCCATTCAAATTCTAAAACCTAGAAGGCAAAACCGAAATTAACCTTAACATAGTCACCCTAAACCCCAAGCTGCAACCTGTTTACTTCTACGAACACAGACATAAACAAAACAAGTACTTTTCTAAAAGCGAACAAATAACCCAAATCATGGTCACCTCAGTAAAACTACAGACAAGTTTCAGTAGCATAGCGAGCTTTCAGTAAGCCCAACGCCACCACAAGGTGATGTAGCCGAACTTATAACAAATGACGATCGGTATACGTAGGTTGTCGTACATTACCGGGTTTATTAAGATGTTTTTTGAACTGTAGTCGTCTGTCGAGCAATGCATTTAAATCAAAACGAATAAAAGTTTAGAGGAATGTCTGTATTTGGTGTCGGTTAAATTGAATAATAATTTGAACGTTTAAAATAACTGTGCTTGACGAATGAAAGAAAATTCCTGAAATAATTATTTATGAGGTTGCTAGTTTTATGAAAAAAAAACTTTATAATGTGATTTGAAAAAAAAAAAGATAGTTAAACTTGACAATGAAACTTGTAAGTTTGTGTATTGAATCAATGGAGTAGAAGATTCAAAAATGAACGCGTGGTCGGGAGAAGAGGGCGATGTCATGGGTCCTTCGGTTACCCGTGAGTATACCTACTTTCTTTTTTCTAAAAGTTAGATATAATACTACTTTTATACCCCTCCGTTATAATGTACCCAGGACCAACGGCCTAGTGCTTTCCGAGGCATGTATCACTCCTCCACCTTATAGAACACGCTGTTACTAAGAATTTCCTGCCTTCTTCTTCTTCTTACCGTGTCGATAGCAATCTAAATGTACTCGGCCCAGAATTCGGCCACTTGTTTGGCGCCATCACTAGCGTCCATCAGTTCCTGTAACGTGCAGCTGACAGGACACGCAGGGCACGATATTAAAAGTGTCCCATCATTTGTGGAACAGCACTACATTTACACTCCAAGGCGGAGTCGTCTAAAAATCTCCACCTGAACAGGATTTCCTTGCTTCGGCCAACCTGTGTCCGGAGTCTGCTTAAAGACTTCTAGGTTACCCAAGGTAACTCATGTCCAGGTGGGAGGTCCTCAGCGGGTGGAACGAACGGTTTGGGTAAGGAAGCACTGTCTCGCCACAGCCTGCCTGATCTCTCTCCAGTCGAGTCCTGAGCATCGGACTATGAGAGAGAGAGTGTCACTGTCTTGTGCATTATAATATCTCCCGCGCCGAAGGCTAGTCTCCGTTGAGATTCGTCGCCATGGCCGAAATACTACCTGGAGGACTATTAGATATGTATAATGTACCCAAGATTTTGTAATACCTATCTTGATTTAAAAGTGTCCTTGGAGTTTCTTGACCGTTCTTCTGCATAGAGATCTACGTTTTGGAATGGGGAACTAGCTTCAAATTTCTGAATTTGACAATTCAAGAGTGCCTGTAAATGGTTTAATTGAAATAAATGCTTTGAGTTTGAGTTTTACGTCGTACGTCATTCACTAAAATAATTATTTTATGTATTTATTTTATTTAATTTCTTAAGAAAACTTACAGCTAGGATACAGATAGTTGACAGTTAGTGAAAGAAGGCCAACTAAAAGTTTTCACTGACAATATTAGGGTAGCACAAGAAACATTCGACGGGTAAGCGATAGCAAGAATAAGTAAGCACTCGGAGAGAATTAAGAAAAGACTGAACAGGTTTTAGTGATCTTCAAAGAAGTTTTTACACAGTATTTTTTTTTTTAATTTAGGAACACTGGTGGAAAATAAATCAAGATCATCAACACTCTGACACATCGAGTTGTATGCCCTGCACGCTCTTATCATATAAGAGTTTCGTCGATATATTATTATGCACCGCACAGAGGGAACAAAAAACGTAAACGCTTTGTAGAATTCTGGCAGCTAAATGCATTCTTAATTTACATAGCTTTCGTTTTAGTTATCGTAAATCATTTAAACAGCCTAGCCAGAAAGATTTTATCTAGCTCCTACGTCCAACGTACCTGCTTGACCAGCTGAATAACTTAAAACATATTTTTATACTGAAACATCGCAAGTTTTCAAGGTAAGATTTGTACCTATTAACAATGCTATCAACTACTTACTATGATATTTGTGCCTAAGACCTACTGTCCCTACTGTACCTACTGTCTTTATTTTTTCTATAAAAAAAAACTGTGATTTGTTTTGTCATGAGTTTAAAATAAAGTACCTATATATATGTACATATGTAATTTAACCGAACAACAAAATTAAAATATAAGTAAACCGTAAAATTAGAGAGCAATATATGAATTAATATAGATTAGGATCGTTAATAAAACTGACCACTTAATTCCAAGAAAATTGTTCTGATGCCATTACGTAAATAAAAAAGTAAACGTTTTTTTATTTTTCTTTTACGGCGTTGAGTTCCTGCCTTGAGCAATTAAAACCAGTGTTAACTTTTATTCGCGATCAAGATGTACGAATTAAATGAAATATCGACTTTATTGACAAACTAATTTTAAGAAAATTTGTAGGCACTTAATAACGATCAAATTAACTTATGCTCGTTAAATATTGATTTCAGAAACATTTCTTATCACTCGAGAATGTAATTAATTTCTTTTCGCAGCTATTGACAATGGACCCTGATCGCGTCTGAATAAAAAAAAATGCGGCGGGAAAACTTTTTTAAATTTAGAATTGTCAAATATGCGAATAATATGACGTATTATTTGGTCTTTGCTTTTTTCTTGCCTTATCGTTAATTTAACTGCGATTAGTATTTAAATTAACATTATTATGATAAGCGGACTTAATACGATATTACGTTACAGGTAAGTTACCTACTTTTCGTAAACTCTACTTTAATTTTCAGCAAAGTATTCTTTCGATGTCGTAAAAGGCAATACTTAAGAGATTATTTAAAGATGGCGGACACTTAGAGCAATAACACGAAACTGCAAATAAATATGTCGTAACAAGCTTTAACCGGTTGAATGCCGTAGTTACATAAACAATTAAAAGCCATTGTGTCTCGCGTGGATCCACGTTCCAGCTTACGAAGGGTTAAAGGCTGGCGCATATTACAACCGCTAACCGAAGCGCATCGCATTCCGATACCTACACAAACGCGCGTTGCGATCTCTCTGTAACATGCGATAGTTCATACAAAATGTACGAAAGGAGGATTTTTACAATACGGTGCGGCCCGCCCTGCATGTCTACTCCCTAAGTACAATATCCGTAGTTTCGCTCGAAGTTACGGGTGTGTCCTACTCCGTAACATTTGCGGATATAAAATTAGTTTGGAACTCGACCTAAGAATGAATGTCAATACAATTTGACAGTAAGTTATCCTCAGGGGCAATTCTCGAAATTTTAAGAACGTTCACAGTCTGATCTTAGTCTCAATCTGTCAAAAATACTTCTAATTTCCGTAAACTTTGAAAAGTTTTGACATTATTTTGTTTGTCGCCGAGATGAGACTGCGACTAGATTTTGAACGTTTTAAATTACGAGAATTGGCCTTCTATACTCCCGATGTGTTATTGCCCGTCCGAAATACACACATCAAAAGTGTCTAGGGATCAAGCATTTTTATGCGGATTTCTTGAGATTGAGATGTGGCTTTGTAATAAATTTATGATTTTATAAATTTATATGGATCCTTTTTGGTGCATTTCATAATTTGAATCAGGAACTGTGAATCAAATTCGAGTAAAAGATGAAAATCAGCTGTCAATATTTTCCCTATAAAAACATACAACGCATTGAAGACATTATTAGTGCTACTGTTTCCCTACTACTGATTAAAACCAACGTTATTATGGAGCGGCGACGTCATTTAAGCAGGGAAGAAATGCTCAGAGCCGTGGGAATGATAGAAGCTGTTCCCGGCAACGTACTGTGGCTTTAGCTCTGAATACAAGTCAGAGTGTTATCAGTCGACTTTGGACACGTTACCGAAGCACTGGTACCGTGGCTGAGCGCCATGGAGGACGGTATCGCTGCACCACACGGAGACAAGACCGATATATTCAAATCTTAACTCGAAGAGCTCCAACAATAACCGCCATGATGTTAGCCGTGAGGCTTCATCACTCTTCAGGGAACTTAATTAGCGACCAAACAGTCAGAAACCGCTTGCATGAAGTGAACCTTCATTCCCGAAGACCGCTACGGGTACCACCTATAGCAATGCACAATCGTAGGATTCGATATCAATGGGCTCTTGAACACAGAAATTGGGCAGAAGAACAATGGCGTTTCGTGTGCTTTTCTGATGAGTCTCGTTTTGGTATGAGACCGGATACAAGACGTATACGACACTGGAGAACCCCTGGACGCCAACAGCGATTAAAATCCTGCGAGGAAGTCCATCCTTATAGTGGTGGAACCATCATGGTATGGGCGGGTATTTGGATCGGCGGAAGAACTGAGTTGATTTGGATCAGAGGCAACCTCAACGCTCAAATTTATGCTGAGACGATTGTATCAGACGTCATCGTTCCTCTACAAGTGCAAATCGGTCCCTTATTTCAGTTAATGCATGATAATGCACGACCGCACACCGCAAGAGTTGTAAGACAGACTCTCGCCGCAGCTAACATCAATGTCCTGCCCTGGCCTGCTCAGTCGCCAGACTTGAACCCGATTGAGCATGCATGGGATATGCTACAGAGAAGAGCTCTGCCGAATATGGAGGGTATCCAGTCGCAAGAAGACCTTTTTTTGTTGTTGCAACGAACATGGGCGGCCATTCCACAGCGTGATTTGGATGAACTCATTTTGAGTATGCCAAACCGATGTTCTTGTGTTGTTAGTGTTCGCGGTAGAAACACGGATTATTAATTGTTTAAGTTACCCAATAAAATTTTAAAGAAAACTGTTATTTCAGTCTTTTTTTCGAACTTTTGTGTTAGTGGTTCAAATGTCAAAAATCCCTTTATTAGGAAAATGGCAAATTTCTTTATTAATGCAAAGGTGACTTGGTTTATCGTTACTGTGACAAACGAAAACACTTTATTTGATGAATCCTTAAAGAAAATTTTAATTAATATCAATCAGGAGAAAAGTTATTGCAAAAATATATGTTGATCCCTAGACACTTTTGATGTGTGTAGTTGATATACATAGTATTATTCACTACCAAGTTTTGAACTACTTTCGTACCTACGGGCCCGTATTTTCGTTAACGGACATAATTACGAGGGTAGGCCTCCTGATGTGCGCTGCGCTTTAAGTTGTCCTCTAGATATAATATTATGATCTAGGTTTGTAACAACATTGGCTTTACTAGACTAGTCGGTTATTATGGCGCGCGCTGACATCGCTCGTTGTGTTTAATAATCTCATAGACCATTGTGTATTACCTATGCATCGTTTGCGTAACCTTGTGCATTTAACAAAGATGATAATTTTCTTATTTCTGGACGGTGAATCGGAACAAATATTGGTGTGGACTACAGATATTATATGTAGGTATCTATTAATTCCCTTATTTATAAAACTTGTTATATCAACTTTATTAGATAGTTTTCATGTGTATAAAAAAGAGCAAAGTATTTTTATTAGTAGAACTCTTAAATTAAGAGTAAGTAGCATTTGATTTCTGTTAACTTGATCGAGGGCCACATAAATGATGGCATCAACCCACAATCAAATTACAACAGATTCTGGGACGGTTGATTAAAGTTATTGTTGTTAAAACAGATTTAACTGATAAAACTTCAATATACTTTTGAGATCCTCGTGATCATCATTCGCCTGGCCTTTTCCCAACTATGTTGGGGTCGGCTTCCAGTCTAACCAGATGCAGCTGAATGCCAGTATTTTACATGATGTGACTGCCTATCTGACCTCCACAAACCCAGTTACTGGGCAATACGATACCTTTGGTAAGACTGGCTGTCAGACTTTCAGGCTTCTGACGACCCGTAACGACTGCCAAAGTTCGACGAATGACAGCCGAGACTAACCCGGTGACAAAGTTATCTAATTATTTACACACATTTTTCTATGATGTTTTTTCCACAGGTGCAGCCAGCAGTGCTAAGCCCAACACCCCTCCCCTAAAGAACGGCAATGACCTGAGAGAGTCAGGGTATCTAATAGCTGTCGGCTCCAGAACATCCAGGTTAGTTAACAGTTCAAGCATTGCCATTTTTATTTATTTTTTTTAGCAAAAAGGAAGGGGCCTGCCAGGGCCGAAGCCTGCCGGGGGTGCGGGTTTGTCCGAAAGGGTTACCGCTGCCCCGGAACATAAAGGGCTAAGGAAGGAACGCGGATGGGTTTTAGTCAGTAAGAGTCTGACACTCCCTTCCGCTCCACCCAGAGCGGGAGCGGTCATTTGATGATTTCCCATCCATAAAAAAAGCATTGCCATTTTAGAGTAAAATGTGTATCTGTGAGGATTTAAGTACGAATACGGAGTAGATGACTCACTGGAGACACGCTCTTCCTGCCAATGTTTACCTCTAACTCATCTGCTAAAATAGTAAAACTGATCGTGGCTTGCCAAAGAAGAGTAAAAAAAAACCGAGTGTGCTTATGACCACGCGACTGAAGTGAAACTTCAAACGTATTTGGCTATGAGAGGAAGAGAGAAAGAAAATGTGCGCGCCCACTGCTTTCTCTTGCTTATATCCCCCAGTCAACTCCCGTTCGCCTCGCCCGATCACACTTTTCAATTTCATAACGCTTACGTCACGCGTTCGCCAGCTTACTCCCCAAGTCAAGCATGCGTAAAGAAGTTTCACTTCAAAAATATGTGTAAAATGTAGCGTTGAATGGACGACAAGTAAACAGCTGACAAGTGGTCAACCATGCTCCTAACGTCGTTCACTGTCTAAACTTTTAAGCTAATGAATATCAGACGTTTCACTCGAGTGAATATTCATTTTTGTTTCATTTCACCTGACCTCCACAACCCAGTAAGGGTAAAGATGCCAAATGAAAGACAAAAATTAACAAAAAGAGAAGCGTCTGATACTTATTGGCTTTACTTACTACGACTTGACAAGATTTCCTCGCATGGTCATGATGACACGTTTGCCAAGAAGTTAAAAAATTAAGACACATAAAGACACAACAGCATCCTGAAAACTATAGCTGAAGATTTGCGTGCACCTGTGTTGAGGCATTTCGTTCGTCTGATGATCTTGTAGGGAGGTATCTCCCTGTTGGTTATCTTGTCGGGGCGGGGTGTCTCAGCACAGGGGCTTTTTGTGAATTTTTTTTGTGAATTGTGTTGTGATGTTTATTGATGGATGTGTGTTGTTCTTTGTTGTTGTATTTTAAGTACTAACAATAGTTTCTAAGTTTTTGTATACTAACCGGTGGATCTAGTTGTCCCGAATAAATAATTTTGAAAAATAAACTTTTCAAACAAAATAATGTTTATAGTCAGCCTGTTTATTTCCCATCCACAAAGGGCAAAGGCCTCCCTTTCCTTTTTCCACTCTACTCGACCCTGAGCCAATATGGACCAATCCCTCATAAAGGCGTCAAGTTCGCCCCGCCATCTACGCCTGGGTCTTCCAAAAACAATGAATTTTCAGTATTTTATTGTTTCTTTTCAGGTTCAGGAGAAAATATAAGAAGAGATTACCGTTCCTAGTCATTATAATAATATTAATCCTGTTATTGATAGCTTTTATAATCATTACCATTTTATGTAAGTATCTATTACAAACCTTACTTTACCAAAACCACTACCTGTAACCTATTATCAGCCTATAACGTTCCCACTGCTGGGACACAGGCCTCCTCTTGGTGAGAGGGGATGGGTGGTTTTCCTTCACCGTTTTGGGAGCAGTGGTGGTGAAATGAATTACACAAGTAAAGCGCCTGGCTGGGTTCAAAACGACGACATACAACCTATAAATCGGGCCACCACAATTCTCTGCTCTCTTTAAGTATGTTCAGTCAATAAAAAATCTAAAGACAACTGCCAAACTCTGAGCTATGAATTATAAGTCGTGTCCACTACTATTAATAGCAGAGGACTAAGTCACTGTAATTGTGTAGAAGTTTCATTCATCAACCACAAAACGGATACTTCCATTTAGTAGATGAAACGCGATGCGAAGATTAATCATCGTTTGGACGGTAAACAACAATACTAGATGCGAAGGTACTGAAAATGAAAGGACTTGCTATTTAACTGCATTAAGACTTAAGGCTTTGTACTGCGAAGGACTGATGAGCCCTTCCATGATTTCTTCACGTTTATTTTGACTGACCGTCTTTACATTTTGCCGACTAAACTAACACTTTTTTTCCTAAACAAAAAAACCTAATAAAATATTTGACACCTCATTCTAAAGCTTGACTTTTCGAAAGGAACCCGCGCTAAATTATTGCGAGCCTGCACTACATAAGGTTGACTTTAGCGGACAACCTTTACAGTACACTATAGGCACTTATTCATGTATTCAAGTTATGTGCCAAAAAACTGTCTAAAAGCTACCTTACGTAATTTCCAGGCATATAGTGCTCTCACAAAAAGATAGCTTGAGTCCCAGCAGCGGGGACATTATTTAAACTGATTATGTTATTTATTTTCTCTGGAAGGCTTACAGGTAAACAAAATAAAATAAAACAAAAAACAGTGGCACTCCGGGAGTGCCTCAGTGCCGACAGAAGTGAAAACAAAACACAAACAGAATACTTTGCCATCACTCACTGACATATCGGATATACATTAAAACCGAGCACAGCCCGCGGGCAGCCGAACATATCCGAAGCGGTGTCGGTTACGGTAACAGTGGCGCGAATTCAATGGTTTTTTGCCATCTCAAAAAATGCCTAACGTGCCAAGTTTTTACTTCAATAAATTGTAAGTTTGATTCCAAGCCCATTTCCGTATCAGTTTCCGTTTAGCGAGACAGGTAGACTGAAACTGCAATGTGATCACTCCATGATATAAAAAAAATATACGCGTCGAATTGAGAACCTCCTCCGTTTTTTCGTCGGTAAAAAACAAATTCCACCCGTTGAACGCTTATTAATCTCTGGAATTACCTGTCGGATTTGAAAAATTATTTTTACTCTCAATAGCCCAATTCTTGGGAAAGGTTAAAAGCTATTTAATATCACGCTATGACTCTTAGGAGCTCAGCAAAAAGAAAAAAAAAAAAAACGAGTGTGCTTATGACCACACGACTGAAGTGAAACTTCAAACGTATTTGGCTATGAGAGGAAGAGAGAAAGAAAATGTGCGCGCGCACTGATTTCTCTTGCTTATATCCCCCACTCAACTCCCCTTCGCCTCGCCCGTAGCCCGTAGACATGGGTCGTACTTGCAAAATCGAGTACCAGGGCTTCCAAGTACGTCCACCTTAAGAAACCAGGCCCTAAAACCAGGGCTCGAGATACTTTCAAGTATTTTCTATCTGCATCAAAAATTGATCTATAACTTCATACAAATAAGAAGTACAATCGCGTAATCAAACAAAACCCCTGTTGGAAGTAAAAAGTACTTACATAGGAAATTGACCCGTGAATTCCTATAAATAAGGAGCACAATCGCGTTTACAAATAAATACTTTTACAAACCATTAAAGTAAAAATACTTGCATACGAAATTGTTCCGTAGACTCTTACGGAGTTGTATGGAGTGTCCGAGGTGTAGTAAGAGTCTTACCACACCTCGGACACTCCATACAACGCTCACAAAATAATTACCTAGTACTACTACATAAACAAATGACGTTTGTATACTTGCAAATGTGTGCGTGAAATCTAGTAGCGTAAAAAAAATGGCGCGGTAAGCAATTTGTGTCGAGGAACCGAACGACGACGGCGGCGGCGGCGCTGCCAGAACGTGTGCATTATTATGAAGTGACCATGTAGTTCAATTGTTTATTTATATAGTCGGGTTCGTAATGAAATAAAAACACTAAAATAGTTTAGTTTAAATGACTTGTCTGTAAATAATCGGTTATTAAATCGCATGTTATTAAAAATGCGAAATCTTACAAACAGTTTATGTAAATACGAATTCGGAAAAGCATCACAATATCCAACCATCGTGATTAAAACTCAAATAAAACTTTTCGTGTCAGCAATACAGCGCTGCGGTTCGCGAGCGCCCTTGCTAAAGAGTCGGCGACGAATACCTCGAAGTGCGGGGTGAGGTGCGGTATCTGATATGAGGGCGAAGAAGGGAGTGTCCTTTCTGTACGTAGTACTATTAAGTATTCTGTGCTCTTACTGATAAGGAGCATGATCGCATTTGCGAAAACAAACGCGGTTGTTGAACTATTTGAGTACCTACGTACTCGAGCGTCAAGGCACGACGGAGCGAGATACTTTCAAGTATTTTCTATCTGCATAGAAAATTGATCCATAACTTCATACAGATAAGAAGTACAATCGCGTATTCAAAAGCCCCTTTGGAAGTAAAACTACTTGCATAGGAAATTGATCAATGACTTCCTATAAATAAGGAGCAAAATCGCGTTTACAAATAAATACTTGCAAACCATTAAAGTAAAAAAATACTTGCATACGAAATTGTTCCGTAGACTCTTACTGATAAGGAGCATGATCGCATTTCGATACCTTAATCCGCAAACCAGCCAACTCCATTTTTGTCAAAAAAAATATTATGATGTCGTTTTTTAGTCAAAATAAAAACTAGAAAGTTTTAAGTGTCTCCTGTAAACTATAGCAAAATGGAGTTGGCTGTACGTTGCTATGTTGCGAAAACTAACGCGGTTGAGTACCTACGTATTTGAGCGAGTAGCCGTATAAGGTACTTTATAGTCTTGCAAGTATTTTGAGTCGGTACCTGGTGTGCGTACTTGGAAGCAAAAACCTGGTCGAGTAAATACGTACCTTCCCTACTTGCCCGATCACACTTTTCGTAACGCTTACGTCACGCGTTCGCCAGCTTACTCTCCAAGTCAAGTGTGCGTAAAGAAGTTTCACGTAAATAATTTTGACACAACAAAAATCGAATTTGACACTCGCGACTCGTCGACACGTGGTACAGACGCCAGCACGTCAACCTACCGGAAACTGTCAAATTTTCCCAATCAACTTTGAACTTCTTTAGTAATAAAGTTCTATTAAAGAAATCTGACAGATTGTAGTAGGTTGATGTGCTGGCGTCTGTACTTATTTGCCCTAACCCCATGTATTGTTTTTTAGAGCCGCAGGCGCGGAGGGGGCGGCCTTGGCGTGTTTTTTAAGGAATTTTTCACTTTTTGTATGGAAAATATGAAAAATGATTACCTACATGTTGAGTTTTAGGAGTTTATGGGTTTCATAAAGGGGGTCGAAATTTTCATTATTTTTGCGATAGGACGCACCATTTTCGAGATATAAGCAAAAGAAAAAAAACTTAATACGTATTTGGCTATGAGAGGAAGAGAGAAAGAAAACGTACGCGCGCACTGCTTTGTCTTGCTTATATCCCCCACTCAACTCCCGTTCACCTCACCAGATCACACTTTTCGTAACGCGTTCGCCAGTTTACTCCCCAAGTCAAGCGCGCGTAAAGAAGTTTTCCTTCAAAAACATACAAACAGCCGAACATAGTACCTCCTCCTTTTTGTGAAGTCGGTAAAAATTACTTGCATACGAAACTGTTCCGTAGACTCTTACTGATAAGGAGCATGATCGCATTTGCGAAAACTAACGCGGTTGAGTACCTACGTATTTGAGCGAGTAGCCGTATAAGATACTTAATAGTCTTGCAAGTATTTTGAGTCGGTACCTGGTGTGCGTACTTGGAAGCAAATACCTGGTGTAAAAACCCGGTCGCATATTCATGCGACCGGGACCGGGTTTTTACACCAGGTATTTCCAGCTATTTTTTACGTACCTTCCCTACTCGCGATCACACGTTTTCGTAACGCATTCGCCAGTTTACTCCCCAAGTCAAGCGCGCCTAAAGAAGTTTCACTTCAAAAACAGAAATAACGCTAAGCGAAAACGGAGTAAAAACGCGGGCGGTGCGCAGCGACGCCGACACAGTGGGTCGAGAACTCAGGAACACAAAAAAAATCAATTCACGTAAACGAAGTCGCGGGCAGAAGCTAGTATACTATGAAGTATAACATAATAGTTTTACAGACAAGTATCATGTTTCAAATTAGAGTGTGGAGAACCAAACTAATTGTCTATGGTTCCCACTATCACATATTATAAAGACAACACTACGCGGATCTAGAGCATGATGTCTATTGCACATAAAAAGTAGCTAGTTGGTCTGAATTTGAATCGGAATGTAAAATCTTGCACTCCTACTCCTCTCCACAGGACTTATTAATACGATTGTTATTACCTAGTATTTAAAAGTAAAATGTGTACCTATCCCTTCGGTGCCACTTGGATACTGTACGGTGTGCTGTGACATAAATACACATCTACAAGGACTGGATCTAGTTTCATTTATATAAACAAGGGCGCCATAACGCGCCTAAAAGAGTAACAAATTGCCATTCAGAAATATCTGTGCTATTAATATAAAGGGCACATTCTCTTTAGGGAATACAAAACTTTGCATAAGGGTTACCTTTCTGTGCCATTTCATGTTCCTTCGTCATTCATAATATTACAAAAGCAGGCTAAAGCATCTAGTCTTTTTATATAAATAACAAGCAAGCATTTGGTGCAATTTGTAAATCATTCAAACTGCCTTTATATGTAAATTAAGAGCGCAAAAAGTGCAAGCATACCTACGGTTGATAATGCCTAGTAATGGCTAAGTACTAGAATTTCTACTCTAGATAATACTAACGCTGAAATTCCGGCCTTGTTAAAGATTTTTTTTAATATTAAATGACCTGTATAGTCAGGGAAATTTATTGCTAAGCAAATTCATTACCAACTTTAATTTTTCGTAAATTCAAATCACAACAGTCATTGTATGAAATGGCTATAACACAGTAAATTGGCGTAGGGTATCAATTTGATTAACAAGTTTTTTTTCTGACTGTACATTAACTATTTTGTACTTAGTCGATGTTGCTTTTAAACTAAAAGCGCTTCGTTTTGTTGAGTTATGAAGAAACATAGGCAACATTAATACTGTATGTAGGTAGTTTGTTAAATCCAGTCGTAGGTATTTTTTCTTCTATAAATACATTTAATAGTTTTGTATTTTTATAAGAATACTAACTGTCCGCGGCTTCGCTCACGTTGTTGTGTATTCTATTGGCATTATAAATTAATGGGAACATGAAGCCATAGTATATAAAAATAATATTTCGCTTCAAAGTTGAATTGAAAGCCTTCGTTCAAGGCTTCGCTCACAAGTCACATAGTTATGAATTTTTATAAATGAATATTATTTGACTTCAAAATATCGTATGTACGAGCGGTGGTAGCAATTTATTGATCTTAACATTAAAGTATCTTTCTAAGAAACATTAAACACAGAATATGACTCAGTCTAATAATGCAATTCTCTATATTAGAAAAAGGCCTTAAAAAAAGATAAGATAGACTAACTACAAAAAATACCATATACGCTTAGTTTGGAGTTAGTTCTTCTATCTACATATATTTATTTGGTATTACACCGTTACACCTAATATCTGCAATGGTTGTTTTAGACGCATTAGCAATACATAAGAAACCAGTGAAGCTATGCAGGAGCACAGAATGTCTGCGCTCAGCTGCAAATCTCGCCCTCTCGATGGACATGAGTGCAAACCCTTGCGAAAACTTCTATCAGGTAAAGTTTTTTACAGCCTCTGCAGTTAAGAGGGATCCATTAATGTAGCCCGAGATATTCGATTTTTTATTTATTTCGTGAAAATATCACGATTTTTAGCAAATATTATTTCGAGAGCTAAATTGAAAAAAATGGCCGCTAAATGAATTTTGGTCAACAAACAATGTAAAGCAGTGCTGCAATTTGCAAAAAACGTAAGAAACACCTTATAAACAATCATAAACTGATTGTTCAATGTCGTGGCCGTTTAAACTGTCGCCAGTAGATTCCGCTGAGTCAATTTCGCGGGCTACTTTGAGATACAAGATGTCTCGAGGACTAAAACCTGTAAGTTCCTCAAACATGTGGTTTGATTTTTGTTCACAATGGCAGAACCTTCCTGATTTAGCATTTCCAAAGAGGCTATGCTTTGCATTTTCAATTCTTTCTATTTTTTTCTTTGTATATGTTTTTCTATCTTTGAAATTATTTCCTTCTTAACTCCCAGTACGTATGCGGCAACTGGGGCTCGGACCACCCGCGACCTGATGCCTTCAGATCATATGACTGGTTCCGAGACAAGCAGTCCAAGGTGTACTCCATCGTGAGGGACTTCCTCAACAGGAACACCTCACACCAGCCTAAGCCAGTGCAACAGGCCAAGGATATGTATAATGGGTGTATGAATACGGGTGAGAGTCCCTGGATCTTTCGTAGTATCAGTATATTATGTATTGTTCAATTTTCAGTAGGCTGCACGTCAGTAGGTAGTAACAAAACCAATAGGTATAAGCAATAATAATCAACCTATAATAAAAGTGCGCAGTTCTGCACACCCCCACCCTATTTCAAGTTAAACGAATATCAACTTTATTTCAATGATGACAATTAAGTTGATTTCAGAGTGACTAGCACTATTGAAAAAGTTATAAAAATGTTTGAGGTTGGAGCGTAAACTGAACTTTATTGTGTAGGAATTAAAGTTATTTTTCCGTTAATTCATATTTGTGTACATTTTTGGCAAATAAATTGCGAACGCAGAATACATATTTTGTTGCGAATGGAATGTCAACGAACTCCATATTATTCGAGCGTAGCCATTCACACCTTAATAGTCATGAATCATTTAGGAAATTCAAAACTAAATGCTATAAGAAGTATGTGAGTTAACGAATGAAACATTAAAAATTAAAATGAGTGCCGAAAATAGTTTTACTATTTTCTCTGGTCAAATGTTGACCTTTTCCATTTGAAACACGTCATAAAACGCTTGAAGTTTGACTTGAACGTCGATCAACCTTCATTTATTATGCACTATAAAATTTAGGAGTTTATACCCGAATCTACTCCTGAAATACGTTACTTGAGGAGTACGTAATGCTATTCGTTAAGATGAATGCGCAGCGAAATACAATTTTTTTTACGTATTGTTTTGCAATTTGCAGGTCAGTGTCAGGTGGTATCTTGATCAAAATATGATTCGCAACTATATAGATAATTTATTTACAGAATTAAAATCATAAATATATGTCTCTAAGTGAGATTTGTTCCATAAGCACTTTTCCATCTAACTTAGAAAGATGTATTAATGATTATAATTCTGTAAATACGTACCTGTTACAGTCGCGGATCATATTTTGACCAAAATACAACCTGACACTGACCTGAAAATTGCACAAAACGTAAGAAAAATTGAATTTCGCGGGCTACTACTGCGCATTCACCTTAAATAAAACTATTTTTAATCAATCATTTACTTTCAGAGACACTAGACAAACGAGGATTAAAACCAGTGATAGCTATCCTAGAAACACTTGGTCTCCCTGCATACCCAACCTTTATAAACGCGACAGAAGATTTTGACTATTCTGCTTACACCTTTGATTGGCTGGACACAGTCATCAAGGTAAAGACGCAGATTGGCATGGATGTGCTCATTGGTTTTGATATCTATACGGATCCAAAGAATTCTTCTGTGTACAGACTAATTATGGGATCGCCTGAAACTACTAATCCTTTTCCAAGGTAAGAAGACTGTAATCTCCTTAATTTTTTTGTAAATGCTGATGTTAAGCATGGATTTGTAGATAAATAAGCTAATTTTGGTGACTCTTAAAATCAAAAAGATCATTACTACTACGGTCAAGAAAAGCAAATATGGGATTTTAACATAAAGGCTATCTAATAATAAATGACAGAATACTGATTACTGTTAGGAAGAAAGAAAAAAGAATGCGTTTATTGGCATCACACCAAAAAATAATCACCTTAAAACGATTAAAAAAAAAAACAGAAAACAATGATTGAATGACAAAAGGGGCCAAAAGACCCTCAGCTCAGAGGACAACACAAGATGTACCGCCTGACGCTGATTTTCAGCTGCAAATTTGAAATTATTCTTTATTTTCAGCACGCATACTGAACGAAAACGCCACAACGGCAAAAGAACATTGAACAATCTAATAAGCTTTATAAGTAAAACAACCGATTTTCTATACAAGATCGAACGTCGCAGTGACAAAGCCGACATCGATGAAGAGAAGATAGCTCAAGTACATAAGATATTCTACGCAGAGCTGATGAAACTGTTTGTTTTGGAAGAAGACGGCGTCAACAGTTCCAAATTAACGGAAACAGAACTAGATCAGAATATCATTCTGACTGCGAATGAATATTATGCGATGAACAGTGATATCTACGAGGTAAGTGTAATCACACAAATCATCAATCATTGGGTATGCAGGTAGCTATAATTAAAGAAGAGAATAAGAATGATTACTCTTATTCGCTTCTTCTTTTCTTCTTCTTTCGCTTCGCGAAAACTGGTCCTTCACTCAGGAATGTTGTGAAGAAGAAAGAAAAAGAAGAAAGAAAGAAAAGAATGTGAATGAAGTCTTGACGAGAATTAAGAAAATTTCCAATAATCTGTTTAATATAAATCGTAAATTCACTTGCCTTAATCGATAGCTCCTCAGTTATGAATAAGAGTTCCTTAACTTTGTACAACGAAGGCAAGCACTAAGGCAGAATCCCCTACAGGGGTTGAAACTTTGTATTGAATTTCGTCATTTTTGCCGACGGGACATCCCATCGGGCATACTGCTTATTGCAATAGTTCACAAATTAAATATTTTTCTATGTTTGAACACCACCAGTTCTTGAGACTCATATATTAAGCTATACTATATAACGTCATTGGTTGCATACAATAAATAATATCTGTTACATACATATTTATGTACACTTTTAAAATAATTCCTAGTACGGACCTAGTTCTGACTTATCTATAGTGGCATCAACGATATAGCGTTATCTATTGGTCATACATTTTAAAGAGCAGCCAATGACATGGTATAGTAGTCCATATATATAATTATGGAACTAGGACTAGCTTTTTATAATATTCAATATTCGCGTGTGACATGTGATACGTGCTATAGAACCATCGATGACAAGAAATACTTTTGATGTGATAGTTTATTAAAATCAGCATTGTATTTTACAAAAAGAGTATTTATTCTACAACTGAGTTACTATACTCATATCATCAGAGGATCCTTGATAAACTTTACGATAATAATAAGTTAAAGTGAGGTTATTATTCGCCAATTTTCTGTATGTTTTCAGCTAGAATCAGACAATTCTACAGATATAGACGATGATGACTATATTAATATACCAGAATATACAATAGCCGAAATACAAAATGTCACTGACGCCATTGTCGAAAGCAATAACGGTACAGCTTCACCGATATGGAAGAAGTACTTAGAGGGATTGTTTAACGTCAGCAATACTGTGCTGGACTTCGAAAAGGATAAGATACTGGTCTCTGATCCTGATTTGAAGTATATGTCATTGATGGCAGCTTATGTTGCGAAGACACCGCCTGTGATACTGGAGCTTTATATTTGGGTTAAGGTGGGTATACAAATCAAATATTATTGTGTATGTGGGTATTTTTATCGATTTCTATGAGTTCACTTTTGTTACCTGTGTTGGTTGTCTTACTGCTGGATAAAGGTGTCTTCCATACCCTTTTATTCGTCCCTGTGTGTTGCCTTTTCTATGATTTCATAGTTAAGGCACATCTTATAAATCGGAGTGCAAAACTCTAAAACATTCAAAACACAAATTATTATTATTATTTAATTTTATTTTATGTGTTTTTCTTTTGTTAGGTACACATGGATATTCAATCTGCTATTAACAATTCGTTATCTTTATTTCAGGTAGTGGAAGTAATGTCAATTCACACGACGACCGAGCTTCGCGACTTGTTCCAACGCGCGTACGAACAGACTCACGCGCACGAGAGCATCCCGCCGCGCAGCCTGCAGTGCGCCAACGCAGTCAACGACATGTTAGGCATGGCTGTGTCTTACGGCATTGCTGATCCACACTTCTTCAATGTCACTAAGCCTAAGGTAAGAAAGATGGTATAATAGTTTATTTGTAATAATAAGCCTGTTCAAGGTCAATACAGCTAACTCTAAGCAGTGTTGATGATCAGGTTTGAAGGGTTATTGCGTCGGTGTAATTAGAGACACATGAGGTAATTTAGCTTGGTCTCTGGGATATCAACACACCTGTAATATTATTGCAATTGCAAATGTCTTGCGTAGTGATAACCACTTGCCCCCAGAGTAGGTCCCCGTTTGTTTGCTACCCAAAAACGTAAATTAACATTACATTTTCAGATAATAACAATGATCGATGAACTAAAGAACTCCTTAGCCCACCTAGTCGGGCAAGCAAGGTGGATGGACGACAACACAAAGCTAGCAACATACCTGAAAATAATCGAAATGAAAACTCTCATAGGATTCCCAGACTGGCTGCTAGAGGAAGGGAAACTAGAAGAATATTATGAAGGCATAGAGGTCGACCCTGCAAAACATTTGGAGAACATGATAAATATCAATCAAGTGAAGACTAAGAAAGTTCTCAATAGGTTTCGAGAAGGGAATAATTTTACTTGGGCAACTGATCCTACTGAAGTCAACGCGTATCATACTTTCCAAGAGAATACTATAAGTGAGTATTTATAAATAAGATGAAGAAGATTGAGTGTAGAAAATGTTAAAAAAGTTTTCTTGGCGTATTAGTATAGCTATTTATAGAAGTATAATAAATTAGGTTTGAATATAATGTTAGAGCTGTTTAGTCTTTGTGATATCTCTAATATTAGATTCCACCTTTTCCGAGTTTTTCTTTCTAGCTTTAGTTAAAGTAGAGTAACTTTATTTAATACTTGAATGTTTCCTATAGCTGTCCCTATGGTGATGTTACAACATCCCTTCTTTGATTTAGGACTCGAGTAAGTATGCTCTTGACTTTTATATTTACATAGGTAGATTATCTAGTTTCTTTAACGTTTTCATTTTGTCCAGCTCACTTAACTACGGTTCTTTGGGAACGGTTCTTGGACATGAAATAACGCATGGCTTCGATAACTTTGGTAAAACCCTTTATTTCTTTAAGTCTTTTTGTTGCTTGTCGATTGAAATAGATTTGATGAATTGTAATTTGGGAACAAAAGAAATAAAATTAATTAATGATAAAATACATTTTGCCGTTTTAAATTGATAAAATCAGGACCATTTTATTGACAAATACAGAAAAATTTGCATCATTAAAAGCTTTCCCAAGTTCAAGCGCGATTTACCCAGTTTAGCGATAATTTTAATACTAACATTTCCCACATTACAGGTCGTCAGTTCGACAAGAACGGAAACATGCTGCCGTGGTGGTCCAACAACACGATCAACTCGTTCGTCAATATGACGCACTGCTTCATCGAACAGTACTCCGGGTATTACATCCCCGAACTGGATGAACACGTGAGCTTACTGCTGACTACCAATATTGTCAAGGGTAACTTTGGGAGTTCCATAAGGCAGCATTTTAGGCCCTTACTTTTGCTTGATCTTTTAATTGAAAATGGACAGCGTAACAGTTTGTTCGGGGGTTCCACAAGGCAGCATTTTAGGCCCTTTCTGAATCATGTGAAGTTTATGGCAACGATTTGAATAACCTCCATGCTGTGTATGGTTGTTTATATACTCATTCTATAGATCAATATCTTAAATCAAGATACACTACACTTGCGAGATGAACTTATAATCTTATCGTTGCGTTCAGCTGGTTCTTCATTTAGGTCAAATAAAGGGGTCTGTATGTATAGATTATGACAAATTGATTGACTTAGGAAATTCAACCAATTTGTCATAATCTACAGGTAGACGGCAAGAAGACATTAGGAGAGAATATAGCCGACAACGGAGGCTTGAGAGAAGCTCTGGCGGCTCTGAAGCATCACCTGAACAGACGAGGACCAGAACCGAAGCTACCTGGCTTCGAGCACATGACGCCTGAACAACTGTTCTTCTTGTCCTATGGGAATGTAAGTAGCTAATATTATTTTTTTAATTTTCAAGATTTTTACTGCAGAATACTTACTATATAAACTATCCCTGTAGGTACTAAACATGATTCTGATTTGATTTTTTCTGTATCTGTCATAATTATTTCATAAAATGCTGAAAAAAATCGCATTGCCTTCCGGATCCTTTTCATTTGATGACATTATATTTGCCAGTATAATTATCTTACCGAGAACCCTCCATGCCTCGGAAAGCTGTCATAAATAGATCTTTAACAGCCGTTACGTGTCGTCAGAAGCTTGATAATCTGACGCCCAGTCTTACCAAGGAGTATCGTATTATTAGGCAGTCACTCTATGTAAGACACTGGTTCAGCTGCATTAGGTTAGACTAGAAACCAACTCCAACATAAATAGTTGGGCTAAAGCCAAGCCAATGATTATATTTGCCAGTTTGTTTAACTGAATACTCCATCACCCTTCAGTTACCGTTTATGACTGTATAGTCACTTTTGATCAATGATTTAATTATTTACATTTTAATGCACAATGGTGGCTCATAAGGCGGAATTAATTTCATCAGGTATTGTGTACCAGCCCAACATTTAAATTAAAAGGAAATATCTGAATTAGGTGACCCGTTTTACTAAACTTTTTCGTATTTTATCAACTGTTTCACCTGTCTCACAGTTGTGGTGTGGAGTATCAACCAAAGAGTCCTTGAAGTCTGACCTGGAGGACGAGCACTCCCCGCAACAGTTCCGCGCGCGCGGCGCGCTGCAGAACTGCGCGGAGTTCGCGCGCGCCTGGCGATGTGCGCCCGGAACCGACATGAACCCGACCAAGCGATGTGTCATATTTTGAAGGTAAATTAAAACAGATTCTTAAATTCCAAGGTCTTAGTTCATAGAAAGGTTTATAGAAAAACTTGCAGTAGGACAAAAAGACCTGTCTATGACAGTGATCTGCCAATATATTCTGTAAAAATCGCAGCTTGAAGTTTGTATAGTGCGATTGTCACGCTTACTTAGGTGAAGTGAGCTGTCAAAAGTGTCAACCTCTGGCCCTTTGTACAGACACGTTTTTCATGCCGTGATACTACGGTTTATTCGTCGTGTGTAGGCACGCTCGTCAGAGTATACAACACTATGGAATCTTGATGACAGACACGTTTTTTCTGTCACGTGATTTATACGCCGTACCGTAAAAAAGCGTGCCATGTACCAAGGGCCTTAAGTGGAATGACAGCTCACTTCAAGCTCACTTCACCTTAGTAATTGTCACAGTCAGATTTTTATAGAATAGACCGGCTGTTCGAGATCACAGTTTAAGGGAAGGTTCACATCTGACGGAACATGCGTCGCGTATCGCCAGAACAGACAAATGTATAGAAAAACACTTGACCGTTCACACTCAACCGATGATGCGTTAGTGCGTCGAGCGAATAAATAGACGCAATCGATGTTACGCCCGACACATCTTCCGTCAGATGTGAACCTTCCCTTAAAGCAATACAAAGTTGTTGGTTTTGGGAATTTTTAGTCAAAAGTGTGGAGATGATTCTTTTGAAATAATCTAAAAGCGGCTGGTGAGACCGTCAAGCGGCGCAAATACTGTAACCTTAGGGTAACTACAGCATTGAGCCGTTTGGGGTCGAAACGCTCGGGTCATGGGGCCCGAGTGCACGGCTCGTTTTTAAGGAAATTTCTCGCCGGCTGGTCGACACTTCACGTGACCAGAGGGCTGGATCGTCCTTTGGCCAAAGAATTAGCATTGCCATGTAATGTGGCAATGCTGCCAGTCTTCTGGGCACGTTTCCGGATAACTGCGATGCGGACGAGTACTTCGACGCCTAAATATCCTTAATACCTACTCAATATCTGTCTTGCTCTACCATAATGTTTCTTTTGTCTTTGTATTTATTTATAAAGTTAGTCAGTCTTTTAATTTAGTACCTAGTGTTGATAGTTAATAGCGATTCGGTAATTCAATAAACTGTTCTTTTTTTCTAGATTGTCTACGGGTAGCAACTTAGTACAATAATAAAAAAAGACGCAAGAATAAGTGTAAAATATATACATAGCAATAATCGAAGCAATATTGTCTAACATTAGACGTCCTGATATGAAAAAAAAAATGTAAATTTGTGTGCCATAGATTTTAATGATAGACTAACATAGTCCTTTTATACGCTTTTATTCTTTAAGTGTGAAACACTCCTGTGTAATATGTTTTTAATATTCCGTGTGTTTTCCTATCTTTGGAAGTTTCCTTAAATGTCTTAAAACTGATATTGGCTTTTTAATACATCGCGTTCTGAATCTTTATTTTAAGTCCTTATAAATCTTCTTCTGGAAGGATTTGGGGGAGCTAACAAAAAAAAAATTCTGCAAATTAGGCACCAAAAAGGTAAAGGCTAATTATTGATCTCGTACTCTTGTCATCTTTGATGATTAGGGAAAACAATGCAGGGTCAAATTAAATTAGCTAACGAAACTCCGCAGACAAGAAGGGTAACGATAATAAAATTAATATCTAAACATGATAAAACAAAAAGAAATTAATTTGATGACTTTTTTGAGGGGTCATCGACCGCAGTTTTTTCTTGTGTATGCTTCATAGAAAAATCGATATCTAATCACGATAAAACAAATGACAACATTTTTTCTCTATATGTACTTGAAGTAACAACACGCCGAGCGATAAAAAACATCAAATATTTTTATTATATTTATTAAAACTTTATGCACAAGTAAAAACTGTACAAAGGCGCATCAAAGGCGGACTTAATGCCTCTTATCGTGTTTAGTTATCGATACGCAACACATCTTCAGAGTTTCGGTAGCTAATTTAATTGTAACCTGTATATATATTTCTTATAGATGTTGACTGGGTTCTTAATGGAGTAATTTTAAAGAATAAAATAACTTTAATTACAAAGATATAATGCAACTTGATACAACTGGTTATAACATATTAATGGTGACCAATAGAGTTGTATGAGATGGTCTTTGAGATGCCTCCTCCATAGGCGCCTGTCGAAACACCATAGGCGCCTGTCGAAACACCATAGCCGCCTCCGTAATGGCCGCCGTAACCAGCAGAAATTGGGATTCCGCTCGAAATGCCAATACTTCCTATACCGCTCGATACGCCCCCAATTCCTCCAATACCAATTCCACCGCTTCCAATACCAATTCCACCGCTTCCAATACCAATTCCACCGCCTCCAATACCAATTCCACCACCTCCAATTGCAATTCCACCGCCTCCAATACCACCGCCGATAGCAACGGGGACCGCGGAAACAGTTTGCACAGCAGCTACTGCAGGCACAGGGACTCTCCTCTCAACAACAACAGGCTGGGGCACAGGTACAGGCCTGTCAACCACAACGGGTTGCGGCACAGGCACGGGCCTATCAACTTGAACGGGTACCTGGACGGGGACGGGGCGGTCCACGTAGACAGGTTGTGGCACCGGGACTTGACGGTCAACGTACACGGGCCTATCAACAGGCACGTGCCTCTCAACAGTCACGGGGTACGGAACAGGCACGTTTACAGGAACCCTGACGGGATATGGCACTTTCCTCTCATAGTACACAGGCACTTGCCTTGTGACTTCCACGGGGACTTTTTGTACGACGGGGTAAGGTACTGGTCTGTCTACTTGCACGGGTACTGGGACCCTTACTGGGTACGGCACTTGACGGTCGACGGGGACCGGAACGGGTACTTGAACTGGTACTTGCACATCTCGCGTGATGGTTCTGGTAATGTAGCGAGGTACTTCCTGACGTAAGATTACTGGGTTTGGTTCTATGTTAACGGATGTTTGTACTGCTGGGGCTACTGCAACAGGACCTCCCGCGGCGATAGCTGGACCACTAACCGCGACTGCAGGTCCTGCCGCGATTCCTCCTCCAATACCGATACCGCCTCCACCTATTCCAATACTGCCGCCACCTATTCCAATACCGGGTCCACTTATTCCAATGCCGGCTCCACCTAGTCCGATACCACCCGAAGATATTCCAATACCGTGTCCGGATAATCCAATAGAGTGGCCAAGGCCAACTGATTGGCCTATTCCGATCGAGTGGCCCAGTCCAATAGCTGGTGAAGAGAAGCCAATAGAGTGACCTCCGATGCCGTATGCTGGGATGTGTCTCTTTACTCCCTTGTCTGAAACTGCCTCATTTTTGATCCCCTCAACGATAAGGAGTTTGGATACTTTAGATTTGTCTGCTATGTCTTTTGATGTTGATAGACTGCTTGCTGAAAGCAGCACCTGGAATTAAAGAGATAAGAAATATTACTAGGAGATAAATTATTTTATACGAAATAAGTTGAAAGAAAAGACTTTCTTTGTAAGGAAAGAAATATCAATTGATAAATAAATGTTGAAAAATGTTAAAAATTATGAGGTAATGAAATTGTATTGAAGGCTGATTTGTATGCATAATCAGCCTATAATGTTCCCACTGCTGGGGCACACGCCTCCTCTCAATGAAAAGGAGTGGGCCGTAATCCACCACGCGGGCCCAGTGCGGGTTGGTAGATGTCACATGTCTTCTAATTTTTGGTTCTAGGACATACCAGTTTCGGAATCGGTAGGAATTCGGTGAATTATTTATCAATAATTCACACAAAATAAAGCTCTTGCATGGGTTCGAACCTACGATCTGCAACTCATAAGTCGCTTACATTTGTATTATGCTAAAAACCCAATAAACCATCAATGCTTATTACCAAAATAAGAAAAGTAATCGTTTCGATTTCGATTGCAAGATTCGTTCACGATAAAATCTAAGAAATATATAAAATATGTCTAAATAGAAATAATATGTCAGTTTTGTCCCAGTTCGGCTGCGCTTGCGATATGAACGGGGGCGAGGCGAGCCAGCTACAACTCACGGAACTTTGCGCCGGAGTCGATTGCTCTGACCCTACGATACCTTACCTAGTGTTGAAGCTGTTTCTAGATTCGTCTGTTTATTTGTTTTATAATAATGATGTTGGAATATAGATGTAGTATCACAGAATAAAGCTTCAGGGCTCTTTTGGGCTCTTTAGGGCCTGAAAACGTTATTAAAGTAAACTTATGGTAGAACGAATCCAGAAATGCTTCGAAAGTCTACAAACAATATGCTGCCAATAATAAACTACCACTTTTATTAATATAACTAGTAATATGACGTACCGCAAAACGGGGCTTTTTTTGACTGCCAGGGTTACTTTGACAGGCCTTGGAAAGTTGGAACTACTTTAACAGAGCGCCAAAATCGGTTTTCACGTGTGCTCAGCAAGTGTGCGTGACCTCGCTTAATATTGCGCTAGGCACGGGGTGTGGGGAACGCGTCATAGCGTTGTGATCGGCCTTGTCAAAGTAACCCTGGAAGTCAAAGTAGCCCCGTTTTACTGTACCTAATGAGATTACCTACGTACCATACTTCATTAGAATTTAAAACTTTAAAAAATTTAAACAGTTCTCAATCTAACGTAAGTAACATAAATGTAAATTCACCTAAGTAACGCCGCTGTTAAACCTAGTCTTGTTTATAACTGTATAATTGCATACGCTTGACAACTTAATTTTAAACATAGACATTTCATTCAGCGTTAGCCTTACTACAATCTACGTAGCAATCATAAAGTAAGTAGGTACTTAGGTGCTGGATAGATCGTTTATTTGGTTAAATTCAAGATATAATAATCATTTGTGTTGCAATAACAGAATAAGAAACTTGTTCAAGCTTTGTCAAAATAAAAATGGACAAAGCTTTTACGTATCTCAACTCCGCCTGTCACAGCCCACTGTTGGACATAGCCTGCGCCACAACACCCTGTCCTCTGGCTTCCGCATCCAGTCTATGTGTTTCGTATCTAAGGAACAATATTGCCGAAATACAATATCATAAAGTCTTTCAAATTCAGTTTGAGCAAGACTATTACAGAAATGAAGACCCATTAATAATGTAGATATCTACCTGTGTGTGTACCTATATCCAACATGGTTCTAAAAACAAAATGCCACTGCTGACTCATTACGACATTAATATAACATCGATGAAAAAAATAAAGAACGCGCTGAAAAGCGATCGACGGGCGTGGGATAACTGCTATTACGCAAACAACTGCAGAAAGAAAGCAAAAGCTCTCCACTCTAATTTCCTTTAATATCTACCTCAAAGACTGCAGTGGCATACATCAGTGTCCATTGCCTAGTCACTCGCCCAGCTGAGGTCAAGGTGAGCACACAAGGTCGGTGATAGCACACGCTTAACCGTAAATATGGGGTGCGATTTATTTTATAGCGAATATGAGTGGATGAGTCAGCTGTTTTTTCCGGTCACACCTGGCAGTTGACATAACTCGCCTGAACTTCCTGGCTGATTTTATTTCGAATTATCTACTATATTTATCATAATCACGACTTTATAGGTAGATAAGTATCTAAAATGATGAAATAATAATACGAAAATCGTACGAACATAAAGGGCCAAACCAAAAAATCAAAAGCATTTCAGGGTAACATAACATCCTCCATCAAATTCGAAGGCTGTAAAAAGACTTCGATAAATTCTTCTTCATATACTTAAATCTATCATTGAAGCACTAGATCGCCATATCGCACCTTCGGTGCAACAAAGTCCCAAATAGCCAAAATTGAGGTAAGTATGACAAATTGTCTCTGAACTATGCCTATACTTTCAAAAGTCCTCTCCTGTAAAATTAAAAAATGAGCTGTTGTGACTTTGTTGCACCGAAGGTGCGATATGTATAATGATTAGAGTCGGTTGAAAAAAGTAATCAGCTAGGAACGACGCATACAATATTTTAAAATAAATCATGTCCTTAGTAAACTCTGTGTATTTATGGCGACAAAAAAACGAAGCTAATGGACAGAAAAGAACTGTTAAAAAACTGAACCAAAAATTACCTTCCAATCTATTGCAGGTCCATTGAAACACACAACACGTGCCCTAACAAGTACCTACCTAATATTTGAAACACAGTTGGTATCAATTACACGCCTCACACCGAATAAGCCCATTTGAAACCATGTCGAAATCTTGTCCAATACCCGACATTCAGGACATACTGCTCTAGAATCAGTTTAGTGCTTGATATATGTATGTTCTAATACCTATTTTCCGGTGCTCATGTACGGACCTACTTCATTTGCATTTGGCGTTGCCTAATACCGGATCGGAGGACTTTATTTACTAGATTTTCTAGATATCATTTGGGATTGGTTTAGATTTTGCAATAGGAATTAGTCTAGTTTTCTTGCCCTGATTGATTGCACTAATTTAACTAGATTTGACTGGCTAGAAGATTTTGAAATACACTTGCTCTAGAACTGTCTATTTCAAATCATTTTGCATTATTTTGCAGTTTTCCCCAAATTACGAGAAAAATTTCGAGTATTGCAATTACGTATATATATCACCATCATCATCACCATTCTCCTGCCTATATATCCCAATTTATTTAGGGTCAGCGCAACATATATTTCATCGTCAGTCATCTCGGTATGATCCCCTTTCTAGCAATATCATCTTTCACACAGAATTTAATAAAACTACTTATTTTTCTGCTGTTAAAGTACTTCTTACTTAGTGAGAGCAGTGGTGGCCCAGTGGTATCGGCCGCGACTTACGAGTTGTAGGTCGTAGGTTCGAGCCCAGACAGGCGCTTTACTTTGTGTAAAATTATTTCATCACCACTGCTCTCAAAACGGTGAAGGAAAACATCGTGAGGAAACCGGCATGTCCTAGAACCAAAAATTCAAAGACATGTGACATCTACCAACCCGCACTGGGCCCGCGTGGTGGATTACGGCCCACTCCCTCTCACAGAGAGGAGGCCTGTGTCCCAGCAGTGGGAACATTATAGGCTGATGATGATGATGATGAAAGTACTTCTTCTACTAAGACACATTTTTGAGTAGGTACCTAGTCCATTTTCTAATCTTTTCACCACAACGCCACATGAAGAAGATCGATAAATTCAATCATTTTCATTTCACTACCGTACAACTCTGAATTTACAGCGAACTATGCACGAACATTTACACTACCCAAAGTTACGTACTTGCATATGACGAATATGATTAACAATCCTTACTTAACGTAAGTAATACTGCACAGGGTTACGTCCACTTTTCTTCATAAAAAGTGTAAGAATACGCGCCTGATCTACCGTGCAGTGAGTATTAGCGATGTAAGTGCTTCATCAATCATTGGATGTAATTAGTAATAGTATGTAACGTGTGATGCCGTGCTAGTAATAGATCCTTATCGTTTCCTGAGGGTGCTGTAAGATATGGCAAAGCAGGTTGGGTAGAATCATCAAAATTAAGGTCCTAAGTATGCATACACACGGGCGGCATGCAGCCATCGACCACGTTCCACTAGTATGAGTACGGTATTCAAATACACAAGCGGCACGTTGTCGACGGCTGCTGTCGACGCGTGTCGACAGCACACTTAGTCGCTACTGAATAGGGCCAAGATCGGTAGATCAGATATGTGTTAAGTCTGAGCCTGAGTGAAAGAATTCTTCAGAAGAATCTGCTATAAAGTAAAAATCTCATCTCAAAAACCCAAATCTGAAGATGACATCAAGTTTGAAATTCATCCTAAATCTTAGTAGAGTTTTAAAATGAATGCAAAATGCATTAACACAAAGTGTGGATCAGGAAATAGCAGATATCTGAGCCACCATATATAATATAATTGAGTCCTTAAATTAGTACCTATCAATAAAATAATTCCAGATTCTGAACGAAGATTTTAGAAAAAAATCATCCCACTTAAAAGTAGTATGATATCCCTGGTAGGTACTAATAGGTTATCTATTCACCAATAAATCTGATGCAAGACCCATTGGGTATGACAGGATGCTATCAGTAGTGTTGCTGAATTTTGGGCCAAACTAATTTAAAAAACTGTTTATTTTTTTTCTATTTTTGCCATCGACACGTTAAGAAGAAAAAGTAGTGAAGATTAAGACCGCTGACCACTAACCTATCTTTCCTAAGTTCCCTAAAATTATATATGTATCAAATTACAAAAAAAAAAAACTGTGGCTCTCGGGAGTTCCGATCGAAGTGAAAACTTGAACGATTACGTGTGTATTTTTTGAATCGTCATATAAACAAAACACAAAGGGAATACTTTGCCATCACTCACTGACATATCGGAAATACACAGCCGAACACATCTGAATGTAGCACGGTGTCGGTAACAGTGTCGCGAGTTCAATGGTTTTTTCTCATCTCAAAAATACCCAACGCGCCTAAAGAAGTTTCCACTGCAAAAAGTGAAATACCAAAGTTTATAGGAGTAATGACAAAATAATATGTAGATATCCCTCCTAAATCCTAACCGGTATACTAACATGTCGTCATCAATTCCTCTTTAAATCTGACGCAACATCCTCAGGATATGACAGGACTATTCCATTTGTGGTCAATCTAACCACTTACCTCTCCTAAATCCCCGACCACCTGAGAAGCTGACGGAAACGCCTGCTTCAATTAATGTCACATATGTCTATGTATGTAAAGGCGATCCATCACATTATGACGGGATGTTAAGTAATGGAGGTGATCTATGTAAGTGATGGACCCATATGGGCACTGAAGTAACATACACTTGTTAATATGCATACTTGTTAATATATAAGTAGATTACTTGGCTATCTAAGTGTTGGTGAGTTGCGTATAATTTTCTTCTAAAGTTTTGACGCGAAATAGACTTGTATGCCCGTTCTTGTGACATTAAAGGAGCTTTTAAGGGTTACGCAAAGGTAGCCCGTTAAATTCAAATTTTCTTACGTTTTTTTTGCAATTTGCAGGTCCGTGTCAGGTTGTATGTTGATTAAAATATTCCCGACCGTTACAAATATGGCCGTTATAATCATAAGAAACAGCAATAAACCTCCGTAAGCTAGAATTGGCCTCAAATGTCATGATTTCATGAAATAATCATTCAATAGGGTAATATGAACTTAGAGAGTTATATTGATGATTATTATGATTATAATTCTATAAATAAATATTTGTTACGGCTGCGAGACATATTTAAATCCATATGCAACCTGAAAATTGCAAAAAACGTAAGATTGAACTTCGTACAATACTAACCTAGTTGAAACCAAAGCCTAGTTAAGCCGTAAAATCAGGAAAATGTATGGGAAAACAGTCCTTTTGGAGACAAAGCCTTGAAAATATGAAATTCAATAAAAAAAGTCTTTAGTAGTCAAGAAAAAAGAGATGACTTGTCTGCAATAACTTGATAAGTATTCATGAATATTAGATTATCAAAATCAATCAGTAAATTGTTAGCTTCCAGACACAGTTAATTTTATGACAGCCATCAATTCTGATTAGAGGAAAATATCATTTCATTTCATTTATTCAATAACAATTATTTACATTGTGTCTGAACGTGTTACAAAAAAAAAATAGTCAAATATAAGTACAAAAAAAAAGAATACACTATCTCAAAAATTCAAATCTTAAACCTAAAACTCATTAAAATGTTAAAACATGCCAAAACTCATTAATCGTATTTACCTAATTTCCCCAATTTGATTAAAGTATGGTCCTATTTGCGTAAACTAATCAACTTGTTGCGTCATTTTTTCGTTATCTACACCATCTAATCAATGTATCTGAAGGAATTTTGACTGCCCCCCTTACAAGGAGGGAGGGTAATGTTTTTCGTCTGATTTTGACACCTAAACATTATTAATAAAAAACATTAAAAAGAACATCTTACCATCAAACCAAAGATCAGCGTCATCTCAAAGTTTATATATGTAAGTATATAAAATAAAAATAAAAATCCGAGATCACTGTATCACATTACTTTCAGCAACTATTCGAGTGTGCCAACGTTCTGCGCACAGGCAGTCGGCCCCGCGCTTATATAGACGAAGGCACTACTCCTGTATGCCAAGACAGCTCCATTACAAGTATTAACTATATTTATTGGGTTTAGTGGTGCATAAGACTAAATATTAAGGCTCACTTCTAAAATATTAGCTGGATTAGGAAGAAGAATGTTTGTTAAAGTAACATTTGTTTAGTTTTTGTGGCAATCGGAAGTATTGGATGATTAATTGAACACCTAATGCGTCTTGGCGAGTTGTTAGTGAAGTTAATGTTGCAGAACTTGAAGACTGAATTAATGGAAAGGTTAAGACCGCAACGTTTTGTTATGAGTCGATTGGACGCCCAATGCTATTGGAGTGTTGACAAGGCTCCTAATGGAGCCTAACACACCAGTGAACTGTTGCGTCAACTGTCTCTGCCTAGAAGTTTTACTCTTCCCGTTATCATTGGGCGAAAATGATTCCTAATCCCGCCATCCCCGTCTGAGCCTACGCTGGACTCTTTCAACGAGAACTATTTTGGTCCATAGAAGCTTTAAATATAGAAGATTGTGGAATTAGTGAAAACATAATTAGGTGGCCTTTCCCCTTTATTGAGACAATAATTAATAAGAGAATTGAAGGTGATGGTAGTGAAGGTATTGTCTAATAAGAAAGATAGATTTATTAGCTGTTAGGACTGTGGCGGCATCTACATTGGCACATATGAACTACGCATCACACTGACGTCACGCAAATCCTGCATCGCGCAAGAGAAATTTACCGCGTGATTAGCACGTGGGTATACAACTCCCCGATAACAATTTTTGCCCACCAGACAACACCTGTCTAGTCGGAGGGTCCTCCCTCTTCTATGGAGGATGAGTGAACTTTACACCCTTTTCCTCATACCTCTACAGGACCTTTTGATACGGAAGGAAAAAAACAACGTAGTCTTAACCAATGACGATGCACCTCAAGAAGATTTTTTGTCGATATCTTTACATTCTCGTACCTAAAACCAATTCTTTCCCGTACATTCTCGTACGACAAAAGCGTATGGACACATATTCTAGGTGACCTAAAGGCGCGCCGCAGCAGCCGGTGGTCCTCCGGCATCCGCAGTAAGTGCACACGTTTTTAGACAAAAATTAATCAATTCGCGCTCGGATTCCAACTGCCGGACATTTAGTAAAGTATCTGAGGTGGGCTACAAAAAACAAAGACGCGGACGCGGCCGCGGTTTGTAAGCAAACCTATTTTATTTTTCCTTTCGCATAAACCGCTAGAAATGTTTAGGTAGCACTCCGACTATTTGCTGTAAATATACAAAATTCGCCCTTGGTGCGAAGGACTTGTTGCTGATTGAACCATGGAATTATTATGTACTAGTACGTAGTACATAATAATTCCATGGATTGAACATGAAGATACGTTTTTGTCAAAATGTTGTGCATGCAAGTTCCGAAAAAATAAGCAAATGAACATTAAAAGAGACTAGCCGGCTCAACATGAGTAGTAGGTAAGTTCTGCAAAAACTAGCTGACTGGGTTTTTATTCCTCGTTATAGCTTTTCTGATACAGCTCCTGGCAACGCCAGGGAAGACCCTCGGCGTAATTGCGTAAAACACTATCAGTAGCAATGGCTTTCATTTCGTCAGTTCAACAACATTCATTGCGTTATTTACGTTGTTGAGCAGCTGAATTTTTCGAACATAAGAAAGCTACGGATCAGCAATGTTCTTCAAAATGATTCAGAACCTGCACCTACAAATTAGGTGCAGGTTGTTGACGCCAAGTCAGTTATGAAAACAATGTGCTGACTGTTTTCTTCCTTTGTTTGAGGTTTTATACTTACCTATTTATTAACCCCCCTTACTAATAAACGTTGTATAGCGTCTCAAGTAAATCAATGGGTAATGTAAAAAAAAACCGTACAAAGGTGGACTTAATGCCTTAAGCATTTCTTAAGGTGATACAGAGACAAAAAATGACGACCAGTCTTACCAAGATAGGCGCTCGTTTCATGTAAAATACTGGTATTCAGCTGCATCCGGTTAGACTGGAAGCCGACCCCAAAAATAGTTGGGAAAAGGCCAGGCAGATGATGATACAGAGACAAAAAATATGTGCGACATGATAGATTTTCTTATACAGCTCCTTGCAACGCCAGAGAAGACCAGAGATTTGCTGTCATCCTACTAAATCAAACAGCTGAGAGTTTATGCGCTAACAAACATGAAGTACAAAAACTAGTCCCGCCACGTTGGAAGAATGTCCCAAACGGACATTTTCCAGTATTCAAGACGGGCGGGGCCTTCCTTTTAGAGTCATCGAGATCAATTTGAATTTGTAATACAGTAGTCATACGTTAATCAGTTTACTTAAACGTTCGTTGCTTAACATGTGTTCTGATTATGTGAATAATTCATTAATAAGTAATTAATACAGGGTGTTACGGAAAGGGTATATCAATACAAACGGGTTGAAGAGTGTATCTGGTCTAGAATCTCTGTACAAAATTTCAGCTCAAAAGCATTAACTTTGAAAATGCTTAATATTTTTTTATTTCGACATCACGGCGCTGCACTGGCGCGCGGCGGCGTGATGTGCGTGTACTAGGCGCACAGACACACTACAGATAATGGATAATGACCCTCGTAGTGCGGTGACACGTTTGTTATGATTTCAATTTAAATAAACTATCGAAATAAAAAAATATTAAGCATTTTCAAAGTTACTGCTTTTGAGCTGAAATTGTACAGAGATTCTAGACCAGATACACTCTTCAACCCGTTTGTATTGTTATACCCTTTCCGTAACACCCTGTATATTTATCAACGGTTATGTTATAAAGGATATGTTTATCATTTTTTATGAGTTCTATAAAGTCTGGTTTCCATAATCTAGTCAAACGCAAGTTTATCAATGTGGGTTTCCAATGTAAAAGAAATAAAATAAACGTCCTCCAGACCGTATTTCGGTCACGGCGGCCAGTCTCCACGGAGACTAGCCTTCGGCGCGGGAGATATTATAGTGCACAAGTGTGCGCGCAGACATAGGTGCACTCCCTCTTCGCTCACTCTCATAGACTGATGGGACGGCAATCCGACACGACAGGAGAGAGATCAAAAAAGATAGGAAAGGAATAGACTACCTACCTTCTTATCTACTTTTTGTGTGTGTCGTAGGTACCTATTAGTTAACCATGGTGCCTCTGAAGACTGAACGTCGGAGAATGTTGGACTCTAAAGATTGGACAGCAGTAGGGGGTTCAAATGAACGAACGTCGCTATAATAAGTGAAGAATGTTTCATTTCTGTGGAAGTTTATAGATTATGTTGTTAGTTATGATGGTTAAGGTATTATGCACCTACAGTCAACAAAAGAGACAAGTATGCAAGATCGTCGGTTATAGTTGAAGTTTAGTAAGATGGAAGTGGATGTTTGGTGGATGGATGGTGGATGGAAGTTTTTTGAATGAATTTGAGAAAATAACTGTTTGTTTTCTATTAATAAAATTAAATTTTATTCGACAACATCCATCGGTTTCTTACTAAACTTCAACTATATCCGGCGATCCTGCATACTTATCTCTTTTGTTGACTGTACGTGTTCATCATCATCCACAGCCTGACCATACCCACTGCTGGGCATAGACCTCTCTTTTCTTGTGCCAATCCCCACGCTCCTGTGCCAGCCAGCCTCATCCAGGTTTTGCCCGCGATGGCAACAATGTCGTCCGCCCATCTCGCCGCTTGTCTACCGACATCTCTCTCCCAGTCTTTGGACGCCACCCTGTCACAGCCTTACTCCACCTGTCATCACTGCGCCTTGCCAGAAGTCCCGCCCAACTGCATTTGTGTACGTGTTAAAAGCTGTTACATTAGATCGCGATCTATATTCACCGATACCCATTTATAGATTGGTACTCTCAACTCTCAACCGAATGTTGCAATTTCGATGCAAATGATTTCATTATTTATTATTGAAGTGAAACTTCTTTAGGCGCGCTTGACTTGGGGAGTAAACTGGCGAATGCGTTACGAAAACGTGTGATCGCGAGTAGGGAAGGTACGTAAAAAATAGCTGGAAACACCTGGTGTAAAAACCCGGTCCCGGTCGCATAAATATGCGACCGGGTTTTTACACCAGGTATTTGCTTCCAAGTACGCACACCGGGTACCGACTCAAAATACTTGCAAGACTATTAAGTATCTTATACGGCTACTCGCTCAAATACGTAGGTACTCAACCGCGTTAGTTTTCGCAAATGCGATCATGCTCCTTTTGGAACAATTTCGTATGCAAGTATTTTTTACCGACTTCACAAAAAGGAGGAGGTACTATGTTCGGCTGTTTGTATGTTTTTTTTTTGTATGTTTGTTCATCGAATACTCCGCCAATTGTCGACGGATTTTCAAAATTCTTTTTTTGTTCCAAAGTATATAGTTTTGAGGTGGTCCCACTGTCACTAAGTTAGGATCTGATGATGGGATCTTAGAGTAATCGAGGGCAACCTTTAAATTTTATAGGCTCACTTATTGTTTTTCGCATATTTTACGAAGTATCTTGTGTATTTGCGTATGGTTGTCACCATTTCAGGTAGCTGGGCTGATGATGGAAGTTACAACTCCTTAACAGTAAGAAGTTACTCGAACAGGCAAGGACTGTTTTAGTCAATTGTTTTGATGTTTGATAGGGCATTTGCCACATTTGGTCTCATGATCATCAAGTCATGACCTGATGCTGCAGTCAGGATAGTCTGCAGAGTACCTAACTCCTCGACAACTAACAGCAGATATATCGTGTTAAGGCTCATTGAAAAGGGCTCGATGTGTGGATAAACGTACTGTTAATGAGGAACACCGAAGTACATAAAGACCTGATGCTGAAGCCAGGAGCATTAGAAAAAGTACCAACCTTGAAATTACAGCACAGTAGTCGTGTTTGGGCTCATTTTAAACAGGACTTAAGTTCAATGCAATGTTGACAAGTCTAGCCTGATGCTGCAGCCAGGATTATCAGCATCTAGTCTAAAAACATCAGGGCAGGATTTGATGATGGGATCCTGGAGAAATCGAAGGAACTCTTCAAATATTATAGGCACACCTATAGCGATTTGGGTATTTTTTATAGTAACTCGTGCATTTGCTCTCGGAAAGCACTATTTGGTGATGTGGAACTGATGATGAAGACCACAGATGGCCACCGGAACTACTCAATAATATCTAAGTATTTCACGGGTTGCGATTCGATTACTTTAATATGGTTGCTAAGCAATTTATGCTCGTCACAATGTGAATGGTGATACGGAGCTGATGGTGGATCTGGAGAACTCCTCAACAATTAACTTCCCTGTATCGGGAAAAGCAATATTTTGTTTGTAAAAGGCGATGATCACTAGGCTATTGTAACTTAGATAAATTATAAGCAGACCCACTAAAAGCGTGAAATAAAAACTTTTTAAGAAAAAAAAAACCGACTTTCAAAAAAACACTACAAAGTGAAAAATATCTTTAATTTCGGAAGTCGGTGGCAAAAAACTAAAATAAAGATCCAAAGACACCGACTTCCGAAATTAAAGTTATTTTTCACTTTGTAAAGTTTTTTTTGGAAGTCCGTTTTTTTTTTTTAAAGTTGTTTTTACTTTAATGGTTTGCAAGTATTTATTTGTAAACGCGATTTTGCTCCTTATTTATTCGAAGTCATTGATCAATTTCCTATGCAAGTAGTTTTACTTCCAACGGGGCTTTTGAATACGCGATTGTATTTCTTATCTGTATGAAGTTATGGATCAGTTTTCTATGCAGATAGAAAATACTTGAAAGTATCTCGCTCCGTCGTGCCTCGACGCTCGAGTACGTAGGTACTCAAATAGTTCAACAACCGCGTTTGTTTTCGCAAATGCGATCATACTCCTTATCAGTAAGAGCACAGAATACTTAATAGTACTACGTACAGAAAGGACACTCCCTTCCTCGCCCTCATATCAGATACCGCACAGCCCGCACTTCGAGGTATTCGTCGCCGACTCTTTAGCAATGGCGCTCGCGAACCGCAGCGCTGTATTACTGACACACAATTATGCGATTTAAAAGTTTTATTTGAGTTTTAATCACGATGGTTGGATATTGTGATGCTTTTCCGAATTCGTATTTACATATACTGTTTGTATGATTTCGCATTTTTAATAACATGCGATTTAATAACCCATTATTTACAGATAAGTCATTTAAACTAAACTATTTTAGTGTTTTTATTTCATTACGAACCCGACTATATAAATAAACAATTGAACTACATGGTCACTTCATAATAATGCACACGTTCGGGCAGCGCCGCCGCCGATGTCGTTCGGTTCCCCGACACAAATTGCTTTCCGCGCCATTTTTTTTTACGCTACTAGATTTCACGCACACATTTGCACGTATACAAACGTCATTTGTTTATGTGGTAGTAATAGGTAATTATTTTGCGAGCGTTGTATGGAGTGTCCGAGGTGTGGTAAGAGTCTACGGAACAATTTCGTATGCAAGTATTTTTACTTTAATGGTTTGTAAAAGTATTTATTTGTAAACGCGATTGTGCTTCTTATTTATAAGAATTCACGGATCAATTTCCTATGCAAGTACTTTTTACTTCCAACAGGGCTTTTGTTTGATTACGCGATTGTACTTCTTATTTGTATGAAGTTATGGATCAGTTTTCGATGCAGATAGAAAATACTTGAAAGTATCTCGAGCCCTGGTTTTAGGCCCTGGTTTCTTAAGGTGGACGTACTTGGAAGCCCTGGTACTCGATTTTGCAAGTACGACCCATGTCTAAGGGCTACGGGCGAGGCGAACGGGAGTTGAGTGGGGGATATAAGCAAGAGAAAGCAGTGCGCGCGCACATTTTCTTTCTCTCTTCCTCTCATAGCCAAATACGTTTGAAGTTTCACTTCAGTCGTGTGGTCATAAGCACACTCGGTTTTTTTTTCATTTATTTATTAAACCAAAATTATAACACCTTTACAGAATCATCCAAGGCGATGTTATAAGTCGATGTTATAAGTCACAATGTCTATTTTACAAAAATAAAATAAAATCACCTGCCATGAAAGCAAAATTGCAAGAACGTACTAACGCTGCTGCAACAGGGAACACAGGGCTCGAATCAATCATTGAAAAACGTCTGATAGTATAATATCGGACCTTATTCAATGTTTGTGCAATGTGAGTTTGAAAAAATATCTACCTATGTCTACTTGTATCTATTCAAAAACTCTTCACCAGTTTTTGTTTTGAGGATGGACGGCCGGGTTGGTCACTGGATGTGCACTGGTTAGTGCTAATATTTCGCTTAAACCCGTCGTAATTTTATTTTTTTTTTTTTGTTGAACTACTTCTTACCTAAGTGGTTATAATTCTCTAAATTATGTAGTCGATGATTTTGGAGCACGGTGAAACTCTAATGAGTTTATGTTGGCACCAACTTAAATGTATAAAATGTATGTGTACTACTTACTGAATAAATAAATATGTCGGATCAGGAGTAGGTTATTGGCATCTAGTTATCATCAGGCATATTTGATTAATTACTGTGGGCATACTGTGGGTAGTGTTGGTTATTGCGCAATAGAAAAACCGTTTGCAGTTCAAATCAAATTATAATATCACGAATAAATTAATCACACTAGCAAATCACACACTGTAGGTACACGACACAACTAGATACACAGTAAAATAATTATGTACAGTAACAAAGTAATTGCGAACTAATCGTAGGATCGATTACTGTTCGTATAGTGACAGAGCCACCCAAGTAAACCGACAGGTTTGTCGGGAGCTAGTGCTCTGTCAGGAGTCGAGTCCGAACACCGACTGACTCTCACTGACTGTGACTGTCTGTTACTGACTGTTATTGACTGTCACTGACTGTCACGTCTGACTGTACAGCACAAACGAGTGCGCTCAGTTATAAAGGTTTGTCCCCACTACGCACTCGCCCCACAACAACTCTGTCCAAATGGCGTACGGAAATACGTCATCGTGTTTACTTGATACAAAATACTAAAATGTGCAAAATCACATAGATTCACATTATAACTCACATTATAAATCGAATAATACAACAAGAATAATTGTCTTAAATAAACAATAGTGATTTCACAAAGTAAATCGTTTTAAAATCAAAGTAACATGTCATCAATTGTTTTGAACAAAACCATCGGTTACAACTATCAAAATAAGTTGCTAAAATCAATTAGCGCGTACACTGAGTACTCAATAAATTATGTTCCGAATTAATAGACAATAATTGATAGTAAAATCACTTAAATTAATAATAAGAAAACAAATCATAACGAATTCTGTCGACTACCCACAAATGTAGTCGACAACCGTCTCCGACACGGCCAGAACTGACGTTCTACACGTCCTCGTGTAATCTTGGGATAAAAAAATCTTTAGGTGAATATCGATCGGCCTTTCTCACCAACAAAAGCACAAATCACAAAATAAAAATCCTGAATTAGTCTGATAAAATTATTACCAAAAGCAGTTGCATCGCAACCATTCAAAAATGACCATACTGTTGCAGACAATACATAGCTCAATTAAAGTAGAGACATAGTCTCCCAGCCGAAATCACACCATGGGATTCGACAAGTAATTTGGGGTCAACCAAATCCAGGCGTCAACATAGACAACCAAACAAGAGTCAACATAGACAACTTGTCAATCCAGCTATAGTATGTCAGTACCAGATGAATCATCATCATCAGTGTCATCATTGACATCATCATTAACAGTAACTAGACATTCAGGCATTTTTTTGTACACAATCATGTGAGTACTTAATTCAAACAGAGCCATGTAAACAGAATTTTAATAATAAACTTTTGCTATCAAAAATCATCTACAAGAGCCATGTAAACAAACTTTGATTATCTAATCAAAGCGAAAATCATCAAACAGAGCCATATAAACAAACTTTGATTATCTAATCAAAGTAAAAATCATCAACCAGAGCCATGTACCATCGTTATCCACATTAACAACCATCTTTTTCACTAAGAGCCTTAGACACCAGGAAGCCCACACACGAGTAAACCACTCTAACGCCACGGCTCTCTAGCCAACCAGCAAACACATTGCTGTCACATATCCAGCACATGGATCCGTATGCATCACCCTGTGACTACACACAACATTACTACGGTCGATAGAGAACCCCTACTCGCGTGGTTCCACTACTTAGGCTTGCTCATCACCACTGTGATCACCATCTACTTTGACTGGTACATGACCTACTGGCATCATTCTTAACTTATCGTTAAACCAGATTTTTGCTATTGTTTACCAAGGAAGCACTCAGTACCAGAGTCAAAACAAAATTAAAACGGCTCACCAGATTCGGTAGACAATAGATCTGTAGCTGGCTTAATAATACACACATCCACTCGCTGTCACCGTTTCCTTGGCAGAAGTCGCTAAACTCCCTGCTCGAACAGCACCGTCCTTGATCAGCGACTACTCGTACAGGAGATCCAAAGAGTGCAGCGCCGTCCGACACTGCCATCTTGCTTGAAGACGTTCTTGTGTGTTAACCTGAAACCGAAAAAATCAACAGCAGTGCCTGTTCCACTCGGCCAATTCTGACCACATGGATAAAAACAATAACAATCATCGATAACAAAAGATTCCTCTAAGCCTTAGTAATAATTGATCAGAAACTGTATCAACTTACTAGTAGACCCACTTCTGATGTCGGATCAGGAGTAGGTTATTGGCATCTAGTTATCATCAGGCATATTTGATTAATTACTGTGGGCATACTGTGGGTAGTGTTGGTTATTGCGCAATAGAAAAACCGTTTGCAGTTCAAATCAAATTATAATATCACGAATAAATTAATCACACTAGCAAATCACACACTGTAGGTACACGACACAACTAGATACACAGTAAAATAATTATGTACAGTAACAAAGTAATTGCGAACTAATCGTAGGATCGATTACTGTTCGTATAGTGACAGAGCCACCCAAGTAAACCGACAGGTTTGTCGGGAGCTAGTGCTCTGTCAGGAGTCGAGTCCGAACACCGACTGACTCTCACTGACTGTGACTGTCTGTTACTGACTGTTATTGACTGTCACTGACTGTCACGTCTGACTGTACAGCACAAACGAGTGCGCTCAGTTATAAAGGTTTGTCCCCACTACGCACTCGCCCCACAACAACTCTGTCCAAATGGCGTACGGAAATACGTCATCGTGTTTACTTGATACAAAATACTAAAATGTGCAAAATCACATAGATTCACATTATAACTCACATTATAAATCGAATAATACAACAAGAATAATTGTCTTAAATAAACAATAGTGATTTCACAAAGTAAATCGTTTTAAAATCAAAGTAACATGTCATCAATTGTTTTGAACAAAACCATCGGTTACAACTATCAAAATAAGTTGCTAAAATCAATTAGCGCGTACACTGAGTACTCAATAAATTATGTTCCGAATTAATAGACAATAATTGATAGTAAAATCACTTAAATTAATAATAAGGAAACAAATCATAACGAATTCTGTTGACTACCCACAAATGTAGTCGACAACCGTCTCCGACAAATAAATAAAAATAAATGTATCTATATCGAGTGTACCTAAGTAAGAGGATCAGATTAAAATTGACCACCGTCTCATATCGGTGCGCGGTGAATGAAGCAACTAGTTTTATTTGATCGATCACACCTGGTTTATCAAACATTTTCCATTTCCAGTTCCCGATATTTCTCACCATACTTTAAATATGAATTGGTTTTCGATGGAAATTATTGAAATTGGTAATCGAATCACAAATGTGTTTCCGTCAATTACCTACTAGTACTGCGCAGTTAACGATCCGGGATCTGTCAATAAAGTTACAAGACTTTGTACCTATGTAGAGTTTAGACAGTTGGAGTGATTTGTTTCGCCCTATATAAGGTGTAAAAAAATTAACTGCAAGAACTTTAAGAGGTGCTTTAGACCATCGAACTGAACAACTTTCACTATGGGACCAACTCCGAAATCACGAAAAAAAAATCAGCTGTTTCATACAAAAGTTCAATACCTACTAGGCCAAAATGTATGAAACAGCTCATTTTTTTTTCGTGATTTCAGAGTTGGTCCCATAGTGAAAGTTGTTCAGTTCGATGGTCTAAAGCACCTCTTAAAGTTCTTGCAGTTAATTTTTTTACACCTTATATGTATGTCGCAACCGGTCATTCGTATGACTATTCGGAACGCCAGCGCCATCTGGCGGCGCTTGACAGAGTCTAGCCTGAGTTCGTGTGGGGTCGACAACAGCACGACAGAACGTGTGGAGCTCGCTTGGACATCGGACATGAAACGAACAACATGCGCTCAGAAACTGTCCCGCGTTCCGTATCTGGTTGTATCGTGTACCTATAGTGTGTGATTTGCTAGTGTGATTAAATTGTTCGTGAAATTATAATCTGATTTGAACTGCAAACCGTTTTTCTATTGCGCAATACCCAACACATACCCATAGTTCGCCCACAGTAGTTGAAATATGGCTGATAATAACGAGACACACATGCCTTCTCCGTTATCAGGCGTGGGATAAATGTTGGTTTATGCGCAAAATCAGAAAGTGTTAACATTTGAAAAACAAAGTGCAAACAAGTGAATGCTTATTAAATAATCGTGTGGATCTCTTCGAGTTGAACCCAGATAAACCAGATACGGATGCGCGATCGTAATGCATGTTGTTTTGGGCGTAGGTTGTATGCAGAAATACCTTTGCCGAAGGACGCGCCAGTTGCGTCTACCGACATGTTGGAAAAAAAAAAACAAGCGGGTCCATAACCGGCGTTCGAGTTCCTCGTATCCCGTTCCCGTAATTAGAACACGCGGTAGGACGCGTGTGCAAACGTAACAGCACACACCACGACAGCTGATTTGTGTTTAGCTGAAAATTCACTGCACGGTGAACAAAGGAGCAGCATCAACGTGGCTATTGTAAATAGCATACCAAGGACGTGGCGTGGAGCTACCAGCGACGTGGAGTGACTGAATCGAGCCAAGCAGCCCCAGCGAATCCCTTCGTGTGCTGCAAGTAGGAAACCAGGACATATCGCGGCCGGGCGTACGAGCAGTGGCGGCCAATCATTGCAAGCGGATGGTGGAGCACGAGCTTTTCAACTGCTGCAAGCAGCAACGGCGAGTGGATGTTTGTGTCGTACAACTACCCCCAGACACGTTAGAAAATACAGGTGAGCTGTGTTGTTTTGTTTACGATTGTGGTGCTGAATGCTTGTTAGTAAAGGAGAGGTTAAGCGGCAAACGTGTTAATAACGTTGTTGTGTTGACTAGTATTGGTCAAACACGTGTATTCAGCACAGAATAATTCTTATGTAGTGTAACGATTAGCGAGCAAAAATTGGGATTTTATTACATTTCTACCCGACCCGACATTTACTTGCAAAGTAATATTAAGATAGTATGTGATCTACTCGTAAGTTGATATAGTTCCTGACCAATTATTACCAAGGCTTAGAGGAATCTTTTCTTATCGATGATTGTTATTGTTTTTATTTCAATAACAATGTGGTCAGTATTGGCCGAGTGGAACAGGCACTGCTGTTGGTTTTTTTGGTTACAGGTTAACACACAAGGACGTATACAAGCGGGATGGCAGCGTGAGACGGCGCTGCACTCGGTGGATCTCCTGTGCGAGTAATCGCTGAGCAAGGACGGTGCTTTCCGTGCAAGAAGTTTCACGACTTCTGCCAAGGAGGCAGTGACAGCGAGTGGATGTCGGTACCATTAAGCCAGCTACAGATTTGTTGTCTACCGAATCTGGTGAGCCGTTTTCATTTTGTTGTGACTCTGGTACTGAGTGCTTTCCTGGTAAACAATAGCAAACATTGTTACAATGTTAGGTATAGCCCAATCTAGTTTACAATGCATTTTTTTAAATAGGCTCACGATAAGTTAAGAATGATGCCAGTAGGTTATGTGCCAGTCGAAGTAGATGGTGGTCACAGTGGTGATGAGCAAGCCTAAGTAGTGGTAACCACGCGAGTAGGGGTTCTCTATCGGCCGTAGTAAGGTTGTGTGTAGTCACAGGGGTGATGCACATGGATCCATGCGATGGATGTGTGATAGCAATGCGATTGCTGGTCGGCTAAGAGAGCCGTGGCGTTAGAGTGGCTTACTCGTGTGTGGGTTCCCAGCTGTCTAAGGCTCTAAGTGATAAAGTTTATTGTTAAGGTGGATAACGATGGTACATGGCTCTGGTTGATGATTTTAGCTTTGACTAGATGATTGAAGTTTGATTACATGGCTCTCGTAGAGTCAAGTACGCTTATGAGGCTAAGGCACATGCTATGGCACAGGCCAAGGGATCAAAGTATTACTGACGAATTTGAGGAAAGTCGAGCAATAGTCTTGTTGGTGAAACAGAGCAGAGATTAAGTTGTGTGTGTTGTGAGGGGTTTCGTGAGAAACCATGAAGGTCAGGAGTGACCGAGCTATGTGATACTTTGCGGGTATGTTTGTTTACAGATTAACACACGAGGACGTGTGCATCGCAGGATGGCCGTGTCGCAACCGGTCATTCGTATGACTATTCGGAACGCCAGCACCATCTGGCGGCGCTTGACAGAGTCTAGCCTGAGTTCGTGTGGGGTCGACAACAGCACGACAGAACGTGTGGAGCTCGCTTGGACATCGGACATGAAACGAACAACATGCGCTCAGAAACTGTCCCGCGTTCCGTATCTGGTTGTATCGTGTACCTATAGTGTGTGATTTGCTAGTGTGATTAAATTGTTCGTGAAATTATAATCTGATTTGAACTGCAAACCGTTTTTCTATTGCGCAATACCCAACACATACCCATAGTTCGCCCACAGTAGTTGAAATATGGCTGATAATAACGAGACACACATGCCTTCTCCGTTATGTATATGTGAGATTTCACAACTTTATGTGTCACTGGCTTTGCTGGGTAGAGATAGTTTGTGAACCACATTAATATCGTGTCATAGTCACTGTCTAAATAAAAAACAAATCCTTCATCTGCTGTGAATGTCACTAGGTTTCTACTCATACTCGAACCTTGCTTAGGGTTCCGTACCTCAAAAGGAAAAAATAGAACCCTTATAGGACCACTTCGTTGTCCGTCTGTCTGTATGACAAGACCCTTTTTCTCAAAAACGCATGGTCCATGGAGGTAACAAGCTAAAATTATTCAAATAAATAAATAATAAATCTACGGTCCCTTGGAGATCGAAATTGATCACGTTTCTAAGTCAACGCAGTAAATGCCATTTAGACGGCATTTTTTGATACTCTCAAATAATTGAATGAATTTTGACAAGAAGCAAGGTCTCACGACGCAAGTAAAAGAAAACACAAATAACAGTCAATTCATTATTAATTTTATTTTAAAATAAATAACTTAAATCCTAAATGTCAAATATAAAACAATCATACATCAATTCACAATTAATAAATAAAACATTCACATTCACAAACTGCAACACAAATAAAACAAGACATACCGTCCCTAATAGTTCTCAAAAATACCTACGTTCGCGTTTAGAAAAAAAAAGATATTATCTAGACTAAATACAGCCAGCCGACTAATTACATTTATTCATGTTACTCATAATTAAGTTAATCAAATTACTGCAAATATTTCTGTTTACAAAATCATTTTGGGACCTAATATATGAAAGCTCTCGGAAAACTTTCTTAAACAAAAACTCCGGTTGTTTTGTGGAGCTAAAAAGGAACACAGATCACATCACTCACGAGGCCCTCAACCGCCCCAAATTTCCTCCAAAATGTATATAAACTGTTAAATTTTTCTAATCGTTCTTTACTGAGTAATTAAAGTTTTAAATTAAAACTATAAAAAAATTGACAGGCCACAATTAGCCAGGCTTGAGTAGATAGCATACAAGTCTATCAGTACTAGTTTCTACATCATAACATTCAAGTTATTACAAATAACAATGTATGTACAATTAAGTATTTTCTAAACACGAACATAGTCAAAGCAACTAAATAGCAACACCCGAACCGAGCAATCTTCCACCTAACATTACATTTGCATCATCAATGTAACATCATCTAATTACATAATACAGTCATCAATTTATCACCCATTATAGTCATGCCAATATTAGTAGGTATTTAGTGTGTAAAGTTGTAGACCGTTCATAATGAACAGGGCTGATTTTTTAAGTTTTGCAAAAGGTAAAAGATATTTTGCAAGTTTAGCTGATCTAGAGAGAACTTTATTTCCAAAAAAATCTCTCCGAAATCTATGTCAATATTTTTCCAATAAAAATAGCATCAATGCCCGATTGATAACCAACTTTTGCATTGTTATCATACACAGTCTAGTATAATTTCTAACTTATTCCCTAGGATATGACTGCAAACTACCTAAATAGTACATCACTCAGTCTCATTGTCCCCGTTATTGGGTTCCGTAGTGCTCCCGTGTTCTGACGACGTTTCTGACGAGGTGCCCGTCAGTTCGGAGCTCGATTCTTCAGTAGCCGTAGCGTTGGTGGGTGTCGGGACGTCGGGCACGATCTCGCATCGCTTGCCTGAAATACCCGGCTGACAGTAACACTTGAAGTGTCCATCGCCAGATTCTAAGGAAACACATTTTCCGCCGTTCTCGCAAGTGTCTGGGTTCTTGTCACAGTAGTTGAGTTCTGAAAATAGAAAATTTATATAAATATTCTGCCCGCAGTATTGTCTTTCTCTCTAAATGCATCCAAAGGTTGTCTTTATAAGACTAAAGACCGCCCATTTTATGTCACGCCTTGTGAAATTTCTAGTTATATTCTGTAATATTTATGTCGTACATCGTAACGAGTATTCTATTCTAGATCTCATCTTCTAGTAGGTGGAACTGTAGTGTGGTGTCACAAGTACGCCGAAATAGTTTCAGATGTTGCAGAGACGAGAAAAAATTCTACCTGGGAACCTAACCTAACTGGAAAAAGGAAGTACTTACATAAATTCAGATTTATGACAGCTAACAGAGATGCATACCTATAGACGAAACAGATGTGCTGCGCAGCGCCAAATAAATTGGAAGGAGGGCAGAAGACACTTACATTTTTGGGCTAACTGGAGAAAACCTCGTTGTCTAACTTACACAACACTTTGGGCGCTAAAAACTAGTCTCCGATCTTACCTTCATCACAAAGCATGCCTCCCCATCCAGGCTCACATTTGCACTCCCAGGGCTTGTTGCAGGTGCCGTGCACGCAGCCAGGATACCTGTGGCACTCGGCACAGAACTGACCGGTCCAGCCCACCTTGCAGCGACATTCTCCGGGGCGGCGGCAGTAGCCGCGTTCATTATGACATCCGGACGCGCAAATTGCTGGAAATAAGATCATCAAGGTCATATGATTAGCCCTTAAAAATATTCTCTACTGAATAAGAGCCAAGAGGCCTTGTTTGGTGTAAGTAAAATATCGAATGCCAATCATCGAATATCAATTGATGGACCCAGTAGTCTAATGTCTAAATAGTCGGGCGTTCATTTTATCGAAAGGTTAATAAATCAAACACTCAATACGTCGATTACTTACTTAGTTGGAAAAAAATCAAATTATTTTACAAAGATGTTAACATTATTATCAAATGCACAAGCTAAAACAACTCTGAAATTTTCACTCTGCGGTACCTGTATAGTCTGTCACGATACGATATTTAAAATATGTTTATTCTATTGATGATTTTTGCAATATAGAGTCGACTAACTGTAGGCTTATATAAGCCTACAGTTAGTCGACTGCCAAGTTTTCTGCGCGAATATTCATTACAATAACTGAATAAAATCTCAATAATAATATAGTAAAAATAACTTCAATACTCACGAGTCTGACACAGCAATCCAGTATACCCAGGCAGACACTTGCACTCCAGCGGTTTGTCACAATACCCGTGCTGACAGCCCGGTAACTGCTGGCAGGAGCGACAGGTTTGACCTGCCCAACCCAACTTGCAGCGACATTCTCCTGGCGTCTCGCAGAAGCCCCTGGTCGCGTGGCAGTCGGAGCGGCAAATAGCTGCAGGAACGATCAATCTTATTAAATATCTTACTATACAGGGTGTCCCTGGAAGTATGGATCAAATCGAATAGGGACGTGGGCAAGGTCATTTCCAAAGGTTTTAGCAAAAAAAAAACTAAAAAAAAAATTTGGAAAAAGAAAGAGAAGATAAATCGAATTCGTGAAAACTATCAGGGCTATAAATTTTTTTTTTTTAGATAGCCCTGATAGTGTTTTTTTATGATTATTTTCTTTGAACACTAAGCCAAGTGATTGAAGAAAATAATAAAAATCGTTCATAACTTTTGAACCGTAAAAAAATTCATTGACTCTCAGGGTTAAAAAGTTTGGAAATGACCTTGCCCACGCCGCTATTCGATTTGATCCATACTTCCAGGGACACCCTGTATATTATTGAGGATATAATAAGTAGAAAGTTGCGAATAAATTCATTATACTAGAATAAATTTAAATATGCTTTAAAGACTTGAAGATACCGCTAATCAGTAGCGTATCGCTTAGGTAGGTACGTAATTTACACATTCTTGCCTTGATTTGAATCACAGTCCCTGACCAAAATAAAGGTAGGATTTGTTCAGGCTACGTAGAGCGAGGATCTTCGCACTGGTAGCAGCTAGATGAGACTAGCCTAGGATCGAGTTAAATGGCGTGGAGGTCTATAACTAAGCGTCTTCGAGGAGTTGACTGCTTAAGCTGATAATTATGTCCACATTGGCAGGGATATGAAACAGAGTAGTTATGCTCACGTTCAGAACAGAACAGGCCGTCCCAGCCGTCCCTGCAGATGCACTCGAAGGACTCGTTGCAGTAACCGTGCTGGCAGCCTGGTAACGGGATGCACTTGTTGCAGCGCTCGCCGTAGAAGCCTAGCTTGCAGCGGCATTCGCCGGGGCGCTTGCAGTATCCTGGCAATCGGAATAGTATATCAGTAAACATGTTATGAAACAACTGCAAAGCATAAAACAATTCTACTTCTAATGCATTTGACGTCTTCAGTCAGTTATTTCTGGTCTCAATTTTAATTGATCTTAAAGAAAACTGCTGTAGAAGTATCTTGCGGGCTTAGAGAGTTGCTATAATACCAAACAACTTCACCGCACCGCTTCCCAAATAGTCACACCTTTGCAAACCTACAATCACAGTTTAAATATCTTTCTACTGTGCTACAATGGTTTGTCGCTGGATACAGTCATATAATTTTTACAACGTGTTTTTTTTTATATCCCATAACTCTAGGGGTCATTTATTTTTTTCGCGATATCAGATTTGATCCCATAGTAAAAGTTATTTATAATAATGAGTACACTGACCCCCTAGAGTTACAGGATATAAAAAAAAAAACACGTTGTATAAATTATATGACTGTATCCAGCGACAAATCATTGTGGGTTTGCAAAGGTGTGAGTATTTGAGAAGCGGTGCGTTTGGAGAACCTAAAATCGCGAAAAAAAATAAGCTGTACTATTTTTTTTTTTCGCAATTTCAGGTTTGATCCCATAGTAAAAGTTATTCATAATGATGAGTACAATGACCCCCTAGAGTTATGGGATATAAAAAAAACACGCTGTATAAATAAGGGGATGCCACTTTTTACAATTTGCAGGTCAGTGGCGGGTTGTATGTTGATTATAATAATTATGATTCGCGACCGTAATAAATATGGCTTTACAGAATTATAAATAATACAATCCGCAATAGAATTAGCCTCAAATGTGATTTCATGAAATAGTAATTCAATAGGGTTACCTATGTATTGATGATTTGTATGATTATAATTGTATAAATAAATATTTTTATGGCCGGGAATCATATTTAGATCAACATACATTTAGATGAACATGCAAATGAGAAAAAACGTAAGAAAAATTAATTTTAACGGGCTTCCTTACACTTTCGCTTTAAGGAAAAGTTCACCAAGATTATAGTCCACGAGTTCTAAAGATAATTTAAACTTTATTATTGATTTCAATAACATTAAGCGTTCAGGTATTTAGGTTCTAACAGCAAAACTGTTATCAAGATCAACGCTGCACAAAAACTTTTCCGGTACAGCCGTAGCGGATCGCTAATGTGCTAAATAAATCGGAACGAGCCGTTATCTCTGCGTTAACAAAATGATCAACGTTTAAACACATTGTGCTAGATTCATTGAGAGCTTTTGTTAATGTAATGTCAATTGAAGGTGTTACAATTGCGGTACCTATATTTTTATGTCAGGAACTGTACTTTGGAATCTGTTCTCTTCTTTTTCGCTTACAGATATGAGCCATTGTCGCTTTCTAAGATGAAATATCGTGTGATTCTTGTGAATATTTAATAATCAAAATCGTGACTAATAAATTAAGACTGAAAGTTTTCTTAGTAAAGCATAAAGCAGCTAAACTTTCTCCGCGAAAGTTCTGGCGATCTAGATGTACCTTAATATAGTCTGAAGGCTGAATCACTAGCAGCAGCTGTCAATGACCTAGAATGACTTACTAACCTAGTGTTATTTTGAAGTTCGAAAAAGCAAGTGTTACCTTTAACTTAGGGCCAAAGCACACACGCTACTTTTTGCATCGGCGACCGGCGATTCAGTCATCGCTAAAACGCGCGATTCCGATACCACGTCCGAACGCAGAGAGTCGCCAAAACGCGATGCAGCATCGGAGCAGTCGCTGAAACGGGCGATTCCGATACCGCGTCCGAACGCAGAGAGTCGCCAAAACGTGATGCAGCATCGATACAGCCGCAAAATCGACGATCGCCGATGCAAAAAGTAGCGTGTGTGCTTTGGCTCTAAGCCTCTATAAAGTTACGCGACCATAACATAGGTTGCGGTTTAGACCACCATTATATCTCTATGTATCTGATTACTCAATTAATGTAGCCAATCGGCTGATTTATTATGGTAGGTTAGATACAGCCCTATTTAAACTTTATGGTCGGAACATGAGGCGAATCGCTGCGCAGTAACAAATTCACCTGTCAGCGGGGGTGAGGGGTGAGGTACTGCGCAGCGAGAAGCGCACTTCAGAGCTGTCATAAAGTTTGAATCGAGCTGTACAGTCAACAGCAAAAGTAGATGATGAAAATCAGAAATTCAATACTAATGAACAGAACTATGTGGCGTCGAAGTGATTCAAAAGTAGGTATGTGATTGTAAATTATACCAAACATTTACTACTAGTACAGCTGTCATATATTCGTGATCAGTTTTTACTCCAAAATTTATAAACTCAATTCATCATCTACTTTTGCTGTTGACTGTACCTACATACATAACTCTCATTAAAATGGCGTTATTTACCGCGTCTTAATAAACGATACTTTCTACAGTCTTAAAAGCTTACCTTGCAAAGGATCACACCCCTTCTTGCAGATAGGCACATCGCAGAGATCGCCCTGCCATCCCGGCAAGCACTTGGGCTCCCCCTTGTCATCACAGATGTAGTGGCTGTGCTCACTCTGCACCGCCGGCAGTTCACATGCCTGTCGAATACGGTGTACGTTCTTACACATGGTAAGAAGATAATGTTAGTGAGTGAGAAGGTAGTAGTGAACGAGGGTTGAAATGTGCGGAGAGATAGTTTGTTATAAACACAAAAACATTCAGTAGGTAAAGAGGTTCCTAAGAAAGATAGTACCTACAAACGGGGTGAATAGGGATGCAGGGGTGAATCAGGACGAAACTTTAAAATGGATTTTAATGTTGAAATAATATAGTTTGTTGTCAATAAGGGCACGTAATCGTTAATTAAACTACAGTAAACACATTAGGGTCCTTTTTGGCCACAAGCTATGTTATTTTCATGTTAAAATCCCTTTTTAAAGTTTTGTCCCGATTCACCCCTGCATCCCTATTCACCACGTTTGACGGTAACTCAGGAGCTCAGTATAATAGACTAGTTTGTTATAAACACAAAACATTCAGTAGGTAGATACCTATAGAGCTTCCAAAGAAAGTATTGCCAGAAATTGTAATTCAGGAGCTCAGTACAATAGACTAGAACACAAAACATTTTGATCACAATACATGCCTACTTGTTCTCCATAGATGGAAGATAGATAAAGAGATTGCCTGGACATAAGATCTCCCCTTTTAGTATAAAATATTGTTACATATGATTTTTGAACATGTTATGAGTCCTATGTATGTTATTGAACGACGAAATGAGGAGCATAATTCTTGTTTTGGTCGAAACGCATTGCAATCAATCGTTACCATGGATTCAGTACATGATTCAAGAAAAAATGGCTGTTCCATACATTTTGACCACTTTTCTATGAAACAGCTGATTATTTTATTGATAACCGAAGTCAATTTCTACGCTAGGAGTCAATTATGTGCTGAATTCATGGTTACAGTTTTCTCGTCGACGTCCCCTGCCATCCTGTACTTATACCTAAACCCTCTTACTAATAAACGTATTATATCAGATGAATAGTTACACACCGATTTCTCTCTTTCTGCCGTCAGAAAATTTACTTTCGAAAGAAGAAGACAAAGCGTTGTGTAACTATACAGACGCTACACAACGTTTATTAGTATCTAAGGGGGTTAGTGTATACTGTACTTATCCTATGTGACTGCAGTAGGTATAGGTAAGAGATGTCGGTAGTCAACTAACCAGCTGTTTTATGTCAACGATAAATTTTTCCAGTTAGCTTGAACTGGTTGTTAAGATAGGATATGTCCTTTAGAAAGCTTATTTATTATACTGACCCAGAGACAAATCCGGTCTCAAGTCTCAATCTAATCTTGCTCAGATTTTGCACAGGTCTTTCTAATTTACATTATCAAGTTCAAGGTAAAGTGCTACATGTTAGAGGTATAGAAAGCGATGGGCTCTCCTTCCATCCTAACCACAGGATCGCACGCATCTCGCTGACTCACAAAGGAACTTTCTAATATGAGGTGCGAGAAAGCAACGAGAAAGTAGGCCGCGGGAAAACGCAGGTGAAAACATTTGTCCATGTCTTGTTTATTATTTATTTTCATTTAAAACTTAATATTTCTTCTAATTTGAAGAAATAATAAGACAGCATTTTTCAATTTTTTTTTTATGAATCGTGTAGATTCACAATATGGAACACTCGAATCGCTTCTATATAAGTAATTAATTATTCAATAAACGGGCTACCAGCCTACTCGACTAACGACAGTATTTACTCCCGGAAAAAATATTATAATACTTAATTAAAATACTTAATTACTAATTTCGTAATCAGTATTATAGTCATTAATTTATGGCATTACCTACCTAACTATTCAGTATTTTGATTTGATACCGGTACTCCCTAATAATATTTGTCCAAAATTTTACCTTAAAGGGCGCTACACACGGCTAAGATACTATAATATTTTATCTTAAGATACAATATCGCTCGCCATACAATTCAATGGACCATTACACACGACAAAGATAATAATTATTTCATATTCCATTGAATTGTATGGCGCGCGATATTGTATCTTAGGATAAAAAATTATAGTATCTTAGCCGTGTGTAGCGCCCTTTAATCAATTTAAGGCGGAATTTGAGAGGTCATGCACATTAACACAAAACCAAAAACATGAAAACCAACCTGCTTCTTCCATTTAGGCAGATGTTTAGCCGGCAGCACGGCGCTGACACAACAAACGAAAACTACTAGCACTCTCCACATCCTGGCTCCATGTACTACTGCAGGCGAGATGCAGCTGGCGCAAGAGTCGGCACGGTACTGTTATGCCGTGCCATTGAACTTGGCGAGAGGGGCTACTTTCGCCGCCGTCGCTTTTTATGAGGCCATTAAAAGTGAGGTTTAAGAAAGTGGTTAGGTTAGGCATAAACAACTCTATTGTTTATGTGAGTGCATTTGTTTAGAAAAGCTTTAGCTAGCATCGGATTAGTTACCCGAAGGCCTGAAACCTTCAAAAATTGTTGAGCTAGGTGCCAGCTGTTAACTGCAAATCTCAAATCCTTAAAGCAGAGCAGTGCTGCATGCCTTCCCAATTAAGAATTGTGATATCAGCAGACCTACCAGGTACCTACTTATTGAGGAGTGAGATCAGCTAAGATTATCATAATTATTGACGTTACCCATTAGCCTAGAACCTGCAGGGCTTGGAACCGGTACCAAATGTACAGGTTCTGTATCGGTACTAAGCGGTTCTTGCCATTTCCGTACCTACCTGGATGCTGGTTCCAGACGGGTACCGTTACCCCTACTCCACCTAACCAGTAGATACCGGTACCAAATTCAGGTACCCGGCGCTTACCACAAATCTCATATTTTTACGACGTAGGTAAGTCGTATTGTTGGCAACCTTGAAGATGATTTTCTAATATTTTACTTAAGTACTATAACTGTTTTCTCTCTCATTTTTATAGTTTTCTTACTCTTAACTTACGGAAATATTTGTTTGGTACAGTATAGTACCGATACTGATTAGAAATACCAATGGTACAGGTACTACTCTGGTACCGGTATTCACACCGAGGCCAATAATAGGTACCGGTTCCTAAAAATAACGGTATTTCAATCCCAGCCTAGAATCTGTTAACCTTTTGAACGCCAGAGTATAAACGTATCGCCGTACCCCTGACGCCAGGCCACTTTAACAAAACAACACACACACACTTAAAACAACAAATTTCTCGATATTGGTGGTTTATTTATATTAGTTTCATGCAATACAATATAGACGGAAGCTTAAACTTTTAAATTATATAAATAAAAACACACAAAAGTAATGATTAAATTGTTTATTTCATAATATGGTGCGACCCGTGCGACATGTATTTTGTCATGTATTTGTGACGTTGGCGTTCAGGGTAGCATTTCGTTTGTCACATATATGTGACAATGGCGTTCAAAAGGTTAAGGAAATCAGATAGATGGGTCCGCTTGTTACAGATGGTGGGAACTTTATGTTGCGGTCTATACATATTCTGTCTTTAAGCGAATCTGACCTAACGCAAATCTGGCATAAAGCGAATCTGTCCTTATAGGTACTAACAAAGGGGTGAAAATAATAATATGGCCCAACAATAGAGGTTGAGATAAATGGTAGGTATACCCAGATAACCTACGGCAGCAAAAATATGTAAGTAGTACAATTCAAACACGAATCCGTATTTCTCATTTTAATACTTGTTTATTTACCAACTCTCTCCGTAGCCGCTCCTCTCGTGGCCTTTCCAATCAATAAAATTTCTACATAATTGCATTATAGAAGTCCCGGTTGGCGAGCAGTCGAGACGCATTACTGCTTACTTACCCTTCCGTACGGTAACAGGAAAACCAATTAAATGTAGCGGGACTCCTTATAAAGAGGGTAAGTGGAGATCGCGCACGCGCACGATTCCAAGAAATGAAGGAGGAAAAAAACGTGGTGTATCTGTGCGCTGTTGTTCATGGAGGTATGGGCAGAAAAGCGAGTATCATAATCCATGTAGGTTTTTTTTCTATTTTGTACTAGTTGCGCCCCGCGGTTTCACCCGCATAAGTTTCGATCCCGTGGGAATATCGGGATAAAAACTATCCTATGTAAGGACATAGGATAGTTTTTAGTCACAGGATAGTTTTTAGGGTAGGAAAGGTCCTGGGATTCAAACCATCTCTACAGGGTGTTACTGAAAGGGTATATCAATACAAACGGGTTGAAGAGTGTATCTGGTCTAGAATCTCTGTACAAAATTTCAGCTCAAAAGCAGTAACTTTGAAAATGCTTAATATTTTTTTATTTCGATAGTTTATTAAATTGAAATCATAACAAACGTGTCACCGCACTACGAGGGTGATTATCCATTATCGTGTGTCTGTGCGCCTAGTACACGCACATCACGCCGCCGAGCGCCGTGATGTCGAAATAAAAATATAATAAGCATTTTCAAAGTTAATGCTTTTGAGCTGAAATTTTGTACAGAGATTCTAGACCAGATACACTCTTCAACCCGTTTGTATTGATATACCCTTTCAGGAACACCCTGATACCCATCTAAATCAGTTCAGTGGTTTAGGCGTGAAAAGGTAACATACAGACAGACAGAGCTACTTTCGAATTTATAATATTAGTATGAATATTCCACACTTAGTCCTTCAGGTGGATCATTGTGGGCCATGGCGGCCGTCGATGGTTATTACATGTAGGTATAGGCAGAATAAAGTGGAATGATTTGCTTGGAATAATAACCCAAAGATGAAGTTAGAATTGACAAGTATTTCGGTGGCTCAATTGGCGCTATGACATAGTGGCTGAGTTCTGCGGTGTGGGTTCGAATCGAGCTCGGACCAAATAATATTTGCATGGCTTAACTTTCTAAGTCTACAAAATCATTAATTCTAGAAAAAATATTGCGTAACACAAAAATAACAAATATATAAATTGTAGACTTGTCACTACAATTAACATATTATTAGTAAGGTTTTTTTTTTCGTTACAATTACATGGCTTCAAATTGTAGAAATTTGTAATTGTAAAACTTGAGGTTTTACGGGATTATGTCACAATGGGAAGCATTTATATCCCATGGTATAATAATATATAATTGTACCATGTTATATCCTAACTTGTAGTACGTTTGACGCAACAAGTCAAACTGACGGGTTACAGTATTTTGGGTCAGCGCCAAACGAGCGGCACCGCGTAGGGTCAACATAGTCACCTCTACTTAAGGCTGCGATTCCACCAGAGATGTGCGAGGATGCGTAGAGAGGGATGTGTGTGAAACAAACCAATAACATCGCTTCATTTTCATAGCTTGAACTAAGTTAGCGTTGGTATTGGTTAGTTTTACATACATTCTTCGCTACGCATCCTCGCTCATCTCTTGTGGAAAGGCAGCCTAAAACGGGATAGAATAAAGTTTCGGAAGAAATAAAATTCAGAATACCTTCACATTTATTTATATTATTTTTCCTTTCTATATACACTATAATTTTATAAGCTATATACACACATTTTAGGTCCATTTTACTTTATTATACATCTTACAGAAGCTCCGACAGATACAAAGTTAAAAAATACACCAGATATCACTTTCTAGTAAAATCTATTAGTACTTACTATGGAAAAATAAATAATATGGAATAACACGAAAATATGTTGAAGTGCTTTTATATAAGTATCACCTAAAGTTTGTAAAAATGGGAATATTAAAACTTGGAAGTATACCTGTGATCATGCACTCTAGGCTGTAAAATATTTCAAACATTTTCTTTCTTTGATTCTAATAAACTAAAAGACGAAAATATTACCGAAAAATAATGTAGAATTGCACTATTCGATAATATTTTTCATTTAATTTTGTTTTGTTTTTTATTTTTACTTTATATTTTTTTTTATTTGTAACATATTTTCTATATATGACCGATTATTAACAGATATAAGGCATGTACGTATAGTAGCACTCGGATACACATTCAGGATAATTACGTAACACATACATAAATGCTTTTCAGACATAATTGCATACACAGCTACATATACTGTAGATAGTAATAACTATAATATATATTAACAAAGGTACATTCATAAAAAAAACAATAAAGAATTTAACTTACATGAGCAAATCTATTCTAAATAAAAAATAAATAATAATAAAAATAACATAATATGTAATTTAAAAATGCCAAAATACAAATAAAATTCGATAATTTGTCTAATCAAGTCAGGTCATGGGGTTTCATCACGGGCCCTGTTTAATTTCAGATCTTATTTTAGAATTCGCACTTATTTCAGTGAAAAGTAAAACATACTATATTTATATAAAGTTAGTTCAGTTTTCACCTAATTAAAAATTTTTTTAGTATTGTACCTATGTTTTTACTAATTTTGCTGGCATAAAACACGTGAGGTAATCACGGAGACTCACAAATATACTCTATCACTGCAATTATTTTAAAATGACGTCACAAAAGTTAATTTTGGCGCTGCTAGCCTATTGGATCAAACCAGTGAATGTTGGTGGTAAATAACGTCACGTACACGAATAAAGAAATGCGGAAATTGGCAACACAATTTGATCTAATTATTATACAGGGTGAAATTTTAATCACCATTTTACTCTTAAGGGGTCATTGTACTCATCATTATGAACAACTTTTACTATGGGACCAAACATGAAATCGCGAAAAAAAAAATCTGCTGTTTCCTACATTTTGACAAGTTATGCGAACATAAATGCAGGGAACAGCCGATTTGCTTTCACGTTTTCAGATTTGGTCCCATAGTAAAAGTTGTTCATTATGATGAGTACAATTATCCCTTAAGAGGAAAACGGTGATTAAAATTTCACCCTTTATTGGGCCAAACAGTTGAAACCTAGTATGTGGATCAACAAAACAGATTTACCAGCAGAGCCAACATTTGAGCCAATATTGCAATATTGAATCGTTTAATAAGGCGGACAAAGTTAAAATAAAACTTAAATTATGCAGCTGAAATCGCAGCAGCGCCAACGAAACACAAATGTACATATAAACTAACACAATTATACACAAAATAACACACAGACATGTTATCAACACGTATAGGCCGCGTTAGAAACGTGAATTTATATCGGTACTATATTCTTAAATAAACTATGGTTAGATTACAGTGCTACCAACTTTTCTGAATCGCTGCAAGAGAGAGAGAGAGAGAGAGAGAGAGAGAATAACAGTGAGTGTAACTGTGTAGCAAGAGTGAGATGGAGCTATACAGAACTAATGGCACCATCCATTTTTGCAACGGCATTTTGGAACACATGTAAATTCACAGATATAGATATACCTACTTCGCGTGCCAAAAATCGCACCAGTTTACGATCGAGAGTCATAAGCCGCCTCTTTCGCGCTCAGTCCTACGTACTGCTGGCTGGGTGAGCGTGAGCGAGAGAGCGCGAGCATGTGACGTCATAGTAAGTAGTCAAAAAGTGGCACGCTTAATTTTCATACAGTTCGTGATACTTGCGTTATCTAGGTGTGTAGATTGCTCTATGATAACACTTGTGGACATTGGGTCCGTAACGACTCGAGTTCCAATGTTTCAGAAAAGTTGGTGAGACTGCAGTTTAGATCAAAATTAGAATGTATGAATGTGCAATTAAAGGAATCATTATTGCGAACGTTTCAATTTCGCTCGCACATAATAATATGAGAATCGAATAGTGGAACCGACTATTTCCATTGTTAAAGGTCTATTCAAACCTAAGCGGTATTCGCAGCCGCTGTGGGTAGAGGTACATACCGCGCGGGTTTCGCCCAGGTATTTAGCATCAAGATCCACGGCTAGAGCGTGAAATCTTTGGTGTGAACAGTAATATTACCGCATACCCACTCGGTTTTCTCTACCGCAGACGGTAGCGAATACCGCTTAGGTTTGAATAGGCCTTAAAGTTTACAATCTCCAAATCCTTTAAAACTAATTATTCACTGTTACTTTTAGCTCCCTTCTTCTTTCTAGTGATATTGTATTTTTATCTCACGAAGCGACGCGCGCTTTACTTGTGGTTAACAAGTGTACAAACACGCTGTGATTGTGTGTGTAAATAAGCGCAGGAGCTCTCGGTGCCGTCCGAGACAATGGCCAAGTCAGACGTGTGTGTGTGGGTGTTATGTGCTGATGTTACTCGTCTTCACACACACATTCACAGCTTGTTTGTTCACTTGGATACCACAAGTAAATCGCGCGTCGCTTTGTGAGATAAGAATACTGTAATAAAATCATCCTCAAAATGTATAAATTGTTATTCATGTTTAGTTCATAAAATATTAAAGAACAAGTTAGAATGGAATGTATTTACTAACGGTTAGAATAATGTAATTCAAAATGGCGCCGCTACACACTGGGTCTTTTTGTGTATTTGCACCATTCAATGTAAGAAAAGAAAATTATTCACAGTTTTGGTATTTTTCAAATAAACATGCAGATTTTATAGAAAAACTAAATGCAAAGTAGCAGTTAAAACGGTAAATCATTTTCTGTTATTTTATTTTTACATCTCTCAGATAGAAAAATGAGTTTGGAATAAGATTAAAAACGATAGATTATGCAGGTAAACAAACTATCCATTTGAACTTTAAGCCTATCGACAAAGAATTTCATTTATTTTCACATCACAGAGTAGGTAATTAATAAAGAGAGTGGTACAGATTATTTAACTGCACACCCATTCAATAAAATTCCCGTTCAAACATTTGAAATGTGTGCAACAAGCAGTGGAGGGGTGTGCAATTTCAAAGTACACGATACTGTGTAGGGTGTCATGCTATAGAGATTATGCACAAAACCTGCATAATTAAATGAACGCGAAATATTCAGAAATAAATTATACAGTCCACCTGTCAATGTCATTCAAAGGCCAAAAGGCCCTTGTAGCATTCTATGCTCCATTTGCAATAAGATTCGACATTTAAATAAACCTTTTTTACAGTCCGTTCAACCGATTTTGAATTCTATTGCGTTGGTAGCATGACATAATGGCAGCTGCAGTAAACACTTGGTATTGTAACAACTTTTTTGTTTTTAATACCATCCTTATGCCTACGGTATAAGAGTCAAAATCGGTTAAACGGACTGTAAAAAAAAGGTTTATTTAAATGTCTAATCTTATGTGTACTGTGGTATAGTCCGGTCAGTTATTTTACCTCTAATTTTGCACCACTGTCAATAAGGTTGATGTTGGGCAACTATTATAATTAATCTTATAGAGGTATGAGGAACAGGGTGTAAAGTTCACTCAACCTCCATAGAAAAGGGAGGATCCTCCGACCAGACGGGTGTTGTGTCTGGCGGGCAACTGCCCAATGAGTCATGTCGGGCCGTTGTATCTATGCTAGTTTGCGCGGTAAACACTGCTTGCGAGATGCAGGATTTGCGTGACGTAAGTATGACGCGTTGTTCACATGTGGCGTTGTAGATACCGCTACAATCTTTATCGTTGTTGTAATAAGATTGTTAACCTACCTCGTTGGTCTCGTGGTTGCAAGCGCAACTGCTGAGCTGCGGGTCCTGGGTTCGATACCCGGGTCGAGCAAAGTGTTATTGGGTTTTCCATTAGGAATTTCTTAGTAACAGTCCGGAGTTTGGAAGTTGGCGGTTTATTACCCCCGTGCCTCGAAAAGCACGTTAAGCCGTTGATCCAGCGCCTGATGTCTCCATCGGATTATGAGAATAAAGGAACAGAGAGTGCACCCGTGTTTACGCAAATACTTGTGCACTATAATATCTCCTGCGTACCTGGCTAATCTCCATTGAGATTGGCAACTGTGACCGAAATCGGTCGGGAGACTATTAATAACGTTGTTGTTGGGTTGCAGCTGTCAAGAGGTATAATAACTATGACAGGACTATAGAGTGCTCCAAAATCTTTTGGCTTTTGAATGACATTGGCAGAATTGTCGGTAAACATTGTGGAAATTTTATTAAAAAAAAAAAAACAGTGGCACTCACTGACATATCAGATATACATTAAAACAGAGTACATCCCGAGGACAGCCGAACACATCCGAAGCGGTGTCGGTTACGGTAACAGTAGCGCGAATTCAATGGTTTTTTCCCATCAGAAAAAATGCCTAACGCGCCTAAAGAAGTTTTCACTTTATAAACAAGATTGCGGCATTAGTTCAATATTTTTCCACGCGCCAAAAGATCCTAGCACTGTAATTTATACATAGACGCCAGCGCCAATATTTACGGCAAATAGAGAATAGATTCTAACAATAAAAGGAAGTCAAAACGTGAATTAATACTTTAATAGGCAACTAGCTTAAACCCCGGTTTGTGAAAGGCTTATCAGTATGTCGCCTGTCAAATCTCAGTCAATATGAGATTTCACAGCCGATATTTTTATTTTTCATACTAGAATTTTGAGTATTATATTCTTTTATTTCAATGGCAAACGTTAGAAGGCTTTTCTTTTGACGATAATGACCAGATATTATTTCGAATTAAACTGGTAATTTATGAACCCATTCCAAAAACTTCAATTATGTAGATCATTTCGCAAACGTGAACATTCTATCTTAAACAATGATTTAACCATCACATTATCAGAAATTCAACAGAAATCTAATGAGAATTATATCACGCTCACATAGTATTTATTGACAATCATTAACAATTAACAAGCCCGTAAAAGACGCTTACGAAAACTTCAACGATCGTACACGACATAAATATTATCACTATGCGCAAAAGAGATGGGTATACAGGCTAGAGCAGGACAGAGAATGCCAGTTGGGTGATGGTGGTGACAATGTGAGATAAAAAAACGCTTGAGATTTTGATATCAATTATGTGCTACTTTTATACTCAGACCGCGGTCGCCTCAAACATATTTATGATAAGATTCAAAATACAAGTTCGTTGATCGACCGTGGTCTAGTTGCACCCTTAGAATAAAACTTATAAATATGAGCATGTAACCTTGTACAGGTTAGCAGGGACCTCGCAGAGCAAACTGAATCCATGAATTCAGCACATTATTCTAGACCTTATAGTGTATAGACATTATAGTCAAAATGATTTTTGACACATTTGACCAAGTAGGTATTGCACTTTCTATGAAATAGCTGAGATTTTTATTTTATAACCGACGAAAATTATCTAAGCTATAAGGTCTAGAATAATGTACTAAATCCATGGTACCTAACAGGTGGTACATCGATGTCCCTGCCAACTGTATATGCATATCAATTCGAACTGTCTTCATAATATTCAGACTTTCATAAATCCCACCTGCACACATATCTCTTTTGCCGACTGTAGGTACCATCGCGGTCACTGGCGGTGGACCACTTTTCAACCTTATTACCAAAGGCATAAGGGTGAAAAGCGGTCGACCGCTATTGTCCGCGGCTGTACCTCCACTGACGAGAGACGACCAGTAGAACAAAACTCCTCGATTCAACTAAAAACAAACATTTTGTAACGCTTTTCACGCGTTAATTAGTCCATTATGATGAAAACTTATTAGAAGGACAGTCCTTATAAGTCTTTCTGTCGTGTGTCGGAGTACATCGGCACGTGTTTGTACTCCGGGAATGGATAGAGGACCAGATGGTCCGCAGTCTTGTACCAGGGGATGAGCCCGTTCTGGAAAAAATGGACAAATGTTAGCTGTGGGAAGCTATGCTTTAACGCATACGGACATACAGTTCTAGTTGTTTGCTTCTGTGGATAGATAAGATAATTTATTTGTCCAAAACATGAGTATACACATGGCATCCAAGAAGTTACATTCAATTAAATCAGTCATGTTTTGTCTCAACGGCGTACAAATATGAATGACTAGCTGCGCCCCGCGGTTTCACCAGCATAAGTCTCGATCCCGTGGGAATATCGGGATAAAAACTATCCCATGTCCTTTCTCAAGTTCCAAACTATGTCTGTACCAAACTTCACACAAATCGGTTCAGTAGTTTAGGCGTGAAGAAAAGACAGACAGACAGACAGAGTTACTTTCGCATTTATAATATTAGTTTGGATTATAAATTACGGGAGAAGCAGAAAAATAAAATTTCTACGGGTAGATGGCAAATTGCACTGACCAATATCATTATTATAAGAGTGACATCAACCATAATAAGTATTTATAAAAAAACTGTATCGACAGTAACAACAACAAATGACAATCACCACAGCCACTTGTAGCCATCGATATAGATCTTATTCAAGTCTTCAGTTAGCAATTAAAAATTAAAACAACGATTTTTTCTATGAGCCTTACTTGAATCCCGCCTAAGTTATAAACAGGCAAAAATATTAAAATAAGTATAACATAATTATTTCATCGTTTTGTTATTTAACTCACCATGTTTGTTCTCTTATTGGTTCCTCGACCGTAACCGTTCCAATGGTTACCCGCGATACCGATTAAATCGCCAACCTGCAAAAAATATACAAATTATTATTATCTTCCTAATATTCTTGTTTTTTACGTATACCCTTGACGATCAACGGTAATCAGCTAGTCAAGGAGATCAGCGTTTTTTTTTTCATAGATATTTCGGGCTTCTTATACTAAGTTTCAAAAAATCGTCAGGATCATGTAGGTAACCTTCAGCATAATCAGCCTGTAATGTTCCCACTGCTGGGACACAGGCCTCCTCTCTGTGGGAGTGTGGGCCGCTAACCTTAAGTATTCTAAAATGGCTAAACTATGACTGACTTACTTTTCGCTCTACGAAATCGACTTGTATTAATAAGTCACTGGAAAAAAACTGAAACGGTCTAGTTGTCTCTTTATAAACTAATGTGCCAATAGACTCGCACCCTATCACAGCACTTACACGTACCATAACTGGCGAAATGTGGATGTACTATTGTGGCGACATCTACAACGCCACATATGAACTACGTATCACCTTGACGTCAAACAAAATCCTGCATCGCGCAAGCAAAGTTTATCCCAACATAGCCCACCAGACAATTCACCCATCCGGTCAGAGGATTCTCCCTTTTTGGAGGATTCTTCCTTTTCCTCATACCTCTAGTCTACTACGACACCTCTGCCTAACCCATTCGGAGAAACAGCCATGTTATTACAAACTAGTGTACCTGGAACGATATGTCCTGATAAGCTCCATCATTCGGCATGACGGCGACGCGGTCGTGCGAGTTCTGTCCGCCGAAGTAGTAGATGTCGTCCAGTGAGAAGAAACTGTTGGACGCGTCCACGCGGTTTGTCTGCATCATCTCGTATGCTACGCGGCCGACCTGCGGGATTTAAAAAATGTTATTTTAATAAAAACCTCGACTTACAACCGACTTTAATTGTTGCAACATTTAAATAAGTTTGCCTATGACAATAAACTTTTTGTGAGATCTGCGCATTTCGAAAACCTTACAACTTAAAAACATACACGTTCCGTAAAATCGAAACTCCAAATTCATCATCATCATCATCATTTCAGCCGAAAGACGTCCACTGCTGGACATTGGCCTCCCCCAAGCACCGCCACTTCGACCGCTTTTGTGCTTCTCGCATCCAACGAGTTCCTGCGGCCTTCACAAGGTCGTCGGTCCACCTTGTGGGAGGCCTTCCAACGCTACGTCTTCCGGTACGCACCGGACTCCAAATCATTTAACTAATATTACCAGTTATTGAAGTCGGAGAAGCGTTTCTGCAGTGAGCATCTATGAGAATTAGACCAGCCACTGTTGAACTTCTTCGTTCCAACTAAAGCACTAGGAAGTGGTGAAGGCCGTCTTTTGGGGGATTGTCTTATGTAATTTTGATGTTCAAAAAGTGCCGATTCTCCGCCTAGTTTGAATAAATGACTTCTGATTTGACTGTCTACAAGTCTTGTTAGTTAATCGTGAAGTAAAGAAGGTACGTCCTCATCCCTGAGAGTACAATCTAAGAGCAGAACTAGCAATAAGTAAGCGTTCAGTACCTGACTACTGAAGGTGCAGACGAGGTAATCACACATGGCCAGCATGTGCAGGTCCACGAGCAGGCCGGTGAGCGACAGCGGCGTGTAGCGCCGGTGTGTGGCCGCGGTCTTAGCGATAGACGGGTCGCCTAGGAATGTGTAGTCCGGGTATTTTTTGCGAGCGTCTTCTAGCACCTGTAAGATAATATTTTAAGGATTTAAGCTGTGATCATTATCCATAATAATAATATAAATTCGAAAGTAACTCTGTCTGTCTGTCTGTATGTTACCTTTTCACACCTAAACCACTGAACCAATTTAGATGAAATTTGGCATAGATATAGTTTGAGTCCCGGGAATGGACATAGGATAGTTTTTATCACGATATTCCCACGGGATCGAAACTTATGCGGGTGAAACCGCGGGGCGCAGCTAGTATCTTGTAAATTAGTCGAAATCGAACCAAAGTAATCGACATAACCCGAAGAATACGCAAGATGAAGTGGCAACGGGCCGAACATATCTGCTATACAACCGATGAGGGGAACCGAGGGAGACGTGTTGTTGAGTGTACATAGATCGCCAATCGGCAAACGTAAGTAAATGGCGTGCGATTAGAGAAGTTTACATCCAGCGGATGACTGCTATAGGCTGATAATATCTATTGATGAAGTGGCCGGATTAACCAAATTTGTTTTCTATTGTAGCAATCACAAAACGGCCGACGCCCCCCAGCTAGGTAGAGTGGCGACGTTAAGAAAGTGGCTGGGACTGACTGAATGTGGAAGGCGGAGGATAGGGTGTTGTGGCGCAACCTGGGAGATTATAGGTCTCTCCCAGGCTACGCCACAACGCCCTATCCAGCAGCAGAGTCCAGTGGACTGCGATAGGCTGAGTTGATTGAATCTTACAACATTACTTTTTGTGGACGAGTTTTCTTCACTTGTCTTGCTTGGGTGTGTGAGGGGAGGGGTATGTACTCACGTTAGAATCGTCAGTAGCTAGGTACACCCTCCGCACGTCGACTGTGCGCGTCAGCTCCAGTTGGTCGTAGTAGTCCTTCACGTGCGCCATGTACTCGTGGATGTGGTGGAATGCTGCCTCCGTGCCAACTTTATCTGTTCTTCTTATGTGGACACTGGAATGTAATATTTTATAAAAGTTATAGGATAAAGTAAAACATCGATCAATCATTTCCATTTTTGAAAATAACTTGCTGTTATTTTTTATATAAACAATAAACAGGTTGAACAAATGTCTCAAATAATAGATAATGGGAAATAATAATGGTTCCGAAAAACAAATTAATCTCCAGCGATCTGTGGCCGACTAAAAAAATTGATCTTCGAATAACAAAACTAAACATCCGAATAAAATACTGAACCTCCGACAAAATTACTAAGTTACCGACAACAGAGGTTTTGTCAAGGGCACCCCGAGGTTCGGTTTGGTTAGGTTACTTTAAACCCTTTACATAGAAATAGCCGTCGACATAGGATGCAAGAGCGAGCGAATGAGAATACAAATTCCTTTACCTAGGTATATATCAAAACGTAATTTAAGCTGGTAGAAAAGTATTATAGCAATAAACAGCCACGTTTATTTTTCGAAGATTTCAGTATCTCATTCGGTCGTTTCGTCATTTTTAATCGGACAAAAGTAGTCGGAAAGTTAGTATTTTAGGCAGTAGATTTAATATTTTTAGTGAGGACAATTCTTATTTTTTTGTAGGAGCTTTTATTACTATCCATAGATAATGATTATATAGGAAATCTTTTACACATTTTATTTAGGAAGCTTCATAACAATAATGATAATGCAGCTAATGGTTTAATAGCCAAGAGCCTCGACCAACACCTGAGGAGGCTCCCGTTGGGCAGCTGGATCCAGGGCTTGATTCAGAAAGCGGTACTTCTGGACACGGCCCGCATTGTTAGGAGGTCCCTCTCTCTGGAGCCCTGACCGCCGCGCCGGTAGCTTGAAGCCTGTTCCCGATACCGGTGGGCTACTATTTTTTTTATTTTTAAATGTTTTTATATTTTTTATATCCTAATATTTAAAAATACTTAAAATTTATATTGAAGTAATGAAATAAAGGAATGATAATGCCTACCTGTACATTGAAAAACGCGTTTGGCTTGCAACCTGATAAATAATTTAATCACTAATAGTCATAATTTAAATTCTTTATTTATTGACTATTAATGTACTTACATAATTTAAAATAACAGCATATTTTTTACAACGAAGTAATGTAAAAAAAATATGAATAATATGCAATAAATTAACAAAATGGAAACCATTATCAATGTTTAATAACTGCACATTATCCGGTAAATAAACTTGCAACAATACGAGCTAGGTCGTAAAAATAGTTACGCACTTTATGGAAACAAAACGATGAAAAGTAATTAATTTTATGGAACATTGATAATAAAATGAAACTTATCGCACTGTAAAATTGTTCCAATCAATGCCGTTTATTGGTTCGATTAAACACACGTCAGTCGAGACACGTGTCCCTTTTACTTGTGCTGTGATTGTGTGCATGAAGACGAGTAGCATCACATAACACTCACACACTCACTTCCAATTTCGCCATTGTCTCGTACGGTACCGAGAGCTCCTACGCTTAAAAACACATTCACAGCATGTTTGTACGGACAGCGTCAGAGAAAAGGAACCCCCTTTGGTAATGAGTCCTCTTTGGTAAGTAACCAAAGGGGGTTCCTTTTCTCTGACGCTGTCTGTACACTTGGTAACCACAAGTAAAGCGCGCGTCGCTTTGTGAGATAAGAATTTGAAAATCGCCCTTACTGTTAGGAACGAAAGGCTCTGTCAATATGAAGTTGCCATGGACATGCGGTTACCTATATAAGGCATGAGTTGTCGGAGTTGTCGCAGTACGAAACACAGAAATATTTATAGTATTTTTCCTCTTCAGCGACATGTTATTTATTTTTTTCACATTTCATGAACGAACAAATTAAAAACAGGTAGACTATATGAATAAAGAAAATTGTAATAAAGTTGTAGGTAAAAAATAATTGCGGTTTAAAAAAATGGCACAAATGTAATTAATTTAATGGTGGCATTTAGTTATTTTTTTCCAGAAATAGTAGATTTTACAACTAGAAGCCATCTTAGCCCGAGACGTTTATATCCACATGAGCCGCAGGCGACATGGATAGTTAAGTCGAGGGGTAAAATGGCTCGTTTATGCCCGAGTTAAACACTCTAAGCAAAGCTCTCAAGAGCAGTGGTGGCCAAGTGGTAACAGCCACGACTTACGAGTTGTAAGTCGTGGGTTCGTACCCAGGCAGGCGCTTTACTTTGTGTAAATTATTTCATCAGCACTGCTCTCAAAACGGTGAAGGAAAACATCGCGAGGAAAGGGGCATGTCCTAGAACCAAAAATTCAAATACATGTGACATCTACCAACCCCCGCTGGGCCCGCGTGGTGGATTACAGCCCACTCCCTCTCGAAGAGAGGAGGTCTGTGTCCTAGCAGTGGTAACATTAAAAACTGATTATGCAATTATGTGAACACTCTGCTTTTCACTTCGATTGCGAGAAAATGAAACAGGCATAAAGTATATCAAAAATTTTGCAAAATTGAAGAAGAGAATAGCAAATTCCCGCGAAAAAACTTTTTAAAACTTTTTTTTTTATTTTCAACATGATTGTGTCATTCGACTTGGGTACCTACTTCACACTGCCAAGTCATAAAAATGTTTCTTTGCGTTTTTAAATAATAAATTACAACTATTTTATCTGGTTTTATTAAATTAACAATAGAAAACACGGAAGTGATATAAATTAAAGCAAATGAAATAAAATAACGACTTTAATCTGCGACGTTTTATTGTGCGTGTGGCTGTTGGGCCTGATTATCTTAGCCTTAGAAAAAAAAAAATAGTTTATGCACTAGAACATAAAAAGCAACTTTATGCCGACTACGCACAACATAAAGACGAACTTTTAGAGCATGAGAAGTGAAAATAATATTTAAATTTCGGAAGTAAAAAGCCATGATATTGTGTTACATCGTGTGTATTAAGCATTAGTATATCTTACCCAACAATAGGCGTCTTGAAGTTCATCTTAGCGATGGTCTCGTTAATCGCTTTCTGCATCGCTTGTCGAGGTTTCAGCACGTACTTTAGCATCTGACCGATCCACCACGACGAGGGGTCCCCGTTAAACCGAATTATCCTGTAACACAAGATTTATTAAAAACTAGCAGACCCAGCGAACTTCGTACCGCCTCAGAACCAATAAGAACGAATGTGTGAGAAAATTAATTATCTTCATTATTTTTTTTCGTGAAATTTTGCCATTTTTGATAGGCATTCTGCTATTCGGGGCGGAGACAAATCCAACAAACCAAAGATCATAAAAATCGGTTCTTGAGTTATAAATGATGTAACTAACCCGACATTCTTTTATACAGGGTGTCCCTGGAAGTATGGATCAAATCGAATAGGGGCGTGGGCAAGGTCATTTCCAAACTTTTTAACCCTGAGAATGTCAGTGATTATTTTTACGGTGCAAAAGTTATGACCGGTTTTTTTTTTCAATCTACATTCAGGGATATCTAAAAAAAAGATTTTTCTTCTCTTTTTTTTTAGTATTTCTTTATTTTTGTTTTTTTTTTTTGCTAAAACGTTTGGAAATGACCTTGCCCACGTCCCTATTCGATTTGATCCATACTTCCAGGGACACCCTGCATAAATAGAGACGGAGGAAGCCTATATTTGTAGAGGTCTTTATTAAAAACAATAATTGAATAATTAAACAAATACTCGGGGCAGAGGACTCGGCGAACTTATTACCATGGATTCAGTAAGTACATGATTCTAAAGCAGCTGAAATTTTAGGCGGTTATTAAAAAAAATAGCTGTGCTATACATTTTGTCCGCGTAGGTACAGACGCCAGCACATCAACCTACCCGAAACTGTCAAATTTTCCCAATCAACTTTGAACCTTATGCAGTAGTGATAAAGTTGAAAATCTATTAAAGAAATTTGACAGATTGTAGTAGGTTGATGTGCTGGCGTCTGTACATTGCACTTTTCTGAGAAACAGCAAAGAACAATGGGTAAAGTTGTATGGGCCCCGTACCCAAAAAAAAAGATGACTGTAGCATTATGAGCTATATCGGTATTCGTTGCCCTCATGGAGTAGTTTAATTAATCCTAAGACAGCATGTCTGAATTCACTTGGAGAAAAAAGATATTTAAGGAAGTTAAATTGGTTTTGAGAAGACGGTACCCAAAGACAAGGTTAATTGTAGCATTATGAATTATGTTGGTATTTGTTAACCTCATGGAGTAGTTTAATTAATCCTAAGACAGCATGTCTGAATTCAATTGGAGAAAAAAGATATTTAAGAAAATTAAATTGGTTTTGAGAAGACGGTACCTACCCAGAGACAAGGTTAATTGTAGCATTATGAACTATGTCGGAATTTGTTGACCTCATGGAGTAGTTTAATTAATCCTAAGACAGCATGTCTGAATTCACTTGGAGAAAAAAGATATTTAAGGATGTTAAATTGCTTTAATAAAATAATAGGAAAGTTCATTATCTTTATTCATTATTGTAATTACCATACTTATATTGGTTCTTATTCAATACTAGCTGACCCGGCGAACTTCGTACCGCCTTTCATTTTTTTTTTTTTGTTAATTTTTTCCCATGTTTTAATAGCTATTCTGCTATTCGGGGCAGAGATTATGAGCTATGTCGGTATTCGTTGCCCTCATGGAGTAGTTTAATTAATCCTTAATAAAACAATTTAACTTCCTTAAATATCTTTTTTCTCCAAGTGAATTCAAACATTCTGTCTTAGGGTTAATTAAACTACTCCATGAGGTCAACAAATACCGACATACACACATCAAAAGTGTCTAGGGATCAACATATATTTTTGCAATAACTTTTCTCCTGATTGATATTAATTAAAATTTTCTTTAAGGATTCATCAAATAAAGTGTTTTCGTTTGTCGCAGTAACGATAAACCAAGTCACCTTTGCAAAACGGCAAATTTTAAAAAAATTTGCCATTTTCCTAATAAAGGGATTTTTGACATTTGAACCACTAACACAAAAGTTCGAAAAAAAGACTGAAATAACAGTTTTCTTTAAAATTTTATTGGGTAACTTAAACAATTAATAATCCGTGTTTCTACCGCGAACACTAACAACACAAGAACATCGGTTTGGCATACTCAAAATGAGTTCATCCAAATCACGCTGTGGAATGGCCACCCATGTTCGTTGCAACAACAAAAAAAGGTCTTCTTGCGACTGGATACCCTCCATATTCGGCAGAGCTCTTCTCTGTAGTATATCCCATGCATGCTCAATCGGGTTCAAGTCTGGCGACTGAGCAGGCCAGGGCAGGACATTGATGTTAGCTGCGGCGAGAGTCTGTCTTACAACTCTTGCGGTGTGCGGTCGTGCATTATCATGCATTAACTGAAATAAGGGACCGATTTGCACTTGTAGAGGAACAATGACGTCTAGTACAATCGTCTAAGCATAAATTTGAGCGTTGAGGTTGCCTCTGATCCAAATCAACTCAGTTCTTCCGCCGATCCAAATACCCGCCCATACCATGATGGTTCCACCACTATAAGGATGGACTTCCTGGCAGGATTTTAATCGCTGTTAGCGTCCAGGGGTTCTCCAGTGTCGTATACGTCTTGTATCCGGTCTCATACCAAAACGAGACTCATCAGAAAAGCACACGAAACGCCATTGTTCTTCTGCCCAATTTCTGTGTTCAAGAGCCCATTGATATCGAATCCTACGATTGTGCATTGCTATAGGTGGTACCCGTAGCGGTCTTCGGGAATGAAGGTTCACTTCATGCAAGCGGTTTCTGACTGTTTGGTCGCTAATTAAGTTCCCTGAAGAGTGATGAAGCCTCACGGCTAACATCATGGCGGTTATTGTTGGAGCTCTTCGAGTTAAGATTTGAATGTATCGGTCTTGTCTCCGTGTGGTGCAGCGATACCGTCCTCCATGGCGCTCAGCCACGGTACCAGTGCTTCGGTAACGTGTCCAAAGTCGACTGATAACACTCTGACTTGTATTCAGAGCTAAAGCCACAGTACGTTGCCGGGAACCAGCTTCTATCATTCCCACGGCTCTGAGCATTTCTTCCCTGCTTAAATGACGTCGCCGCTCCATAATAACGTTGGTTTTAATCAGTAGTAGGGAAACAGTAGCACTAATAATGTCTTCAATGCGTTGTATGTTTTTATAGGGAAAATATTGACAGCTGATTTTCATCTTTTACTCGAATTTGATTCACAGTTCCTGATTCAAATTATGAAATGCACCAAAAAGGATCCATATAAATTTATAAAATCATAAATTTATTACAAAGCCACATCTCAATCTCAAGAAATCCGCATAAAAATGCTTGATCCCTAGACACTTTTGATGTGTGTAGTTCATATTGCTACAATTAACTTTGTCTCTGGGTACGGTCTTCTCAAAAACAATTTAATTTCCTTAAATATCTTTTTTCTCCAAATGAATTCAAACATTCTGTCTTAGGGTTAATTAAACTACTCCATGACGTCAACAAATACCGACATAGTTCATATTGCTACAATTAACTTTGTCTCTCGGTACGGTCTTCTCAAAAACAATTTAACTTCCTTAAATATCTTTTTTTCTCCAAGTGAATTCAGACATGCTGTCTTAGGATTAATTAAACTACTCCATGAGGTCAACAAATACCGACATAGTTCATAATGTTACAATTAACCTTGTCTCTGGGTACCGTCTTCTCAAAACCAATTTAACTTCCTCAAATATCTTTTTTCTCCAAGTGAATTCAGACATGCTGTCTTAGGATTAATTAAGCTACTCCATGAGGTCAACAAATACCGACATAGTCCAAAATGCTACAATTAACTTTGTCTCTGGGTACGGTCTTACTCGTTCTCCTTTATCTTTTCTTAACAGACAAAAAATTTCAACGCTAGGTACAGCCGCGGACAATGGCGGTCGACCAGTTTTCACTTTTATGCTCTTGGTGATAAGGTTGAAAAGTGGTCCACCGCCAGTGACCGCGATGGTACCTAGAATCATGTGCTGAATTCAAAAATTCATGGTAACAGTTTGCGCTTCGATCAAATAAATAGCTTTGAAAAATATAGATTAAGACTTGGTATTACTAAAATACATGTGTAGGAAAAATTAAGGTGTTATTTTGTAGAAGCGAAAAATACTCAAATTAATTTGCAATATTTGCCGATAATATAGCATTATGCTTCATTATGAAACATGATTAATATTAAAATGTTATGTATTGTGGACAGAAGTTGCGAATCAGCACTGACTTTAACTAGCTTTTGCCTTCGTCCTCGCTCGCGTGGAGGTTGGAAATCATCCCACGGGAAAGTACTTCCGGCATAAAAAAATATCGTATGTCCTTTGACTTACCTATGAGCCAAGTCTTTGGGTATGGCGAGTGGTAAAAACTTCGGCTTCTGAGATATTGAGTCTATAAACGTTAGAGACAACACCTTGGCATCGTACGTTACTGAAAGAAAACAACAAGACTATTAAAACACAAAATTACTCGAACTCGATGTAGTACAGTCAAAGAATGAAAAGGTAAAGCATCTTTTGGTCAACTTTTACTAGCACCGTGCATGATAATTTTATTTATACGAGTAATTTTTTCTTCTAAAATTATGAATAAAACTTGTACATTTTTAAATATTCATTTTCATTCCACGAGAGTACGCAGAACATTTAAATATTTATTATTATTATAACACATGTTTCAATATTGTTAACATTAACATATACAGTATAACCTTAGCACGAACAAATGACCATACGTAACGCTCAGTAAGCCCAGTTACGCACGAGCGCAATTTTACCCGTGGCGATTTTTGAAGTGAAACTTCTTTACGCACGCTTGACTTGGGGAGTAAGCTGGCGAACGCGTCACGTAAGCGTTACGAAAAGTGTGATCGGGCGAGGCGAACGGGAGTTGAGTGGGGGATATAAGCAAGAGAAAGCAGTGCGCGCGCACGTTTTCTTTCTCTGTTCCTCTCATAGCCAAACGCCAAACGTTTGAAGTTTCACTTCAGTCGTGTGATCATAAGCACACTCGGTTTTTTTTTGCGTACTGGATTTTCAACGCACTGTTTAGCGCCGAGAATAGAAAATCCAACATGGTGTTTTTTTGACGCGCTGGAATGCGCTCTGTTGGATTCTCAATGCTCGGACCTAACACTTAGAGTTGAAAATTCAGTGCACGATAAAATCCCGCCGCGATATTTTTACGTCCGAACGAACGTGGGCTAAGAATATCACATCAATATAAACAAGATAGGCCAATAATACAAAAATACAATCTATTAGATACGAAAAAGTCAAATAAGTACTCGGGGTTAACAAAATTCTTGCTCCCATTATGCCAACTGAGTTGCAATTTTTTATTAGTAATTTGGATGCTGTTTGAATGGACATTTACTTTATTGCAACAGAACTTTTTGTTTTTAATCTCGTTCCATTTTGATGAGTGTACTGTACAGTCCTTTGACAGTTTTTTCATCTCTGATTTTGCATCACCGTGCAAATTACAGTGAACTTTATTTTCATTCTAATAAGGTTGCTGTTGGCTTGCTGCCATTAACAAGTCTGTCAAAATCATTGTGATCTTTATTCTCGTTACAATAAGGTTGCTGTTAGGTTGCTGCTGTCAGAAGTAAAATAACTGTGAACGGATTATAGTTCGAATCTTTCAAATACATACGTGGCAAAAGATTACCAGCAACAAAAAACCATAATGTAGTCTTATTTATTTTTAGCAAGTAAACATTTAAACTTGAATATAGTACAACTTCTTTTAAACTAAATAACCAGTGGCATAATGACAAGGCAACCTAGGTTAAAGGCTCCCGCAGACAGACGCGACGCGACAATGCGACGCGATTTTGGTAGAACAATTGCGATGAAGTTTTCATAGAAATTGTTCTACTAGAGTCGCGTCGCGCTGTCGCATCGCACTTATCTGCAAGAGCGTTTACACATCAGGCCAAAAAATAGTAACCCACAGTATAAAAAAAATTACATGTCTCATTTAGCATTGGTGGGATCCGTAGCATATCTTCAGGACAATCTGCTATGCTTGATATATTTTTCATAATGCACTCTAGGGACTCCATCGTTTCTAGTAATGCCGAAAAATAAAATAACAATTACTTTGTTACTTTCGCGTAGTCAAGATTGATAACGCTGAGTGTGAAGTTCTGAACCATTAAGAGCATTGCACAGATATAGATACACCTAGATAACGCAATAGCAACTACTTCGCGTGCCAAAAATCGCACCAGCTTACGTACAAAAATCGTAAGCCGCCACTTTTGCGCTCAGTCCTGAATACTGCTGGCTGGGTGAGAGCGAGTGCTCACCGCTGGCGCTAGGCCCCGGGGCAGTGGCGTGCATTGGTTTTTAGAACAGGTAGGCACTAGGCCGGGTCTAGTCTAGGCAAACGCGGTCACTAATCAGAAAAAAAAGTGAGGTCAAAAGTGTGGTTATTTGAGTAGGCATGCCTACTTAAGGGTGTTAAATTGCGAAGGTCGAACGTCATGGTATTACGCGTGAGACGTACGTATTTTTAATTTTGTCGTATTAACTTGAACGAGTAAAGACCAATGACAATGTGCGAATAGTACGGGAGCCGAGTAGGCCGTCCGGCGACTGCCTAGTGCCTACTGCCGCGCGTGTTTATATGAAGATTTTGTTTTTGTTAAGTATGATAATTCTTAATTGTGGGGCACACACACTAAAATGTAATTGACAGGCTTATGTTCATATATCGAGGTAGGCACTGCTTATATGCCTATATGCAATGCACGCCACTGCCCCGGAGGTGGGGAGAGACCTTGCCCACGTCCCTATTCGATTTGATCCATACATCCAGGGACACCCTGAATATAATATAGTTCCATTAATCTAAAGAAGTAATTACTATCTATTTATAATTAGGTACATAATGTAAAAAGCCAACTTAAAAATCTTAAAATAATAATAGGTACAAGTATAAAAGGAGGGAAAATAAGCAGAGGTCATCAAAAAATTCGTCTGCTAATGAATTTGCATTATCACAATCTCCGGCATTCAACATGTAGGTAACTTGACACCTGTACGTGGCTGTTTAAGGCGAAAATGTCGATACATTACAACGGACTATTGTGAGAAGAATGTATGAATGTGTTATTTTATTTGACGACAGCCAATCAACGCATTCCGTTTAAAATAAAACTTCAAATATCAAATTTTCGCCAATTTATTTCGGCTTTTTCGACGATACAAGATATTCAATTTTCGCCAATGTATTTCGGCTTTCTCGAACATAAAAATTATTAAATTTTCGCCAATTTATTTCGACTTTTCCAAAGATAACCGATGGAACCTTTGACCTTGGTCGTACTATACCATTTTGGCTACAAATTTTGCCCGTGAACGAGACGACTCGACTCGAGCCTTCAGTGGCTCGAGTCGAGTCGTCTCGCCGCGATGATATCATAAAAAATGTTTGAAAGACTTTCGCCTAGCAAAACAATAACAAAACAAAACAAACAATAATTACCTGGCCACTGCACAACCTTATCATCGTAGGCGGTGGTACAGCTGTCAGAGATGGGCATGAACACATAGTCCCAACCCTTATTATTGTACCGCCATCCCTTGGAGTTGAGGATAAGGGTTCGTTCTGTGGCGTACGCGAATATCAGGCAGTACACTATATGGTGCAGCTGGCAACCGAAGCCGCAACCCTAGTGACAAAAAAAGAATAAATAAATGACGTGCGTAGACAATGGACTATTTCGATTTAGTAGTGAGTTTGAATAGATATCTTTTTTATTTTAATGTACAGACGCCAGCACATCAACCTACTACAATCTGTCAAATTTCTTTAATAGATTTTCAACTTTATCACTATAACATAAGGTTCAAAGTTGATTGGGAAAATTTGACAGTTTCGGGTAGGTTGATGTGCTGGCGTCTGTACATAATCTTTATCTGAATGTTATTTATACACAAACGCATGAGAAAAAACATAAACCACATGAACTTTTGCGATCATTAGCCACAAACTCTTTTATCAAAAGGGTACCTCATTATTTCTCAATGTCTCTAGGTACGTGGTGGATCTTTCGATGGTCTTTCCATACTTGCATACCTACAGAAATAGAAATCTCAGGGAAGGAATGCTTTTACCAGTGGCGTAGCGTGCCTTGGCGGGGCCCCGTATAAAAATTTGTTTGGGGGCCCTTAGGAAGGGTAAAGATTTCTCACAAAAGAAAAAAAATGTTTGCATAAAATTAAAAGAAATATTTATTCACCATAATATCTATCTGTCACTTTTCCAAAAAAATTTACAAACAATTCAAATTAAATATACATCCTTGCCTTTTTTCGGCAAACCGATTTATTAAATCATTTATAGCTGATTTGCTTTTTTTGACTTTTGGCATTTGTGAAAAAATAAAAATACGCACGTTGGGGGCCCCCGTGGCGCGGGGGCCCCGTATAATTGATACGGCAGATACGGCGGTAGCTACGCCCCTGGCTTTTACCCTTGCTCTGGTTCTGTCTCCGTTTGGTGTAAACCCACCTTAATTCACTAATTCGTCACACTCCCATACGAATACAATAAACTGCACACCTTTTATTTAAATACAGCTAAGTATATTACATGTGTTTAAATTAATTTATTGCTTTGGAATGACATTCAATTATTGTGGCCTCGGAAATCTTATCGACCGATACTATGTAAATGATAAATGATTTATTTTCTGTAAGTAGGTTTGTACAAACACTTTTACACGTCAATCATATTTCTTTAAGCTAGATGAGGTCGGCGTTTCCTATCTGACTACTCTGAGAAGAAAGGCCGAAACAAACTCAGAGGTCACAGTCTCTTTTAAAGTCCAGACAAAATCGTGGTTAGATCATGTGAAGACCATGTAGATAGGTGTCTGCAATGGTCTTTTGAGGTAAGGACCACACAGATGGAGCGGACCTGTCCAGTCAGTGCACGCATTTGTCAAAAATCGTGCAGCTCAACTCAGAGCTCAACGATTCGACGAACAATACCAAAGAAAGGACATTTGGTTAGGCCGCGTAAACAACTCAAACTGCTATATCATGATTAAAACTAACTAAGAAGGAAAACAGAAAAAAGAAATGACCCACATAGTCCTCACATTCACAATAATTAAATAAAATAAAAATACTTTACAAAGTAAATATTCATGTCATTGTATATACAAAAAAATCATTAATGTCAATGTGTATATTTAAAAAAAATCCGGACGTAATCTTTGAGGACCATGTAGATTGGTGTCTGAAATGGACTTTTGAGGAAAGAACCACACAGATTGAGTGGACCCGTCCAGTCAGTGCACGCATTTGTCATTTTGTATTATGTGCCTACCTACTATGTCATAAACAATTTTGTAAGATGAAGGAGACTAGTCTCCGCGACACCGGGATCCTAGTACGGAGGCTAGTGATATTTATTGTAATGCTCCCTTGAACAATAAATATTTTCTTATTCCTTTTTTAATTATTTCTCCATAGATTTTGGACATATTAAACAATAACAATGTAACACGCACCCATCCAAAGAGTTTTTAAAAGTACCTACACCATTGATATATATGTTACACTAGATCAGTAATTACCGCGCCAAGGCGTTGCCACTTGTCATAAGGCCACAGCCGTATGCGTAGCTAATGTCACTTCAGTGCTCTTTATGGCGCCAACCGAAGTGAACCAAGTGACACACGACAAAAATATCGCCAAAATGGGTAAATTCGAAGTCAAAGAGTGCGATGCAAGATCACAAAAACATAATAAATTAACCAGAATTACTTTCCACACGTAATTTTATTGTTTCTGTGTTTATATCAACGTAAAATAAATAAATTGCAGAATTTTGTAAATTAGGTTCAGTGTTACCACTAAAAACTTAGTTTTAGTTTCCCACATTTATGGGAGTTTTTAATTTATTGGAATAAGTGATTTTAAATATTTTATAAATAATAAAAACGTTGCAGGGTGCCTAAAGATAAATGGATGGAAATAATCAGATTGCTGAAAAAAGTGACTAACTGAATAAATAAAAAATATTTAAAAAGAAAATGTCTTAATTATTATCATTAGTTATAAACTTCTAATACACATCGAATAAGAAATACATAATTCAAATATTTTATAAATAATTTGGCAACGTTTTTTTTGAACGTCATTTATGGTTTAAAAAGTTGGGTAAAATTTTGCATGGGTAGGCAACCCCATCCCGCCATTGCATGTTTATATTGCGGTCTTTGTCTAATCTAAGTGACGGTATTATTCTTGCGACTTGTGTAAGTGAGACAGATATATGTTTACTTTTAAATGTTTAGTGGTTTCAAAGCTACGTCGTCACGTTTAAATAGTGGTTACACTTTTTTGACACATTTTATTGAGGTTTGCTTCTCTAGTTATTTAACTCAATGACCTACACCATCTGGATTCTTTTGCCATATTAGGGAGGCATAAAACCAAAAATAACAACAACCTCAAAGTCTTGTTATCTATTTTTTTTTACGAAATGAGCCAGCTCTTGGCCTCTTATCAATATTAACCATAGTTTGAAAAGTACAGACGCCAGCACATCAAGCTACTCCAATCTGTCAAATTTCTTTGATAGATTTTCGACTTTACTACAAAGTGATAAGGTTCATATTCAATTGGGAAAATTTGACAGATTGGCGTAGCTTGATGTGCTGGCCTCTGTACATCGACCTTCCAGAGGTTTTTCACCTTCCATATAAAAAAAAATACTGTAACATGTCATCATTTAGCGATGTGCTGTGAACCGGGGCGGCGCAGGCGTCACTACAGTCTACTAAACAGTTCTAACAGAGCAGTGTTAATGTCAGCTCGACTATTGACATTCAGAAGCGTTTAGTGTATCGGACATGCACGTTGAACGTAATCTCCTAGCGTTACTCAGAATGGGATCGAGTCTCATCCGTCTTGTTATCCCCGAGACCTGCACTGTCTTGTTAAACCCGAGATGATGAAGAATTGGAATGAGCATTGGCAAAAAACTCGAATATTGAAGGGAAAATTTTATGGCTCTATTCAACCATTCATTCCATCTAAATGTTGGTTCAGCAAACTAAAATTTTCTAGTAAAATAGCCACCTCTGTCATAATTAGACTCCGACTTGGGTTCGTTTGCACACCAGTTTTTTTGGCCAAAATCCGCATAAGGGACTCTTCTTTGTGTGAATGTGGTCTGGAATTGCGTACTTTGGAACACTTGTTTTTCTCCTGTCCTCGTTTAACCACTCCCCTTTACGACATACTACCTTCTGATGTTCCTCGCCCAATTAACATCCCTTTCCTACTATCTTTAGTCCATACCCCTGCAGTTAAAATCCTTTATAAATTCATTAGCATTCATAAAATCCAGTTATAGTTGATATTTCTTTACTTATTTTATTTTTATTGAATGTTCTAACATTTATTTTGTGACGTTTTGCATCTACTAACTAAAAATGTTTTGTCCTTTTTTAGCATGGGGATCCATGGATGCCACCGCTACAAACACTGATCAATAGTTGTGTTACAGTTTACGATCAATACTTTCTCATTCTCATACCTTGACATTGGCAAAATCATCGAACGTTATCGATGGAGCCAGAACCTCAAAAATAGAATAGAATAGAATAATCCCCTAGCGTTTATGGGCATGGGATAAAAAATATCGCACATAGTGATCTCTTCCGGACAACTTTTGGATGAGCATTATTCGTGATAATAATGGTCGGTTCGGCGCCTATAATGGGCTTTGGACACGAGGCCAGTCTGCGAGTCAGTTCAGCGGCTTGTGCCACTAACTACCGCGTATACAAAGCCAGTCGGCACTGGACTGTCTTCTAATGTATTCCTTCCTACGGCACCTGTCCAACCTTCGACGAGGAAGCGATTAGCTATGGACTATTTTCTCGCTCAAGAATCGTACAATAGATGTAAAGATACATACAGGATGGCAGGGACACCGTCGCGCAACCTGGTACTATTGATTCAGTACATCATTCTCAACATCCAACGTTGAAATTTTTCATCAGTTATTAAAAAGAAAATTAGCCGATCATACATTTTACCGCGTAGGTTTTGCATTTTTCTATGAAACAGCTGTTTTGAAGTGAAAACTTCTTTAGGCGCGTTAGGCATTTTTTAAGATGGGAAAAACCCATTGAATTCGCGCCACCGTAACCGACACCGCTTCGGATGTGTTCGGCTGTCCTCAGGATGTACTCGGTTTTAATATACAAAGTGTAAAAAAATTAACCTTAAAAACTTTAAGAGGTGCTTTAGACCATCGAACTGAACAACTTTCACTATGGGACCAACTCCGAAATCACGAAAAAAAAATCAGCTGTTTCATACAAAAGTTCAATACCTAGTCGGCCAAAATGTATGAAACAGCTCATTTTTTTTTCGTGATTTCAGAGTTGGTCCCATAGTGAAAGTTGTTCAGTTCGATGGTCTAAAGCACCTCTTAAAGTTCTTGCAGTTAATTTTTTTTACACCTTATATATCCGATATGTCAGTGAGTGATGGCAAAGTATTCTGTTTGTGTTTTGTTTTCACTTCTGTCGGCACTCCCGGAGTGCCCCTGTTTTTTTTTTTTCTTTTATAACCCTACGAAAAATTCCTACGCATCATTAGCATTATTTAGAATCATGTGCTGAATTCATGGTCACAGTTTGCACTTCGGTGTCCCTACCTGCCATCCCGTGTATTGATAGTTGATCGCTGAAAGTTCACACTGCCAGCGAGAACTGTCTATTCTATGTTTCTTGAGCGAGAAAAGTCGATAGCTAGTCGCCTCCTCGTCGGAGGGTGGGACAGGTGCGTACACGAAGCCAGTCAAAGGCCAGTGACTGAACTAACTCGCAAACTTGCCTGTCCAAAGCCCATTATAGGCACCGCGCCATACATTATAATCACGAATAATATCCGTCCAAAAGTTGTCCGGAAGAGTAACTATTATGTGCGATCATTTTTGTCACATGACGCAATGCTCGATTTCCTTTCGTTATCCTCATATATAAAATACTATGTGAACTTTGATGATATCCAGTCATAGATTCTCCCAATAACTAATAAACATTGTATAGAGTCTGTATAGTTACACGACGTTTTGTCTTCTTCTTTCGAAAGCCAAATTACCAGTCAAATCCACTTACAATTCTCACGTGTCATATAAAGCCGGGCTCCTTAAGTGTATGTTTGCATGGTATGCGATGCGAGCTTCCTGCGTTGACCTTTTGACGGTCACGAATTATGTGTGAAATGCAGCTTTCGAAATTCCTTTCTTGTAACAATATACTTAACTAAACAAAACCATGTACAGGAACAACGATAAACATTTTTTGTCTAAAATGTAAACAGGGTAGCAGGGAAATCAGAGCGCAAACTGGTTATAAAAATAGGTAAAGTTTTACTGCCGTCATCGAAGACTGATTCAAATAACACAGTCATGTCAAATAAGATTTCTGACCGGGAGTCATGATCCGGCCCGAAGTGTACCTATTAAGTGCTGTTCTGACGTCCGAATTCTACAGATCAGATAGAAATAGTGATACATTACTCAAACTCAAAACGCGGTCAAACAATCGAAAGCATATCGAGAATTCATATTCGTTTTAACGTGTAACATTCACGCAACCACTACTAATGAATTGGCACAAAACTTTCGAGCCAAATTAACGTATCAATTTGTGCTTTATTGGCATAAAAATGTGCTAAAGTGTGCCAAAAAGTAGCGCTCACATCGTCAATCATCCGCGCTCAGTTTATTAAAATGTTGCTGCTGATAAGTGATGATAACTCAATTCTAAGGCTCGTTACTCGTGGGGTCGTGAGGTCAAATCACAATATTATATAATTAAACTGTTGACCTTGCGCGTACGATAACAGAGTTCAAAATGATTTTGTTAAGCACCCACACAATAGCGTAAAAGGCGTTGACTTTTTCTTAGTTTATTTTGTCCGGTAGAAAAAGTATATTTCGGGAACGACTTTTTCGATGTTTTCCTGTATTTTTAATGTTTCTTTCGGTTCTTTGCGTTTGTATAAATTTAGAAATTTTACGAGCCAGGCTTGTTGTTCCGCAGAAGTATCTTACGTTACATTTTGTAATTATGTAATTTTAACCGGAAAACGAAACTTTATTTCTAAAATAATACTTTCATCCAAAACCAGCAGAAGCTGTTGCAGTTTTTTCCTTTTTCGATAGTATTTTAATGCCCATTAAACGTGCTGATAAGGATATAAAAGAAAATACATTGAAGTATTGGTTGATCAAAACTGTTTTTTGAAGTGAAAACTTCTTTAGCGGCGTTGAACACTTTTTGTAATGGGTAAAAAATGTTAAACTCGCGTCAGGGCATCGCGTCAGGACACGTGACCGTCAGGAGAGATTTCCCCGCCCCCCCCCCCCATCTCTTTCTACGGGCGGCGCCAACCGAATTGAACCAAGTGAGACACGACAAAGATGGCCGAAGAAAATGACATTTGACGTACAAATGTTTGAAAAGTCAGTTTCACAGAGTACTTTTTGGTTTCCATGACGACCATGACGTTGTCGCGTCAAAACTATTGAAACTGTAGACAATAAATTACTTTTTCATACGTAATAATGTCTATGGACACAAATATTCGGTTCATAGACAGATATTCTCGTATGCCGATTTAATGTGTTGGCCAATTTGTTGGATGACTTCATTATAATGGCAACATTTAGAAGTTGTAGGACATTCTAGTTATAGAACGTTTATGAAGCGTTTATGAATACAAAATTTTATCGAATGTTTTAAAGGCCTATTGAGCATTTTAACTAATGAATGGTTTAAACCTTCAATAGGCTTTTTTTATGAATAAGACCGAAAGTGTTTAAAATATGGAAATTGAACAAAGTGCATCTATTAATGAAAATAGTGACGCAGAAATATTGAAAAAAAATGAGTAATATTAATTAAATTAATAATTGATTTATTTCAACGTTAATATTCAAGTTTTCACTTCTGCCGGCACTCCCGGAGTGCAACCCGTCTTTTTTTTAATGTTTTATCGTATTTAGACAACGATACCCAATAACCCAAAACGTCTGTGAAGTTTACACAAAAAAAAAAAAACAGATTTAATCCGATTCAAAATGGATTCAAGTGACTACAATTACTGAAGTCGATGACCCAAAAAAAAAGATTCTTTTGTTTTATCATGGTCAGATATCGATACCCTTTGCAGGCAGATCAAAAAATACACTATTACTAAAATCTTTCAACCACATGCTGTTACTAGTTTGTCATTTAATGGCTTTTTCTAACAACCTCGACGAGCGAATCGATAGAAGAATTACGTACTATTATAATTTTATCGATTTTTCTTAGTAGGTTAGGTATATCTCGTTCTAGCAATTTCTACAAATGACTATTGTTGAACTTGACGCCTATGGAATACTAGCTGCGCCCCGCGGTTTCACCCGCATAAGTTTCGATCCCGTGGGAATATCGGGATAAAAACTATCCTATGTCCTTTCCCGGGACTCAAACTATCTGTATAGCAAATTTCATCTAAATCGGTTCAGTAGTTTAGGCGTGAAAAGGTAACATACAGACAGAAAGACAGAGTTACTTTCGAATTTATAATATTATAGTATATATTATATGTATATAGTACGGATAATGATAATTATGGGTAGATAGGATACCCATTATCATCCCCCCCTGCCCCTGACTGTTGTAGATACAACACTCAGTGGAAAAATATCGAACTTAGACACGTAGTCGATAAACTCTCATGAGCCTCCTTGACCGGCATTTGGAACCAACACCCTAATTGTGTAAAACACTTTCAATTACAATCTGAATCATTTAGAGGGATGTTGCTAATCCAATCCATACTAATATTATGAATGCGAAAGTGTGTCTGTCTGTTACCTCTTTCACGCTTAAAGCGCTGAACCGATTTAGATGATTCAAATTCAAATTTATTCAAATTCAAATTCAAAATATTTTATTGTGGGCATATGTTATGAAATTTGGTATAGAGATAGTTTGAGTCCCGGGAAAGGACATAGGATAGTTTTTATCCCGATATTCCCACGGGATCGAAACGTATGCGGGTGAAACCGCGGGTCGCTGCTGGTACTTCGAAAAAATGTCTGCTCAACAACGTAAATAACGTAGTTAATGAATGTTGTTGAACTGTCAACATTAAAGCCATCGCTATTGATAGTCTGTTACGCAATTACCCCGCTGTTCCAGTAAGTTCCACTTTCTCTCTTCTTTCTTTAAGTGAGTATAAACCTCATCAGCTGAGCAAGGGCCCCTTAAAGGTATGCTACCAATTTCGTACGAAGAGTAAACTATACACAATAGGCTAGTTTCCTAAAAAATTCTAATTAGTCCGTCAGTTAGATTATCGAAAAATAATGGACCCGTATTTTTTCTTTTGTCAATCAAACAAAATATGACAAAGATAAAGCGCGTCAAAATTTGGGAGTGGGGGGTCGTGACGTCACGCCGTGCGACACTTTTTAGCACGGCGTGACGTCACGACCCCCCACTCCCAAATTTTGACGCGCTTTATCTTTGTCATTTTTTGTTTGATTGACAAAAGAAAAAATAAGGGTCCATTATTTTTCGATAATCTAACTGACGGACTAATTAGAATTCTTATTTTTTTACCCAGGAAACTACCCTATTACGAAAAAATACCGCTGCACGGTACGTGGTCTTATCGGTCCAGCATTCCAGTCACACTGCATTAAAAATGCATTAGATGACATATTAAAACATAATATCTTAATTTCCTATACTACGATCTTACTAGTACAAGGTAACGTAAACAACGTCACGGTGTCAATGACCTAATGACGGATGCGTACATTGCGTACGCGCGTGTCACCGCGAGGCGCAAAGTGACGGATGGCCACCGGTGCTTTTGTTTGCGATCTAATTATAGCGCAGGGATTTTAGGGCTACCCACACACATGGGAACAGGTGGGCGATTAGAATTAACATGGCAGTTGTGTTTTCTTTGCTTTATTTTTTTTTATGCAAAGAATAGGTTCCCGGCGTTTACCTAAAACATTTACTTAATATACAGGACGGGAGCGGGGCTTATGGATAAGTAATAAAATAACAGCACGGGTCGGTCGATCAGGTTAAGCTAAGCTTGTCGCTGTTGGTCCGAAGATGGGTGACCACCTTCACATACCAAGATCCGGTGTAATGGAGTTTCTTGCCCATTCTTCTTCATACGTAACTACCTAAAGGGCGACTAGAATCAACTCGATTTTAATGTAGATTCTGACGTTCAAAAGTGCATTTTATGTGCCTGTTCGAAATAAATGGTTTGACTTGACTTGTCTTGACTACTTCCTCGGAAGAAATCCTTCACACAGAGCTGCTACTACTACTGTTTCTTTCATTTTGTTTCGTGATCGCGAATTCACGCCCTAAGTCCCAGTTCCAGTAACTCTAAATATAGAAAGGATTGCAGGGCTAAATGGGCTAATCGAGATTGATGGCAACAGTTGGGAAAGCATTTAGAACAAACAACTGACTAACGAATGTTTCATATTGTTTTCGATATATTTTTTGTTCTGATGCCGAAATAAAAGAAGAGATTAGACTTCGGCGCGGGAGATATTATAGTGCACAAGTGTCTGCGCAGACACAGGTGCACTCCCTCTTCCCTCACTCTCATAGTCTGATGGGACGACAATCCGACACGACCGGAGAGAGATCAAGCGCAGGATCAACGGCTTGAAATTCCTAATGGAAGAACCCAATATCACTTCGCCCGACCAGGGAATCGAACCCAGGACCTCAGCAGTCGCGCTTGCGACCACGAGACCAATAGAGCCGTTATAAAACAATAACGAGGAAACCAAGGTTTACCACATGACATTTATGTCGTTGTAGGTTAAGGATAAAGTAAACTACCACTTATCAACATCGACATTCATAATTATTAAAGTTGTTCGTATGCCAAGAAATTCAAAAATATGTATACATGTGACTGTTCCTAAATTACCCTAGGCTGATAAAATTATCGCTTCTCCTAATTATGTTAAATATTAGTCTTTAGGTCGGAGCTGTACTCCGCCATATGTGTGTTATCGTAGCTGTTTTAAATTCATACAAGGAAAGGAAAAAGAAAAAAGGTAGATAAGTATTGCAATAGTAGCAGTACAGACCAACCCCCTTATTCATAAAACTTATCAAACCTATTTTAGTTAAAATGGGGGTTGTCTCTTTCTTACACACAGAAATGACAACGTGACAGATAAAGACAAACGATCTATAAACCTATTTTAGCTAAAATAGAGATAAAATAGGATTATGAATAACAGGGTAAATGTCTAGATCTTGCACATTAAACTTGGTATAGAGGCAATACCTAGAATGAAATAGTTTGTACGTTGATCCTGGGAAGAGGATAAATATTGTACTAGCATAATCAGCCTATAATGTTCCCACAGCTGGGACACAGGCCTCGTATGTGTGAGAGGGAATGGGCCGTAATCCACCACACGGGCCCAGTGCGGGATGGTAAATGTTACATGTCTTCGAATTTTTTGTTTTAGGACATGCCGGTTTCCTCACAATGTTTACCTTCACCATTGTTTCGTGCTAGCCACTTTCTTAATACGCAACTCTTTTCTTGTTGAATTTTGTTTTAAGGTGCGACGTCGTAGTTTTTTTGAGGACATTATTTTGGTAATAATATTGATTTATACTCCCTCTTGTGAGTCGATGAGCCAGAGAGCCAGACAGGCAGGTTCACCCTAGTTTTTAAAATATGAAATTTTTAGTTTGAAATTGTATTGTGTGGCCACGTGGGACGTTTTGGTCAGGAACACCGCAATCCCACTGAGTGTTGAACAGGGTTCCAAACAAGACCAATTTTACCTACCTTATTAAGATTACATATGAGTTTCCTAGCATCCTTGCAGTCAGGCGGGTTCTGTAGATAATGTAGTCGTCTTTGAACCAGATCGCTAACGTTAGCTGCTTCCGTCTGCCGCCAATCGTGGTAGCCATCCAGCTCTTCGAACAGTTGCTGGTCGGATAGCAGCGATCTGGAATAAAGGGCGGGTTTTATTTCATTTTGTCTATACAGGATCGTAACAGGCGGCGTTCTAGTTTCTGCCTATCCTCATGGAAAAAAGGCATGAGTCAATGGTACGTATAAGTAACTCTATAAGAGAAAAAGAAAGACACGAAGTAAGGGTCAAATCACACCGAGATGGCAGCGAAGCGGCGAGCAGTTTCAGTGTCATGTAATTTTAAACTTTATCTTCATTATAATAATACATAGTATCGCTTGACAAACTTGAGTCGTCGGAGTGCTCGAGGCGCCGCGGGCGGTCGCGCGGCCTTTCAAGTTTCTCAAGCGATACTATGTATTATAGTAATGAAGATAAAGTTTAAAATTATATGACACTGAAACTGCTCGCCGCTTCGCTGCCATCTCGGTGTGATTTGACCCTAAGAGGTGAGAAAATGTAGCAAGTAAAGGAGGCCCAAGACCGAGAAAAATGGAGGATGAAGGAGCCTTACACTCAGCATTGGGTGGATACGGGTCGAAGAATAGATAATTTGGATTGGGAGTAAAGAAAATTTAATTTGGATATGGATAAAGATCAGCCGCTGACAGCTATTTCATATGAGTGGAGTTCTATAGAAACAAGTCAAGATAAGTAAGGTAAGTTAGGCGAGAGAAATGTTGAAGGGGTAGAATAGAATAGAATACTCTTTATTATGTACAGACGCCAGCACATCAACCTACTACAATCTGTCAAATTTCTTTAATAGATTTTCAACTTTATCACTGAAGCATAAGGTTCAAAGTTGATTGGGAAAATGTGACAGTTAGGTGTAGGTTGATGTGCTGGCGTCTGTACACCATATAAATTACAGACATAAATACAGAAACTTTACAATGGGTGACACAATGGGCGGCCTTATCGCTAAGAGCGATCTTATATCTTGTATCCCTCGGTATAGTCTTATTTGTTAAAATATCTATTTTGTAATTCGTTCACTAACGCATTTTTGCACTATCAACGTTTTGAAATGGTATAATTAAAACGGTACATTAGAAATTACAAAAAAAAAATATTATTATTTATTAACATAGAAACCATTATTACTTGACAATAATTATGTTGTTCATTTCTTTCCGTTGTCCGCAAACAAATCACATTCAGGTTTGTCAGTCAGAAGGGCATAATATAACAAACTCAAAGTCGAAGTCAAATCATTTATTTCAAATAGGCACACTTTCGAACGTCAAAAATTACAATAAAACGAAATTGATTCAAGTCGCCCCTTCCAAAAGGTAGTTTTCGTATGGAGAAGAATGGGCAAGAAACTCTACCGTTACTCTTTTAAAATGTTTTGTATGCATTCATTATATGTATAATTATATGTGAAGACATTTTTAAAGTATGCCAGGCTGGGGACTCGGCTCTGGTTACAGTTTTGGACGACAGTTGCGCAAACAATAATTATGCCGCATGCGCCACGGCTTTGACGGTCTCCGATGTATTTGTCGGGCACTTATAATCGGCAGAAAAGGCCGTGAAGCTCTGGGCAGTCGATACATTGCCGGACGTTGACTGCCTATATCCCTACTTAGCTTAGTTGTAGGAAAAAAACTAACAGGAAAACCCTTATTTATACATCAATGAGGAAAACTAGCCTTTTGACCGCCGCGTCAAAAAAGCAAAAACTTGCCCTCGACGCCAAGCTGCGATATCTACTACTACTAGCTAATTAAGGCCGTACCCTGAGCAAATAACCTTGAGCATTTTGTTCCCTCTTCGCCGCACCCCACCTCTACAATACTTCGTAAAATACTACTAGCGCCATCTGGCGTACTATTTACGAATACAACTAAAATTTACAGACCTTAGAACTAACAGACATGGCATTCAATTAAAAAATATTTATTTTTATGAAATGTTTATTGGTGCGCCCAAATACTTTTGGTCGTTATGAATTCATTGACCTATACTTACGTCGATGAATACTTTCAACTTTTACTCTGATACAAATGTTGATGGTACAGTCACGTCTAAAATATGTATACACTTGGCTTTATTCAAAGGCGATTTTCTCCTTTATTTTTTAATGAAATTGTATGTTATTACGAAAATAGTATTTTCGAACCCATAGGTTGATGTTAAGTGTCGTATTTCAACGTTGCATTCGTTATTTTACGTAAAAATCGCAATTGAAAATTGCCAAGTGTAGGTATACATACTTTTAGACGTGACTGTACTTTGTAATGAACATCACGCGGTGTTTAATTTTGAGATTGAAGGTTAGTGACTTGTTATTCAGATGGTGAAAATAGTGGAAAAATAAAATAACAAAGTAAATTTTATCATCATTTATTATTTTAAGGTCAGACTTATACAGGGTTAAATGAAATTACCAAGCGAAACTCTGCAGAAGTGATAGATATCAATATCTCAAAACGTTTTAATTCGGAAAGGAAGTGGCTGACATCAATAATCCTTCTGTTTATAATTTTTTCGTGAATTTCTGCTTCCTCTTCATATGAAACTTGAAACTAAAAAAAAAATGCTTTTATTAAGTACCCAAAAAAAACATACAATAATCAACTATCTGATTTTTTTTTTCATCTGAAGTTGAAGCTGCTATTAATTTTCAAATACAAATGGTCGAAATCAAAACCAACTTTTATCCAAGCTCAAAACACACGTGGAAGGTATCAGAGACTTACCTCTTCAATGTTTTTATTGGTTTCTTCAGTGTTTTGAGTTTTCGTCAAGTTTGCTGTAAAATCCTCTCGTATACTGCAAAAGAAAAATACGTTGCATAAAGTAGATAGTTTTTTTAAGGTACAGGTGACTGTAGGGATTAGAGATAATTACAGAATCAATACCAGATCCTCAGACAAAATAAAAAATCAAGGCACATCGCTGTAAAGAATACAATGAAGCATGCAAAACTATACCTCGCTCTATGCATGTACACGCTCACACGCACTCATTTACAATCAATTTCAACGAAACTATTGCGGTAGTGCACACACGTTATCGAAACCAACTCCACATCACTAATGACAGCGCTATGTATTAATTTTTTATTTGGTCTGAGACAATTTTCGACGATGCATTCGCATGCGTTCACTTTTACACAGAGGGTGAGTAATAATAATGTGCTATTTTTATGAAATTAAAATTATGTTTTCATCGCCAGTTAAAATTAGTATATAATATGAAATAATTTCTATACTAAAGAAAGAATAATGGGCAACTTTATATGTGGGCCCAGAGCTGTAGCACTTTCTTACCTACCTTGAAATGAAGATGCGAATAATTGCAACATTTTACTGCAAGACAACACAGCTCTAATTAATTTAAAAAAAGTTACAACTGTTCCAAATAATCAATCGTCTTGGACTTGAAAGTTTAGTTTAATGAGTAAGTGGTTCTCTTCTTTATTTACAAGATTGTCTCGTGCTATCACACTAACTCTCTAACGTTACTTTGATGAATATGTCCTGCTCGCTCCTGTACTAGTGATAAAGATCACTACCTGCACTCGCGCTGACCGGTTTTCAACAATACGAGTGCGTATTCGGTCCTGCTCAATACTGAGTAGCCCTGTAGATGTCTTTCTAATAGTCAATAAATATGCTATTAATAATTTATTAAAACAATGTTAATTTATAATAATTATGCGGGCATCATTAGGTCATATCAGCATTTGTAACAGTCATTATTGGACTTTCGGAACTGCTGTAAGTTTTTATTTGGTTCATTAGAGTTCTGCTGCCATAGAATAAAATATTGAGATTGGAAAGTGCTACAACGATGGATCCATTCTATCCGTTCTTCTACCCTTCGCATGTCGCGCGTACTGCGTATGTACCGATAACAATAGAATATCTATTGTGTCTGCTAATTGGACACGCGACGGGTTAATAGTATCACTGTAATAGCACATACTAACCAGTAAACAAAGATTTACCCCGTAAACGTCCTTGACTGAGAAAAGGATTATAATAATATGTAATACTTACTCATTATTGCTTATTTCCATCGGTTGCATATTAGAAATTTCCATTAGAGGTGGTTGTGCATCAGTTTGGTTATCTGTTGACCTAAAAGGATAATTTATTTTAAAATACATTAAAAGCCAAATATTTACACACAAACATTGATACATGACAAGCACTGAACAACGTAAGTACTGAATCTATGTGATTGTTCATGTCTTTAGTTTCATAACTCTATGGCACACGTATGATAACGAATATATTTTTATTGGTTGATAAAATATGTGATAATGATGAGATGTATCACTGCGCTAACTACTCACATGTTAGACCAGTACCACAAAATACAGATAGTACAGAAGGCAATCACATGTATGTACTTACTTCACTTTTCATACCTACGCTCAGCGAGCGTACATTTGTCAATTTTCACTATCGAAAATCCCTAGTAACTTCAAAACGGATTACCCTATTTACACAATTTATTTTGCCCTATCCGTTTTATACCTAAACCTATCAAATGACACTAAAAACAACACAATATCTACACAAACAAAAAATCATGATTTCAAATTACGTAATAGTTGGTTTATAATTATGTATATAATAATAAAAAAAAAATACACAAGTAGGTGTGTAATTATACCACATAGGTAAAAATAATTTCAGTCATTTAGCCCACCTTTGCACGTGCGATATTTTTCCCGCGACTATTTCGTTTTGTGCAATGGATTTTCAACGCTCTGCTTAGCGCGGAGAGTCGATATTCCAATATTGCGTTTATTCGTGCACAAGTGTTCAGAATCCATCAGATGCGGGATGCATCTGATGAATACATCTTGGCTCAACACCGAGCATTGAAAATCCATTATGCGATAAAATCACTCCGCGATATTTTGTTCATCGTGCTAACATGGGCTAAGAACATAAATTAGTAGGTACGAGAGTGCTTACCGAGCTTCGTTCATCATTGCGACTTTTGCACGTCCTTGTCGCACAACTTTCTTGTACTTAGGCATTTTCTCTGTTTACACAACAATAGCGTCTTTTCGCAAAACTTAATAGTCTTTTATACACAAAGCGTCCTTTCGCGGAAAAAATAAATAACTGATACAAAAAAATCAAACACCAAAACAAACGTCAATAACAAAAACACAACATAAACTAATATTATTATCTACTGATAATGTGACGTGAGCGAGCAAGTGCGTGAGCCGACGCGGCGCGGTGACAAACAACACGTGTTTCGCCCTCGAGACCTTGCGGCACACTGAATCGCAAGAGTATACAGTAGCGAATACGCTCAGATTTTAGAATAAAATCTTTATAAAATCTAATTTTGGTCTTTTGAAAAAAATATTTCTACCATAATGTTCATAATTAAATTGCCTATCCATTACTGTAAGTGCAAAAATCAAAATAATGGTTAGTTTTCGAGGAGATGCATGGTTTCAATAATTATTTATCATTTCAGTGGTTTCGTTGTGAGGCGATTAATTAAACATTATACAAAGTAAAAAAAAATAAAAACTACCATTTTGGAGCCAAGATTATGTAGAAATTTAATGTATTTTTTATTATTTGATATTTCTTTTGGATAAAGAGTATATAGCTCCAAAAAACTGCACAAAAAACGGCTGGCGCTGCGTTTTGCACGGGGACGGGCCTTAATTACCTACAAAACTCTGTCATGTAGTCGTGACCGTAGCGTGCTGGGCACATTTTGGTTTGTCATCTATATGTCGCAGACGACAGGTTTAATTAGCCGTTTAGTTAACCGCCTAGCCTTTTAACTAAACGGCGGCCGTTCAACTAAGGACCTGAATGATATTCAATTATTATAGTTTAGGTTGGAACTGTAACCAATCACGCGCGAGCCGAATTGGTCGGAGTGACTAAGCCAGGGCACCCCGACCAAATGGGTTAGGTTAGGTTAGAACTGTGATTCTGTGATCAACCGCGTGCGAGCCGAGAGAGCGAAGCGAGCCGAGAGAGCGAAGCGAGGCGAGCACTACTTCCAAAGGCCAGGCGGTTAACTAAACGGCTAATTGAACCAGTTGGCTGCGACATATACATGACTGTGGCGGTCAAAAGGCTAGTGAAGTACATAACACTGATATATTGATTAACCTTTTAACCGCCTACGTCGGATTAATCCGACAAATTAATATTTTCGTGCCCATTCCGCCAGAGTCGTATACAGGGTGAAATTGAACACATGCGACAAATCGAAATGGGAGATTATACTCATCATTATGAACAACTTTTACTGTGGGACCAAACCTGAAATCGCGAAAAAAAAATCAGCTGTTCCCTACATTTTGGCGAGTTATACGAACATAAATGTAGGGAACAGCTGATTTTTTTTTCGCGATTTCAGGTTTGGTCCCATAGTAAAAGTTGTTAATAATGACGAGTACAATCTCCCATTTCGATTTGTCGCATGTGTTCAATTTCACCCTGTATACGACCAAATAACACATCTCGTTTAATCTGTATTATTATTATATCATCACAGCTCGTTTCATCGGTATTTATTTTTCGTTTTTTTTTTTTTTTCTCGGGCGCTGGGGGCACGACAACTGATATAAAGTCGGGCGGTTAAAAGGTTAAATTACTAAAATTCCTGGTTTACACGTTGCAATCACTGGCATTTTTAAACACAACCAACTGAGGTCATGACATGATAACCTTATTTCGAGAGTAATCATGTGAGTTATAGTCGAAAACACAGCTAATTCAGCTGATTTAATTACTAAATAGATTAAAGAGTTGGACAGGAAAATCTGAACATTGTTCTTCAGGGACAAAACAACAAGTGGTAACTCTTTGACATTCACAGCGCCTTTATGTGGTAGCACTAAGGACGGTTTTATAGTGCAGGTACAGTCAGCAACAAAAGTCTATTAACACTATCATTTTTACATGTAATTAAATTGATAACATTTTTTTTTCAATAAACTGCTTTTTAGCTTTTCTCATAATGGCAAAGAGTTTATATTCTAAAAATTTTTCTTCTGCTGCAATTTTGAACAAATATTTTGCTCGATAACTAAGATTAAAAAAACTGAAGTGTTAATCGACGTTTGTTGCTAATCGTACCACTAATGAGCGGTTGACTGTATACAATTTTACAATAACAAGACATTAAGTACTGTCGAGAATTCTTTGCATTACGATTTTAAAACAATAATTACTTAGGTTCTTTGACATTAGATAATCTAAACTCTGAAATAATCACGGACTTTTTTTATCAATGACTTTAGTGTAGGTACTTTATGCGGTTATAAAAAACAAAAGATAGTGGATATCGTGGTTCAGTAACATCTCATAAGTAAAAGAGAAAGTGAAGGTCGCAAGGTATACGGAAGTCCAAGCATTAGAATACAATAGAAGGAAGTTGAAAGTGCTGCACCCGCTACGACCGACCGAAGTGGTAAGGATGGGTAGGATTTATGGAGGCAGCCAAATATCCACCTTCATTAAAGCAACAAGTGACAACCTGTGACTGCAACTAACCAAGGATCCAAGATGTCTCTGATTGATTATGGAAAGAACTGTAAATTATCTAACATGACACTGAGTAACAGCGTTCGAGAGGCAAGACACCACTTTTTTCTGTTGAAGGACAAGTCTCGCGGATTATCTTCGTCAGGATAATGGAGAGCTATTTCGAACTCACCGACTAAAACTTCAAGGCGTTATTTTTGCCAGGTCCTAAGAGTCATGTTGTTGTTATAATACAGGATGTTACGGAAAGGCTATATCAATACAAACGGGTTGAAGAGTGTATCTGGTCTAAAATCTCTGTACAAAATTTCAGATCAAAAGCATTAACGTTGAAAATGCTTAATATTTTTTTATTTCGACATCACGGCGCTGCACTGGCGCGCGGCGGCGTGATGTGCGTGTACTAGGCGCACAGACACACTACAGATAATGGATAATGACCCTCGTAGTGCGGTGACACGTTTGTTATGATTTCAATTTAATAAACTATCGAAATAAAAAAATATTAAGCATTTCCAAAGTTACTGCTTTTGAGCTGAAATTTTGTACAGAGATTCTGGACCAGATACACTCTTCAACCCGTTTGTATTGATATACCCTTTCCGTAACAACCTGTATAATTCGTATAGATAGATTTGCCGGAACAATTCGCCTTTAAAGTGTCTTACTTATGGACAGAATCATAACGGGTCCTAGTCGTGTTATTGTTTTATTATAATTCGTATAGATAGATTTGCCAGAAGAAGTCGCCTTTAAAGTGTCTTTTTTATGGACAGAATCATAACTCAAAGGTTTGAAAGATGCTTTAAACTATCAAAAGAACGACACACATCAAACGAAAGATTAACAAGTCATAATGTCATCACCACAGATATAGATACACCTAGATAACGCAAGAGCAACTACTTCGCGTACCAAAAATCGCACCAGCTTACGTTCGAAAATCGTAAGCCGCCACTTTCGCGCTCAGTCCTGCGTACTGCTGGCTGGGTGAGCGTGAGCAAGAGCGCGAGCTTGTGACATCATAGTAGGTCGTCAAAAAAGTGGCACGCTTAGTTTTCATACAGTTTGTGATACTTGCGTTATCTAGGTATATCTATATCTGTGGTCATCACAGCTTCGATACACAAACAATACAAAACACAAGCGTATGAGTGCTTGTTTAAATTAACCTTGACGAAGTATGACTCATAGATTTGTTTATACTAATTATACGATTATGTCCAGTTGCGATCGAATCAAAACGACGTTTTAGTCGCCGACGACAGTCGTTTCCAGTTTTGCACGACATGTTATCAAGCTATACTTATCCAATATAAGATGACCTTGCATGTTTGTTGAATCTTTCAATAATTTTTGTACACACAAGCTACATATCAAGCTATACATAACTAGTATAAGCTGACTTCTGATTGTACGAAAATCCTATACAATGCGAGGTCTCCTGAAACTGGATATGTATAGCTTGATGTGTAGCCGTGTGTACGTCTTTCTGTATACAGGGTGAATTTTCCAAGTGGGCGTGGATGGCCAAATTCTAAACTATGAGGAATAGCGAAAAGTACTCAAAGGAGTCGCGGGCTCGATTTCGATAAAAACTAAAACTGCGTCACTGGATTTTTGAAAAATCAATATTTTTAGCCAGGAATCGAACCTGTTGATTTTGAAAAAAAAACACACACTGTATTATTACACCATTCGATAGTGTCCCTAATAAGGATCAAATTCTGGGAAGTAATGACACGGCAAACTTAGGGAAAATGTTGAATTTTAATAAACTGCTTCTTTTTTCATACCTTGTTCGAAATGGTGCTTAATATTTTTACTACCAAAACACTCGTAGCGCAGTCACCTTCACAAAATTATGTTCTAAATTCAAAATTTTAATTGCAGTACAATCCTTTAGACGTCGAATCCAGCTATGTATTCAAAACAATTGTCATTATTTTGAACAATTAATCAGTTAAGGTTTAATAGGTAGGTAGCATAAGAAAATAAAAAAGTATTTTGATAAAAATGAGCTCTTTCCTTTAGTTTGCCGTGTGTCATTACTTCCCAGAATTTGATCCTTATTAGCGACACTATCAAATTGTGTAATAATACAGTGTTTTTTTTTTTCAAAATCGACAGGTTCGAATCCTGGCCAGAAATATTGATTTTTCAAAAATCCAATGATGCAGTTTTAGTTTTCATCAAAATCGAGCCCGCGACTCCTTTGAGTACTTTTCGCTATTCCTCATAGTTTCGGATTTGGCCATCCACGCCCACTTGAAAAATTCATCCTGTATAATGAGAGGTCTGGTTATACTGGAAACTTAATAAAAAATCTAAAACTCATTCACTGACGTATAACGTATTTTCTTTATTTCTTTCTTTCTTTTACTGACAGACAACGCACAGCCTAAACCACTAGGTCTAGAAGCATCTAGTAGATGTCAATCAGAAATTGTGTTGTAACTGTTTTTAATGCATTTGTGATTCTACAGACGCCAGCACATCAAGCTATTACAATGTGTCAAATTTCTTTAATAGATTTTCAACTTTATCGCTAAAGCATAAGGTTCTAAGTTCATTGGGAAAGTTTGACAGTTTTGGGTAGCTTGATGTGCTGGCGTCTGTACATCATTTCCTTTTGTAACAAAGGTGAGCACTAAGGAAGAAGTTTTGAAAATTCACCCCCTAAAGGGGTTAAACATGGGATTAAAGTTTGTGTGGAAGTTTGTCATTTTTACCGATGGGAAATCCCATAGCACACGGCTTCATCTAAGGTCGTTGTGCGTAGGTATACTGGTATACCTATAAGCGGTTAAGTATGTACTTCGTGAAAGTAATGAGTAAGTGCTGATTATAATCTGGTTACGTCAAATGTGCAATACTCTGACAGATAAGGCTTATTTCAATTGTCGATAGGATATTGATTTTGCAAGGCTGCCTAGTTATGGGACAGGTTGTGAATCAGTCAGAAACGATGTTATAACGGACCATACCTGGGGGAACCTTCGGCCCCACTGTACTTCCTCACCCGTTTATTCGAAGCTTCACAATTTTAATAGTTCTACATTTCGTTATGTTAAACACTTTCGCAAAATCCCGCATTGTGAAAACTTATAGTTTTTGAGAAAAAAAATCTTAAAATTACGGAAAATGTATCATGTGTACATAAATGTAACATGTTTGTTTTTTTTTGTGTTCCCGATTACACTACACACTAAACCAACATAATATACAAAAATAACACATTTGTAATGAAAACTTAGGATGCAAGAGCGAGCGAAGCGAGCTCGGGACTTGGGGCACCTCGACTCGGACAGGTCAGGTTAGAAGGGGATGGCGGGGTCTAGTGAGCGAGCGCAGCGAGCGAACAGACCCCACCATCCCCTTCGTGGTAATTTTTTTTAGACCATAGAGCCCCGCCAAGCGGGGCTCCTACTACGCCTTTTAAGAGTGAATGAACCATTTCTTTCATATAAATACAGAACATATTGCTACTTGCAACACAACTACAGATATTTAGCGACCAATCCTGACCAAGCCCTTAAGTGTCACTGTGCGACTTAAGACACTTGGAGCATTTTTTCTTATGTCGCACTGTGTAACATAAGACATTCGAGAGGTTAAGCAACTTTTAAGTGTTTTGAGGTTAGGTTACAAAAATCTTTGGAAATTTTTTTCTTGGCCACTATGGTTTTGCGAACTTTTCGGTTTTCAAATTTACACTAAAAAGGGTCTACTCTATCTAAAAAAAAATTGTTGCTATAAAAATCACCGGTTTTCAGAAAAAAAAAAACTTTGGGAATTTTTTTCTCGGCCCCTATGGTTTTTCACGATTTGCGGTTTTCAAATTACACTAAAAAGGGTCTATTCTATCCAAAAAAAACTACCTACTATCAAAATGCGCCGGGTGAGGAAGTACAGTGGTTCCGAACCTTCTGCTTACGGAAATATTGTAGGTTTTTTTTCACGCTAACAAGTTATAACTTAACTTTAAATACCCTCAAACCTCCTGTAGTGTTGCATATACTCATAACTTCATAAGCACAATGTTTTGCGTGCGTTAGGATGCTTTTATTTATTGAGGCACAAACAAGCCCGGTCAAGCAGCCAACAACCTTCTAGGTTAACCTTTTGATCGCCAATGGCGCCGATTCCCTTGTTCACAAACTAAACTAAATTTAATTTCAGTGCGTCTTTTTCTTTATATTTCATTAAGAAAAGGACAGAAGATAAATATTAGTTTAGTCCTGTCAAATTAAGATACTCCATAGACAAGTTTAGACGTGGTTAAAAAATTGGCTATTAAAATACGTCAATTTACGTCAGGCGCTGACTAATTTGACAGGTCTAAACTAATATTTATCTTCTGTCCTTTTCTTAATGAAATAGAAAGAAAAAGATGCACTGAACTTAAATTTAGTTTAGTTTGTGAACAAGAGAATTGGCGCCACTGTCACATATATATGACAAACGAAATCTTATCCTGAACGCCAACGTCACAAATATATGACAAAATACACGTCGCACCATATTATGAAATAAACAATTAATCATTACTTGTGTTTTTATATATAATTTAAAAGTTTAAGCTTCCGTCTATATTGTATTGCATGAAACTACTCGTAATATAAATAAACCACCAATATCGCGAAATTTGTTATTTTAAGTGTGTGTGTGATGTTGTTGTTAAAGTGGCCTGGCGTCATCAGGGGTACGGCGATACGTTTATATTCTGGCGTTCAAAAGGTTAACCTGCAAGATGTCATAGCCATTCAAGTATTACGTACGCAGTCTTTTTAAAATTATTAACTCCCCCCTCCCCCTCGTCAGCAAAAGTAAGCAAAGCGCTTCCCAATGCTTACATAAACATTGATACATGCATTTTTCAATGTGTTCTGGTTTCTTTATTGATTCATGAGCAGCAGTTATATGTGTTTCGTTACAAGCATAGACAATTAGGGTTGCTATAAATGTTCAAATCAAAATCGACTAAATATTGTAAAAATCCAAAATAGTAAAAAAATAAATAATAATGTAATGTCTGTAATTTATATGGTATACATAATAAAGAGTATTCTATTCTATTCTAAATACTGCTGACGTAATCACCATCCAGACCCCCCATCCCTCATGTCATAAAAAATAGGCAAAGCAAAGACCCCCATGCATGAAAAATAAGCAAAAAAAGACACCCGCCCCCCTGTAGTGCTTGCGTAATACTTGAATGGCCACATATACAAAAAGAAAAAAAGTGCGTTACATTGCACGCTGTCGTGAACAGCGATTTTTCACACCAAAAATCGTTTCCCAGCAGTCATTTTTGCTCAATGTCACTTAGTTTGATTTAGAGAACGCGTAGATAGCGGCTATGAGATAGGTATCCCAGTATAAAAGCAACCGGCACCCTAATTGCGTAATACTCTATCCATCTCAACCTGAATCATTTTGAAGGATATTGCTAATCCATTGCTTCATATGTTCGAAAATGTGTCTGCTCAACAACGTAATTTACGCAATGAATGTTGTTGAACTGTCAAAATGAACCCCTTTGCTACTGATAGTGTGTTACGCAATTTCCCCGCAGGTGAACATTTGTATAATTCTTTCAAGAAACTGTCAGCTTACATTATTTTGAACTACTAACACACCCCGGACACTCCATACAACGCTCGCAAAATAATTACCTACTACTACTACATAAAAAAATTACGTTTGTATACGTATGAATGTGTGCGTGAGGTACTTGTGTTTGCGAGCGCTCTTGTTAAAGAACTGCGACGAATACGCCGAAATACGGGGTGAGGTGCGGTAACTGATGTTAGTGCGGGGAAGGGAGTGTCCTTTCTGTACGTAGTACTTTAAGTATTCTGTGCTACTAAATAAGTTGTGTTTATTCCATAAAATAATGGCCACGGATCCACTAAACATAAGAACTTATGACTTCAGCCCAAAATATATTGGTACCAACGGGGCCTAAGTACGGCGCGACCCCAGAGCAATCCATAGTGTAATTGATTTTAAATTACTGTCATCAATAAAAAGAAAAAGGAAAACATGCGACGAAATTAGTTACTTTATTTTTGTACTGATAGTAAAATATGATGAATGTTTAATAACGTAGTAGTCTGCTATTAAAGAAACTATAAAAATATAAATAACTAGCAGCGCCCCGCAGTTTCACCCGCATAAGTCTCGATCCCGTAGGAATATCGGGATAAAAAGTATCCTCTGTCCTAATCCAGGTCATGGTCTACACAGGTGCCAAATTTCATCTAAATCAGTTCAGCGGTTATTGATTCCCCATACAACCTTTCACCCCCTTTTTCACCCCCTTAAAGAACTATTTCTGGGATAAAAACTATCCTATGTAAGGACATAGGATAGTTTTTATCCCAGAAATAATCCATCTCTATACCTCATCTAAATCGATTCAGCGGTTTAAGCGCGAAGAGGTAACAGACAGACACTTTCGTATTTATAATATTAGTATGGATAACTCTACTTGAAAGCAGGGTAAAGGCGTCATTCCGTACAGAGAATAAAAGAGGTTTGATCACCACCTATGGTCCCCACATTTAAGTCACTTTTTCAACCACTCATCATCTACCTAGCCTTTTCCTACGTTGGGGTCGACTTCCAATCTAACCAGGTGCAGCTGATTACCAGTATTTTACAATCGTAAAAGACCGGTCAGTTTCTTAACGAGATTTAACAAAAATTGAACCAAGTAGATATCCGAACTATCTGCAACATCGCATTAAAAAACTGTTAGAGTAGCCCGCGAAATTCAAATTTTCTTACGTTTTTTGTACCTTTCAGGTCAGTAACAGGTTGTATGTTGATCTAAATATGTTTCGCGACCGTATCAAATATGTATTTACAGAATTATAATCATCCAAATCATAAATACAGCTCTCTAAGTTCAAATTCTTTATTAGTCTATAAAATGACTACTTATTTCATAAAACCATGACACGACATTTGAGCCCAATTGAAACTCAAGGAGTTGTATTGCAGATTCTAATGATTATTATAATTCTGTAAAGCCATTTGTGTTACGGTCGCAAATCATATTATTTTAATCCTACTACAACCTGACACTGACCTGCAAATTGCAAAAAAACGTAAACTTTAATTTCGTCAAATCCCTTAAAGTAACTAAAGGCCCTAATTATATCAGCTACTACCACAACAAAAAGCAAGCGCAAGCACAAAATTAAGTCACAATTCCGTTATAATCAATCCGCAAAAATTTAGACCTAATAACCTCCTTCGAGATCCGTCGACACATAAAATCCGCGAACTGCAACCGGTTCTCACATACCTACAGTTAAAAGTTTATCTCGGCAACAACCGTATCAAATATGTGCTATAATATATTGTTACATTAATCGTAACACGTGCTAGTTCTCCTTTATAGATTAACAACCGCGTTTGATGTAATGTTCATTGATTTTTCATGAAAACGCTGTTTGTTTGAAAGCGTAATATTGTAAAACTTGATTTGCACTACGAGCCTACATAATAAGATACATGGTCAAAGAGGTACCTGCCCTATCTCAAAAATCCACCCGGTAGCCCGGTAGGCTGTATGCATTGAAAATGTTTTGTCGCCGCATTGTAAACCCGTAAACGTCTTAAAAGAAGGAAACAAGCAAATACCAACCTTTTCCTCTCCGCAACTTGGTCCAAAATCGTCTGTACCTTCTCCGCCTTATTATCTTCCTGTATCACCTTAGTCAGTTCGTGGTGAACGTAGTACCAAAGCTCCTTAGTGTTGGAATATATCCTCCTTCTGAGATTCTCGTAGTCTTCCGTTGGCCCCTGTCCCCCGTCTAGGAACAGGGACCCAGTGTCTATGTCCTTCAGGTTACCATTGAGGCTGGAAAGTAATAAAGACTTAGTATTTCAAAATTATAGTAATAAAAGGAAGCCAGTTCAGCCGATACGTTTTCGGACAATGAGCTAGCTAGAAAACTAAGCTGATAAGCCAAACTAGCGACTTTTAGTCAAAGCATTAGATAAAAATGGGATGAAAATTACTTTTTTTTAAAACTATTAGTATTAAATTGACGAATAAAACAAAACTAACACAAATCATAGATGAGTTATAATCCTACTATTAGCAGTAAACGGTAACGAGGAGGAAACAACGAACAACATTCAATTTTAAAATTTTAATTACGTTAACAAAATAATAGGTAGACGTACTTCCTTAACTGCATCCATAGAGCAGTTATAGTCCGCGCGGAACTAGTTGGCCGCTGAGATGGGGACAGGGGTGAGGCGGCGGTTCGCAACGCACGTACTGAGTAATACGCCCCCGCCCCGCAGTCCTACCGCTCACATACCTAAGGCGCGGCCAACTAGTTCCGCGCGGTCTATATTTAAGGAAGTACGTCCCGCGATAACTAGTTACTACCAACATCCCCTAATTGATATATACGTGTATTTCGATAGCAGTTATATTAAAACGAACACCCCGACTAGCTAAACTACACAGTGTATACGAATGGTTAACAGTTACATTCAAACAACGCTCACAACTTTGAGGGCCTGTTTCGGTATCCAAATAGTGGTACTATCCAGCAGACAAATTAAAAAATAGAACAGAATGGGGTTAAAAACTAACTAAACGATCGTCCGTGCGATGGCAGCACTGTTGTTAGGTTCGTACTGTCATTTTTGTGTTTCTGTTGTTGCTTAGTTTTAATCAAGAGATCCATTAAAAGATGACGAAGATCATAGAGAAGAGTGACCCATTAAATGATGAGTTATGGAATAGAAATGTCCATTGGAGATAGAGTAGATTTAGTGGAAATTTACTGGCTTTCCAATTTTCTCCTAGCAGAGCTTTCTCCCATAGTTTTCGTCTATTAACATATTAGTGAAATAAATGGATCCCCGTATTTTTGCAATTCACAGCTGCGCAAAGGGACGTATTTAAGAGGACTACATGACTTAAAGCGCGGTCACTGTCGGACTGCATAGAAAAGAAAGAGAAGCGCGATGACACAACGCTGGTAATCTATTGCAAAATATGAAGCAATTATTATCTATTTACAAAACAAAAATCTATTGTTTGGACTAAAAAATTAAAACACTAGAGTTTTGGTATGTTGCTTGTAGAATAATCTGACAAAAAATCATAATGATTTTATGTATGTTAGTATGGTTTTTATTGTAAAAAGAATGTTTTTAGAGGCATATTCATGATTTTTTTCTATCGTACCAAATAAGTTGTATTATGTTTTCAACACACTATCTACTTAGTATAAATCCTGAAGAATATCATATATTTATTCTGATTTCGTTTACTGCAGTCGATCACATACTTTTATTGTTTCTAAAACTTGCGTTTTTTGCGTTTAGGTCCTGTAAGCCCCTTAATATTTATTTGTAAATGTAGCTTTACAAAAACATAATGAATAGTGACAGATAGCCATCAAATTCTTGGACTTCTGATAGTAGCGACATCTGAAGTGAGTATCAGGTAGTTTGTATCCCCATTTGTACCAACTTTATCTGGTGTGATTGAAACAGGCCGCAATACTAATTATTTTAGTACCTAATTAATTTGTTAAATTAAGATTAAAATGTTTTCATTAACCTTTTGACAGTCGGGGGGCTCATGAATAGCCATTCAGACGACATGCTACAAATTGAAATAAATTATTGATATAGTAGTCGATAGATGAATACTATGCTCTGGATTGCTATCGGTTTATTGACAAAGGTCAAACTAAAATACAATAGTCTAATGAATGACAATGGACTTAATGAATTACACTTTCTACTGCATCCTGGACCACAATTGCGTAACACACTATGGATATTGCTAATCCATTGCTTCATATGTATTAAAAATTTGTCTGTTCAACAACGTAAATAACGCAATGAATGTTGTTGAACTGTCAAAATGAAAGCCATTGCTATTTCAACGAGCATGTTCACGTTCACATTCACATTTCATTGCACATTTTTTTCATGTTATGTATTTTTGTGGTGTACAATAAAGTATATATAAATAAATAAATAATTCGCTACAATTGTTCATCATTTACCTACTGACCCACACCTGGGCTTAAGTCTTCCACACACATGACATCGACGCTCAAACTGAGAGCGCTTCTGCACTAAGTACACCCGATCCGAATCCGAAAAATGCCGATCCGAAATGACCATAGTCCTATTTTTATGAGGGGTTGCGCACTAGATCCTAACTCTATCCGTCCGAATTCAGAACATTCCCAATTCGGATTGAACCTACGCGGTCAAAACGGAAGGAATGACTATTTTTTTTTTAAATAATCGAGGTTCAGAATCATAATTATACTGAACCCATGGTAACAGGTTCAAACTCAAACTCAAAGCATTTATTTCAATTAAACCATTACAGGCACTTTTGAATTTTCAAAATTAAGTAGTCGGTCAGTTGGTCAGAAAGTTGAAGCTAGTTGCCCATTCCAAAGCGTAGATCTCTATGGAGAAGAACGGGCAAGAAACTCCATGGACACTCTTTTTAAATCAAGATATTACAAAATCCTGGGTACATTATTCTTGTTGCTTCTATATGTGAGAACAATGTAAAAAAACACACAAATGAAGAAACAATACAAGAAATAAGATTAAAAATAAGCCTTGGCAGTTAAGAGATGACCAGTCTCAACCGACGGCGTCCGTTCACGAACATGACGCATGGATCAGCACCATCCAGCTCAACCATTTTGTAGGGAACCGAATGATCCAACACACGCGACACCATCAGTGAGACATTTAAGTGAGTTTGCGCGTCAATGCCCCTGCCAACCTGTATTGCACTTTGCCATTTTGGAAAATCTCTCATGAACACATCACGCCAATGTTTCCTATGCGTTTTTACTCTATGATAATTAAGTTTTCTAATGAGGACGGACTTTTATATATTTCTATCCCTAGCTCTACATAACGGGCCAAGTTAGCTTTCAACGCCCATTTGAATTCGCTAACAAGATATTAACGAAGGCATTGATGTTTTATACATCAAAATATTAACGTGTATAGTGGCACCACGTAAATGAGTATAGTTCGGAGTCTATTACACCAGGGAACTAGTAAAGGCTTAAGTATGTATAATAGGTACTTAAAGCTTTCCAAAGAAAAGTATGTGCTTCGGGATTCATCGTGTATCATCGGAAATACAAACGCACGAATATGAGATCTAATAAAGAGCAGTTATAACCATGGCAGAATGTGCCTATTTTGTATGATCATGAATCCATGATTACAAAAGTATACATTAACGACTAAGTATATCATCATCATCTGCCTAGCCTTTTCCCAACTATGCTGGGGTTGGCTTCCAGTCTAACCGGATGCAGCTGAATACCAGTATTTTACATGAAGCGACTGCCTATCTGACCGACATTAACAACTATATACAAATTCAAAAAACTTTATAAAAATTTTGAATGACAGATGACGATCTAAGACCGGAGTAGGTAACCTTCATACAAACGCGCAATGATAGGTGCATTAATTACGTACAAAACGCGGTAGTACCAAACTTGGGAGCATTGCCTCTGTGGGGGACTACTCTATGGCACGACGTTCGTGCTAATTTGGAAGCTACCGAAGATTACCGAAGCGCAAACCTTTTCTGGTCTACCTGTATTACATTTTGCAATTAAAGTACGGTCCTCTTTCTAAATGTACCATGTATGGCCCATTATGTAGATGCAGCACTACACCACGTTCACTTACCTCGAAGACTTTTTAATCTGTGATATAAGATTACTGTGCTGCTGCCTCAAAGTGTCCAACTGAGCCGACACTCTTTTTAGCCTCTCCTGGAATTCTGATCCCTCATCTTGGCTCCCATTGCATCTGAAAAACAAAAGACTGAGCATCGAAGTGTTCCTAAATAGTAAGAGGCGTTACATAGATGGTTGGGAGTTCGGGTAGGCATTGTTCGGCATAGCCGGGTGGCAAAATCCAATACATGTAGATCGGGAAACAGCCGATCGGCTTTGCTTAAATTTTACATTACAGACTTGAACATGATTAAGCGAGGGTAGATTCCGAATGAAGTTTGCCGATCTGCACGAGCCGAATGAAAGGTAAATAATAATTATGTGTGGTGCTTCGGGTCGGCTTTCAACAACTCTGAGTACGTTCCGACCCGAAGAAGTGTGTTGCACCCACTGACCTATATTAAACAAATACGCTGGACTTCATAATATCGATGGCAAAACGAAGACATTTGATTTTCGCCATTTTGGCGCTGATAGCACTTGAGCGTCTGTGGAACTAATATTTTTTACAGCGAATTTTACAAATTGCGCATACTCTCATGATGAAAATGTTCTAAATATCTCGTAGTAAACACAAAATACACAAACATGTCTTATTCCACGATTTAGACCTAAAGCATGAAAGACGTACCAAAACAACACAACGGCTATTTTGCAACAAATGTGTCAATTTTAGTTCCTGAGACGCTCGAGTGGAGCGCTTTGAATCGGCACATAAAACAACTGTCATTTCGTACAGTATATTTAGTCCAGCGTACTTGGTATAATAGAAGTCAGTGGTCGCACCCCTTACAATGTACATGTAGAAAACCAAAATAATATACAGTTGAGAAAACTACCCTTGAGCAGCGTATCCTTCACATACTTAACATTAACGAGAAGATGAAAAAACATTTAGTTGCACACAAACCAACAACACAAGAATAAACGAAGCGAAAAAATTAACAAGAAAAAGACAGCAAGTGTCACACATGATTTACTTGATATTAGCTTACTCGTCCTCGACGCTGTAATGTAATACAGAAGAATAAACTTAACCAAATTGAAAAAGTATCGGTAAATTAATAACAAAAAATAAGACTGACTACAAACTATGGCCGATGACACCACGAATTAGTTACGGAAAAGAACGAACAGCGTCTAAAACTTCATGGGGCCAAAACAGTTTCTTTATGCTACATCACATATGCGACATCTATCAATCCGCACTGGGCCCGCGTGGTAAATTACGGCCCATTCCCTCTTACCGAGAGGAGGCCTGCGTCCCAGCAGTGGGAACATTATAGGCTGATTATGTATGCTACACCAACTTTGATCTCGTTTTCTACAAGGGCAAAAACATGCATTTGCCTAATCGGTCAGTGGATCCAATATTGCCCAGCTAATGATGCGTTTCGCTGTTGCTAATTCACAGTCAGTTTCATCTTTCGAAGACTTTAAAAAAAAAATACTGTATGGGCCTGCTCTTGACTTCCATCACGCCTGATGGAAGGCGATGGATGAAGTCTATGATGGAACGAGCGTGCCCGGAAGATGCCTGTTAACTTTTGCTTTGAAGACAGACGGGTTAAATGTAGAATCCCGGAACACAGACGCCGGCAGAGTTCCACACTCAAATAAAGAAAAGTGCCGTCGAGAACTGTCCGAAACGAACAATGGCAGATTCAGGAGCGGTCTATGCCCAAGGGGGGCACAAGCGCTACCTTTGATGCCAATCATCTTGGTACAGCGATAGATAAGTATATTGATAGCCCTCCTGCACCTACAACTTTCCCCTAGTCTGAAGTCCACCCCAGATTGTAGATAGAATTTACACACGACAACAAATCAACCTATACATTTCCAGTTTTAGCTAACCTCGCATTGTATAGGCTTTTCGTATAAACTCAGCTTATACTGAAAATGTATAACTTGATACGTCGTCGTACGTACTCAGAAATATTGTGGTAGGTTCTGTACCTGAGTGGCGATATAACGAGGTAAGTGACGACGACCCAAATGAACAGCAACACAACAGCGGCGCGCTTCCATCTCGCTAGGTACATCATAAAGTAGTCATTGACTGTCACGGGCCCACTCGAGTAGTGCTTCATTGTCGCGGCGGCATCCTTGCGGCAGGCCGTCAGTCCTGGTGCATCATGGGAATCTGGAACAAAGGAGACAAACATTTTACTCTAGTCCAAAAGTAAATTTAGATTCACGCTTGCATTGCCCATGTAATATGGAGAGGATATTGCCATTTTCTGGGCACAAATGCAGGCTTTGAGCTAGTACTATGATGTTGTGCTCTATGAGAAGAACTCTCTCATAGAAAAACCCCAGTAGAACTTTAACCGACCAGGGCATCAAAACCATAGAGCCCGTGGTCAGCAGGCGGACTAGCAATCATGACATAAAGCAGTTTTATTAATTTGTTTTTCTTAAACCAATGTTAGCCAAAGATCGAACTGAGTTCTATCGTATCGCCATATTGGAGGACAAGACACATTTAAAGTCACTGAAGCAACGGAGTAAGCCGAAATGTCTGATGAGGATAGTGTCTATTTTAGAACAAAACACAAAAAGTTAGCATAGCGATTGTTCTGCTCCGCTGGGTCAGCTTGGCACCTCGCGCTGATGTCGTCACCGACTGCCGGAATTGAGTGATAACACAGATACGGAACGAAGGAAGACTGATGGCAAGAGGGGTCGACGACATAGTAGTTATGTCGTGAAAAACTTGGACAAAATCTTTTTTTTTTATTATTGCTGAATGGGCACGCTCTTGACCTCGATCACGACTGATGGAAAGCGATGGATGAGGTCTATGATGGAACGAGCGTGTCCAGAAGATGCCTAAGGCACTGGAGCTCCCACGCATCAACGAAACACAGCAGGCTGCTTGACGCCGGACTCCGGTGGGAGGGTGGTCGCAAAACAGACGGGCGTTAGCCCTACTACCGCAAGGGAAGAATTGGCCAGTCAAATAAGGTGTTAAGTGAGACTGTCCAGGATGCGCCGAGCGCTCGGTTCAGTTGAGTAACTGGCGGAACAAACTGCGCTACACGAGGAGGCTTCTTCATGCATCCCACAATCGACATTAAACAGTTCTTCTTTTCGTGTCGATGGTACTCTTCTTAGATATTTTATATTGTTTGAGCCCAGTAGGTGGCCACGTTGATTGCGGCATCAGTGACAGTCTTTAAGTCATCCATGATCTAGGTGAACGGGCACTTAGGGCACGCCATCAAGTGGGACATGGTCTGATTAGAGGCACCGCACTCGCACTGGGTATTGGACGGGTCAGTAATCCCCCACTTCGACAAAGTGTGACTGCAGCGGCAAAACAGTTCATTCAGTTCTTTTCTAAAGAACATACTAAAGCGATATTTCACCATAAAACACATATCAGAGCCATAAAAGACAAATTACATAAATTTACCCACGTTCACGATACAGGAAAGAAACTCCGCCCTTAGAGGCTGCCTTTCCACCAGAGATAACCAACGCTAACTTAGTTCAAGCTATAAACATGAAGCGATGTTATTGGTTGGTTTCACACACATCCCTCGCTACGCATCCTCGCTCATCTCTGGTGGAATCGCAGCCTAAGACGACCCACTGACCGGAACATTTTAATATCCATACATAACATAATCAGCCTATAATGTTCCCACTGCTGGGACGCAGGCCTCCTCTCGGTAAGAGGGAATGGGCCGTAATCTACCACGCGGGCCCAGTGCGGATTGGTAGATGTCACATGTCTTCGAATTTTTGGTTCTAGGACATACCGGTTTCCACGCGATGTTTTCCTTCACCGTTTTGAGAGCAGTGGTGATGAAATAATTTACATAAAGTAAAGCGCCTGTCTGGGTTCGAACCTACGACCTACAACTCGTAAATCGCAGTCGTTATCACTGGGCCACCACTGCTCTCATATAAATTTTAATATCCATTGATGGATTACTGATCTGGTTGGAAGTGCTGCTTGATACTTAAACTTTGGTGGACTGCGCACAGTGAAGTGTTATTGCTGATTGCATAGTCAGTGTTCCTATGTTCTGATATATTTTCACAAGTATTTCATTCGGCCAGCACCCTAATAATTGCGTAAAACACCATGAATCACAATCTGAATAATTTTGAAGGATATTGCTTATACATTGCTTCATATGTTCGAAAAATTTGTCAGCTCAACAGTCTGCACATTAATTACGTTGTAATGAATGTTGTTGAAATGTCAAAATGAAAACCCTTGCTACTGCGTCTTTCGCAACAACCCCGCAGGTCGAAATATTAAACAATACGTAAATATAACCCACGTTTTTGCGCAAGCTGCCGCTGTGTTCCCAAGAATTGCCACATAGGAGAGATATTAAAACGTTTGATCGTTGATTATTCAAACGAAATTAGCTTTACTGCGAACAGAGTCATTTTATACACCAAGTGTCCTGTTTAGAACTGCATGCAAAGTTTATACTGTCGTATGAGTATATATATTACGCGTATGTGTCGATATGCGTACTTATCTACATTGAAGAATTTATTTGACGTCCTAATAATTTCTAAACCAATCCTTATCAGTGTTACACCTCTGAACGCTGCACAACCACTTGCACTTCGCCAGTACTGACGACTGTGCCCATATCACAAGTCAGAAATCAATCATGATTTCATGAAGTTTACACTAGGTACTTGAAAAACATACCTTGAATGAATGGCTGTTGACGAAAAAGATGACTCATTATTGAATCTGCAGACGAACACAATTAATATAAACATTATCTTTTTTCTAAGCCGGATGAGTCTAGAAAAATATTAGCAGGGGTTATTGTGGCAGATAAAATTCGGGTACACTACATTAATACGAAAAACTTTATTACGAAAGTCATAAATACGAATTTCAAAATACCGATTTTCATAATTCCGAAATTTCAATATTCCTAACGTTTATATATAATTACTATTCTCAAAATACTGAGTTTCAATAGATCGAATAACAAAAAGTCCGACTTAATGATAATTCGAAACATCAAAAATACGAATTCCGATTATTAAAATACCGATTAATTAGAATTCCGAAATAAAAACGCCTTGTAAAACTGAATAGTAAGTGTAATGGTTCTCATTTAAAACTATGTTTACTTTTGAATAAAAATATTTTCTTTCGAATAAAAATATTTTCTTTCGCTGGTCACAGTTCTAACCTAACCTTTATTTTTTTTTTAACGTGGAGAAATGCTCATGCATTCTGCACTACCACGGGGAGATAGTGCAGTTATGTGGGACTCCAACCCACTAAAACTCCACGGTGTCCTCGTCTGCCGCTTACGGCGGGAACACGGGCACGCGTTAGCACTCATCCGTGAACCCGCCGCGGCTGTCCGTCACCGGACCCACCTCTGGGGAGTATTCCCCATCACCGGCGCACCAGAACACATAGCACGCCGTGACCACCCCAGGGACCAAACCAGCACATGAACGCCAGACGACCCCGTGTCTGGCACCCTTGGTCCCCCTGCGACGGGTCAGGTCATTGGCCCCGCCGCCTGCCAATTTTCGGCCGCAGAGGATAGGGAGAGCGGCTAACGTCATACCAACACTCCTCTTCCTCTGCGGCCCCACCGCGTCCGCCATCAGATGGTGGCGACTCCGTCAAGGCCGCGGAAGGTAGGGAGAGCGGCGCACCGCAATACCGGCACTCCTCTCCCGCCGCGGCCTCCAACCCTCAGCCGCGATGCCTCCGATACGACATCGCGGCCCGCCTCAGCTGCGATGGCGCTCAAGCGGCACCGCAACCTACTCATTGGCCGCTACGTCGTCGGCTTACCGGCAAAAGCCCTGACGAGCGACCCCTCCTCGGGTTCCTCTTCGCTTCACCGTGGGTGTCCAAGCCACGGCTACTGAGCCCCCCCGCCTCGACAATGCGGGAACCCACCGGGGGGGGAGTTCTAACCTAACCTAACCCAAATGTTTCACCAACGATAGAGGGGATCTGGCGCTCGGCGGCCGCTTCCGCGGCACGCTCGCTTCGCTCGCTCGCCTTCGTGCATTAATGGTCACAGTTCTAACCTAACCCGACTGATTCACCAACAATAGAGGGGATCTGGCGCTCAAAAAATAATATTAACAAACAAATTTAATATTAATTAATAACAAAGTAGACTTTTGTAAATTGCATTATACGTTACATAAAGATTTTGAATTTAAATGCGTAACTGAATATTATACTAATTGAACCAGAATCCTAATTTTAGCAGTTTATTCGGAGTATTGAAAACCGGAATGTCGTTTTTCGGACCGAGAACCCATCGAGCTTTTGATTCTTCGAACGTATGAAAATCGGAAAACAAACAAATCGCATTTACAACTTTCGGTAAAATAAATGTCGTGATTTTTAATAATAGACATTATAATTCTTATGTATCTATTATGGAATTCGGACTTTTGAAAATGGGAACATCGAAATTCGGAATAAAATATTTCGGAGTATTTGGGTGTTCCCATAAAATTCTCACGCAAATTGAATCAGCTGAGAAAATTAGGTCGGTGTAGTGAAGCGTAGCAATCTAAGATCCTAAATTAATCTTCGACCTCTTGAGAGCGGGGCCTTTGCTACTTTAAGAAGGTACTAAAGAGAAGACCAGTAAAGGCGTACTTTAAATTTTTATACATTATGCTGAGAGATTGTTGCGCTATCTCTACCTAGCTTAAGGAGCTGCTCAAACGTAGGACACCTGATACGTATGCGGATATTGTGGAGGGCGAAGGACTAGGACTTCGAAAGGAAATTAACAGACGGATAGCTAGTAGCACACAGACGTTTATTTTACTAGACAAGATGACATATAAATAGTAAATACCATAGATAAAACGTAAACTACACAACAACACCTTAAAACGCTCAGTTTTTTGTCGCACATTGTACATGCTACAAGCCAGAAAAAAATTAGTGTATTGTCAATTGTTCAAAGAAAAGACTTGTACAAAAAAAATCATAATAAAAATAAAATTGTATCGCATAATTCTCAAAATTGTATGCATGTAATGCAAGTAATGATAATAAAGGGAATTCAATCAACTAAAGAAATACCTGAAAATTATTCCACTGAGCCGTGCATTTATTTATTAATTTACTTAAAACGGCATAAGGTAAATGTACCAATAGTCGTCGGGTTTTGATATTCACTGACTTTGAAGAACTGCTGCGTGAGAAGTGTTTCATTTGGAATGAAACTTTTTGCATGACGAAATAGAAAAATTATCCGTTATTCTAAATAAGTTGTTAATTTTTGTAATGGTTAGTGATAATAAATACTTATTTAAAAAAATGTGAAAAAAGGGCGATTTGTACCAGTACTTGCCAGATTTGTACTATTACTCATCAAAACGACCCAGTAGTCGTCAATTTTTGATGCTAATATGAACTTTCAGGCCTTGAACATAGAGTTCAAGATGACTACACATTAAAGCATATTGTGATTGTCTTTCATATCAGTGGCAAGTCTAAGAAACAAAAGGTAGGTAGAAAATCAAATCGGAAGAAATTACTAAAGGTTGTGAGCTGTTAGCAGACTAAGTAGGTAAATTCTAATATATTTTAGCTCCAAAAATTAAGATATCCGAATCCCAGAACCAGTTTTTATTAGTATAAAGGAGATCAGCCCATTGTATATTAAGTGTTTAATGTTTTTTTTAAATATATAAAGTATATAAATAAATAAATCGGCCATATTAGGCCCAAAACCCAAAATGGCCGGCCAACGAAAAAAATGTATTACCATAGTCGGGGAAGACCTCCTTATCATTTTTTACTATCGCGCCGAATCTCTACGACCATTCTTTCAGCTGTTTTTTTTTTCAAATTGATAAATAAAGTTTTAAACATAAAAAAAACCTGATTTTAGATTTATATATGCAAAAAATAGTTATAGTAACACTCGCAGAGGTTTGTTGTTAAAGTAGGTAATGCTTGTTTAAGGTCACCTTTCTTTTATTTTCGCCAATCGGTAGTTAATATATTTTATTAAAATTTATAAAAGTAGATTTTTTTCCTAGAAATTCTAAATAATAATACATTTTAATTCGCTGTCACTTTGTATTTTGGGCCCAACTCTGTATGAAACGTGACTGGTCTCCTGTTGACATGAAAACGTCGTTGCACTCTGTGGTAAATTCAATATATCTGACCGACAATAACATGTATTATTTCAGCCGCTTATAACTACGAGAATGTTTGGGTAATGATTGAGCATAAAATATATAGGTAATAATTGTACCAATTTTGAAGCAGGATCTAATTTGTGTTTGACGTCACATCGCAAGTGCAGTGCGCCCGACCCTCCTTTTTACTATGCGTCAAAATTTCAATTCGCAAAACAATGTTTAGCTACTAGCTGCCATTGTCAAGAATTGACACAGCACTAATAGGGCCTAAAAAGAATCAACAGAAATATTGGCCGAGTTAACAATGCATTTGAAGTTGACAATATCAAAATAATTTCAAATGTCGTCTCATATCGACCGTAAGTCTGGCTAAAAATGAAAAAAATCTCATTAAAAGTAAGCTTGCATCATAAGGAATTCAATGAGCCTCAAAAGCCTAGTACCGAGCAAATACAATAGCTACGGCATCGCGGCAGTATCAGAAAACGAAAGAAAATCTGCAGCAAGTAGCATAAAAGTTAAAGATGTCGTCTTATATCGACCGTAAATCTGCTTAGAACGGAAAAATATCACGTGCGGTAAAAGGTTGCCTTACATGAAATGGCCTATGGCCTTTTTTTTTCGTGGGGAAATCCTCATGGATACCCTCCGTCTGGGAAGAACTGAGGGTTATGTCGGAGTCATACCGACTAAGACCCCACTGTTCCTTCCAGTACCATGAGTCCGCGGCCCGGGAGATACTCTTGTACATTCGCCGCAACTCCGACTAGTATCAGCCCAATCAAAAGCCAACCAAAGAAAGTTTTAAATCATAAGAAACACAATAAGCCTACAAAATCTACTTATGAGCGAATTCAAATGATAGGGTAATACCTAAAATCATCGCCAATCGCCATGTTATTAATGGACGGCGCGGGCGCCCCGACCTGTCATCGTGCAAGTATGTTTGAAGATAACGAGAACATTAGGAAGATTCAACGGCAGAAGATTTAGTATAAAGGCACCTCTATATATGTGAGGATTTGATTGGAACTGTAATATCCACGCTCGATCTGAGTCAGGTACTGTTGAAAAACTAACATCAATTAGCCAAGGCAGCTCATTATTATACCTTTCCCCGTAAGGCAGTTTCGGTTAGAACTCAGAATACTTTTTACGGGCCGAGCGAGTGGAGCGCGCTTACGATACAGCGTGCGAAGCGAGCCCTTCCTTGATACAAATAAGCAAAGCACGCTTAATCGCACGATGAACGCGCTTAATCAAAAGATGGGCTTACTTCTCTTGCTAGTCTTAACAACTTCTTAAACAGGCAAGCAAAACGAGCCCATTTTCGACCGAGTGAGCTGAACGCACTTACACATGACAAGAGCGAGCGAAGCGAGCCGAGCTAGCGAAGCGAGCCCAATGACGCAACGACTAAGCAGAGCACGCTTACGCAAGTAATGAGTGAGCGAAGTGAAAACAGCTTAAGAGAAATCCAGTTTTATCGTCAAATGTAGCCCAAACCTTATTATATGTTTGTACAGACGCCAGCACATCAAGCTACCCGAAGCTGTCAAATTTTCCCAATCAACTTTGAACCTTATGCTTTAGCGATAAAGTTGAAAATATTTAAATATGACGAGTTTAGACGCAAGTATTAAGCGTGTCCCAGTAATCGTCAAAAAAGTACTTAAAATGACGAGATGTGGGTCAAGTAGGAATTTTTAGGTACCATTAGATGTCACGTTAAAAAATAAATACTTTTATGATAAAAGTGTTCTAAACTTCAAGTTATATCAGTAGTAAATTAACTTATCTAATTCATCAAACAATCAGACTTAGCACATACCCCACTGAAGGTTCGTAAATCAAAACACAAAACTACGTGCTGAGTTTGACATTTAGCAGCTAAACTTGCAAAAAAATGAAAAAATTGTGAGACACACTTTTTAAGCAAGATATCTCAGCCACCATTACAGTTAAAACTCAGTGTTTTATTTTAATTGTGCAATATGTTACCAAAAATATGTTGCCAAAAAAATGGGCCCGTTAAATATTTGTAGAAAAAGATATTCATGTTTTTAGACAATTTGACGACTTCTGGGTCACTGTCGACTTCACCCGCGTTTACCTTAATTACTTTTATTTTGGTGGTTATTAGATTTAACTAACATGAAACGCATCGGTGTTTTGAAATTCATTTGTTGCCGCGATGCCTAATTTGCTTCTTACCGCCCTTGAGTGCGTTTCAACAAATAGTTCCTATGCCGTTATGATGGCAACAATGTATACCTCTTTTCACCACTCCTTTATGTTTTGGGCATGATTCTAACACGGACACCTTATAAATCTTAAAAAAAACCGCAGAATCGTCTTCCCATATCTACTATCTTGACAGACATGGGCACAAAACACATATACTTCTAGCGGAGGACGGAGAGCCAACATTATAACATAGGAACTATTTGTTGAAACGCACTACCTTATTAAAAAACGTAAAGTTACCGACTGGTTAGCTTTACTCCGGTTAGTGTTTAAGCGACGCGCGGAGCTTGACCGGGATTTTTTCAATAAGGGAAGGACGTGGTAGAAAATATCTTCTGTAAAAAATAACGGGGACATTAAGTAGGTAAAATCGCTGATAATAACGACTAACTTCTCAATAGGTATATATTCCCAAAAACATTCCTAGTTAATTTAATCATGGCTCCTTCTTTATTTGTCGGCTCGTAAATATGCGACTCCTAAGCCTTCTCGTAAAATGCAGCTTGAAGGCAGATTTCTTCTCCACTACTTATTGCATTCCCAGCCGGGCAAGCCGTCTGCACGTCCGAGCTACTAAATGCCATTTGCCATTCGCAATTTATATAGATCCGAACCAGATTTTTCAATTCAAGCTCTGCATAATAGAAATGTCCACGACGTTCTTTGTTTGGATTTAAATTCTTAGAAGATTTAGGAGTCAGACGGTTTATTAAAAATCAAAATACATAACGCTAATAAGAAAGCTAAAGAGTTTGTTTGTTTGAACGCGCTAATCTCTGGAGCTAACCGGTCGGATTTGAAAGAAAATTTTTGCATTTGATAGCCCAACTCTTGAAGAAGGCTATAGAATATTTTACATCACGCTATGACCGTTAGGAGCCGTGCAAAAAGAAAAGGAGTTAGAAAGAACGATAAGCGAAAACGAAGTGACAGCGCAGGCAGGTGATGCGATAGGGTCCATATTGGCTCTCCTAAAGTTCTTTACCCGAAATTGTTCTTCCTAATGATTTGTAATCCGAATGATCACTCTTCCTAAAATTTTTCATCCTAAAGTTTTCATTCATACTATTTGTAGTGCTACCGGCGATGTTCATAACACTCATGTTCCCGAAAATTGTAATTAATAATATCATTAATGTAAATATATTTACTTAAACTCCTACTGTTTTTTATCATAACGCTTTTATCCCTAAACATAATTACCATAATATTTTCATGGCCTGGGAATTTATACCGCAGTTTTAACCGTACCTATATTAATAACTATAGGACCGATTCGGTTCTGGCACTTCGCCGGCCGCTACCGCGGCACGCTCGCTTCGCTCGCTCGACTCGTGCGTTGTGGTCACAGTTCTAACCTAACCTAAACCAATAATTATGAATAGGATCGATTCGTTTCTGGAACTTGACTGAATGACTGGAGCGGGAAATCTAAACAAAAAAGATATGACTTTGAATAATAGTGTAAAAGATGGTTATGTTGAGAAAATATAGGAAAACAAATAAAAGTATAATAGATGTTTATTGCTACTGTAACACTGGCCCGTGTGTAGTTTACAGAAATTAATTGGAAACAAGCTGATGATGGTTTCTATTTGAACTATACTACTCACCACCGTGCTAAAGTAAATTTATAGGGTATATTCTGCTAGGGAAAGATTCAATTAAACAAGTACCTTCTTACACAATACAAGTTTATTGGAATTAATACAAAATTCAGGCACACATACAAACAAAGTGGCAAGCCACTAAAATAATGCCTCTTTCCCTGCTACTATGGCATTCACCCACACAACTAGTCTCCGTACCTAGTGGTATGGGTGAAAACCTGCATGAGACAATAGCAGTTTCTCAGAGTCGCTATGCGAGTCCGCGAGGGAATAGATCAATAACCTTACTAGCTCACGTACATGTGTCGACCTATTTGGACTGTGCTCATATGGGGAAAATAACTAATATGCTAAGCAAACCCGAGACACAATATCTTTACGAACAACTGGTCTTAACACCTAGAGATGGTGACGCTTTCGTTACCTGGAGTGGCGTACTTCCCTCATAACCGGGAACCGGCTAAGTAAGGCCTTCCTGAACGTCGGATGACCACACCGCAAGGGATAACCTTAAAGCCGCCTGCGCTCTGATGAATTCCAAATCATCACACAACGGCGCAACATCCAGGCATCAATTTAGCTGCGCATAGCACCAATCAAAATGAAGGCTAGCATAACAAGCCAGACCTGTAACAACGTCCTCGTGTCAGAACATACATGCAAGAGACCTGGGCTATAGGCTGTCCAGCAAGAATAAAGCAAATGGTTTAATACTCACAGGATTCTGCTCTTACTGGATTATATTAAAACCCCATCGGGTTATTTGGGCACATCCCGTTCCTCTCAGGATATAAAGTCCCTCTCAAACAGCCCCCAGGCTCGTGTTCTTGGTCGTAAAAGACCGGACACGGAACACCGTTTTTTTCCAAACCAATCTGACAGTTTCTCGAATAATCTTCCACAGACTATATAAGATTATTATCGATTTTATCCTTAATACAATCGACTATGTTTTTAATTAAAAATATGGTGAATTATGTATGTTTGTTTATTTGTTTTAATTAACTGTTAAACTGCAATTAATTTACTAAACACAAAAAACCGTCTTTGCGTAACGTAAACCACCATGTCAATCGCTATTCCACGACAGGTGTCGCTAGTATTAGTTTTGCAACGTCACACTACTGACATACATTATGAAGTTGAATGCTTCGGGATCATGAACATTAGAGACAGAGCAGTTAGGAATTGTGATTGTTAGGATGAAAAATGTTAGGAAGAACATTTTCGGATTTCCAATTATCGGAGTTGAAAATTTAGGTGAACTTTGGCGCACCCGATGCGATACGGTGGGTCGGGGTGGGTCGGGGAACAAAAAAATTTCACGCGGGCAAATTCTAGTTTTGAAATAAAAACGGGTTTTAAACGACTGCACACATACACGTCAAGGACATTTAGGTCTAAGCAGGATTATTAAATTAAAATATTATAGTTTTAACATTTGCAAAAACTATTAGAAGCTCAAATTAATTTACTGCATTACCATATTTTTAATTCACCATTGGCAATATCCACCTACGTGCTCAGCCATCACATTTATAACAGTTTTTTAATGCTAAAAGAATGGTTATTAGCAAATATGGATCCTTGAAAAATCAATTTTTTTTTGTTGTAGGCTCACGGCTTGTACCGGAATAGGTTCAGCCTATAGATTTGACACTATCATTACGATATTTACTAATACTTTTTTTCTGTCAAAGTACTGAATAAGTTAACATAATCACACCTTTCATGCGTCATAGAAAGTCTTATCACGATTGGAAATATTGGAATACTAAAAGCTCATAATATCTGAACATAAAAGTTTCGTAACAAATCGATAACCCATTTTGAACTCAAATAATATAACACGTCTGTTTAGTTTCGATTATTATTATGAAAATGTAGTTTTATGACCTTTTCGATAACTGATCAGCACATTGAAGTCGTCAAGTACCATAGTAGGTAGTTTCACGTGGAAGTGATGGAGTTTTGGGCCACCAAAATTGAATAAAAATGTGATGCCGTCGACACGAAGAAGAAGAAAGCTCCGGCATGATTAATTCTCGGACAATACAATATTATATAGGTACTTACGTACCGTACGCAAAATACGCGCATTGACGTGGAGTTGCGGACACCAGCCCGTATTACCTATTACCTATATAGGTACTTATGGCTTTTGGAAACCACTCATGTAAGTACGAAAGTATTGAATACGAAAAGTACATATACAAGTCAAAACACTCATAAAAAGCAGCAGACTGCTAAAATATTACTTTCAAGCATCTCATTTTCATAAAACTCCCGCGGAATGGCACGCATTGAATACACCGGTTTACGGCGTTTTTCTTTCAGTCTCAGACGGGCATAAACAGTGCAAGGCTTTTCACTGAATACAAATGTTCTCTTTTACCGGTGCGAAAACTATATAACACAAGTCTATGTAAACATAATATATTTGTACCAACTTCATAGCATCCTTGATTGCGGAGTGAAAACAATTACTCCTATGATAAACCCAGAGCCATTTTAAATTATCATACGCATTACTGAATACACAAATATCTCGTTTACAACAGATAAATCAAATTTCAACTTTATCACCGCACGATAAAGACTTATTGGAATGTTTCATGGAACTTGGTGAAAAATGTGATTATGCCCATCAGTCATGAGAGTGGAACATGTCATGCTTGGTGACACAGGTACCAGCAAACATGTTGAAAGCAAATATTTTATGGTCTTATCTGGCACATTATCAGAAATTTTAATGTAAAGCCATGAACAACGTTATTAAGGGCTTTAATACCTTCCCAAGAGCCTTGATATCGGGTATTATTACCACAGTAACACGTAGGTACCTAACTTCCTACCGTTAATTAAAAACAATGCTGTACAGAACAATAGAAACCACCCCGTCTGGTGGCGCCATTTTTCGTCTGGCACTCTGGCAGTCGTAGCTAGGGGGAGGTTTATTAGGGATCCTTTCAATGCCATACGACACTATATGCATAGTCAGATGCTTCTGCATATAATTTATAATCCCTTAGTCACCTCGTACGACACGCACAAGGAATGTCCGAATGCCCTATTGATATCCAACACCATACAGCTAATAAATCGTATAACAAAGCTTTACGTGTTTGGATAAGAAATGTATTTTCCAAGAAACAAGTTCTCCCGTAAAGTACACTTTTGTTTTATTCTCCTTATTTCATACGTGTATAGAATTTCCTTCACCTAAATCCACTAATCTGGCCACATAAAATGACGTGAGTCTTCAATCCTGCTCATCTCGTATGTATGCACAAAACACGGAGTTAAAAGATTATCTCGTTATTGATGTCACCTTGATTATATTATAGTGGTTTAATCACAAATTGTTTGGATGCTGAGTCATTTAACAACGGTTTTTTGAAAACGATTTTTAATGGAACTCGTTTCATTTTTTGTGGCTTTGGTCAAACAATGACCAATAACATCACGCATGAGATCATATAGCAGATTAACTGATTTCAAAGTCAGAAATAATTCCCAATCAGTTTGATGATAAAAACCAGAATGTAATTACTTAGAACTCTGAGATGGTACGCGAAAAACGGCCATAACGCTAAAACTGGACCAGCAAAACATCCAAAACCAAGTGAATAGTACATTTTATGACCACTTCCGGCCGTTAAAGCGCTCCGGTAAAACACCCGCTATATAATGGTATATACGGACGCTATTTCCCGCCTAAACAGCCGTTCCAGGCTAATGGGAACGTGGCCTAATTATCACACAGGGCATAAAATACATAGTTTAGTTGCTGCAGGTGCAGATCGAATATGTCACGCGACGAGCTATAACGGCTTACGGCTACGTACGACTGGCACTGATTAATTTCCGCCGTCTAAACAGGATTGTTTTGCTTATAAAACGGTAATTTGAACAGATTCTGGACGCAATATTAGCTAGGTTATTGTTTACTCCTGAAAGGATAAAGGATCTCGTATAGCTTTAAAAATATCGCTTCTATTTCGGCGAAGTTATAAAAGTTTACTTATTAGTTAGTTTACCTTTAACAGATACCGGTTCGTAAGTGTTCAAGGAACAGTCATAAGACCATCTGCTCTCTCACACGCAACAAAAAGTTTACACCATAGAAAGAAGAACGGTCATTTGCGACTCAGACCCGACAGGAAAGAGACATATCTCAGTTTTTTTGTTATTTTAAATATAGCTAAGATATATATTTTTTATATTCGAAATCAATGGCTAACACTAAAATATTGCCTTGTGTTTTTGTTCAGGCGACATACAATTTTCTTTTAATACGTATTTACCTACAAAATTCGTAATTGTATGTAATTCAATGACGATACAATAATTATGGAATTATCGAGGTGACCTGGTGATGGAACTGGATTATATATTTTATAAACTTCTAGTATAACAATCGAGTTAGGGTTCATTAAAATCGTCTTAATCGGTGATTTAATGCAGATTAGAGATTAGGGTATCATTAAGAAGCTGTATTAGACAGTGAAATATTTTGGTAGTTAGGTACTAAACACACCGAGTTTGAGCTTTTTGAGTGCCGTTTGTGAAATAAAAATAAAACCAATATTTTGAAATCATGGTTTGTTTTATTCAATGTCAAAGTCTCTTAAAACATAATTCATACCCAGTGTGGGATGGTCAAAGTAATCCTGATGTCTAGCCCACCCCAAGTAATACACGACACTAATGACGTGTGCACAACTTCCGAGCGTCCTTTTACCGTGGTAGCACGTGCAGTAATGTTCTGTTATTGCATTTATTCCTTTATATTTTCATCAAACGTTCACACGCAGCACAATTATCGTCAGCTATAACAACGAACCACTCACAAAGCAAATAATCAAGTCCGGTAAAGACAAAGCCAAAAATCGTCGTGAAATATAATATTTATATTTATTATACCCTTTGATAGAATTTAGAAAATAACAAAAATAAACAAGCGACTTAAAAAAAACCCTACAAAGTGATAAATAACTTTAATTTCGGAAGTCGGTGTCGTCGGATCCGCATTTTCGTTTTTAGACACCGACTTCCGAAATTAAAGTTATTTATTATCACTTTGTAGTGTTTTTTTTTTTAATTTGGTTGGTTTTTTTTTGTAAATAGTTTTTATTTTTTACTTTTTAGTTGTACCTACCCCACACAAATCCAATTAACACTAGTACATTGAAGAATTGAAGACACTGACTAATCGTCAAAATTCGCATAGAAATGCCGGAGATGCAGTACATTTATGCATATAAGTTCGTACATAAGAATAATTACCTAATGCATTATATACTAAAACCTTCCTGAAAGTATGTAGATCACATTTGTGAAAGAATTATCAAAATTGATTAATTAGTTTTTGAGAAAATCGCGGACATACAAACATACATACATACATACGGGTCGAATACAGAACCTCCTTTTTTGAAGTCGGTTAAAAAACGCACAGATCTCAACACAGAAAGCCAATTTTATTTTATATTTTTTTAATGACATCTCGCAGTTCAACTTTGAGGTTACCGTCTGCTTAACCGGGCTTGCCTGTGCATACCTCAATAAATTAAGGCCTCCAGCTGTCTATTTTTGTATTTTCTTTCTTTCTTTCTCATTTTAAATAGATATAATTGCTATTCATTAAAAAAAATAATTTTAAAATATTTTGCCTTACCAAAATCAAATGGCAATATATGGGTGATAGCCACTGATATTCAGAATAGTGATAATTTATTTCAGTTATATTTAATATAACAAAATAACTGAGATGCGTTCCTTTTGTGTCGGGCCTGGGTAAATTTTCTATGGTACGTGACCCTTCTTCTTTCATATATCTATGGTTAACACGGTCAAGGTTTATTTGAGCGACAGAGCAACAGTCGGTCTCTGTTATAATACAGCCCACCTCGGTTTTGCTCATTGAATTAATAGTATTTGTAAAGCTTTCTCGAGAATATATCTAAATAATGGCGAAAACCACATCAAAATCGAACATGTCATTCTGGAGGTCTACTTCCCACGAAATCCGTGATTTCGGCCGAAATAACGTGTACTACTCCATATCACCTACGGACATAAGATTTATTTGGGTCCCGCAGCCTAATTGCGGAACGCCAAATCGTCAAATGATTCTGATCAGTTGGCTTCATTTCTATCACAATTGGCTTCATTTTACGATTTTCGAATTGCGAAACTCTAGTTTCTGCGCAGGGCCTTAACGTTCATAATTGGTTTCATAATAAACTAGAGTTTCGCAATTCGAAAATCGTAAAATGAAGCCAATTGTGATGGAAATGAAGCCAACTGATCAGAATCATTTGACGATTTGGCGTTCCGCAATTAGGCTGCCGATCTAAAAATTAATGACAACATGTTACTGTCCGTCCGAAAAAGATAATAATAATTAATGCAGTATAGAGTTCACTCCAAAGTTTAGAACTACTTTCGTACGGGCCCGAATCTTCGTTGACGGTCTAAGAGAGAGAGTAGGCCCCTTTGTATGGATTATTCCACTTTGCCCCACCAGCCGCCCCACTGGTGGGGCAAAGTGGAATGTCAAAAATTTTGCAGTGGAATCTGCCCCACTAAATCGAAATAGTGGGGCAGATTCCACTGCTTTAAAATCCTGTTGGATTCTGCCCCACTAGGGTTGGCGCCTTAGAATAAACGTACAAACATTTTATTTTCGCAAATTTTGTATTTCCTAGTTGTTTCTGGAAGGATAAGGGATGTAAATCGCAGATTAATTACACGTTTTGTTACATGCAGCATTGGAGTAAGAATGACCAAACCGTCATTTACCTACACAACAGACATGCATTTGGCCATTTGCATTTCTTATCAGTATAGTTCATTTTGAGACCCACTCTTTCGGAGGCTCTACTGAGGTCATCGAGCATTGTACTGAGGTGCTCCATAGTCTCAGCCATGACTACAATATCGTCGCAAACCGAAGGTGAGTTATACAGGTAGTCACCATTGATACTAATGCCAGCCCTTTTAAATTCAGAACCTTGAAGACATTCTCCAGTGCAGCAGTGAACAGTTTGAGAGAGATAACGTCTCCCTGTCTCACACCGCTCTGTAGAAGGATAGGTCTCGAGGTCTGATCCAGGAGTCGGACTGATATAGTGGCGTTTTCGTACAGAAACCTCGATGCAGCATCCACTGCCGCGAAGTATATTCCAACATTCCGTTTCAATTGGATTCGTAACAGCATCTATACTAAGACGTGGAAGAATGTTTTTGGACAATTGAAGCAATAACTGAGGTTCTGATCGATTTTCATTCTTGGGAATAATGGGAATATACAAATATGACACTCTGGTTTGGCCAATGGTTTCTAGGTAAATATCAATTTCATGTAGGTAGCCCCTGAAACCTAGGATCAAGCGAAGCAGCTGACACAATCATGTTGTGATAAATGTTATTAGGCGTTTACTAGCCAGTGAAATAAACTTAAAAAGAAACGCTGATTTCACGCCGGCCCCGTAACCCGCCGCGGCGGCGTGCTTCAGAACCACCGGCGCGGCGGCGTGGCGGCGAGGCGCACACGCCTAGATTGTACCTACATAATGCAAACTTCTTATATTGAATTTACTCTTAATTAGTCTAATCTGTTTTCCATAGCAACGAAAATAATATAGTTGTAAAAATCTTTGACACAATAAAATACGATTGTTTTGTAGAAAGCTTTCCTAAAAAAAAAAATTATGATTAATGTGTGATTTTGAATAGTTAAATAGATTAAATGGCATTTCGTTTTCTATTTACGGGGACGAATCGTACAAAGTAGTTTAGTGGCTGTTTGTATATAGTTAAGTTGTTTCTTATTTATAAGTTAATCATAAGGCTGTATTATGCCATACCAAATGATAATTAATAATATGATTTTGAATAAATAGCATTTCGTTTTCTATTTGCGGGGACGAATCGTACTCAGTTTGTGATTTTAAGCTTAAATAAAGTAGTAAAAACAAATCTAGTTGCCATTAATAAACAAATATTTAATTTAAAAAATTAATTTAATTTAAAATCGCATAATATCTGTGATTTTAAAAGTTTATTGTACATAGTTATATTTTATTAATAAAAATTTGCGAAAATAAAATGTTTGTACGTTTATTCTAAGGCGCTAACCCTAGTGGGGCAGAATCCAACAGGATTTTAAAGCAGTGGAATCTGCCCCACTATTTCGATTTAGTGGGGCAGATTCCACTGCAAAATTTTTGACATTCCACTTTGCCCCACCAGTGGGGCGGCCGGTGAGGCAAAGTGGAATAATCCCTTTGTATAGTCTGCGGATACATAATACACCAACGACTTGGTTCTATACTATTTTAAGATAGAGACGAACTCTAGCAATGCTACTACAGTGGGTGCCATCACAAATGAATTACGAGTTAATCTCATATCGTAGCAAGTCCAGTCAACTGATGATTTGACGCCTACATTATAGAGTAAACAAAGAGTAGGCGTACCGAGTACCAGTGTTATTATTAGGTTAATAATAGAACTACCGCGATTCTATTAGCATCCTGAGGGGACTTCGTAAATCATCTGGACAGCTTTGATTTGCATATACATCAGCTATTATTGGAACTGCAGCTCTATGGTGTTGAAAATAGAGATAACGAGGTTTTTTCAGGAGAACGGATCTATATTTTTTTTGTAATCTTGAGTTGATATTAGTAAGAAAGTCGACCCAGTCGTTTTCCTAAATATCGACATGAGGACTGGTAGAGATTTATGAAATAAGACTGGTTACGTCGACCTCACATAAATTGAAATAGGCGCAGGCAGGCAGGAGGTTGAATAATTTTCTTAAAGCAGACAAGACGGCGTCTTTTAGAAGACAGCGGAACATTCCAAAGCTTGCTACCATACTGTTATCACTCCACGAAAAACTTGAAGAAAAATGTAAGCATTGCAACTTGCAGCTGGTTACGAGAATGCTTAGATTGTAGGTACATCAGCGAGCAGAAATTCAGGTAATACAAGATTCAAAGACACCGTTTTTGGTTGCATGATGACTGAGAACGAAGCCAACATACACTATTAATTCTTCCATGAGAATAAAAACTGAATACTCTACAGACACACGTTGAGTTTAATGGAAGAATGTACCATCTTCATTGACGTTACTTGCAGGTTTGTCCGAATATAGTTTCGGACCAAACGAAGGCTAAACAATTGGAGGTTTATCTGCATATACGGCTCGAGTTCAATGCGATAAGGCTTACGTTCCAATTCCTAGACATTTCAAGGGAACCCCACACCAAAGACGTGGGTACACAGGTGCGTCTAAAGAATGTTATCGTTGTAGCATCGTGAACTTTATACCGTTTACTCATTGGACAAGTGGTCAGTAGCCAATTTCCACAGCTGGATGAGAGCAGCCGAGGATCGGGCAAAATGGCGTGCGATTCGAGAGCCCTTTGTCTAGCAGGGCTGATGATACTGTTGATATGGGCCGCAAAGAAAAACGATAATTGTGTGTGTATTAAACACAAAAACATGACCAAACTGGAAATTGTTATGAATGAGGAAACAATCAATAATCGTAGCACCATTCATCATAATACAGTTGATGTCATGCCAAGGCAAAGAAAAGGATATGTTCAATACCTATAGACTTACCTTATTGTTTCCTGTAATTTTATAAATGGGTGGGTTTGGTGGGTGGGTAAATAAATAAATAACTCTATGGGCCTTGTCACACTAGCGGTTTGCGAGCGGCTGCAGGGCGGGGCGGGCGCGCAGCGAATGCGTCGCGAATACGCCGTGGCTGCACAGCGAAGACGTCGCGGACGCGTGGCAAATTCGCAATGTTTTCGTCGTGTGTTTATTAATACCAGAACATGAACATGAAGAATAATATATTGTTCAGACAATATATTATTCATATTTTATTGTACATAATTAGTTTGCATGTTCAGTTAAGTAATTGCTGATATAGTTTATTAGTGAACCAATGCCACACAGAATATTGTTTGATTTACTGATAACTAATAACATTTCCATGATATGAGATTCAGGGCATAAATTATGTTGAGTGCTATTTAATTTTATTGTAGACCTTGAATGTGAATATAATAGTTATTATTGTTATTACTTATACCTTTTTATTTTTATTATACGTAGGCATTATCTATAATGAAGGTATTTCAAAATAATGCATTATTAATATTTTAATTTTAATTTTTATGGGCACTTTTCCCATTGACAGCGATGCGAATGATTTTTTTTATGCCCAATGAGCTCTTCCCTTTCATTATCTATATCTTATCTATACAAATAAATAAAATTGGAGTGTCTGTTTGTAATATTAAAATAACTGCTTTTTACTAAATGCATATGGATGTATACATGGTACATATACCAAAATAACATTTTTTTTTTCTTTTTTGTCTATCTGTTTATTCCGGCTAATCTCTGAAACGGCTGGACCGATTTTGACGGGACTTTCACCGGCAGATAGCCGATGTAATAAGGAGTAACTTAGGCTACCTTTATTTTAGAAAAAAAAAAAACAGGGTCCTGTGAAAAAAAAAATCCACGCAGACGAAGTCGCGGGTAACAGCTGTTGTTATTAAAAATTAAACTGAATAAAACAGAAACACACATCACATTAAACCATGTGGTTTTTTTTATTAACTTTTGCATTGAGGTGGAGGAGACTATACATGTCTTGTCTTTGTTTTTTATCTATATAAATAGTATCAGGTGTCTTTATGTCCAGTAGAAAACCAGCTTCAGGCACTAGTTGTCTGACATGTTTGCTGAACTAGGCCTTTTTGGTGCAGCCTTGTGGCACATTTTCCTGCTAACTTCTTACACTTTACTTTTTTTTTTTATGTATACTTTAAGTATATTATATTGTGCGCCTTTTAGTCTGTGCTAAATGAATATATTTTGACTTTTTTTTTTTTTTTGTTACTTGTTAGTTACCACCAGGCTTGTGATCTATCATTATTTGTACTTTAATGATATATCAATTCAGCCAGTATTTACTGCTCAGTTAGGCCACTTTGCAAAGTACTTTCATAGCCCGTGATTGTGTGTGATTCATGGTGATAACTATTGTCTGTTTCGTGAAAGTGTTAAGTTTTTATAAATAATTATATAAAGCTATATATTTCTTAATACTTTTACTGTAGTTAAAATTAGACTAGAATTTTGCAGTTCCATGTAACTATTTTACTGATGTAATAAAATCAAAGTAATTTTTGAGGTTTTAGTTTAAGTATGTTTAAGTACTATTCATAATAATAACAAGAACTGTTTTATAATCTGTATCTGTAAATATGTTAAGTTATTTTATTATCATGTTTCAATCTGTCAAGCTCCGCTAATGAGACACAATTGATTTCCTATTGTTTCGTCGCCAATGGGCGAAGCGCGCCGCTTTACCGGTTAAATTAGTAACATTGGTATTGTATCTTCTTTTTCATCAAGTAGCAAAAAGAAAATAAAAGCACTTAAGTCTTATTCCAAAACAGGTTCGCAAATTCTACTTCAATAAGCATGTAGTCCCTAAGACGACCCACTGACCGAAAAATCACAGATTCATGAAACAAACACTTATGAACCTGCATCTGTTGTTTACATAGATGAAGCCTTGCCTCTTCAAACATTTCGGTCAGTGGGTTGTGGGCGGTTCAAAAATATTGAAATATGCTTGACATGAAGCATTCACAAATATTTATATAGCCGCTAATACGTTTTAGTCAACGACACGCCACCTCAATATTTATTACTCTATCCCATCAAGTGGTAACGGACGGCGGCGGCGCACCAACTTCCTAGCTCGGCGGATATTGATGATTTAAATCAAATCTATCCATCGTACTAACAGACAACAATATAACTCCCATTATATACACATAAACCAAATATCATAGAGGCAGGTAACTTCTCGAATGCATAAAAACAAGGATAAATTAACTCATGAGAAACATTTCGATCCCCAAAATTATGAATTTATAAACATACCTGTTCAGAAGAAGTTATTTCCATCAACGAACAACAATAATCACATAAGAGTTTCTTTAGCACTTTATTGTTTTGAAATTTGTATTTGATTTATTACGATAAATTAATTTTAAATTCACACCTTCAATTCAACACCCAAGCACCATCTCCATGACACAGACTGAAAATAAAAAAAGATTCCGTCAAACTTGCTACGTCAGAAGAATATTTCAAGGTGCTAACATGCTAACAAAACGTATTTCGTAACTTGTCACTTGGCATGAAGTTACTTGGCACAAATGCGACTATGAAGCCGGACCTACACACTTGGCGCTTGCCGCAAGGGCTTGCACTAGCAGGGACTAAAAACACATTTAAATAAGTTACAGAATTGTTACATAATTGAATTGTTATCAGAATCAAATATTTAACACATAAAAATGTGTTAACCCAATGTAAGAGTACCAATATAAAAGTTTTAACAGTGTTAAGTGTACAATGAGTGCCACGAAAGATGAGACTTGACATACCACGTGGTTTGACTTGCGCATTACACGATTTTAGGTCACTTTAGTGGTATACATAGAAATTTACTAACATTAAATGCCGAAAAAACAAAATATATTCACTTCTCCATGCGCAAGCCTCAACTTAACATTACTAACCCCTATCTATACGCCCATCAATGTGGAAACCGTACAATCATTGTGTAATTGTCCTTTTATCCACAAAACAAGCAACATAAAATACCTAGGGGTAATTTTGGATGACACACTCTCTTTTAAAAAAACATATTGAAAGCCTAGTTAAAAGAGTGCGCAAACTAATATATGTTTTAAAAAAATTGTGAACATTAGCAGATTCAAAATTAATCACACAAGTTTATTTGGCCCTATGTCAATCTATAATTCAATACTGTATCACTTCTTGGGGTGCAGCACCAAAAACTAACTTGCTTCCTCTTGAAAGAGCTCAGAGAGCAGTTTTAAAGGTAGCAAACTTCCATCCCTTCTTTTTCCCACAGATCTGCTGTATATAAATCCTGCGCAATGTACTAACTCCATAGAGATCTACGCTTTGGAATGGGCACCTAGCTTCAACTTTCTGACCAACTGACCGACTACTTAAATTTGACAATTCAAAAGTGCCTGTAATGGTTTAATTGAAATAAATGCTTTCAGTTTGAAACTGTTCGCCAGCTTTTCATTATGCACTTAGTATTAAAACAGCACACCATGCTTGCCTACAATGCCGACAACACTAACAAGAGACGGAATGATTTAGTATGCATATCTAACGCAACCTCAAAACATGTCTTTGTAGAAAATTTTTTAACTTTCTTAGGCCCATTCCTATACTAAGCTAAAACTAAGTATCTATAAACTAAATTACTGTAGCTGTAAAAAAATATACTTAATTATTTATTAACCATCGACTATGCACAGATAGAAGACCTACTTATTGTCTGCAAATAGAACTGCTAACATGCTATTTTATTTACTTTTAGTTAAGTACCTAAGTTTTAATTTAGTTTTTACGTTATACTCATTGTCAATTTATTACATTAAGTATTTATGCGCTTTCTAACCTGAAGCACAGGTTCAACCTAGTTCAGGCAAATTAGCAACTGTGCGCTATTTTAATTGTTAAGCTATTCAGTTTAAATGTATCCTCTTTTATAAATAAACTATATTATTATTATACATCAGGTCTGAGCGTGGGACGAGACCGGACGTCATAGGGGCGGCGGAAAGTGCGCGGGAGACAGGATCAAGTCTCATCTTTCATGGCGCTAACTATAATCGGTAAAAGCGGCTTTGTCTAATTAGCTGCAATCCCGACCGGATTGAGGGTACTTTGCCATCGCCACGTCGCGCGTCGGTCTGTCCGCCGCCGCCGTGCGCTTTTGCGGTACCGCGAAATTATACCTACAAATGCTTATTTCTGTTACACATATTAACACATATAAAAGGTGTTACACTTTGATTCTGTAACATTATTGTATCTGTTACATTTGTTTTTCTTTTAAACCAGTTTAAAAAAAACAGTGTTAAAAACACTTATTACGATTACAGTTTGAATCCTTGTCCATTAGAGCCATTTATATATTACTTTGTACTAGCTTCTGCCCGTAACGACATGACTTCGTCCGCGTAGAAGTCGCTAAATAGCACTTTTCACCCCCCTACTATTTCACCCTGGTATGAAGTTAAAATTCACGTACTTAATTAAGTATTAGAAAAAATGAGTGCAATTTCGCAACGAAATTTTACGAAACTCTACCAAAAGGAACGTCCCCACTAGGGCCGCGTGCCTTTTGGGGTTTTGAGGCCCGGCCTCGCGAGGCTATTATGTTTTTTTGCAGCGCGTCCTCAGAAGGCGCGTCCCCACTAGGGCGAGCCTCGTTAGCAGCAAAAGCACGGAGCACCTCTTCTTCTTCGTACCTCTCAAAGCAACTGCGCAAAGCAGGCTGCGCGGCTCTTACAAAGGCGCGTCCCAACTAGATTACGACCACACTCAGATTTTTATTTTGCAGATGTTTGTAGTTTGCGGAAAATGCCTAGCGTGTGGTTCTGGCTTTAGATCCGCGTTGGCAGCGTGTAGTGAGTGGCAACCATGGAATTAGTAAGTAAACTGAAATTTTGACAATTATTGTTTGTCATTTATGACGGCGCGGCGCTTAGACTACTGAACGGGTTCGGCAGTTTTTTTTATTTTGCCTAGAGTACAAATTTCCGGCGGGGCGGCGGCGGCCTCTTGAGTATTAATGTTCTGTGGCGGCGGCAGAGTTTCGTTTTCGCTTTGATCTGTCGATATTCGATTGCTTGCGTGCAGTTGTTGCAGTGTGAACTTAGTACTTACATCCAAATCACACCCAAAATGCCCAAAAAAGCGCCGAAAAACGCTTTCTTCTACTTCATGCAAGATTTTAGAGAAGAACAACAGAAAAAAGGCATCAACTACGGTAACTTGGTCGACGTCTCAAAAGCAGCGGATCCTGAATGGCGGGTAACGATACTTTGACGTACTATTGCCTTCTGCTTGCTTTGCAAAATATAACTAAAGCTATGCTTGTTTTGTTAAAATTAATAGGTATAAAAACAAGAATACAAATAATGATCAAAGAACAACTAAGCCATACTTACTTCTAGAACATTGCTTAAAGATAAGAAGTTTGTCTATTGTTCTGTGCCTGCCTACACTGTAACCATCTTATTATAATGAAAGCCATTAGCCCTGCACAACTACTGCTCTTGTTAATATTGACAGACAAATTATTATTATTCTTACTTTTAATCAACTCATCACAATGGACCTTTTATTACAGTGAAATAATAGACTATACCCCTAATTCAAAGATATAGGTAATTTCGTATAGAGCATTGTTCCATTTCAGAGCTATTACATTTTAATTGTCACCTCATTAGCTGTTAGGAAAGGTCAGAGGTCATCTTGACCTTTCTCTCTAAGATTCAGATTTCTCCTTCAAAATGTATTCAGGATTTATCTGCAAAACTATTGTCTGCAATTTTTATTGAAAATGTTTTTATTTGTCTAAGTATCATTCGCCTTATAAATGTTATGCTGTTACGTATGTTAATGTGAAAAAAATACAGTATTTTTATTTATCTGTACCCTTCAAATTTACCAGGCCAATGGAAAGTGTTCGCCCTTTTATTTCCTTCCTCAATCTATTCCATATCGTAATATTATAACAGGCTCATTGACCTATTACCATGGATTCAGTAAGTACATGATGCTGAATCCCCCAACATTGAAACGTTTTGAAGGTAATTAAAAAAAAAATAGCAGTTCTGTACATTTTGAGCGCTTATGTATTGCACTTTACTATGTAACAGCAGATTTTTTTTTATAACTAATGAAAATATCTATGCTAGGGGTCTAAAATCATGTACTCAATTCATGGTAACAGTTTGTGAGTTAATGTCCATTCCACCCTGTATATTTGTGCTTGCAATTAAGAATATGTAATTTTAATGCAGAATGCATCACCTCAAGTCAGGGCGCGTTATGAAGCAAGAGCTAAAAATGAGAGACAAAATCGTAATATTCCCATTGCAAAGTTCACGTCAACTGGGATCCCGTTGAGTGACATCGAAAATCAACAAAAAGAGATCCAGGATGCGATTGAATTTGAAATACAGGACATTAAGAACATGGTCAAGACAAAGGCTTTTAATAAAAGTAAGTTTTATTTGTAAGGAATTAAAGATAGAAATGGATGGATCAATGGGCCTTATGCCCATTTGCAGTTACAGGCAACACTTTCTAATATTTATTTCTATTCCATGTTATGTATAGGATATATACTATGATTAAAAGTGAATTGTGAAACAATAGTATATTGCCAAATATTACCACTGCTGTTAGGATATGACCTCCTGTGAATGTTACAATTATTTTGGTGTGTTTGCGTTGTACCATGTCAATTAAAAAAAAAAATATTGTTATAATATTTAATCTCAAGGAAAAAAAGGAAAGAAGAGCTCATTGAGCATCAAAAAATTGGTTTAAAAATCTTTTACACATGAAAATTAAATAATGTTTTTAAATTAAGATAAGTTGGGTATTTTCTAATTACTCTGAGAAGAAAGGCTGAAACAAACTCAGAGGTCACAGACAGTTTTAAAGTGCTATGGGATAATATTGGGGACATCCCGAATTATGGACACAAGATATGAGACTCCTAAATCATAACAATATGGCTGTTTAACATACTGGCTGGGTAACATTACCTATCACAATTATATAAAAAAAACTGAACATTACGTAATTGACAGGCCTGATGGTCTAGTGGTTAGTGACCCTGACTGCTATGCCGGAGGTTGTGGGTTCGATTCCCACCCAGGACAAATGTTTGTGTGATGAGCACAATCATTTGTTCTGTGTCTGGGTGTAATTTATCTATAATATGTATGTATTTAGAAATATATAAGTATGTTTATCAGTTGTCTAGTACCCATAACACAAGCTCTGCTTAGCTTGGGACTAGATGGCGTTGTGTGATAGTTGTGGAATATTATATTATTATTAATTAATCTTTTATCTCCTATAATAAAACAAAGTTGGGTTAGTTACACCATTTATAACTCAAGAACGGCTGGACCTATTTTTATGATCTTTGATTTGTTGGATTTGTCTCCGCTCAAATAGAAAAAAAATGGAAAAAAGGCAAGAAAAAAAAATTAAGATAATTCATTTTTCTCATTCAATATTTATTGGTTCTGAGGCAGTACGATGTTTGCCGGGTTTGAAAACATGAGGATATACTGTACATCTCTACCCTTCTCTTCGGCATATGGGCGTTATGTTGTTACATTTTTTCCTGATAATAATGTTATATATATTTTTTTATTACACAGGTATTTTGGATGAGGACATTTATCTAATAGATGTCAACTTCTACTGCAAGGCTTCGACTAAGTATGTGATCGCTGAGAGCACTGTGCTAAGGTTCAACTTGAGGAGTGGCTTCCGAGACTTTTACCATGAGATGATTAACCCAGGTAAACATGTTAATTACTAGCTGTGTTCGCGACATGACAGAAAAGGTTTTAATTTTTTTGTGCGGAACCCTAATTCTTTTTCTAAAATAAAAGTAGCCTAACTTACTCCTTATTACATCAGCTATTTGCCAGTGAAAGTCCCGTCAAAATCAGTCCAGCCGTTTCAGAGATTACGCGGAAAAAACAGACAGTCAAAAATTTAAAAAAATGTATTTTGGTATTTGTACCGTGTAATACATCCATATGCATTTAGTAAAAAGCGGTTATATTAATATTACAAACATACACTCCAATTTTATTTATTTGTATAGATTTCTGTAAGTAGATTTACACAAACACTTTTACACATCTATATCTATACAGCTGAAGAGTTTGTTTGAATGCGCTAATCTCCGGAACTATCAGTCGGATTTGAAATATATTTCTTGGCGTTTGATAGCCCAATTCTTGAAGAAGGCTATAGGCTATTTAACATCACGCTAGGACTTTAAGGAGCTGAGCAAGAAGAAATAAAAGTCAGTAACAATGTTATGCGAAAACGAAGTAATAACGCGGGCAAGCGATGCGATGCGACGGTGTGGGTCGGAGAGCAAGAAATTTCACGCGTACGAAGTCGCGGGTAGAAGCTAGTCAATAATATTTTAAAAACAAGATGAGGTCGGCGTTTTCTATCCAACTACTCTTGAGAAGTAACATCGAAACAAACTCAGAGATCACATTCTTTTTTACAAGTCTAGACATAGTAATGGGCACGCCTCTCTCTTCCTAGAAAAAACTAGACAAAGTCAAACTGGTTACTCATTTAATTATAAAATTTATTCATCTTTTGACATTGATTTACATTCTGTCACTACTTTATCTCTACTTTTAAAATGTTTGTAAATATGTGAGCACCATGTATCTATCACATAATTAATTTATCTGTCATGGTTTCATTTTTAATTCTTTTACCTATTGTGGTATAGTAATTTTATTTTAGGTGCATCATTGTCACATATTATATGTATAATTAATGTACCTATGCAAAACATTTTAAAAGAGTAACGGTGGAGTTTCTTGCCCATTCTTCTCCATACGAAAACTACCTTTTGGAATGGGCGACTAGAATCAATTCTATTTTAAGATATTTTTTGACGTTCAAAAGTGCCTTTTATGTGCCTATTTGAAATAAATGCTTTGACTTTGACTTTGAGCGACTAGAATCAATTCTCATCGTCATTTCAGCCAAAAGACGTCCACTGCTGGACATGGCTTCCCCCAAGCTCTACTTCGACGGGTTCTGAGCTTCTCGCATCCAACGGGTTCCTGCGGCCTTCATAAGGTCGTCGGTCCACCTTGTGGGAGGCTTTCCAACGCTACGAATCAATTCTATTTTATTGTAATTTTTGACGTTCAAAAGTACCTTTTATGTGCCTATTTGAAATAAATGCTTTGACTTTGTGATAGTCGGTGCACTCTTGCCAGACCGGTCGTGGTCGTTATGACGTATCTTGATGGGTGACGCGCTTAGTTATGCGACGCCACTCATCCCTGAATGACGCTCCCCTTGCCCATTCTTGCATGAGACGGCCAATTGCATATCTGATTTGGTTTGTTTATCTCATGCACGGGCACGCCTAGTAAACTTTCGTCAATGTCCAATTGTGGACAGAGTCTTACCAAGGGATGCCGTTTAATTGTGGAGATTGGATAGTCGCTCAGCTGCTTCCGGTTAGACTGGATGCTGACTCCAACATGGTTGGTAAAAGGCTTGGCAGATTTAATGCCCAGTTTTGGACAATTTACAAGCTGAAAGATATAAATTAAGTGTTACATTTAAAGAGTCAGTATTCATAAGTTACCTTTACCATTTATTTTTACCTAATATCTACATAGGAGGAAAACAACCAAATAAGATTTTTGTTGTTTTCCTCATTAGTCTGTTTTTGAGTCAAATGTCGCGCCTTGCCGCCTGGTACTCATGACTGTACTTACCTGTCAAAAAGAGTAACCTAGCATAAAGTGGATAAGACAAAGTTTAAAACAGAAGCGCGGCAACCCCAGCATTACCGGGAACGCGTTATTATATTCGACTCGTAAAGCATTGTACGAGCCCTGTGCATAACTGACCCACAGGGCGCACGTATACAGCGACTGGCAGTAGGCCCTGAACAATGTTATTTTAACCTCTCGCGTACTCTGTGCGAACCTGCGAGCCAGCATGTTACACCTGACAGCCAACGCTCTACGTTCCCTTTCTAAATCGTCGTCATCCGACAGCCTATCGGTGACCCAGTGCCCCAGGTATTTAAAACGAGTGACTCTTTTCAGCGGAACTCCACCCAAGGCAACCGGTGAAACAACGTCATACATTTTATTTTGCGCCCTAAACACTAAGAACTCGCTTTTAGTTGAGTTCTACCTGAGACCATGACTCACCGCATAGTCTTCACAGATTCGGAGGAGCTTTTTTAACGCACTGATCGATGGGCTCAGCAACACCATATCATCCGCGTAACTTATATATTATTAATGCATTGTCTGTCAATGGAGCAACCGACTTGGGTGTTGCTGAGCTCACATATCAGCCGATTGACATACCGCAGCCTAATTGCGGAACGCCAAATCGTCAAATGATTCTGATCAGTTGGCTTCATTTCTATCACAATTGGCTTCATTTTACGATTTTCGAATTGCGAAACTCTAGTTTCTGCGCAGGGCGTTAACGTTCATAATTGGTTTCATAATAAACTAGAGTTTCGCAATTCTAAAATCGTAAAATGAAGCCAATTGTGATAGAAATGAAGCCAACTGATCAGAATCATTTGACGATTTGGCGTTCCGCAATTAGGCTGCAGGTTGAAGAGCCGCGAATCGCCTTAAAGATTTAGCAAATTCTTTCATTTGTTTTTATTAAATCAGGTCATATCCCTGTCGGCTATGCATCGGACGTGAAACAGGGCAGCATCGAACTGGGCCTGGAAATGCCAGACGAGACTGGCCCCAAGAGCAACTACATGCAGATTCTTGCCAACATCATCGACTATCTGAAGCAAAAGGACCCCAGTGTGAAGACCCTCCCGCCATTGTACACAATGCCAGAGAAGGTTCTGGCCGTGCAAGATTTTATAATACAGCTCTGTCAAAAGTCCGGTAAGAAAAACTTTTCAGTTTCTGCATGATTAAGTTTTTTTAACTCTAAACTTGACCTTAACATTCATATCCTGTGTCTCTTGATTGAATAGCTGTCATTCCAAATCTGATCTTGATTAGTGTTTGTATACAGTTTAATTAACCAAATAGTATGTTATGTACGCCGCTGCCATTGACCAACCCGCACTGGGCCCGCGTAGTGGATTACGGCCCACTGCCTCTTACAGAGAGGAGGCCTATCTCCCAGCAATGAGAGTATATGTACAGTTACGAGCATAATACCTTACAGTTAAGAAAAATCAAAGCGTCTTTCTCGTGAAATTAAAATTACAACTTTGAGAAGGCCTGCAATACATCCACATTTTGCCACGGGTGTGATGTGAACTAGGAGGTAAGCCTATTTCCATCAACCGGGAACAAATCCAGACTCACAGGTTGCTACTCAGAAATTCATACGGGAAAACCCAATACCAATCCTTTATCCTTCCTCCTTAATCCTTTTTGTTAGCATACACAATCCCACTGCTGAGCAAAGCCCTGTCTTAAATCCTTCAGGCATCGTTTTCCAGAGCCACCTCGATCCAACCCTTATTTGACTTACTATTTAATTATTTTCAGGGGAGGATGAATGCCTCTTTCGCATCTATAAGCTCGACACGCTTTTCTACCATCTAATCAATAACATCAAAAGTCGTTCAAATGAAGGATTCCCCAAAGAGTCGCTGGCGCTGGTTCAGCTCAGGAAGGACCCTTTCAAGTACAATCCGGGACTGGGATGTGAGGTAAGTTCTGATGAATACTATACGATTTGTGTTTATTGATATAATATGACTATGACACATGTTGATGGATGGAGGGGGAAAGGAAGGCCAAAGAAAAGATGGATGGATTGTGTAAGGGCTCCCACACATAAACACGATACGACGCCGCGTCGTGCTACGACGTATATGATTTTAGTGACGTATCATTCAAACCGGGAAAAGTGGAAAGAGGAAAGGGAGGCCTTTGCCCTGCAGACCCTGCAGTGAGACAACACAGGCTTATAATAATAATAAGTCATTCAAACGATAAAACGATGCTGCGTCGTAGCACGACGCGACGTCGTATCGTGTTTATGTGTGGGAGCCCTGAGGAATGATATTGTCACATCACGTCGGGGTCACCAGTATAGAGGTATGAGGAACAGGGTGTAAAGTTCACTCATACTCTAGGCAAAAGGGAGGATCCTCCGACCAGGCGGGTGTTGTGTCTGGCGGGCAACTGCCCAATGTTTCATGTCGGGCCGTTGCATCTATGCTAGTTGTGCGGTAAACTCTGCTTGCGAGATGCAGGATTTTGCGTGACGTCAGTATGACGCGTTGTTCGCAGATACCGCTACAATATGAAGTAGAAGGGAGTGAATGATAGCGTGACGGTTGTCAGGGGGGGATGGAAGAAGAAAACGTGTTGCGCCGACCCCAAATAACACGGGCCAAGGGCAGGAAGATGATGATGACTATGACGCATACAAAAATAACTTCATATGTGCGTTTTTTACCACAGATTATAGATGCGACAAATCCATACAAAAGCTACTTTTAACCTATTCTGCCCTATACACCACTGTCGCACCCTAATAAACAAAACGTTACCTTATGGCCGCGTTGTAAGACTTACTTCACTCCGTTTGCGTCGAGTAAAGACATGTTGCTTTGAAGAAATCGGGATAGCTCTATGGCTGCTGTTCTTACGCGTTAGGACTGTCTGCTTAGTTCTATCGGGTACTTTGCGACTGACGTCATGTATGACTAACAGTAATAAAAAAGTTTATTTACCGAATTAGGCAGAGGTGCACCAGTAGTACACCTACATATCACCAGTTATGTTTAAGTCCCATGTAATAGGGGGCGAGCCCATTGTCATCAACTGGGCACAAATCCAGACTCCCTGACGGGAAAACCCAATATCAATTTGACCAGCCTAATTGCGGAACGCCAAATCGTCAAATGATTCTGATCAGTTGGCTTCATTTCTATCACAATTGGCTTCATTTTACGATTTTCGAATTGCGAAACTTTAGTTTCTGCGCAGGGCCTTAGCGTTCATAATTGGTTTCATAATAAACTAGAGTTTCGCAATTCTAAAATCGTAAAATGAAGCCAATTGTGATAGAAATGAAGCCAAATGATCAGAATCATTTGACGATTTGGCGTTCCGCAATTAGGCTGCTGGCTATCTGAACAGACAGCTGTGCTGCTGGGGAGTTTGTTGCGCTACTTCGTCTTCCCAGCGAAAGCACTAGGAAGTGGTGAAGGGCGGACGTTTTGGGGGACTGTCTTTTGTAATTTTGACGTTCGGACAGTGCTGATTCTCACTTTTGATTTGATCGGACCTCTTGCTTAGCAGTAGCGCTTGCGGCCACTATACCAACGAAATAATACCCTCTTAATTGTCCCAACAGCACCACGAATCGAATGACAAGTCGGTAGAATGCACCACTTCGCGCACCAAACGCTGGGCATTCACGATCCTGGACAGCTGTTGCCCAGTAGTCGGCATCCCGATCGTTCCTGGGCAGCACGTGCCCGTCGAATATGATGTTGAGGTAAGCAGAGTTCATAATTTTAATGAATAGTTTTTAATTTTTGATGCAAGTGTGCAATGACAATTGCTCAAGCGTTCCAAACGAGGTTTTTCAACACCCTTGCTTGAAAAGTGGCTCTTATTGTGGTTCCTATAGCTATGCTTTATGTATGAACACAGTGCAGTCAGGGACATTGACGCACAAACTGTAACCATGAATTCAGCACATGATTCTAGACTAGCATAGAAATATCGGGTGTAAGGGACAGACCTCCACAAATTAACAGGGTATATTTAGCTCCTTATTTTGAACCATATTCCACTGAAAATTTTCTCAGGAAAAAAAATGTTTTTTTTTATCGTTTTTTCAGCTTTTTCAGTTTTATTTCAATGTAAAATTACATTCTCTGAAAGCAGCCCTCCATTTATGTAAACAATACGGCTAAAACCAAAAAACGTTTGAGGAGATCTGTCCCTTACACCCTGTATTTAGTTGGTTATCAAAAATAAAAAACTGCTTTCATTTAAAAGTGCAAAATGTATGTCATAAGTAGCAATTTTTTTTTTAATAATTAACTAAATTTCAATGCAGAAGGTTCAGAATCATGTACAGAATTACGTGTTGATGTCCTTGCCACCTTGTATTTATTGATTAGACTAGCTGCGCCCCGCGGTTTCACCCGCGTAAATGTCGATCCCGTGGGAATATCGGGATAAAAGTAGCTTATATGTTAATCTAGGGTGTCAGCTACCTCCATACAAAATTTTATCAAAATTGGTCCAGCCGTTTGAGCGTGAAGAAGTAACAAACATATAAACACACACTCACAAACTTTCGCCTTTATAATATTAGTGTGATAGTGTGATTATGTTAGTGGTACACCACAGATTACAAGTCCATTAGTAGTAGTAGATATCCAGTACCTTCCTGAGCAGTGGTGCCCAGTGGTAACGGCTCCGACTTACGAGTTGTAGGTCGTTGGTTCGTACCCAGGCAGGTGTTTTACTTTGTGTAAATTATTTCATCACCACTGCTCTCGAAACGGTGAAGGAAAATATCGTGAGGAAACTGGCATGTCCTAGAACCAAAAATTCGAAGACATGTGACATCTACCAACCCGCACTGGGCCCGGTTGGCGGATTACATGCCGCTACCTCTCGAAGAGAGGAGGCCGGTGTCCCAGCAGTGGGAACATTAAAGGCTGTTTATGTAAACATCCAGTGGTTGCAAATAATGAGCGCGTGGTATGAGACTTATGAATATGGGCTTAAAGTTTAAATTATAATTGATTCGCGCTCGTGATATGCCAATAAATTTTAGCTAATTGTAATGTATTCCTTATCACAGGGTATCGTGAAGTTCAAGGACTCGAAGAACGCCTGGACTGGACCAACTATTGCTGGATTTGGGGTAACTATCAGAAATAATTATTGAATCCTGCATGATAACTGACAGGATAATTTACTCAAATTTTTATGGCTCTTTACTCATTCATTTCAGAATTTTTTCTACACGGTTCTCAAACATATTTGTATTGAAAAAAAAGAGGCCCTTGGCTAAATAATAACAGCCGCACAGGTCGATCGATCAGGTTAAGCTACGCTTGCCGCGGTTGGTCTGTGGATGGGCGACCATCTTTACATACCGAGACCCTTCCGTGCCTCGGAAAGCACGTTAAGCCTTTGGTCCCGGCTGTCATTCGTGGATCTTTGACAGTCGTTACAGGTAGTCAGAAGCCCGAAAGACTGATAAACCAGTCTTACCAAGGGGTATCGTATTACCCAATGACTGGGTTATGGAGATCAGAGATCAGTCGCTTCATGTAAAATACTGGTATTCAGCTGCATCCGGTTAGACTGGAAGCTGACCCAAACATAGTTGGGAAAAGGGTAGGCAGATGATGATTTGGACATCGAAAAAAAAGCTGGACGGGTTGAATAAAGGTGGCTCTGCATTGGGACAGCGCGCAGCGCAGGCTAACTTAAAAAAAAAAAATTTTTCTTGGCATCTTTTTGTTTTATTACTATAATCTTTTTACCCGACTTCAAAAAGGAGGAGAAAATAACTTTAATTTCAGAAGTCCGTGGCAAACAACGAAAATTCGAGCCCAACGACACCGACTTCCGAAATTAAAGTTATTTTTCATGTTGTAGTCTTTTTGGAAGTCGATTGTTTTTTTGAAGTGAAAACTTCTTTAGCGGCGTTGCACTTTTTTTGTAATGGGTAAAAAATGTTAAACTCGCGTCAGGACATCGCGTCAGGCACTGACCTCTATTATTACCACTGGACTGGCGGCTGTCAAAGTGCTTTTGTGCCTAATTGATAATCGCCATTTTGGCGCTGTTAGCCGTAGCGAGTGTCTGTGGTACTAAAACTAGTGATGTCGATATCAGCGAGCAAATATCGATAACTTTTGATAATATTTTTACATTAATAAACGTATCATCATAATTACTACTTATATTAACAATTTACAGGGAATAATGAATAATAATAATGGAGTAATGAATGTATTAAGTAACAATCGAAAAGGTAAAATAAAACACGTTTTATATATTTATATTTTTCAAAGTCAAAGTCAAAGCATTTATTTCAAGTAGGCACATAAAAGGCACTTTTGAACGTTAAAAATTATCTTAAAATAGAATTGATTCTAGTCGCCCATTCCAAAAGGTAGTTTTCGTATGGAGAAGAATGGGCAAGAAACTCCACCGTTACTCTTTTAGGTACAATATTTTGCAAGGGTACATTAATTATATAATAACATATGCACCTAAAATAAAATTACTATACCACAATAGGTAAAAGAATTAAAAACGAAATGACATATGAATTAATTATCTGATAGATACATGGTGCTCACATATTTACAAACATGGTACAAGCAAAACAATTTTAATTAAAAAAAAAAATACAAGTAATAAGTCAGGGTGTGAGTAATGAATGTAAAAAAAAGAATAAAAAAAATTACAATAATTAAATTAGCAACCAGTTTGATTTTGTCTAGACTCTAGATTGTCCTATGGAGCAGGACCAGCATGTTTCCAAGCGTTCTTATCTTGGATATAATCTTCTAATTTATAGTATGCTTGTTTACAATAATCTTCTAATTTATAGTATGCTTGTTTACAAGCTCTTTTTTGCAAAATAAAGATGGATTCAATGTCAGCAGCTCGACCCCATAGTAAAATGCCGTACGACATAATGCTGTGAAAGTAGCTAAAATAGACTAAACGCGCGGTTTCTACATCTGTTAACTGCCTTATCTTCCTAACAGCATAAGCGATTTTAATTACTGACGTGCCCAAATTATTTGACGGGTTAAGAAATTTCGTATACTTTGACCTGTAATTGACAAAGAGTAATTTTTCGTTGTTGCAAAAATTCTAACATCGATACTTAAATATAATTTGTTTAATTAATACATCATAATGACTATTTAAAGTTTCAAACATCATTGTTTCCAAAAAATGAACGCGTAGTTCTGGAAACAAAGTATTTGATTTTGGTAGCAATTCTTCTATAACTTTTGCTGTGAGAACTGCCGGAAATATTTTTTCCACCGGCGGCTTCCCATTGGTCTTTTTGCATGCTTGTCGAAAAAGTGATTCCACTAACAAACATATAGAAACGACGCTTTGTGATGGAATAGTTAGTCCACCTCTATTTTTTTGAATAATTAGTGCGATACCGTTTCGTCGATCAGATATGGCATCGGACGGTATTGATTCACAAGCGCTCAAACAATCAATACACGTTCATTTTGTTCTTGATAGATCTCAAACTCAAACTCAAAGCATTTATTTCAATTAAACCAATTACAGGCACTTTTGAATTGTCAAGGGGTCGGTCAGTCAGAAAGATGAAGCTAGTTGCCCATTCCAAAGAGTAATCTAATCACAAAACCTGCTATGTATCCCACACATTGCTTCGATGTTTCGTTTATATTGTTTGGAACAGCCCTACCAAAATGTAATATATGTCAAAATTAGTTCTCTGGACACTCGCTAGTGGCGCTTCAAATAGACACAAAAAAATTGCTGTCAAACGCTTGAAACAGCCTGTCCAGTGGTAATAATAGAGGTCAGTGGCGTCAGGACACGTGACCGTCAGGAGAGATTCCCCCCCCCCCCCCCCCCCTTGTCTTTCTACGGCGGCGCCAACCGAAGTGAACCAAGCGACACACGACAATGGAGGGATGGATCGATGGATGAATCGATGGATGGATGGATCGATGGATCGATAGATGGATGGATCTATGGATCGATGGATGGATCGATGGATGGATCGATGGATGGATGGATGGATGGATGGATGGATGGATGGACGTGGACTTGGACGTGTACGTGGACGTGGACGTGGATGGATGGATGGATGGACAGCTGATGGCTCGACCGTCTGTGTAGTAGCCACACTGCTGTGTATTCGTAAAATTCGTGTATATAAAATGTTTAAAATATGGAAATTGAACAAAGTGCATCTATTAATGAAAAAAGTGACGCAGAAATATTGAAAAAAAATGTAATCGATTTATTTCAACGTTAATATTCAAGTTTTCACTTCTGCCGGCACTCCCGGAGTGCAACCCGTATTTTTTTTTTGTAAAAATGGTTTTATTCTTTCCAATAAATAAATTATCTCATTCATTTAATGTTTTTTTTCTTTGTAATAAATATGTTTGGTTGCAGGGACCATCGTCTTCGTGCAATACAACTGGCAACGAATCGTTCATCGAACAGGGTCTCAACTCAGCAGCCTCCAGTTTATCTGAACGTAAGTGTAATATTAGTGCATTTATTTATTATATCACCAAATAAGCAGAAAAGTTCGACGTGGCGCGGGAAAAGACTTCCAGGAAGGATTTGGGGCGGGCCTTTGCCCAACAGTGGGGCAGTATAGGATAAAAAAAAACAGATACCTGTAAACTTGGAAGCATAGACACAACTTTGGTTCTAAAAGTGCGCCTTAGGCAGCTAAAAGATGTGGGTAGGACAGTGTTTTATCTAAAAAGATAGGTAATAGGTAATACGGGCTGGTGTCTGCAACTCCACGTCAATGCGCGTATTTTGCGTACGGGTGGGAAAATCGATTATTCGATCCACTCCAGCTCCTCAAGGAAGGCCAGCAACGCCTTGGTGTTACTGACCGTCTCACGTAGGGTACCTGGGTTACCGAAGTACTTTGCCCTGGACGTGGCGACCACCGGGCAGTTTAGAAGCACATGTGCCGCTGCCTCGTCGTCCTCCATGCAGCCCCTGCACAGCGGACTGTCTGTTACTCCTATGCCCAAGAGAATAGAAATAGATTCTGTATGGTGATTTTCGTTCAAAATCACCTTACAGAATCTATTTCTATTATATTATACTGTGTATTGCCACTAGAAATAAAGAGGTACAGAAATTTCATTAATAACGAGGTGAAGATAATTGAGCGAGTTAATAGCCCTTCCCTAAGAAGTTAATTATATTCATCCAATACCTATTTACAGGCTTATCATTAAGATTTGGTCACCTGCATCCGCTAAGAGGCCGCCTGCACCTTCTTTCTACCTATCATACTGAACAACTTTCCTTCTCGAATCATTTAGGTATTGCATTACACAAGCGAGCATCAGTCAATGTAATTTAAACCTTATGTCAATGATCATAAAACTCATAATAACGCCCGCTCTGAATGTGTTTCTTTTTTGTTCCAGATGTACGAAAAGAAAAACGGACTCATGCGCCACTACGTTTGCCGCAAGCCGACTGTAAGTATTATGCCATAATTATTTTTTTACTCTCTTTAGCTTCTGTCCGCGACTTCGCCCGCGTGGATGTCAGAAATTGCTACCGAAACAAAAATTATGCTATGTCCTTCCTCAGGATGCCATCTATCTCCTTGCCAAATTTTATCGAAATCCGTTCAGTGGTTTAGACGTGAAAAAGACAATGTTCAAAATGGCCCTGTGCAATGAAGAGTTTGAGAATATACGATAATTAATCGACTATTTTATTATATAAGTTGCAAATACTTCTGTATCACGGACTAGCTGTATTCCAAAATGTATTTTTAATAGAATTTAATGCGACTAATAACATTACATCGCCATCTTCACCTATGTCGTGTCAAAAGTGAAATAGGGATGTCCGATCAATTATAATCGATCGATTGAATTATTAATCGATCGATTGTGTTTTTTTTTCTAAAGTGTAGTTTTAAAAACCTAATAAAATACTTTATGAATGCAGTCATACTCCAATTTAAATAGGTAGTAAGAATAATATTATACAATAATCAAAACTTCTTTATTTCTATACAATCATTCAAACTAATTAATTATTTACGACAATTAATACAAAAATAACGCTCCTTTTGCGGTTCATTAAACGAAAAAAATACTTATTTTTACTAAACACATCACAATTACCTAATGTTTTATTTAAAAAACAATATTGCAAACTAGATACAGATGTTATTATATATTATTATTACCAGTATAGAAGAGTGTTGTTATATATAAAATAAACCATTGTCATACATACTTGTAATGTTTATATGACAAAGTAGATGTAACAGACTGTAATAATTTAAGACCACAGTAAATCATAATCGAAAAATCGATTAATGGTGTCGTATTACATCCCTAGTTTTGCCGGTGAACGTGTCATTGTTACCAATGGCACAAAGGCCAAAAAGCCATGCCATAAAATTATAAAAAAAAACCGAGTGTGCTTATGACCACACGACTGAAGTGAAACTTCAAACGTATTTGGCTTTGAGAGGAAGAGAGAAAGAAAATGTGCGCGCGCACTGCTTTCTCTTGCTTATATCCCCCACTCAACTCCCGTTCGCCTCGCCCGTAGCCCGTAGACATGGGTCGTACTTGCAAAATCGAGTACCAGGGCTTCCAAGTACGTCCACCTTAAGAAACCAGGGCCTAAAACCAGGGCTCGAGATACTTTCAAGTATTTTCTATCTGCATCGAAAATTGATCCATAACTTCATACAAATAGGAAGTACAATCGCGTAATCAAACAAAAGCCCTTTTGAAAGTAAAAAGTACTTGCATAGGAAATTGATCAATGACTTCCTATAAATAAGGAGCAAAATCGCGTTTACAAATAAATACTTGCAAACCATTAAAGTAAAAAATACTTGCATACGAAATTGTTCCGTAGACTCTTACTGATAAGGAGCATGATCGCATTTGCGAAAACTAACGCGGTTGAGTACCTACGTATTTGAGCGAGTAGCCGTATAAGATACCTACTTAATAGTCTTGCAAGTATTTTGAGTCGTTACCTGGTGTGCGTACTTGGAAGCAAATCGGTACCTGGTGTAAAAACCCGGTCGCATATTTATGCGACCGGGACCGGGTTTTTACACCAGGTATTTCCAGCTATTTTTTACGTACCTTCCCTACTCGCCCGATCACACGTTTTCGTAACGCATTCGCCAGTTTACTCCCCAAGTCAAGCGCGCCTAAAGAAGTTTCACTTCAAAAAAAAGTCATTGTTACCACAATTTGAGAGTTACAGTTTCTGCGCTGTGCTTTTTCCTGTGTTCTTTTCTTGTGTTCGGTGTTTTGGTGACTTTCGGGACTTTTTTACGACTTGGCTATTTTAACGGACTTGGATTGGTTTAAAAAACGATTGACCTGGCTGTGATTTTCGGAACTGTGTACCGCTCGAACGATAACTTGGCAGTTTAAAACCTACATTTAATATTCGTTGTTATGGTTAGATTATAACCTCAAAATCTGATACTTTTTTTGAAATATATCTTTTCTGCAGCTAGTCCGCTATAAAAACAAGATCTTTTATGAGTCTCCAAATGATAGAGAATACAATACATAATTATCCGATGCTCTTGGCTCCAGGGCCTACAATGTATGGACGCAGAGCAATGTCCGTTAACATATAGACAGAGTTACTTTCAAATTTTTAATATTAGTATGGCTCACGCTCTGTCAAATGAATAGCAGGGCAAAGCTTACAATTATGACTCACTAGCTGTTGCCCGCGACTTGGTCTGCGTGTATTTTGTATCTGATAATTTTATTTCTACAAATATCCAGGACGAAAAGTAGCCTATGTCCATATCCAGGTCCCAAGCAGTGGTTTAGGAGTGAGGGACTCGTTTCTAAGTAAGAACAGCTGCACGGGTCGATCGATCAGGTTAAGCTTCTATTGCCGCGGTCGGTCCGTGGATAGGCTACCATCTTTACATACCGAGACCCCTCCGTGCCTCGGTAAGCACGTTAAGCCGCTGGTCCCGACTTTCATTCTTGGATCGTTGACCGTTGTTACGGGTCGTCAGAAACCCGAAAGTCTGACAACCAGTTTTACCAAGGGCTATCGTAAGCCGACCCCACTAAGGCTAGGCAGATTGATTGGGTTTGGCGTGAAAAGTTAATAGACAGACAGAGTTACTTTCGCATTTATGATATTGTAGCGGTATCTATAACGCCACATACAAACAACGCGTCATACTGACGTCACACAAAATCCTGCATCTCGCAAGCAGAGTTTACCGCGCAACTAGCATAATATACAACGGCCCGACATGAATCATCGGACAGTTGCCCGCCAGACACGCCCGTCTGTCTGGTCGGAGGATACTCCCTTTTCTATGGAGGATGAGTGAACTTTACACCCTGTTCCTCATACTTCTATAATATTATAACTTACTGTACTATATTATTAAACAAGATAATAATTACATAATATAGAAGCTAGAGTACAATATGTATAAATGTACATTTAAAATATTTGTATGGATTCAAAAACAAAATATTCTTGACAGATTCGAAGAATATCCGTCCGGCTCCCGAGTTGACTGATGAAGACTTCCCTTCGCTTTCCGTCGGAGTAGGACGAGGTATGTACCCCACACAGTATACTTTAATCGCTCCGTCCCGGCGCGGGCCAGAAAATCAATTGTGTCTCATTAGCGTATCTTCATGATTTTTTTCTATCGTATCCAATTAGTTGTATTATGTTTTCAACGCACTATCTAACTAGCATATATCCTGAAGAATATCATTTATTTTTCTGATTATGTTTACCAGTGGCGTGCACTCCATACATGCAAATAAGCTAAATTGCAAAGTTTTTCACTTTTTGTTGGATTTGTTTTTTTTTTTATTTTATTTCATTTATTTATTATGTTTTCTATTAATTTATGTCGTGTGGCAATGGATGTTACCTATTTACCTGAAATAAATGAATTTATTTATTATTGTTTTTCTTGGCGCAAGTGATTGACTGTCGAGTAATTATTTAGTAAGTTTATTGTAAAACATGGAAATTATACCTGTGAGACCCGTGCTGGCGATGTGTTTAAATAAATTAAAATCAGCCGCGTTTTCGACGTTACCTTTTGAAGAAAAAGTTAAATTAATTGCAAAGGGAAGGTGTGTACCCGGGCTAGATTTAACTCAAAGAAAAGGTACTACTACTCGTTATTTTCATAAATAGTTTTATGATCAGATTCAGATAAGTATTACTGGCTAACTGGTTGTGTACACACAAACACATTGTATTGTTTCCCTTGCATTTTGTTTTACCAATCAAGATAAAAATAATGTTTGGACCTATAGCGGATACGCGCCTGCGGTTAGAATCAGGTAGATAGGGTAGGTACTTACAACAAGCTGAAATTGGTAAGTTTTTTGTTTTGTGTCTTAAATCTCTGTGCACGCCACTGATGTTTACTGTAGTCGATCATATACTTTTAGGCATTATAATACTTGCGTTTTTTACGTTTAGGTCTTGTAGTCCCCTTATTTTGAACCATTATTTCTTTCCAGGTCGCGGCTTAGGTGGCAGCTTCGGCAGGATGAACATCAGAAAGTAGGAAGCGTACAAAGCCAAACATTTTTTTTCATGTTATTAAAAAAATCTGACATTATAATTACTACAGATTTGACAGATGGGCTGCATTTCAACTATTAATCAACCACACTGTGAATGAATGATTTATGTTAGACCGTGCTGGCTTCAGCCGAGGCGCGTTTATGTAATTGTTCCACTGTATGGCTTGGCTTCTCATAAAGGGCCTTATCACACTAGCGGTTTGCGAGCGGCTGCTGGGCGGGGCGGGCGCGCAGCGAATGCGTCGCGAACACGCCGCGGCTGCACAGCGAAGACGTCGCGGACGTGTGGCAAATTTGCAACGTTTTCCTCTCGTGTTTGTAGCGTAATTTAACGACGTACGGACAGCGTCAGAGAAAAGGAACCCCCTTTGGTAATGTGTCCCCTTTAGTAAGTAACCAAAGGGGGTTCCTTTTCTCTGACGCTGTCTGTACAATGCACTCAGAAACAATGGCGTCCACACACGCGCACAGTAACATTCGCGGCGATCTCGTTGCGCGTCCGCAACGAATTCGCTGCGCATGCGACGCGTGTTCGTTGCGCGCCCGCTCCGCTTTGAGAACAAGAATTAGAGTTCCGCGCGAAAAAATTAAAACCCATGAAAAATATCCAATTTGTTATCCGACATGAAAGCGAACGAAGTCGCGGGCACAGCTAGTACATATTATAAATTAAACTCGCGTTTCGTTTCTGATTACGTGACCGATTTGTTCTACTAAACTACGCATCGGATTTTGAAGCCATATTCAACATCATTTAGACTTAGAGAATTTATTCCGGACGGTTTATGTGTATAATACATTCATGTTTAACTTGTCGTAAAAACCGTGCGAAGTTGAGGCGGGTCGCTAGTATATAATACACAAAGTTACCAGTCCCTACCATTACCATAGCTTGGAGCCGGTCTAGGATGGATCATCCCTAGGTGCTCCCATAGTGAAGTTAGTTTTTAATTGCACTGAACTTGCAGTCCGTCTGTTAACAATATTCCGTTATATTTATACTATTTTATGGTCTATTCAAGAGACATAGTCCATGAAAAAGGCCATGTTTCCTTTTCAAAATTCTCACAAAAAGTATAATTTAATTAAACTGAAAAAAATTCTAAAAAATAATCTTAAAAACATGTCAGATACTATATTTTTATAATGTCCGTATCGTTTTAGTAAACATTTTGATACAGGGTCTGGGTTATAAGAATAGTGTTAAGTATAATTTGTTAAAACCCTCTGATATTATAATTTGAGGTATCAACTTTGGAATGAAAATGTATGTAAAGCCCAAACCCTCCTTGTGCCATGTCAACAGATAGCTGTTTGGGGTGGGCTATTTAAATGGAGCTGTTCACATACCACGTGGCAAGGATATCGAAGCCCGACGTGTTACCATGGATTTAGTACATGGTTCTGAACGCCCTTGAGTTGAATTATTTATGTCGGTTATTAAAATAAAAAAAGGCTGTTCCATAAATTTTGACCGCGTTAGGTACAGACGCCGCACATCAAGCTACCCGAAACTGTCAAAGGGGTTAGAAGATTTTTGTATGGAGGGTGGCCCTAAGGTCGGTCGCCATTTTGATTTTTTTTCAGAATCGCGGTGCACAACAAAAGTTATATATTTAGATAGAGGACGCTTATACACACAAAAAATGTTATATAACATAATATCCTAAAGCGTCAGGTTTCGGAGTTATTCACCGAAATATAATTCGAAAACAACAAGGATTTTTTTGTTTTTTTTCCCTCCAGGTAAGCATATTGAACTATTGAGGTAATAGAAACGTTATGAAACCTTTATGGAGAACAAACAAATGAAGAATAGACATTTTTTAAATAAATAATTAAAAACGGCTATTTATAGTTCGTTTTTTAATCCCAGAGACTAATCTGACATTTAAGTCTTTTGTGTTTTCGTTTTTTTTTAGTATAGAAGTTTGACATTACACTTGTCAGATTAGTCTCTGGGATTAAAAAACGAACTATAAATTGCCGTGCTTAATTATTTATTTAAAAAATGTCTATTCTTCATTTGTTTCTTCTCCATAAAGGTTTCATAACGTTTCTATTATCTCAATAGTTCAATATGCTTACCTGGAGGGAAAAAAAACAAAAAAAATCTTGTTGTTTTCGACTTTTATTTCGGTGAATAACTCCCAAACCTGACGCTTTAGGATATTATGTTATATAACATTTTTTGTTTGTATAAGTGTCCTCTATCTAAATATATAACTTTTGTTGTGCACCGCGATTCTGAAAAAAAATCAAAATGGCGGCTGATTTTAGGGCCAAAACCTTCAAACCCCTTTCCCAATCAACTTTGAACCTTATGCTTTAGCGATAAAATTGAAAATCGATTAAATAATTTTGACAGATTGTAGTAGATGGGCTGGCGTCTGTACTACACTTTTTTTTTGAAACAGCTGATTATATTTTTGGTAACCGACGAAAAATTTCTACGCTAGGTGTTCTAGAATCATTTGCTGAATTTATGTCCTGTATACCACAGCACAATAAACTAGTTCGAACGATGCACAAGCTCCGAACAAATGTAGAAATGATGCTATCATTATTATGTAAATGATATAAAAATAAAATCAATGTCGTAAATAGTTTCTATACCTAATCTTTCAAGTAATTCTGAATGTTCCCTAGGTCCCAGTGTTAAAAAAAAAAATCTCATTGCTGTCATATTCTTATGAAAGATGTTAATTGACACTAAGACATTTATAAATGTACTGACTAGCGTTTATCTATATCGTATTTTTCGAGATATTTGCTGTATTTAGCAGCCATTTTCTAACATTCTGAATGTGTAGTGTATTTTATAAACCAAAGAAATAAGGTTCCTTTTGAATCTATCTTGGTAAAACATGCTTATACTTTAGCAATAGATCTATGCGCATTCCGCTTCAGACACATCACACAAGCGAATCTTAGCCAGTATATCTGTGTACTACCTGCGGGAAAGAACAAATTAGCATTTAAACCGGTCAAGCTCCACGCGTCGCCTATCGGCGATAAAACAATAGAATACCAATTGTGTCTCATTAGCGGAGCTTGACAGATATATCAGATTGGAACTGTAACCCCTATTTCACACACTGTAGGATTTAACACTATAATTTTACTATTATCGAATGCTCAATTTTTGTTTACTAAAACCGCTGCGTTTGCTGGTCTTATAGTAACCCCCTTATTCATAAAACTTATCAAACCTATTTTAGTTAAAATGGGGTTTGTCTCTTTCTTACACACAGAAATGACAACGTGACAGATAGAGACAAACGTTCTATAAACCTATTTTAGCTAAAATAGAGATAAAATAGGATTATGAATAAGGGGGGAAGTGTTTTTAGCACAATTTTGGGAAGCCTTTGAAAAAGCCACTCGTCAGGGTTGATGTTCACTAAGGATAACAGTTACAGGTTATTCTGTACTACAGTGCGGCCGACGATAGAATGTGTTCTTGAAACCTGTCAGTTTCATACAAACGAATACTTATTTTGCGAATTTGATGTTTATTAGCCAATAGAATTGTCGTACTGACAGTATCAGGAATGCATTCTCTCAACCGACGGGGCCTGTAAACAGCAAAAAAACGCAACAGTCGCGGTCATAGAACGTGGAAACGTGATGACACTAGTCTTGAGGTTTTAAAAATCCCTTACTAAATACTGACCATCCTGCTCGCACTTTATATGACTCTCCTGAACTTCAACGAGTCCTGGCTTTAGTATGGTCTAGAAATTCGGAAATGCTACAACGAAATTCAAAGTTACCATTTATAAGGCAGTGGCATTTAAACTTTATGTTGTTCTTTACCTCAAAGCTCAGTGTGTAAGATATTATAAATATTGAAACATGTTTTATGTAGATGTTTTCATATTTAAATTAAAATAATGAATAGTCACCTCGTAATATTCTTTTTTTTTGTGATTTTATTTCTTTGTTTTCACTCGATATATTTTTTGTTAGTATTCCTGATTAAATTAATGTATGTTTATACATGGTTGTTTATAAGTACATGAGTCTTTCTAGTGTCATACAAATTTAATATAAGTAGTTATTGATCTGACTGCGGGTTTTGAACCTGCACAATGTGATATAAGACAAAAAGTTACTTAATTTGTAATTGATTTTGACAATTAAATAATTATAATTGATTTTGGCTTTCCTTTTTCACCTTGTTTTTTAATGATAACTCCCACTTTTCTTTGTGTGAATCAAAATTGTTAGTTATTTATTAGAGGATTGAACACAACACGCAATTGGAATGATAATACAGGATAACCATAGCTAATTAGTAAGGCTGCGTACATACTGACACGTGGCTTGCTTAGCGCCTAGAGCCTAGCGAGTCACCTTTGCTAGTAACGAAGTGAAACGAACGCTGTTTTCACAACCGGCCGCACTGCGTTGCCGCCTTCGCTAGTCTCCTAGCGTGTATGTAAGGATGTTAAGTCACTAGGCTCTAGCCGCTAGGCAAGCCACCTATCAGAGCGTGCGTAGTCTAAACAAATGTGCAGGAATCCAACGAAAGAAAACTACAAAAAACAATAATAAGATATTTATTATACGAACTCCCTTATTCCTTCACATGAACTGTCTGAAAAGTCACTTCCCTCGGGTGTTCGTCGACGGTCTCGAGTTTATCGTCGGGTTTCTTTTCAACATCGGCTTCGGCTTCGTCCTGCTCCGGGGCTTCCACATCGACTTCGACTTTTTCTTTCTCGGCCTTTTCTTTTTCTTCCTGAATGAGGGTACTCATGACTAAGGTCGGTAGCTCCAGGTTTTTCTGTTCAAGTCTCATTTCTACTAAGATGCTTCTCACCAATACGAGTACGTATATTTGGAACACTGTAATGTGAAATTGAATTACAACATAGTATTATTATTCTAAAATATAAATGTAGAAATACGGGTGTACTAAGTACAGAGCGATGGAGCGCAATATCCTTGGAGTTCGACTTATAATACCGACCGGATACGGAACACGATACTACGCTCTAAGGCGTGAATTATACAAAAACGGAGTAAGGTGAAGGCGCGGCGCAGGCGCACATCTTCGCACATTTTGTATGAAAACGTTTTGAAGCGGCATCATGCCTGCGCCGCGCCTTCACCTTACGCCGTTTCTGTATAATTCACGCCTATTTAAGATACAAATCGCAGACGTCACCCAAAAAGCAGCCCAACTCAAATATGAGAACAGACTGGACACGTTTGCCGTATGTCGGATGCATTGTGGGCTAAGATAAGGTTCCTGAAAACTTCCAACGGCATCGCGAAAGACCCAGGCGTAGATGGCTTGACGAACTTGACGCTTTATAGGAGGGATTGGTCCATGTTGGTTCAGGATCGAGTTGAGTGGAAAAAGGAAAGGGAGGCTTTTGGCTTGCAGTGGGACACTACAGGCTGATTATTATTATAGGTAAGACTCTCATTAACCCTTCAAGGGAAAGCAGGTGTGATGTTATGGATTATGATTTTCGATATTACATTGTTGTAACTATGCCACGATGGTCCAGTGGACTAATAGCACAACTGCTGAATGAAAGGCGGTATTGAGTTCAGTCCCGATGCATGGGCAAATTGTTTTTAGATTTTATCATAAGGAAATTTTCAATAGCAGAACGGGAGACTCCGGATGTATGCCAAGTCAATGGCAGTAAGCTCCCTGAAGCTGTTAGCTTTATCTTTGCGATGGGAAAACATCTGCACATCGTGGGATCACAGGTGTCCAAATTCGGACGCAAATATTATTCATAAAGGTGTTTAGACGCGGCCGGCGCAGCTTGTTCGTATTTTTTTTTTTTTTTTTTTTTTTTTTCTGGCGTTGCACTATTCGTGCTTATTGCCAATAACAATATTTTATTTATTAAAAAAACGTAAGAATCAAGTACTCGCGAAATGATAAAATATTACAATAGGAAATTTGGAAATGGAAAGGAGATTAGATGTTATTACATAAAAATAATAAATTATAATAAGTTAACAGTAGGGAAATATAATACAACAGAAAACTGTAACCATTAACGCCACCAGGTGGCCCAACAAAAAGGCCGTCTCGGTGCGTAAACTAAGAACTAAGTAAGTTTATACAGTTTATATATTTAATTAAACAGCTATATCATTATTTACAAGGAAAAGAGCTATGGTTTTATAAATATCTACATTAAAATTAAATAAAATACATGAGATAGAAGTGGGTAAAGGGACTCGGAGGGAAACAAGACTTTGGAAAAGTGAGGAATGGTCATAAAGGGGGCAGGAAAAAATAAGGTGATTCAGATCTCCCACTTCAGCGCCACATTCGCACGCAGGGTTCTGCACAATGCCAAGCCTGGCAAGATGAGCAGGAGTGCACACGTGACCCAATCGCATACGTATGAATATTGTTGTTAACTTTTTGTTTAGCTTGTATTTGCTAAACCAAGGTTTAACAAAAATGGATGTCTGAATAGTGCGATAAAATTTCCCTTTCACTGATTGCCCGGACCAAAGCTGACCCCAGGATTCCTGTAGATAAACTTTGGGCAGAGCTGCCAGATCTTGGGTGTTATTTTTGTACGGAAACAAGTCTCCACACAAAACGGCATCTTTAGCTAACTGGTCAGCTCTCTCATTACCTAAAATGCCACAATGCGAGGGTATCCACGCAAAATGCACTGAATACCCCTTAACAGAACACCTATAAAGGAGTTCACGTGTTTCAAATATAATATAAGGATTATGAGAATAGAAAGGGAATCTGGCCAAAGATTGTAAGGCACTCCTTGCATCAGTCAATATGAGTGAATTCTGTAAGCCCATCGTAAGTATATATTCGACAGCTTTGAATAGAGCGTAACATTCTCCCGTAAATACAGATGATTCAGGCGGGAGCTTTATTTTTTGGACGATATTATATTGAGAGTGGTATACTCCTACTCCCACACATGAGTCTCTTCCATGCTTCGAAGCATCTGTAAACAAGAGCTGATAGCCCTTCCAGTCTCTATCCATAGTGAAGTTGAAGTTATGGTTATGAGATACGTCATCTCGGTAAATGTTAAGGTTATATTGTATATTTGGTGATTTAATTAATGAACTGTAATTACAGTGAAATATAGGAAGAAATTCAGATTGGTGACAAGGAGCTTCAATTAAATTGTATTTTCTAAAGCTTTTAACTAAGCACGGAGTAGCTTTGTGGCTCCAGTAAGTGGATGAATTTACTTCTTCAGAGAGAGTGAAAAGTTTATTTCGCAAAGGATGATATGTAAATTGGAAACACCGAGCCATAAATCTATCAGCTAAAAATTGACGTCGCAAATGAAGTGGAGGGTCTCCACATTCCACCTGAAGACAATTAATAGGACTGCTTTTCATTGCACCTGAAACCACTCTAAGTGCCTTGGACTGAACACTGTCCAGTTTTTTGAGACCAGCAACATTAGCAGGTTCCAGCAAAAATGTCCCATAATCCAATACGCTTCTAATCAAGGTGTTGTACAGTAGTTTTAATGAAAAAGGATGTGCTCCCCACCAAACACCAGCAAGACATCTAATTATGTTGATATTTCGTTCGCATTTAGCAGCTATATAATCACAGTGTGGTAAACCAGTAAGCTGTGTATCCAAAATAAGGCCTAAAAATTTAACCTGGTTTTTAACGGGCATAGGGGTATTATTATACCTTATTGTAACTATAGGAGGCTTACGCATTCTAGTAAACAAGACAATATTGCTTTTGTCAATTGACAGGTGTAGACCATTGGTTTCTAGCCAATTCTTCAGTAAGCATAAAGAAGAGGTTAAAGAAGTACAAATATTTGCAACGGAATGACCAGATAAATATAGAAGTAAATCGTCTGCATATTGAAGGACTTGCACTGACCCATTTAGAGAAGATTCCAAATCATAAGTGTAAATATTGTAGAGAATCGGACTAAGTACAGAACCTTGAGGAAGACCTTTCCATACTAAACGGGTAAATGTATTCCCTTCAATATGAAGATTTAAAGATCTCTCTGAAAGCATGTTAATTATGAACTTGGACAGCATTGTTGGAACTTGTAATGAGTTCAGCTTTTGTTCTAGGATTGATACCAGGACATTATCGTATGCTGAGCTAATATCAAGGAAAGCAGCAATTACAGAGTTATTAGAAGAGAAGGCTAAGCGAATATCAGTTGTGAACACACTTAGGCTGTCCATCGTACTTTTACCCTTCCTAAAACCAAACTGTGATGGCGCTAGCAAGTTTTTGCTTTCCAAAAACCACTCCAAACGATTCTTAATGAGATGTTCAGCAATTTTAGCAAGAACTGTAGAAAGTGCAATTGGTCGATAAGAAGTAACCTTAGAAGAAGGTTTGTTTGGTTTCAGAATAGGAATAATTGTTTGAGACTTCCAACTTGATGGAATGTTGCCAGATATCAAAGCTGTATTGAGGAGATTTAAATATATTAAAAGAACAGAGTCAGACAGATTAACTATAAATGAATATGGTATACCATCTTCACCGGGAGCTGAATCCTTAACATGTGTCAGGACTCCCTTCAACTCACTTAGTGTGAACAGGGAATTCAACTCAGAATTAGCAATAGGAACATAGGGAAAGTGCATTAAAGATCTCTGTTCTGGGACTGAAGGAGGAGCTAAATGATCCATAAACTCATTGGCTAATTCTAGTGGGAGTTTAGAGGCTGTTGTGTCACTGAATGCTGACCTGAATCTCCTGATATTTTGCCATACTAGAGATGCGTTAACTTCTGGTGAGATAGATGCACAGAATCTTTGCCAACCTTCAAATTTCTTTTTCCTGAGGAGCTTACGAGTTGTACGAGCAGCATCTAGGTATATCTCAAAATTGTGACGAGTCATAGTATGACCATAATTTTTCTCTGCTTCTTTTCTTTTTTTAATGGCCTCAGTGCACTCAGCATCCCACCAAGGTGGTGAAGGAATTTTGCCTGAAGCACCATTCTTAATAGGGAAAGTATTATCTGCAACCTCTATTAAAATTGTTGTTATTTGATTAGATAATAACTGAGGATCATGTAGTTGTAAGGGGTTAGTTAAAGCGAGGATTCTTTCTTCTACACAATTTTTGTATGTATCCCAATCTGCATTTTGAAGTCTGTACTTTAATCGTGGTGTTTGATTGCAAGCAGCTGGTTTTTTATGTGGAAAAGAAATGATTAAAGGGTAATGATCACTACCATAAGAAGACGGTAAAGGAGACCAAGATAATGTTGATGCTAACTCAGGTGTGCAGATTGAGAGGTCAGGGGCACTTATTCCCTCATCTGGATTCGATTGGCGTGTTGGGAGACATGTATTTAAAATACACAAATTATTTGAGTCTATAATTTCTAATAACTTTTCCCCATAGTAATTGGAACTAGAACTACCCCAGGACTGATGTTGTGTATTAAAGTCGCCCATTACCAAAAATGGTTTAGGTAAAACTGAAAGAAGATTACTTATTTCAGAAAGAATATTTACAGTGGGACGAGGATAATATATACATACTAGACAGATTTTATTTACAATAGCAGCGACAGCAGATATGTCGTCGCTGAGTCTTGGAAGAGGAAAAGATTGAAAAGACAAGTTATTTTTAATAAGTATGGCGACACCGCCATACCCATCGCTTCTGTCTGTTCTTAGACACGCATAGCCAGGAATTCTAAAAGAGAACCCTGGTTTAAGCCATGTCTCACAGAGAGCGACTGCAAAGGGTTCGTATTTGTTCAATATGTAGGACAGATCAGATTTTTTATTCACAATGCTGCGACTGTTCCACTGGACAATCTTGGATAGATTTGGATCCATTATGATGGTTAAATAAGTTAGACAGAGTATCAATTACAGTGGCAACGTTGGACGGTTCAATATTATTATTTTTAGATAAGGTATTAATTAGCATGATTATTAAATTTAAAATTTGACTCTCATTATTATTTGTTGTTTTATTTTGAAATGCAACACCATTCCCTGACACAGAAACTTCATTACTGATTAATGCCTGATGAGCTGCCCGGTCATACCCCTTAGCTGTTTTTGGGGGATCCCGTGGTTTCAAGAAGACCGTTTTTCTTTGTGAGGAGACAATTGGTGTGTTACGTGATTGTGGTGAAGATTGTGTAAAGAAGGAGTTTTTAGTGGTATGTGATGGAGCAGATGTTACCACATCTGCATACAATTTTGAGATTGGTGGATGTAGCTGGGACGCTTCAGCATACGACACGCAGCTATGGGCCATATAATGTTTAATTGATTTCTGTCTCTCAAATTCTGGGCATTTTTTATTGATGGCGTAATGAATGCCACCGCAATGACAGCATTTACTACTACTCTCGTCTTCAATACTGCAAGTGTCAGCAGAGTGTTTCTCCCCACACTTGAAGCACTGAGGGTTCGACCTGCATTGTACCTTTGTATGGCCAAAACGACAACAATTGAAACATTGAATTGTTGGGAATGTATACAATTCCACTGGCATGGAATTGTAGCAACAAAACACACGCTTTGGTAAAATTTGTCCGTCAAAGGTGAGCACGACTGTTTGGGATGGTTTCCACACAGGGGTCGGTTCGTGTGTTTTATAATTGAGACGCCTTGCTTTGATGACTTTCCCGCATCCAGCGGGGACAGATATATTTTCCATTATTTCCTCAGGAGACCATTCGGTGGGTACGCCTTTAACAATTCCAATACGACACACATTAATTGATGGAACGAATGCCTTCAATTTCTCATTGGCCAAACTTGGGTCATTTAAAAAGGAGTTTGCATCTACGTAACGGGAGAAGCTTAGTGAAATTCTATTTCGACCAATGCGTTTTAATGAACCGTTAATTATATTATTGAACCTGCGTTTTTTAAGAAAGTGCCCTAAAGTTATTGGGTGTAATGTTTGAGCCGAGTTTTGTGTGTCAACAATTTTTTGGATGTGCACAACGTATGGCGACAGGTCTGTGGCTTCGTACAAAGCCCTAGCAACCTGTGGCGCCTTCTGGGGAAGATCTGACTTTAAAAGGTTTTCAGACTGGGGACCATCCACAGAACGTGGAGTGGCTTCTTGATGAATTAAAATTGATTGTACCGGTACGTCTGATGTGACTACTGAGTCATTTTCACAATGACAATTTGTTTCTAAATTACTATTTCTTCCTGTTGAGTGACCATTTCGCCTTCTTTTATTGCAATTTTTACAAATTTTGCGTGGAGCTCTAGTCCTTTTCCGCTCCGATCTGGTTAAGGACGAATCTGTGTCCATACTGGATTCACAAATTGTAACATTATGCCCCACCGAGGGGACTGTGCCCCCCGGATCAGGCGGTTCACTGTCCATTGTGGCCACTGGCCAGAAAAAATAAAATATAAAAAACTTACCCTAAATAAGAAGAATTAAATCTACAAACACTTACACTAACTAATCTAATGAATATTTACATAAATCTACACAACTTATCTCCAATCGCAAACGTTTTTTATTATTTTATGAAAAACGAAAGAAAAATCACGCCCGCCAAATTCGATGATTCCCGCGCTTTTTTTCTTGTTCGTATTCTGTACTTCTACCTAACCCTTCAACGAAAATAGACGTGAGCCTCAGGTATTAATATAAAAAAAAAAAAAAAAAAAAAAAAAAAAAAAAAAAAAAAATATTTTGTTCTGATCGGTAATCTTATAGTTAAATTATTTAATGTACAGACGCCAGCACATCAAGCTACTACAATTTGTCAAATTTCTTTAATAGATTTTCAACTTTATCGCTAAAGCATAAGGTTCAAAGTTGATTCGGAAAATTTGACAGTTTCGGGGGGAGCGGTGAATGCTCATGCGAATCCCGCACCCCCGGCCATAGGTAGGGGTGGAACACCGCGGTGGCTTTAGCCGGTAAGAGTCCGGCATGCTCCTCTGTCATCCCCACGATGGAGGAAGTCCATGAGGATTTCCATCGCGCGTAAAAAAAAAAAGTTTCGGGTAGCTTGATGTGCTGGCGTCTGTACTTAAAAAGTATGAAATTGAAGGCCTGGTGTCTACTTACATATGCTAAGCACCATAGCAATGGTGACGATGACGCCTATAGCTGCGACCACCATGGAGTAGAACATTACCGACGTGATGATGGCCGCAATGCAGTACTTCATGTACACTCGCATCAGCGGTATGTCTTTCTGTAGGTATAACACATGTAGATTAATATTACAAGACTGCTACGTTGGGGGTGCGGGATTGTCCGAAAGGGTTACCGCTGCCCCGGAACATAAAGGGCTAAGGAAGGAACACCGATGGGTTTTAGTCAGTAAGAGTCTGACACTCCCTTCCGCTCCACCCAGAGCGGGAGGGGTCATTTGATGATTTCCCATCCATAAAAAAAAAGACTGCTACGTTGTACAGACGCCAGCACATCAACCTACACCTAACTGTCACATTTTCCCAATCAACTTTGAACCTTATGTTTCAGTAATAAAGTTGAAAATCTATTAAAGAAATTTGACAGATTGTAGTAGGTTGATGTGCTGGCGTCTGTACGTTGGTCTAGATCTATTCACCTAATGGCTGAAATTAAAAAAAGAAAGAAAGAAAATAGGTATCTACATTTATTTGCATAACACAAAATAAAAACAAGTTGGGGGAAATTGCGCTTGCTGAGAGTGGAGTCCTGTGTGCGATTTTCGATTCGTAAATAAAAATAATTATAAATAATATAAAACTAAAAAAAATAAAATTATTATTACCTACTTATTTCCTTTATTCAACTAAATACATATAAATTACATTTTTAAATATTATAACATAAAAAATATAAAACATTATTATTATTGTTACTAAGTACAATAAATAATTTTATCAGAAAATTATTCATGCTACTGCAGTACGGAACTACGGAGTCTAGGCTGGATTTGTGACCGGTTTATAGACTCGGCCCGTCCCATAAATATCCCTATATTTAGACAGTACCTCTGGAATGGCATTCGGAAGTATGCCATCTTTTTATACTCATTTTTATCATTATTTTTAGGTACTTCTCTTTGCTGTTGGACGTGGGTTAATTTTGTATGGATCGTGATCGGCGCTCCTCTTTATGTTGACAATTGATGTTTTTTTCACGTTAAACAAATATCAACTTTATTTTAATGGTAATTAAAGAGTTATAGTTTTTTGAATTTGTAGCGTAAACTGAACTTTATTGTGTAGGAATTAAAGTTATTTTTCCATTAATTCATATTTGTCACCTAAATCGCGAACGTAGATTAGGTAAGTAGGTACTTTTTAAGAAATGTTTGTTTACTATTTGGTAACGTGCTCTAAGATTAGGACAGTTAATTCTTACCCGATATAAACCGCATAGGAGAATGATGTTGAAGGCCAGCTCGACGGAGTACGCAATCATAGGGACGGGTTTAGTGGCATTGTCGTCCAATATCGTGGCCTGAACTTGCACCAGGATTGGCACGAAACTATCGTCAGCTATACCTACTAGAGAGATGACCTGGAAAAAGGGGGTAGATAAGCTGCAAACTTTATTTTAAAAAGTATTGTGATTTCGAAAATGTAGCTTAAGTACCTTCACATAAAGTTTAGGAATAGAATACCTACTCTATATTATGTACACCATATAAATTACAGACATAAATATATAAATTTCACAAAGAGCGATGTTTTAACCCTTTTACCGATGACGGCAATATACGTGCCACCATCTAATAGGCATATTAATTAAAGCTTAATTTTGGTAAACCATACCCCAAATTTTATTTTGCTGCTACACTTGGATCCTTCTGCTGGTAAAAGGGTTAGGGGTTTAAGTGCCGCTGCAACTTATCATCTATATTTTTATCAATATTACTTATTTTTCAAAATTCTAAATAATTATGAATTCAAAATGCACCAGAATGATATAAGTACTACTCACGTAGCCTACAGCGTCACATCTCTAATATGAGAAAGAAAAACATTAAAGAACAGTATTTCTGACTGGGAATCGAACCCAAGACAGCTGCGTCCACGATCATCCATGAGTCAAACGCGGCGCCTTTTGACTGAGACAAAATAAAATTATAAGATTGGCGCAAATAGGGAAGAATGGCGTTTGTGCGTTTATGTGAGGGGACTTCATAAGTAGATACCCAGCGGTGTGCGCAGAAAAAACATCGTGAGGTAACTGGCATGATCTAGAACCAAAAATTCCAAGACATATGACATCCACCAACCCGCACTTGTGGTGGGTTATGGCCCACTCCCTCGCACAGAGAGGAGGCCTGTGTCCCAGCAGTGGGAACAGTATAGGCTGATTATGCTGGGCAGAAAATTCATGATGTTAAAAATCACTTACCGCTAAAAATATATTAAAATATCCAATTAACATCAAGCCAATTCTGACAGGAATCACCCAGCAGCACCAATCCAACTTAAAATTAACCACTAAATCCTTCACATAGTCGAACCCTTTCCCCATTTTGTACGTTTGTACCGGTGGACATTCTACTGAATTGTACCGAAAATGCCGTCGCAATGAAATTATTTGTTTTAATTAGGATGCTGGTTAATTATAAGGTCGCGCAAAATTATTACGTGCTAGTAATTGAGCTAATTCTATGCGGTAACGGCCGGTGTGGTGGTCAGTTTACTTTTATTAGGAGAGACTGTGTAATAAATGCTATGTATTATGTCATAGATCATGCCTGTATATTGCAGACTAGCTGCGCACCGCGGTTTCACCCGCGTAAGTCTCGGTCCCGTGGAAATATCGGGATAAAAATCCTATGTCTTCATCCAAGTTATGGTCTACCCATGTGCCAAATTTCATGCAAATCCGTTCAGCCGTTTTTGCGCCAAGCTGGGACATACATCCAAACAGACGGACAAAAATTAAAAAAAAACGATATTTTCGGCATCAGACTCGTTCCCACACCTCGTAGGCGTAGCAGTTACTTTTTTAAAATATTAAATGTTCAGTTTTGACTTCGTTATTTACTATTCTACTATAATTATGTTAGACATAACATCACGCCATTATCCCGATGGGCTAGGCGGAAAACGTGTAAACACAGATACACACAGCAATAATATTCGCCTATGACATACGTTACACTTTTGAACAGTAGTGGCCATGTGGTAACGGCCCCGACTTAAGAGTTGTAGGTCGTAGGTTCGAACTCAGGCAGGCTTTATAATAATTTCATCACCACTGTAGAACCAAAAATTTGAAGACGTAACATCTACCAACCTGTACTGGGCCCGCGTGGTGTATTACGGCCCACACTCGTGCACTCCCTCGTAGAGAGAAAGCTTGTTTCTCAGCAGTGGGAACATTATAGGCTGATTATGCTACATACTTTATAAATCTATTACAATTCAAGAATTATTGATAAGTTCTTGTTATAATTATTGACTTCAGATAATCTGAAGTCAATGTGGATATTTATAACAGGGGACCACATTTAGAGATAAATAAAAATCATATAATAATAGATAAGTATAATATTTTTATTTAAATCTTCTATATTTATAATAAAATTGTTTACAGGCTTGTACTGCCTTCGTGGTTCTTTCAACTTAGTTCAATTGGCCAAATCAAGAGGATTCTTCTAAATATATGCAATACCTGATAATAATTATGGCTTTAACTGGAATAGGCACCGCATTTCCTTTTTAAAACAATGTTGGGTACCAGTATTGGCACTTAAAACATTTTAGGTAAAGGAATTGTTAATTTCTTTGAAAAATCCTCTTAAGCCTTATTTGACTTCAACATACTTGCAATAGCTAATCATGCAGTAAATTATCTAAATAAATTGTATATCAAATCATTATTGCCAAAATTATGCAGGGTGTATATTTTACTAAAGGTATAATTGTATGATGCGGCGTATCCATCTTTAAAAAATAGGACTATTTTGTCGTTGAATGATTTCATAGCTTTTCAGCTTTTTAAGGATTATTCTTAAGGCTTTCTATTTCTTTTTATAAATGTCTCATTTTGGATGGCAAAGCGTCTATATTCCGGAAGCTTAATTGCGTAACACTTTTAATCACAATCTGCATAATTTTGAAAGATATTGCTAATCAATTGCTTCATATGTTCGAAAAATTTGTCAGCTCAACAACGTAAATAACGCAATGAATGTTGTTGAACTGTCAAAATGAAAACCATTGCAACTAATAGTGTGTTACGCAATTACCCTGCGGTTTTCTTTCTATTAAATTAGTTACGAAGACCAATGTAAAGTCAACATTATAATCACTTCTGGATATTATTGTTCAAGTTCAAAAGTAGCGGTAAAAATATTTAAAAATTGTTTTCTTATTACCCAATAAGGTAATTTAATGGGCAGTGTTTATCATGAAAAGCTAAACGCTCGCTTACGACATCAAAATATAACAACATGTCACAACTAAACCATCGTTTTCATGTAAGCAATACAAGGCACTCAAAATTAATGCTATTATTTTACTATTTTTTTTTAATTCTACGACAGGGATACTCAATCTTTATTTCCGGTCTGCGTTCGACTGCGAATAACTCACTGCTGGAAGTTACTGGGAAAGGCATTTGCCCAGCAGTGGGTTGATGGAGACTACAGTATTTTTATCTCACAAAGCGACGCGCGCTTTTGTTGTGGTAACCAAGTGTACAAACAAGCTGTGAATGTGTGGGTGAAGACGCGTAGCGTTCACACATAACAAACACACACACTTCCGACTTCACTATTGTCTCGGGCGGTACTGAGAGCTCCTGTGTCTTACGTTTACACATACATAGGTATATTCACAGCGTGTTTGTATACTTTGTAACCACAAGTAAATCGCGCGTCGCTGATATAAAAAGACGTCGTGAAATAAAAATTCTGTAACAGTACGACTGAAGAAAGTTACATTTTTAAATACCTACTGAATGTTTTAAAATTTTTCTTTATACAGGGTGTTACGGAAAGGGTATAACAATACAAACCGGTTGAAGAGTGTATCTGGTCTAGAATCTCTGTACAAAATTTCAGCTCAAAAGCAGTAACTTTGAAAATGCTTAATATTTTTTATTTCGATAAGTAGTTTATTTAATTGAAATCATAACAAACGTGTCACCGCACTACGAGGGTCATTATCCATTATCTGTAGTGTGTCTGTGTGCCTAGTACACGCACATGACGCCGCCGCGCGCCAGTGCAGCGCTGTGATGTCGAAATAAAAAAATATTAAGCATTTTTAAAGTTAATGCTTTGAGCTGAAATTTTGTACAGAGATTCTAGACCAGATACACTCTTCAACCCGTTTGTTTTGATATACCCTTTCCGTAACACCCTGTATTAGTGATATTTAGCTTGAGATTTTTTTCAAAATAAAGTAATAAATTATGAAGTAACTTTAATTCCGGAAGTCGGTGTCTTGGGATCTGTATTTAAGTTTTTTACCACCAACTTCTGGAATTATACTTATTATTTCATATTTTTACGTGAATTTCCTTTTGAAGTCGATTTCATTTTTTTTAAATTACTTTATGTTTCATAATTTTTAGTTTTCAATAAAAACTGGAATATTTGTTTGTAATATGTAGTTAACAGTTTTGGTGTAAATATTGCACTAGAATCTGACCAAGGTTTTGAAATGTTGTTATGTTGTCCATTTGACACTACACCCGCCGTCAGATTTACACGTATTAGTCCATATCTTGAAAATTACTGAATCGATTTTGATGAAACTTGCACTGTTCCCCAAGTTGAAATAAATGTAAGCCAATAAATAAAAAAATAGTCACGATCCGATTAATAGTTACGAAGAAATGCGTGGACAAACATCACAAACATACATACATCTATAAAATTTTGTATATTTGTTTAGAAGCCCTAATAGATTGTCATATGTGAATTTAATGCAGTTCCAATAATATTACATACATACGTGTCGAATTGATAACCTCCTTTTTTTGAAGTCGGTTAAAAAGATCGAGTATATCTGTATCTACGATGTAGGTATCTACTGATAAAGATTAAAGTAAATTAAAGTTTATAATAAAGACTTTAGAATGTAATATGGCGTGCACTTGTCATACGCTTTAACATTTAGAAACACATGGTCAAATTAAATTAGCTAACGACACTCCGCAATCGATATCTAATAAAGATGATAAAATAAAAAATAAATGATTAGATAACACTTTCTTGGGATCAACGACCGTAGGTAGTGTATTTACTTGAAATATAAAAAAAAATTATGTCTGTAAACTTCACAGGCTTCATGGGTATCAATATCTATACACGATAAAAAAACCGAGTGTGCTTATGACCACACGACTGAAGTGAAACTTCGTTATGAGAGGAAGAGAGAAAGAAAACGTGCGCGCGCACTGCTTTCTCTTGCTTATATCCCCCACTCAACTCTCGTTCGCCTCGCCCGATCACACTTTTCGTAACGCTTACGTCACGCGTTCGCCAGCTTACTCCCCAAGTCAAGCGTGCGTAAAGAAGTTTCACTTCAAAAACTGATTTTCTGAACTCATACTTCAACTGACCACACAATAACGGTACTTGACCCCTAGGTAATACGGGCTGGTGTCCGCAACTCTACGTCAATGCGCGTATTTTGCGTAAGAAACTCTAACAAAAATATCAAAATCTATCGATAGTCAAAATAATCGATAAAAAAGAACATTTTGTTTTTGTTTTAATATCTTTAGATGTCGATACCCGCCTGGAGAGTTTTACTAGTTAATGTAATTTGACCCTGTATTTTGAGTAATAGATAAAAATTACGGCTTTGGAAACTGGCAAAAATTGCTGAGTTGAATTATTTCTTCGAGATATTAACACTTGAGTATTGTTCAATAAAGAATATAGAGAATAGTAATGAATACTCATTAAATATAATCTATTGATACGATACATTCTTAGTAATAAAATATTCTAGAGATTTCAGAAGTATTAAGTTAAGGACCTGGTCACACCGAATGTAATTTTGTCGGCCTCTGCTTGTGTTAACAACAAAGAACTACACCCTGATTGCGTAATACACTATCAATCACATTCTGAATAATTTTGAAGGATATTGCTAATGCATTGCTTCATATGTTAGAACAAATTGTCTGGTCAACAATGTAAACAACGCAATGAATGTTGTTGAACTGTCAAAATTAAAGCCATACCTATTGGTAGTGTGTTACGCAATCATCCCACAGAACGAGACTTTATAAAGCAGTACGTACCGCGTCAAATATGGCCAAAGGATATTCGTATTGTCAAGATCCTTAGCACGTATTTAAGCGCTTATCCTGTCACTGTCACACAACTGTCAAACAACAAGTGCAACAAGAATGAGACGGATATTATGTCTCTAAGCCAGAGCTCTTACTAAGTAACATTCATAGATCTGGACCTTGTTACTACATTATCTGTGGCAGGAAATTAGCTAAGTAAACGTGTTGTATTCAGTGTGGCCAAGCTTTAAAAGTAAGCTTGCAAACCATTTATGAAGATTTATTCGACGATTTAAATATTAATCTCGATTTTGGGGCACGGACTAAACTACACACGAACTTGACAAGTATCCTCTATCCCTTTCTAGTTTCGCATATCAGTATAGTATTTTTGTCTCAAGAGGCGACGCGCGCTTTACTTGTGCTGACTAACTGTACAAATACGCTGTGAATGTGTGCGTGAAGACGAGTAGCGTCAGCACATAACACACACACACACACACACATCCGACTTCGCCATTGTCTCGGACGGTACCGAAAGCTCCTGCGCTTACACACACATTCGCAGCGAGTTTGTACACGTTGCCAAATTTAAAAAAACACGCTATGAATGTGTGTAGGTTGTAGTTAAATGTAAAGCACGTGTCGCTTCGTGATATAAAAATACTGTTAGAGATAGAAGGATTTTCAATGTAGTGTAGTCAGTACCAAATATAATTTGCTATGCTCGCTATTTCATTTTGAATTTTGCTATTGTTTTTGCTATAAGTTCCTCATTATCATCGATATAAAATTTATCAAACAATTAGGTTTGCTTTTCTCATTATAAAGTATCGAAAACAATTTATTCTAATTAATAACATATTTAATTAATTAATTATATGACGTAGTACATAAAGCTATTTTACTTTACGATATAATACCTTAAAAGAATATCAAAATAAACATTTTTAGATGCATACTGTTGGCCATATTAGCTTGTAAACTAAATTGTGTTAAATTCCATATGAAATTGATTAAAATACTTGCACTAACATAATATATTATCAAGAGAAAAACATATATTTTGCTAATAATCATTAATATTAATAATGAGCTAAATTATAAGTAGTAAAAATTCATCGCTAACCATTATTATTTTTAAATATTATTACAAATAAATATAAACCAGCAGTATGCCCAACAACCCTGTAACATAACCCGAATAAAAACAAAAGGTTAAGAAAATAAACATTTATTTGTGAACATTACACCACATTGGTTGAACGCAGGTTTCATTAAACCAATTATTAAAATGTACTACATACTTCACTTGAAACTTGTGTGTGCTGTTGGCGAGTTTAATATTAAAAGAAGTATAATAACATTCATATATCGAGACCTTTTTATAATCTTCGGAAATCACATTTTAATCAAAATTCTAGCATAGTTAACTACAATGTCAGTGGCAGATAAAACCATTTCAAATTGCCGTATAAACGCAGAAGATACTATTTTAAGAATCACAACACATAACAAATAATTGAAATTAAAAAATATAAAAGAAATATCCAATCAATTCAAGCAAAGGGTCCAACCCTTGCTTAGGGTAATTACATGCCGAAAATGCCTCATTGCGATACCTTGCGTGCTGCTTGGGGATTTACCTTGATGCCTGGCATGTGCGTGCGTGTCTACGAGTATTAGCACGCATTTGTTTAACATGGAGGAGGCATCGAGGTAGTGAGCTAAACTGCTCATAATCTCATAATCAGCCTATAATGTCCCCACTGCTGGGACACAGGCCTCCTCTCTGTGAGAGGGAGTGGGCCATAATCCACCATGCGGGCCCAGTGCGGGTTGGTAGATGTCACATGTCTTCGAATTTTTGGTTCTAGGACATGCCGGTTTCCTCACGATGTTTTCCTTCACCGTTTTGAGAGCAGTGGTGATGAAAATAATTTACACAAAGTAAAGCGCCTATCTGGGTTCGAACCTACGACCTAAAACTCGTAAGTCGCGGCCGTTACCACTTGGCCACCACTGCTCCCTAAACTACTGCCTACTGTAATTTTAAAACATTGTAAAAGCCAATTATTTTTAAAGGAGTAACCGTGGAGTTTCTTGCCGACTCTTCTCCATAGGAAACGACCAGTTGTAACCGTGCACCCAGCTTCTGACGTTTCATAAGTGCCCATGTAGGTTTATCTATACTAATATTATAAAGAGGTAAAATTTGTAAGTTTGTATGTAGGGGGTAATCTCTGGAACTACAAGTCGGATTTGAAAAATTCTTTTTACATTTGATAGCCCAATTCTTGAGGAATGCTATAGGCTATTTAACATCACGCTATGTCTCTTAGGAGCCGAGCGAAAATAATAAAAAGTCAGAAAGAACGCTAAGTGATAGCGCGGGCGGGTGATGCGATACGACGGGGTGGCTCGGGGGAAACAAGAAGTTTCACGCGAACGAAGTCGCGGGCTGAAGCTAGTGTGAAATAAAATATTTTGATTTTTTGAAACCGCGACCTCGATGTATCGCAGTGAGGCGTCTTCGGCATGTAATTACCTTTACCTTGAAGTATGAATTTTCTACCGACCCTTTCACATAATTATAAAATAATAATTTTAAAACATGCTATTAACTAATACACAACATAAATTTAATACGATTGCCCCAAACTATTCTCCATTTGGAATAAGATTAGGCATTAAAATAAACCTCTTTTACAGTCTGTTCAACCGATTTTGAATTCTATTGCGTTGGTGGCATGACAAATGGCAGCTGCAGTAAACAGTTGGTAATGTAACTACTTTTTTGCTTTTAATACCATCCTTATGCCTACGGTATAGAAGTCAAAATTTTTTGAACGGACTGTAAAAAGGTTTATTTAAATATCTAATCTTATTTCAAATGGAGTACACCTATGATCTGTACCAAAAGTATTTGATAAAAGTGTAAACAAAACTTGTTCAGGTTAAATTCTTAAGCAATCACTCATTAACCCTTCGTATCTACGCGAACGTAGATCTACGCGAGACACAATGGCTTTTTAATTGTGTCGTCTGTAATTACGACATTCAACGGGTTACAGGGAGTTAGTAACATATTCATCTGTATTTAGAAGGTCTAACTTTATATTTCACCACTTTTTCCAACAATTATTGTTTGAATAACACGATTAAATTGTAAATGAAAAATCATCGACGATAATTAAGGTTAAAAAAAATAACCTCAATTGTCAAATGAAAAACATCTTTACAGTAACTTGAAATTAGAATTTCGAGTTCAAGTATCCAAATCATCAAATACTACTATATTACTACTATATTATTATGTATACTTAGGTTAAGGTATGTATCTATGGGTCTTTGTAACCTGAAAATAAATGGTTTATTATTATTATTAAAACACTCATTTGTATGTGCTATTACAAATTGACATCCACAAGTACGTTTTCTGAACGATTTGTTTACATTTTCATCAAATACTTTTGGAACAGACCACACTTACTAACAGCACACACAACCATTCTAATCACCATTCACTTCATAAGAGCATGGACCACAGCATTAGCGTTCAACGCTTTCAAATCTGTATATGTTTGACCCGTACCGACGAAAACAATCGGCTGCCCCGTAATGTAAGTCATCGATATCGCAGCCCCAACCTTATCATCGATAGTATCGAACTTGGTCAGCACTATGCCATCGATAACGTGTGGGTTTGTAGAGGAGCTGTGGTCAGCTAAGGCTTGGTTGAACTTGACCAGTTGGTCCACGGCTTCATTACCAACTAAGGCTTCGCCTACGAAGAGTACCATGTCGGGTTCGTTGACCTTGATGAGTTTGGCGAGAGCTCTCATTAGAGGTTCGTTGTCCTGCATGCGTCCGGCTGTGTCGATAAGTACGACGTCGATTTTAGAGTCGTTTGCGTACCGGATCGCTTCCATTGCTATGCCGGCTGCGTCTTTGCCTGTGGATAGAGTGGGGTTTAGTGGTGTGTGTGTGGGAATAAACGGAGTGGACACTGAGAATATTTTTACCACCATAGGTAAATGAGAGTAGAATAAAAATCCACAAAAAAAAGTAAACACGGGACCTGTATGATCGTCGCATAAGATACCCTCAAAGTTAAGATAATTGATGAAATGAGAATTGAATTGAACTTTTGTGTCACACATTTATATAATTTAAAAAAAAAAAACACAATACCAAGTTTTGGCTTTTGTCAATAAAATCACAAGACCAATATTTGTTGAAACGGGTAGTAAACATACGATTTGTCGGTTCTAGTTTTTCATTTAGTAACCTAAACTAAAAATCTCTGACAAAAACAGGAATCCCAAAGATGAACACCCCATATCCTTTTTCATAAAAACGCATATCTTCCTCCCACAATACCTGAGGGGTAATTCTCCTAATTTTAAGAACGTTCACAGTCTGATCTCAGTCTCAATCTGTCAAAAATACCTCTAATTTCCCTATATTTTGACAAGTTTTTGACATTTTTTGTCGCCGAGATGAGACTGCGACTAGATTTTGAACGTTTTAAATTACGAGAATTGCCCCTCTGTTGTCAAGATGCAGCGTTAAGATGGCGGGTGTGCCTAATAGGGTCTCATTAAAATAAACATTTCTGAAGACACACTTACCATATCCCTTCTCATACAAATGCACCATTTTCCTCCCATTATGCCTGGACTCAGGATGCAGCGCGTTAAGATGTCTGGTGTGCGTGCGCAGCTGCTCCACTGCGCCTGCGCGGAACGTGTCGCACGCGGCTATGAGCACCGACATGTCGTTCTCTATCAGCCAGAAGCAGATCTTGGCCAGGTTTGTGGACTTGCCTACGCCGTTTACCTGTAAACATGGATTTTATTATCAAAAAATAGCTATAGAGGTATTGATATATGGAACTCCATAAGTCCACTGTGCGCAGTGCGAAACATTGTGCTCGGTATCAAAAGTATGGTACGGATATTCGGTCCAAATCCACAATGCTATTTACGCCTGGAACCGTGTCAAATGTAGGTGCTACAAGGTTATTTTAGCGCGTGGCCAAAATCGGAACTAACGCCGCTATATCTACATATATATAAAATTCAAAGTCTTGACTGACTGATATGTCGCACAACCTAAACCCCTGGTCCTAGAGACATGAAATTTGGAGGGTGTGTTCTTTGTGAAGAGTAGGTATCCACTAAGAAAGGTTTTTCGAAATTCCACCCCTAAGAGGGTGAAATTTCACGCGGACGAAGTCGCGGGCAGAAGCTAGTTGTTTATAAAATACATTTCAAGTGACATGTCACAAAACAATTGCATAACTGTTTACCAACAGTGCTCCCTGTCCACGTCATTCGAGCGCCCAAAGATCTTTGTAGCAGTGTAAAGGCTATGTTAAACTTTAATATAAGGTTTCTGTGCGCAGCATATATTGTATAGTACAGACGCCAGCACATCAAGCTACTACAATCTGTCAAATTTCTTTAATAGATTTTCAACTTTATCGCTAAAGCATTAAGGTTCAAAGATGATTGGGAAAATTTGATATTTTCGGGTAGCTTGATGTGCTGGCGTCTGTACAAGTGCGCAGTGCTGCACACCCCCACCCTATTTCAAGTTAAACAAATATCAACTTTATCTCAATGACAATTAAGTTAATTTCAGATTGACTAGCACTATTGAAAAAGTAATAAAAATATTTGAAGTTGTAGCGTAAACTGAACTTTATTTTGTAGGAATTAAATTTATTTTTCCATTAATTCATATTTGTTTACATTTTTGGCAAAGAAATCGCGAACGCAGGTTAGCTCCGTATCCGTATTAAAAAATATGCAGAGTTTGCTCAAATTAATGTTTCTTGATAATATACTATTAGGTCCTTACATATGAAATTGGCGTTTTGTATGGAAGGAACAAAAAGTCGAATATTTTTTAATATAATATATTTAATTAATCAAAGTATGAACCATTGTTTTCAATGCACTTTTGCCATCTTATAGGTAGTTCATTGATCCCTTTACTAAAAAAACCAGTCGGACGGGAATCAATAAAATCTTTGAAGGCGATTTGGACTGCCCCATCGGAGTTGAATTTTTTCCCTTGCAAAAAGTTATCCAAATTGCGAAAAAAATGGTAATCTGTTGGAGCAAGGTCCGGGGAGTACGGAGGATGTCTAAGACATTCCAATTCAAGCTCTTCTAATTTGGTAGCCGTCTGTTGCGCAGTGTGTGGTCTGGCGTTGTCGTGAAGCAGCAGTGGCGTGGAGCGATTGACCAGCCTTGGTTGTTTAGCCGCTAGCTTTTCCATCATGGTTTGTAATTGCTGACAATAGACATCAGCTGTAATAGTCTGGCCAGATTTGAGAAAACTGTAATGAACAATACCGGCACTAGTCCACCAAACGCTTACAAGTAACTTTTTTGGGGTTAATTTTCGCTTGGGGCAGGATTTGGCTGGCTGGCCAGGATCCAACCATTGCGCTGAGCGCTTCCGATTATCGTAAAGAATCCATTTTTCATCACAGGTAATGATTCGGTTTAAAATACCTTCATTGTTGTGCCGGTTCAGTAATGTAACGCAGCAGTCGACGCGCGTTTGCCGGTTTGCTTCAGTCAATTCGTGAGGTACCCACCTTTCAAGCTTTTTAATCTTCCCAATTTGCTTCAAGTGAATTAAAACAGTTTTATCACTAACATCGAAGCCTGCAGCTAACTCGGACGTGGTTTGCGATGGGTCCGCTTCCACAATAGCCTTCAATTCTCCATTATCAACTTGGGTCTCAGGCCGTCCACGGGGCTTGTTCTGCAGGTCGAAATTTCCAGAACGAAAACGTTGGAACCAAAAACGAACTGTGTTTTCTTTTGCAACATGACCGCCATACACATCATTCACCCTTCGAGTCGTTTCCGCAGCACTAGTGCCACGGCGGAACTCGTACTCGTAAATAATGCGATATTTTAAATTTTCCATTTTGTAAAATGAGTGACGCAAACAGAAAAAACAGAAGAAAAAAAACAAATGAATGACGGTCATCGAAGCACAAATACATGAGTAAATAGCTGTACAAATTTGAATTTGGAATTCCTTACCAAAGAGGAGAAATTCGTGATTAAAGTGGCCAGTACGAAAAACGCCAATTTCATATGTAAGGACCTAATATTTGACACACTGCTTTTCAACTGTTTGTGTTATTTTAAAGCGTAAACCGACTTTTTTTTGCCACTTCTCTTGCCATTTATACATACCCCACAGAAAGCCGTGACATAAGGTCTGCCCTGCTGCTTGGCGTGCATACAATCACGCAGGATGTCCACACGTCTCTTGGGGGACAGGATCTGCACCAGCGACTCTGTCAACGTCGACTTCACCGTCTTGGCCACGCTGTCGAATGTTCCCAGCACCTGTGGACGAGATTATTGTGATGAATTAATGCTTCTCATTATGTCTCAAGATTTAGGTATGGATATGGCAATGTTTAAAATGTACCCTATTTGGATAAACTTAGGGGCCGTCTCCACGAGCTAGAGAATCGCGGCGATATTATCGTCGTGCTACGTATTTCTATACACTCTCTTAGTACGTGTCTCCACACGACGATATCATCGCGGCGAAAATTTGATGGCACGACGAGACTATCGCCGCGATTCTCTCGCTCGTGGAGACGGCAACTTAAGACTCCATTTTTTAAAGTTCTATTTTGAAGTTAGGTTGTGGCCATTACGGTCAAGATAAGAAGGAAATAAGCAGAAAAGGAGCTTTTAATAAAAAAATATTACGACCACGACTCTATCAGTCACGCGAGGTGACAATAACTCGAATAAATATTTATGATTCGACTCGTGGCTAAATAATAATAGTTGCACGGTTCTTTCGAAGGTTAAGCTACGCTTACCGCGGTCGGCTCGTGGATGGGTGACCATCCATTACATATCGAGAACCCTCCGTTTCTCGGAAAGCACGTGAAGCCATTCGAGTCTAACAACCAGTTTTGTCAACCGAGGGGTATCTTGTTACCTAGTAACTGGGTGGTGGTCAGATTGGAAGTCGCTCCATGTAGAAATACTGGTATTCGGCTGCATCCGGTTAGACTGGAAGCCGACCCCAACAAGGTTGGGAATAGGCTAGGCAGATGATGCAGATGATGAATAAAGTCGGGAGGCATAGTTATGAATAATATAACAAAACACATACAACCATAGAGTAAGTAATGTTCATTATATGTAAGAAGAGACGGGAGTCCCATAGAAAAAGATGATAAACGTCGCTTGTATGAAACTTGTACTAAAACTGAATACCAACATAGCAAAAATGACACAGACTATGCACAGACTGCATATATTAAAGCGAGACAGCGATAGCCGCCATTATATTTAGTACACGTTTCATAGTTTCTTTTTTATTAGATAGTTGCGTCAGACTACATACACCGAGCCGCACCGCACCGCGATTGGTGTGTGAAGCTCAACACAATAACCTGAAAATTAGACCAATAACTACATAATTGTATCCTTACCTTTCCTTCTAGCTTGGTAGCGACTGAGTCGCACAGCTTATTGGCGATGTCCGCGGCGACGTTCTTGCCGATCAGATGGTCTTGTAGCTTATCTAGCACAGGCCGCATAGATTCTTCTGTCAGGGCTTTAGAGCCCACCAAACCTGAAAGAAAGTAATATAAAGTTATTGTGTGTCACAAAGCAACCTAAGGTCCGGCCGCGCTATATTTACCCAAGATGTAAACAACGGTGCCCTGTCAGTTCACCAAAAATTATTTTACAAATTTTTACTTGACAAACAACGATTGGCAAAAACATGATTTGTCATTTCATCATTATACAACAACAAGTTTGCCAAATAATTCACTTTACAAAATAATCACCCTATAAACTTTTGTTTAGTAACGTGTTATTTGACAAACAATTCATTTTTTATTCATTTTATCTCATAAAACAACGTTTGGAATAAAAACGTTTTACATATTGACTTATCATTACGCAATTTCTTAAAAATGAAACTCATTCTATCATCGACTTGCGCTAATAAAAAAAAGAGATTATTTTTAGTGGGCTACCCGGAACCGAACTAGTTAGATTAGGTTAATTATTTAAAAAAAATGTTAGGTTAGGTTAGGTTAAAACTGTGACCCCTACGCACGAGCCGAGCGAGCGAAGCGAGCGGTGCCGCGGCAGCGGCCGGCGAGTGCCAGAAACGACTAAATTATATAGAAAAAAAAATACTTTACACAAAATATGGGTGCCACAAACGACTTGCGCTAATAGAAGAAAAAAAGAGATTATTTTTAGTAGGCGACCCGGAACCGAACTAGTTACGTTAGGGTAATTATTAAAAAAAATGGTTCGGTTAGGTTAGGTTAAAACTGTGACCCCCTACGCACGAGCCGAGCGAGCGAAGCGAGCGGTGCCGCGGCAGCGGCCGGCGAGTGCCAGAAACGACTAGATTATATAGAATAAAATACTTGCCTGAAAATTATTTGACCCAAATGGAGAATACCGTCATGATCACTTTGTGACTGGTTTAGAAAATCTTTACATAACAAAACAGTCACTCCCGCTGTCTGTAAGCTTAGATCTTTTAAACTACGCAACGGATTTCAATGCAGTCGCTAGTGTATTATAAAATGATATTTTGTATAAACGTTATTTTTCCAAAAGAATCTAAATATTAAATGAAAAATGTATTAATGATAAAATATCATTCGTAACATTTGTAAAGAGAAGCATTTGCCAAATAAATGTTTGTAAAGCGAGTGTTTATAAAATAAAACATTTGCGGAATGAGTTGTTTGTGAAATAAATAGTATACGAGACGTTGGTTGTAAACTAAAAATTTGTCAATGGAGTTTTGGTGAAACATTAGTGAACCGTAAACAACAATGGCCGCTCGAAATTGAATAAAATCGATATACAAGAACATTTATTTTAAGTAAGTAATGTTTGTTTTCGTCTAAATCTTCGAGCTAACTAGACGAAAACAAACATTACTTAAAATAAATGTTCTTGTATATATCGATTTTATTCAATTTCGAGCGGCCATTGTTATTTACATTGTTGGCAAATTTAACGTTAAGCGTGAAGAGATAACAGACAGACACACATTCGCATTAATAATATTAGCACAGAATACTTAAAGTACTACGTACAGAAAGGCCACTCCCTTCCCCGCACTAACATCAGTTACCGCACCTCACCCCGCACTTCGGCGTATTCGTCGCAGTTCTTTAACAAGAGCGCTCGCAAACACAAGTACCTCACGCACACATTCATACGTATACAAACGTCATTTTTTAATGTAGTAGTAGTAGGTAATTATTTTGCGAGCGTTGTATGGAGTGTCCGGGGTGTGATATTAGTATGGATTAGTGTGATGTAGGATTAACCTAAGTTAGATATTTCATACAGCACTCACCCTTAAATATGCTGAACATGCCGCCAGTCTTCTTGGGACTGGGATGCGCGGAGTGCTCGACTTCCTCGTCGCTGCTGCTCTCGTCCGACTCCACCTCCAGGTCGGGGATAGCGCCCGTCATTTGACCGATCAACTGCAATTTAATATTTATTCGATTTTAAATTCAAACTCATTTTGTATGAAAACTATAAGATTGGACTAGGACAATCGGATTATATTTAAAAAATAATTATGAAAAATCCGATTGTTCACTAAGATTATGTTAAATACGATTATTTCTTCGAGTTTTCGCAAACTCTCGCCTTCGCGGATATACGATTTTCGCGCTTCTTCGACGCCATTAATAGAAATTGCAAATCTCAGTAATATAGTTTACCAAATAAGACAAGTAATGAAAAAAATAAACTTCAAATGATTAATTATTATTAGATAAAGATTTAAACAAATATGAATTAATGGAAAAATAACTTTAATTCCTACACAATAAAGTTCAGTTTACGCTGCAAATTCAAAAAATTTTATAACTTTTTTAATAGTGCTAGTCACTGAAATCAACTTAATCTACATTGAAATAAAGTTGAAATTTGTTTAACTTGAAATAGGATGGGGGTTTGAAGCACTGCGCGCTTTTACTATAGGTTTTTTTACTTCGAACTCCACACGGGCGAAATCGAGGGCAAAAGCTAGTATAGTAAAATTTCTCTAACAGTAAACCAACCTGTGTGTCGGGCGTGATCTCGTTGTTGGCATCCTCGGGCTTGTCAGTACTAAAGTCTAGTGAGGGCAGGTCGCGGGAGCCGCCGCCCAGCTCCCACACGCGCGGCTGTTTCACACGCTCCACCTTAGGACTCTTGGGAGACTTCCTGCGGAGAAAGAAGTATTTTGACATTATTCTTGTGAGTAATAACAAACAACAACAACTACACTATTTGCGCTGTAGCATGGTGCGGGTGACAGTTGCCCGTATGACGTTGACATTTGTCAGTACCACATGACTAGGGATGTGAGGTTATGCAATTCATTTTTATCGCTAACGATACTCGCAGCGTGAATCTAGTTCTCTTTAATATTGTTATGAAAATTAGTGTATTATTCAGTTGTGCAGTGTAACTACGTGTGTGCTACGTGTATAAACTTGTCAATATAAATGTTTTATGGCTACATAATTATCTTTGTAATTATATAAAATAATCAAAATCGGGTTTATGTTTTTTTTTTCGTGACAACATTTTTGCTCTATGGTGCATCGGCGCGGCGGCCATGTTGTTTACCCGTGCGATGCTGTGAGTGCGAGTACGAGTGCAAGCGCGTTATATTGTGACTTAATGTGACACGTATTACGATTTCATTGTTTGTTTTCATTTTTGTTAAATTGTTATTTGTTATAAGTTTGTTGAGTTTGTTGTTATTACCATGCCTAAGCATACAAAAAAAACTGTTTTGGGTAGTCAGGCCAGGGAGCTTGTTGTTCGCCTCCGAGACTACTTTGAAAGAGAACAACAAAATAATGGACCGTTGTTACCATTGAATCATATTGTAGAACGAGTAGCCGAAGCTCTTGATATTGGCCGCAATACTGTTTCGCGTATAACACGTGAGAAAATTGGCCAAGATGGGATGTTTGAAAATAAATTATCGACACCCAACAAAAAGCGGACCAAGGTGAAGCCAATCACAGATTTGGATGATTTTGCTAAGGTTGCTATTAGAAATCATATTTATGATTATTATAGAAGAATGGAGCTACCCACATTGCTCAAGCTTCTAAAATCATTAAAAGAAGCTGACTTGTTCAAAGGAGGTATTACTTCGCTACGGCAAGTTATAAAAGATATTGGCTTTGTTTACAAAAAAGTTAACAAAAGAAAGATTATTATGGAGAGGACTGACATTGCCCTAGCAAGATGTAGATTTTTAAGGAAGGCCAAAAACATAAGTGATTGGAGCAAAGTTGTCTTTTTGGATGAAACGTGGCTAAACGCCAACCACACAGTGGGTAAAAGTTGGACCGACGATACGGCACAATCGTGTACCAAAGTGCCGGAAGGCAAAGGCGAACGCCTTATTATTTGTCACGCAGGTACAGCAAGTGGATTCGTCCCTGATTGTTTGCTGGCTTTTAAGTCAAAAAAAACTACGGAGTATCATGAGGAGATGAATTACGAAAAATTTAAAGATTGGTTCATAGGTCTATTAAACAATTTAAAAGAGCCTATGACCATAATAATGGACAACGCACCCTACCATTCGGTGCAAGTTAATAAACCCCCAAACCAATCCAACCGCAAAAGCGAGTTGGTGAAGTGGCTGAGTGAAAACGGAGTTACAGCAGATATAAAAATGTTAAAGACGGAGCTTATTGCCTTAGTCCGACGCCATAAGCCACCAACTCCTACCTATGCTCTGGACGAGATGGCAAAAGAAAAAGGCCACCAGGTCCTTCGACTACCACCCTACCATTGCCAGTATAACGCTATTGAGCTGATTTGGGCCCAAATAAAAGGTATGCTTTTAATTTCAATTCCCATTTTGAAGCTTTATAAAAAAATCAGCTTTCCGATCGTAGCATGTACCTAGTTTAAAAACATTACCAGATACTAGATTAGGCTGATTGATGATTATTTGAATACTTTTTTTTATAAGTTCGTTTATTTTTAGGTTACGCCGCAAGAAATAATACTTCGCCGCCATTTACGGCAAATAAGATGTTGGCCCTATTACAAGAGGCCATCAACAATGTTCAACCTGAAGACTGGTCGAAGGTCGTGAATAAAACAAAAAGGGACATTATGTCTGATTGGGATCGTGACATACATATTGACAACATAATTGAGTCATCGTTAATAATATCCGTCACAGATTCAGATGATGAATTGAGTGACAATTCAGATGTTCCTGACTCTGATATGGGTTTAGACGAATAACATGTATTTTTTTTTAGCAACCTTTTAAGCAACCTTACCCTATAAATGTTCTGTTGTATAATTAGACCTTTTAAAAATAAAAATTGACCTACGCACAATATACGTTTTTTATTATAAAAAATATCGACTATCCATCGTAGCAGTACATCCCATCACTAAATACGTCTATGGCGTTACGTTATACGCATAACACTTTGCTTAATTTTTCATTCAATTTGATTTTATTTCTTGATTAGAACATTCTGGTTGGGTTTAATTTAATTTACTACAGTTATTAATTATTTAATATATTACGAATGTGGTACAACTGAAATACTAAGTCATAAATTGTAAATCGCGGCAACTTTCAAGAGTGAAACGAAATGTTACTGAAACTGTCACCCGCACCATGCTACAGCGCAAATAGTGTAAAATACTATGGGTCCTGTATAAGTAACAAAGATGTACCGTCGAAACGAAAATAAGATGAGGAATAATAGAGACATCACAAATAGGTGATCGAAGATCACACAAAAGCTCTCTTTTTTATTTTTACTAGCAGCGCCCCGCTGTTTCATCCGCGTAAGTTTCGATCCCGTGGGAATATCGGGATAAAAACTATACTAAGTCCTTTCCCGGGGCTCAAACTATCCCTATACCAAATTTCATCGAAATCGGTTCAGCGGTTTAGGCGTGAAAAGGAAACAGACAGACAGAGTTACTTTCGAATTTATAATATTAGTATGGATTCTCTATGCACTAAATAAGCAGAAGGCATACAAAAGTTGCCAAAGAAGACTGAGAAAACAATATGATTTTGATTCTTTGTAAGTAATTTTAAAAGAATATTAGTTCTCTATTTGTCTATCAAACTAAATATAGTCAATTGAGCAGTGGTCGATTCCTATAATTTACTGACCGTTACTGGTTAAAATTAAGACTCTTGTATCATTACCAATAATGAAGCAAAGCTTTGCACAGTAGCTTTCCCCTAAGGAAGTAGCTATCACAATTAAAATTAGCTTACGAATGTATTTATTACAGGGTGAAATTAAATTCATGGGCATCCTTTTAAGAGGTCATTATACTCATCATTATGAACAACTTTTACTATGGGACTAAACCTAAAATCGCGAAAAAAAATCAGCTGTTCCTTGCATTTATGTTCACATAACTCATCAAATCGATTTCAGGTTTGGTCCTATAGTAAAAGTTGTTCATAATGATGATTACAATGACCCCTTAAAAGGATGCCCATGAATTCAATTTCACTCTGTATATGCACAGTTAGACAAATTTATATGCACAGTTTGACAATATTTGTATAATTTGGGATCAGTACTAGCAAATATTAAGTAAAATGTTGGTGCTAAAGCGAATGAAAAAAAGGTAACTTAATAATAACATTTTGAGTATACCATTTATTTATTCTTGCAGTGTAAAGTGACAACATAGTTTACAGATAAGAATAATTACATTTTGTCAAATGTTACCAACATTCTTACATAACCTGTGTGATGTGATAAGTTTAAAGAAGTTGTTTAATAACCTGTATTTCAACTATTAATTAAATCCATTATGTAATTTCGTTTAATTCTACATTAAAAAAAAACATATTATGATGAGTAAACCAAACTTGTTTCACAAGGAAAACATAATATTGTGATGAATAAAACAAGTCTGTTACTCAAACAGGAAAAAATTTACATTATCCTGTTTGTCTTAAAGACGCTTGTATGCAACATTAGTACATTCAGCAAGGTAAGAAAAGACATAGCAACACAGCAAAATACATCATATAACACTAATATTTTTATATTAGTGTTATATGATTATATTAGCTGCGCCCCGCGGTTTCACCCGCCTAAGACTCGATCCCGTGGGAATATCGGGATAAAAAGTATCCTATGTCCTTTCCCGGGACTCAAACTATCTCTATACTAAATTTTATCTAAATCGGTTCAGCAGTTTAGGCGTGAAAAGGTAACACACAGACAGATAGACAGAATTACTTTCGAATTTATAATATTAAGTATGGATAACACTAATAGTTGTTGAGATCCTCAAGTTCTGATAGATATTCTTTGCACAAAAGACCCTCCCATATGGAAGTAGCTATCACAGGTAAAATTAGCTTACGAATCGATTTATATGCCCAACAATTTGCCAGTAAAAAATGCTACCATTGATAAGGCAAAACAATTCGTTTTTGATTATAGGAACCCAGCATTTGTCAAGACATCTATAGTGTGTTTGGTAGAATTCTTGAACAGCAAATGATAATAAAGTTGTAACAATGCTACTTACTTAGGCAGCTCCTTCTTGCCTTTGGAGGCAAGTTTCTGAGCCAGCTTGGCTCTATTCAAGGCAATCACATCATCTTCAGGTTCAGGCGATTCCTCCACCTTGCCGTTAGTCAGGTTCTTATTTTCTACTATTTTTACTGAAAACAAGTTTCATCATTCTATTAGAAAAGTTTATTTTTTCTTCTGATAGAGCATTATAAAATGAGGCCGTGTTCTAGGCAGTGGACTATCATTACCAATTAATTATTGACGATTTTTGGGGTCGTATTACGAATTATTAATGCCAACATGATTCCAGTCCGAAATAGGGATGGTGCTATTGGTCATTTATTCTCCGTCTCTCTCTTACGCTGAAATCATGATGGCATGAAACTGTTATAATATGGCACCTACAAGTAGTCAGTACACTTATTTGGTTGTATATTATACTTCTCAACATACTACGAAATTAATATTGTTTTAAATTAGGTGTAAAACAGTTACAATAGAAAGAAACATAGATAAGTCAATTAAAAATAACAGGATTACAGGTGGAAAGAGATAATAGGTTCAAAGTTGCTTGTCATTCTGATTTAAGTACAAGTATATGAAGAAAACATTGTGAAGAAACCGACATGTCCTAGTACCAAACATTAGAAGACATGTGACGTCTAACAACCGGCACTGGGCCTGCATGGAAGATTAAAGCCCACTCTCTCTCGAACAGAGGCCTGTGTCCCAGCAGTGAGAACATTATAGACATTTTAATATGTTAAAAAAAAATCAAAAGATGAAACCTGTTACTTTGAATATGTGAAAACAAACATTATTATATCTTTGTTTAAATTTTAATACTGAACAAAATATTTATTTATTTTATTATTATTTCTAATAAAACTTACCAGATTTCTTCCCCTTATCTTCTCCCCTGCGTTCAATCATTGAAGCAACAGTCTTTTTGGACTTCTGTGAGTCTTCGAATGTTCTCATTTGTTTTGGAATCTTAGCTTGCGATTTAGCTGTAATACAATATTAGAAAATTAGTACAAACTGGACTCTTTTAATAACAATTGGTCCTTGGCAGAAGTGGAAGGAGTGTCGGGGGGCCATTGCCCAACAGTGGGACAGTGTGTAGTAAAAAAAAGTATATGAACTTCTCTTTCCAATAACCATTATCCCTGGGGGTAATGCTTGCTGGATTTGTAGGATCATCATCAGCTTGGCCTTTTCCAAACTATGTTGGAGTCTTAGTTGGATTTGTAGGGTATATTGAATATAAGGAACAAGTTGTTAAATGATGCAAAATAAAACTTCAGTACATATATGGTTGTAAGTTCTCTCACCCCATTTTTCACAATTCTGTAACACTTTATCAAATGTCATCTTGAAATCAAAGTCCATGATATGCCGTCCTCCCTGCAGCTCATTCTTGTACTTGTCCCTAAACTCCAGGTGTACATCATTAAGGAACTTATCCACATACGATAACTGCAGAATGCGCTGGTAAGCCACCACAAAAACCAGCTCAAACTCGTTGTCGAGTTTATATTGCAACGATAAGGCATTATGGTTGAAAGTATTGTTGCCTGAACGCTCCTGAAAAAGTTAATGTTGTCTATGAAAATTTAAACAGGTTGAATTAAAATAAAGGCCATGTAAATGCTGTAGGAGAAAATAGGTACAAGTAAGTTATGTAAGGTGATCCAATTAGGATAATGTAGCAATACCTAACCTTATTAATTCATGGTTAATGGAGGGGTGAAAAATGAAGGTATATTACAATAATTGTACTAATTATTAGTATTGATACATATCTCTTGGCACTGATGCCTTATTATACAGTAAACAGTCTTTATATTGTCACATCTGGTATAATAATAAGATTTGCGGAAGATAAGGCCCTAAAGACTACGATAACATGCACAATACGCAATATAAATAACCCAAGGACATTATTGCAAGCAGATCCAATTAATATGTAAATTCAAAGTTCACAATAATACAAAAGACCAAACTTTAGCATATGTAAATTATCCACGTTGTGAATATTTAATCAGATTAAACCACTATAAACTAGGGGCTTCCCAACTTGTATAAGCAACTTACTTGTAATATCACACTACGAATTAATGCGTTCACGGATGGCGAAAAAATTTCGCTCGTGCTCTGGAAACACCATAGCACTATGCCTCCTTTACTAAAGATGCTGAATAGGTCTAGCATTTTGTAGAATTATTGCGATATTCACAGAGAGAGTTACTACAGATGTTTCGTTCGTACTACGTAGGAATGTGTTTGATTGACAGAAAATTGACAACTCACAATACAGGTGGATTTAGAATGTCTACACAATAAAACTGATTGAAGAGCAAGACACACTTGCAACAAAATTTTGAAATTAAAAAATTACCAAGTCGTTTAAAACTGTTTAAATTAAAAGGTTAACACTTTTTTTTAAATTATGAATGTACGAGTAATAACTACATACCGTTATTACATATAATACTACACTGAATAATTATTTATAAATCAGTTCTTGGTTCATATTAGAAACGCACCCTCACTGATGTGTTTGGACTCTACGAAATCTATGATTGAGTGTTTTTACTACAAAAAAAAATGCAATGCGTCAGCCGTCAAGTTATTAGCTAGGAATTTGTGATGTGGAAGCGGAAAGGTCTGAATGCTAATTTAATCATCAAAATCTAGCGTTAGTTCAATCTTGTTCACACATCCATTAAACAAATTATTTAATATTTCATTGTCTTTGTTCTGTTGAAATATTGGCAACCCCGTCAAGTTTAGATTGTCCATGGATGAAAGAAATTTGTCAAATCATCGTAATATTGTTGTACTCATTTCAGAAATTGCCGATTAATAAGCAAAAAGTGTTTGCGAAAGGTTCGTGCAATTGGAATAAAGTTAAAAAAACGACAAGATGAATATAACATCAGCGGCGGGGATTATATCCCTGCTGGATGAGCCGATGTCCGAAGTGAAAGAGTTCGCATTGAAGAGGTTGGACAACATAGTTGACGAGTTTTGGCCAGAAATATCAGAATCTATTGAGAAGATCGAAATTTTGCATGAAGACAAAGTTTTCTCCCAGCACCAGCTCGCCGCTTTGGTGGCAAGTAAGGTATATTACCACTTAGGAGCCTTTGAAGATTCGTTGACGTATGCGCTGGGTGCTGGTGACTTGTTCGACGTGAACGCAAGAAATGAGTATGTCGATACTACGATTGCAAAAGCGATCGACTTCTATACCCAGAAGAGGAAGGCGCTGTTCGTGGACAGCATGGCGGAGACGATAGATCCTCGCTTGGAAGCCATCGTGAATCGAATGTTCCAGCGATGTCTTGAAGATGGACAGTACAGGCAGGCGCTGGGCTTGGCGCTGGAGACCCGCCGCATGGACATATTCGAGGAGTCCATCATGAAATCTGATGATGTAGCTGGTGAGTTCAAAACAACTCTTAAAAAATCCTTTGTCTTCAATACAAATCTAGTACTATCTTTTTGATATTTTTAATCAATTTTTTCATCCAATTGATGAAAATTCATGAGTCATTGAACGGTCAATGCCTTTATGGTCTTTGCTATTACTTGAATATTTTATTCAAATTGTTACCAATTACTGAAAGTTGCTGCAGAATGTTTACAAAGTACTTTGTACATACAAAACAATAAATCAATAACATTGCTATAATTTAAATGTTAATGATCTTTCAATAAACTGCTAAGCAGTCATGACATTACACAAATAAGATATTTTGTATGACACATTCTTTTTTTTTTAATTTATTTATTTATACCAGCTTAACTGCCGTTACAGGGTTTACCCTAATGCGACAGTTAAGAACATAAAATCATTCTAAAATCAAATTATAAGAAACATCATTAATTTCTAGCACAAGGAGCTGTTTCAAAAGGGATAAAATAAACTATGGATTCATTGATCCATTTGGCTTAGTGCACTAAAACATAAATTAATACTAGGCACATTTACCAAACCTATTTTGCAATTCAATCATACTACATATTGCTAACATAGTACAAGTAAAAGACTGTTTTCTTCCTCTCTTGAGTTTGATGAAATGTCAATATTTTGTTTATATTATGCATTTACCCATAATTGTGAATTGACTATTTTTAAGTGTAAAAAGTTGTATCTTGTTACCTTTTTTAAATTTTCAGGTATGCTTTTGTATGCCTTCACTGTTGCCATGAGCCTCCTGCAAAACAGAGGCTTCCGCAGCACAGTCCTCCGGTCCCTGGTGGGTCTCTACAGAGGTCTCAATGTCCCCGACTATGTCAACATGTGCCAGTGTCTTATCTTCCTTGAGGATCCCCTCTCTGTAGCCGAAATCCTTGATAAACTGACACATGGACCTCAAGAATCTGTCCTCATGGCATACCAAATAGCCTTTGACTTGTATGACTCGGCTACACAACAATTCCTTGGCAGAGTATTACAGGCTCTTAGGACAACAGCACCCATCCCTAGTGCTCTTGGTGGTAAACCCCAACCTCAAGGTGGGCCATTCCCAGAGGCTTCCATGGAGGTTGATCAACCTGCTGCTACTGCTGCTCCTGCTGCTGAAGAATCCAAGAAACCAGAGAGGGATATTGAAAGTCTGAATGACGAAGAAAAGGAACATCAAAGAAGGGTAGAAAAGTTAATTTCAATTTTAGGAGGTGAAGTCTCCATAGGGTTACAACTACAGTTTCTGATTAGATCTAATCATGCTGATTTACTAATCTTGAAGAACACTAAAGATGCCATTAGGGTGTCTATTTGTCACACAGCCACTGTCATAGCCAATGCCTTCATGCACTCGGGAACAACTAGTGATCAGTTCTTGAGGGACAATTTAGAATGGCTTGCCCGGGCCACAAACTGGGCTAAGCTAACAGTAACAGCATCCCTTGGAGTTATCCACAGGGGTCATGAAAGTGAATCCCTAGCTCTCATGCAATCTTACTTGCCAAAAGAAGCAGGGCCTTCATCAGGATACTCTGAGGGAGGAGGCCTATATGCCCTAGGTTTAATTCATGCTAATCATGGTGCAAATATCATTGACTATCTTCTAACACAGCTAAAAGATGCTCAGAATGAGATGGTGCGCCATGGAGGCTGTCTTGGACTTGGCCTGGCTGCTATGGGTACCCACAGACAGGATGTCTATGAACAGCTCAAGTTTAACCTGTACCAAGATGACGCGGTAACCGGCGAGGCGGCTGGTATAGCCATGGGAATGGTCATGTTGGGCTCCAGGCATGCAGCTGCCATTGAAGACATGGTTGCATATGCTCAAGAAACTCAGCATGAAAAGATATTAAGAGGTTTGGCTGTAGGTATAGCCTTCACTATGTATGGACGTCTCGAAGAGGCTGACGCCCTTGTGCAGCAATTGTTGAGGGACAAGGATCCTTTGCTGCGTCGTGCCGGTTGTTACACCATCGCCACTGCTTACTCTGGTACTGGCAACAACGACTCCATCCGCACACTGCTTCACGTCGCCGTCTCTGACGTAAACGACGACGTACGTCGTGCCGCCGTCACCGCTCTCGGCTTCCTTCTCTTCAGGACACCTGAACAGTGCCCTTCAGTTGTATCCCTGTTAGCTGAATCATACAACCCTCACGTTCGTTATGGCGCTGCTATGGCTTTGGGTATCGCTTGCGCCGGAACTGGCAATCGTGAGGCTATTGGCCTCTTGGAACCTATGGTCAAGTTCGATCCTGTCAACTTTGTGAGGCAAGGCGCCTTGATTGCGTCTGCCATGATTCTCATCCAACAAACTGAAGTTCTTTGCCCCAAAGTCACATATTTCCGTCAACTTTACGCACAAGTGATTTCAAACAAACACGAAGACGTGATGGCTAAATTTGGAGCTATTCTGGCTCAGGGTATCATTGACGCCGGTGGCCGCAACGTAACTGTGTCTCTGCAAAACAGGACGGGCCACATGAACATGCTTGCTGTTGTAGGCATGCTAGTCTTTACGCAGTACTGGTACTGGTTCCCTCTGGCTCACTGCCTGTCTCTAGCTTTCACACCTACTTGCCTGATTGCTCTCAACTCTGACTTGAAGATGCCTCAGATGGACTTCAAGTCCAACTCGAAACCTTCTCTTTACGCATACCCCGCGCCATTGGAAGAAAAGAAACGTGAAGAAAGGGAGAGAGTCACTACTGCTGTATTGAGTATTGCTGCAGCTAAGGCTCGCAGGCGGGCGCACGGAACTGAAGGTTCAGGAAGCAGCATGACCTCCTCCTCTACTTCTAAAATGGATGTTGATGAAGAAGAAAAGAAACCCTCAAAGTCACCAAACCCTAACATTACAGTTCATGGAAAATCTGATAAGGACGCCGCTGCTGCCACTGCCGGCTCGTCCAAGGAAGTTAAGAAGGAGGAAAAAGAGGGCGAAGAAAAGGAAACTAAAGAGAAGAAAGAGCCCGAACCTACTTTTGAAATTTTGAACAACCCCGCGAGGGTTATGAGGCAACAGTTGAAGAACTTGACGGCTGTAGATGGCTCCGGGTTCACGCCATTGAAAGACGTTACAATCGGCGGCATCGTTATGTTGAACCACTCTGGGGATGGCGAACAGCTGCTGGTCGAGCCTGTGGCCGCTTTCGGTCCCAAGACGGAAGAAGAAAAGGAACCCGAGCCCCCAGAACCTTTCGAGTACTTGGATGATTGATATTGTCTCTTTAGTTAGTGTCATCATCTGCTGATGATGCTGTTTAGTAATAGGACGATAATTAATCATTTTCAATGTATTGAACAAGTTATGATCTAGATTTTAATGTTGAAGTACATGATTACTAACAGGAAATTATTATTGTGTTTCAGAAATAATTAAATGTACCTTATTAAATAATTGTTTGTTTACTTTTAATTTCCCAAGATACATTTTACACAAAACAGTTTTCCGTAATCATCTAAGCTAAGGCTGATCTCGCACTACAACGCGCCACGTGCACAAAACATGCGGAGGGCCACGCGACGAGTCGCGGGAAACAGCAAAATGCCCCGCGCAGAAACGCATTTTTATTGAATGTATAAGTGCTTATTATTGTAAGTAGAAGTCATGTTAGTATGAGATGCTCCTAAGGGCTAATTTTCATTGGTCGATATACAGCATTTGGGGACTCCTCGCAGGCAGGGTAACGAAAGACATGATAACCAATGAAAATGAGCCTTCAAAGCAACTGCCAAACGGGCGGTGCAGGTTCTCCATAAACAGCAATCGTTCCCTGGCGACTATGGGTCTGGACACATTGATCGACGGCCTTTCGCACTTTGCCGATTGAAAAGGAACACACATGCTCTCTTTTTGTATGGACAAACCGTCGATCACCGCCGGAGCGCGTTCGTTGCCGTCGATGCGAAAGGATGCGTTCGTCGTTCCATACTTTGCTCTTTTTCAATCAATCAAATGTGTCCCGACCCTTACGAAAACGGTTTCTCGAATACAGGTCCTCCTATGGCATGCGTTCGTACTGGTTCGTACAGATATCGCCCGCACCCCCCATCCATACCCCTGTAATATATAGTAGTCTGTGCCCCACATACGAACCCTATCGACTAATGCACAGAGTTCTTTTTGATAGACTGAAAGACTAATGAAAAAAAAGTCAAGTATGTTTTGTGAAATCTTCTTGACAAGCAGCGGCAAAATGTACATTGTACTGGGCATCCTGTAGGATCTCTAGATCTCTAGGTCCAGCTTACTTGTATGGTACAAATACAAACGCACCATGGAGAATAGAATGGATAGCGCTTAGGATCAGAGTTGCCAGATTCAATTTTTAAAATCCGTAGGTCGACCCAGAAATGTCCGTACATCTATGGACTATTTTTGATTTTTGCAAGCTTGGCTATGGTGTTTCTAATTGATAAAGAAAATCAAATAAATGAGGTTAGGTAACTTTTTTGTAGTAGTGTTGCGCTGTTGCGAATCGTTTTACTCAAAATTTAATTGAATTTATACAGTATTCCTTTGTTGGATGGACCGAAAATTCGTAGATTATCCATTCATGTCCGTCTATCCGTAGGCGAGTCCAAAAATCCGTAGAGCTACGGACAAATCAGTAGGTCTGGCAACAGATAGTTACGTCGAGCGTTCCACTACCTATATTAGTTCTTAAACATTGTTTTTGATATCTGTTCTACTTTAGCGTATACCAAAGAAGAGTTTATAAGAAAGCCTCATGCTCAGAATAGGAACAAAATTTCCAAAGGAGACAGCATACAGCAATCATCATTATGTCATTGTCAAGTCAATTGAAGTCAATTTGTCGGTCATTTTTCAATTTGTATTTTCAGAACTCAGGGTCAGGTTATAAATTGGATTAATTTAAAAACGTGGTATCCTTCTGATCGTACACTTGTGTACCCTGCAACATAAAGCTACATTTACCTCTGAATTCTGAAACACAATCATAGGTGGTGTGTTAGTAAAGTAGCAGTGCAAACATGAATTGGGACTTGAAATACGGCGAGTTAGCCAAGGATAAAGACTTCGTTAAAAACTGCGAGAGTCTCAAGGAGAATTTAATGGAAGTACAAAAGGTATTGGACCAATTGTTACCGCTCAAGGAGCAATATGATTCTTTGACACTGCCAGCACAAATAGAACTTGATTTATTCCTTGCCTTCTCCTTGAATTCCCTCCATTGGATTCATTTGAGGATACAAGGCATCGATCCGACAAAGCACCCAATTAAAGATGAGCTTCAAAGAATAAAAGCTGTGATGCTGAAGTGGCAAGAAGTAAAAGATCGAGAGAAGAGACCAGTTGTGGATGTAGAAGCAGCAAAGAGGTTCATCAAGAGTGGTCTCTATGACCCGTACAAAGCTACAGCAAGACCACCGAACAAGAGGATCAAATTGTCGGATAAAGATGAGTAAATACTAAGTATGGATGTTATCTAAAATTCAAAAATGTTAAGACTGAAAATAATATTTGTATGTAACACAAACATACACACCTATCAAGAATTGGAAATTGCATAGAAACAGATTAGTTTTTGGGCTGCAGGCAGTAAGGACAGAACTGGATGAGGATTTGCAGCATTGAATTGTTATAGTTTGTTTTGAATGAGGACTCTTAGTATTTACGAAATATTTGATTAGTTTTTGATAACAACAAAATATAAACATGCACAATCAGCCCATAATATTCCCACTGTTGGGACACGGGCCTCCTCTGTGATAGGGAGTGGGCTGTAATCCACCACTCTGGCCCAGTGCGGGTTGGTAGTATGGTACAAAAAATATACTACCTACTAATCCTATGTGGCAATTCTGCCCTAGTTTTGTCCCTATTCCTGCTTGCAGTCCTGTTTTACCAGTAAACCAGAATGTTGTTTTATATATCACTTGAGCTTAAACCCAGTTTTTACACAAACTTCCTAGTTCTAAATTTTATTGACCCATTTGGTTTATTTTTTTTCCCTAAATACTACAAAATATAGCTGATAGTTCCTAACCATCAGCTATACAATCATAACTATGAAGCAGTTCCTATTTCTTGGGAGATTTGTTTGTATTTCTGAAACACATGTATGTCCGTTACAATGCAGTTAAACATAATTCCGACTCCAATATTTTATTTAGTAATTAAGTATTTTAGCTCTGTATTCAATATTTTAATTTTTACTAATATATGTACTACTTATCACATAATAAATTTTAATATACTGACCATTTACATTAGTCGTACTTTAAGCATGTGTGTTAGTTAACACTGACCAAATCTGTGTGTTATTTATTTTTAATTTAATCACTTTACACATCTTGTGCTTATGAGCACCATTACACAAGTCCTAATACAAAAGTGGGAGAGTTAAATCTTATTTGTGTGACAAGTTAAGGTATATAATTGTTTCTTAATTAAGTAAAAAAAAGGTAAATGACAAAAAACCAAAAAAAAGTTTAATTAGTTTTAAATTAAGTCACCCTGACCCTTTCATAAAGGAAATAATAGTCTACCTGGTGGTTGCTATGTTGCTGGTGGGTGTTATGTATTTTAAATCTGGACTGTTTCATTGCATTTTATGTATTGTATTTGTTTTGGTGATATTATTAAATAACATTATCATACATATTAGAATTAGATCTGCCAATATTAGATTACTTGTTTTAGTCATAAACTAGGATATAAATTGTTTGTTAAAATATTATTGTTCTTAGTTTTAATGAATTCTCTTTAATCTGTCAAGCTCCGCTAATGAGACACAATTGATTTTCTATTGTTTCGTCGCCGTTCGGCGACGCGCGCTGCTTGACCAGTTAAACTAACTCATGTATTTTACTTTATCAAATTGTTTTTAGTAAATTACTATGTATCATAAATAACTGTACATACGTTTTTATAAAATAAAACATGGTATATAAAAAGAATTTTATTCAAACAACAATTAACACCCAATCTTTACCTCAACTACACAAATACAATTTTAGGAATGTTCCAAAAGTTTCTACAATATTTATCATACCAACAACATTAAAAACTTTATTATGTAAGTATTGCAAGAAATAGCCTTTTAATTTAAAATATAAAATCACAAAGTATAAAAATATCATAATCTAGTTTTGCAATGGAATGAAATAGAAAAATAATTAAGATTTTGTTCTAACGCTCATTTCAGATATTAAAAATTGTAATTTACATAATAAACTAACAAATGAATTCAGAATATTGCAAAACCAAATACAATTTACCTATTTACAAAGTTTTTTAATTACATAAATAATTATCCTCCAGTCTTGTACTTCTGTTGATTGAATAAATTAGTGAAATGTCATAATCATAATATTAATAAATAACTCATTTATCCCTAGTCATATTTATTAATTGATAAAAATATTTTATTTTTAATAAGATCATCCTGATAGAATGGCACCATACATAAGTAAATATTCAAATGGAATGAATAAAGCGTTGTCAACGAACTAAATTCATATGACAATATTTTTAGTAGCATTTTTATTTTTCGACTTGCAGCACTAGTCCTGCTGCGGAGATATTATCTCCGGCACCAGCAGTCAGCTGTGCTTCTGTGCATATAAGTACGGGAGCCACACATATGTCAACATTCTCCCCGTCTACCTCTTCTTCCCAACAAGACACAGGTTTTGTGGGTTCGAAGAAAACCCTACTGGTATTATCATTATCTGTGGTTGTTGAGAAACTGTCGTCCAGTAGCAGTTTAGATTTATCCAAGGCAATATCTTGGCTGTTACACACGTATCTGTGAGCTGTCAATGCTGCCTTAGCAGCGGCAGCTTCAGTTCTTTTCCAGTCTGAGTTTTTGACAGTCATTATTGCTTGGTAAGCTAAAGTGTGCACATGGATGCGTGATAAATTTCTTTTGCTCTGATAGAGTTCGTTCTGGCGTCTTATCAATAAAAATGTTTTGCGCATTTGATCTAAGGCGGTTGCTATTCTTGGGTTGGAGTCAGCAACAATACTAACTTCACCATATTCGAGGACACTGTAAAGATTTGTTAATTCTTGTTCGTTCATACCAACTGAGTCAACAAATGGCAGTATTTTGGTAGTGAGCTGTTTGAGGAGATCCAAGTCGACGTAACTTGCCATTTCAAAGTGGGCCAGTGTAGTCAGTGGTTGTGATAAGATTTGCTTCTTAACTAAGTCCAGTCTTTCAGCTCTTAAGTCTGTAAACAATGAAAGGATTACTTTTATCAGCTTGTAAACCAACTGCTATCTTACAAATACAAGTTTTATTTAGATAAGCAAGTGTCATTATCTAGAAATGAAAGTGGCTGTGTTGTAGTTGAGTTTGCAACAAATGATCTTGACTAATGTTTCACATGCTGCAATGAATATTTTTACTGAAATAATTGAATACTACCAATGAACTCATAATTATTTTACCTATATTATGTAACTCATAATTATATTTTACCTATATTATGTAACTCTTAATTATATCTAGGGAGCGTTCAAGTATTACGTAACGCAATTTGGGGGGGCGGGGGGGTCTCGTAAAACGTTACGATGCGTTACACGGGCGGGAGGGGGTCCTTCTTACAACACGTTACGTAACATTATTTCTTTTTTTATATAAAAAAATAGGGAAATAAAACTCCCAAATTGGCAACCCTTTTCGTTTACGTTTTACGGGGAATCTCTCGATTGTATTAGTCTGGTCGCCATTTTTAATTTGTTCTCGCATGTTGGTAAACCTTTTCGTTTATATTTCACGGGGAATCCCTATGTCAGTCATTTAATGTTGTTTTTGTTGTCAGTATTCGTTAGTGTTTATGCAGAAGCAAATTGCTGTAGTCGCTGTTATTAAAGTGAGTTCATAGTGTTCATACTGTAATGTCCTCAAAAGAAGGAGATTTGTATCATCAGCTGTTCTTGGCCTATAAAGGCTCTCATGCTGACTTGCCAGCGCAAGTATGTCAAAAAAATGCCAATGAAATTTGGAAAACGGCTAAAGAAAAACTAAAAAACAAAGAAAAGTTTATAGAACATATAAATGATGTTATACGAGAGTTGAAGGTGAAGGCCACGAAGAAGAAAGCAACAATGCTTAGTTATTTTACACAAGTAAGTTTACTACTAAAATGTAATAATGACATAAGTATTATATTTAGTCCAAACCTTGATTTTTCATAAAAGAACTGGTCATAAGTATTTTATATTATGGATAAAAACTATAACAACTTTTTGCAACTTCAGGGTAAAAATGATGACTTGAGTGTTACGTAACCTTTAGAGAGGGGGGTGGGGGGGTACAGAAAAACGTTACGGAGCGTTACAGTGGGGGGAGGGGGGGTCAAAAATCTTCAAAAATTGCGTTACGTAATACTTGAACGCTCCCTTACCTATATTATAATTACATTCTATTTATATTTTACCTCATCATGTAGACTTTTTAATCCATACTATTATTATAAATGCGAAAGTGTGTTGTCTGCTACCTCTTCACACTTAAACGCTGAACCAATTTAAATGAAATTTGGTATAGAGATAGTTTGAGTCCCGGGAAAGGTCATAGGATAGTTTTTATTCCAATATTCCCACGGGATCACCACTTATGCGGGTGAAACCGTGGGGCGCTGCTGATTGGCCATATTCATGTTATTAAAAAATCACTAATGTACAGACGCCAGCACATCAACTTACCCGAAACTGTCACATTTTCCCAATCAAATTTGAACCTTATGCTTTAGTGATAAAGTTGAAAATCAATTAAAGAAATTTGACAGATTGTAGTAGGTTGATGTGCTGGCGTCTGTACATGCCTAGCTGTAAGTTTACCAAAGATTATTAAAAAAAAAAAAATGTTAGCAATACCTTTTCCATCTCCAACTTTAAAAGGATAGTTGTCCATCATCTGCAGCCCACTAATGACTAGTAAGTTAGGACTGAACCCTGGCAAGTGCGCATCAAACTTCTCCAGGGAACTGAGCAAGGGATTGTTCTCATCATTATGTACTATGTATCTATTTGCTCGCGGTGCCTTCAGGGCACCAAACTTCTCATCAGCCTTATACTCAAGGATCATATGAACATCATCTCTGACTTCTTCATTTTCTTCTCCACCAACAATCTGGATATCTTTTGGAATGTACTTCTTCAGTTTTTTGCTCATTTTTGCTGCAAACAGCACTTTCCAGCCTTCTATGAAGAAACGCTTGGCCATTAGCGGAGCATTGCCTCCGATAGCCCATCTTGAGTCAGGCAGTTTTAGCGCTTGTTCTATTAAATCGTCGTACAGCTTGGCATTGGACACGAAGCGTCTGGAATTATAATGGTGTGTGGTTAAATTTTTGTATAAAAATGTCCTGAGTTAGAAGGTCACTAAAAAATGACTTTTTAGAACAAAATTAACCTAATGTAGATTACATTAAGGTCTAAATTATCATTAAATTAATGGACTTCTTTGTAATTCTTATCAGTGTTAACTATTCCAAATGTTAAACATAAAACGTAATGGTCATTAAAATTCCAGCTAACTTACTCGGCAGCAGCGCCATGTTTGAAGAAATACGCGAAACTTTTGAGGAACTCCTCCTTGCTTGAGATCTCATTGAAATGTTCAGGGCTTCCTTTTAGGTCTTTGTAGTCCAATAGTGAAGTTGCGTTCACGAACAGATCGTGACACGCGCCATAGCCAAGTGCGACGTTCGGCTGTTGTTTTCCCGCACCAACTTTGTTCTCACTCTCCAAAAACAGCAAATGCTCCTTCACAGGAGACAGTCTCACGTCCCCAATATCATTCTTGCGGTAATAAACAGCGTACAACACGAAACAAAACGATAATATCGAGCCGAACTTCACCGGAACGCCAGCCATCGTTATAATATATTATTTATATGTATGTAACTTACTGATTGGAATGCATAAGTGATTAGGTTTATAGTAGATTCACGTCACCTCATTGTTCTAATACAGGCATTTATGTATTTTAATTTACTACCTGTAAATTAAACTAAATGTAAATTCGGCTAAAAAGGTGACGTCGAATGACAGACGGAATCGCAAACTGAAAGTGACTCTAATGACATTTATTTATTGACTTGACCGAAATGACAGGTCAGAGAAAAAAAAATTGACGGCGTTGCAATGTCAGTCGTTTGTATTCGTAATATTTTTGTTTCAATTACAATATTATACTAAAGGCTGATTTAGACAGGGTAAGTAACTGACGCCAAACTCGAGACAAATCAGCGCTGACCCGATATTTACCTAACAAAAAAACCACGTGACTTAGTTAACCGACTAAACGTAATACCAGCCTATTCAGTTGTCATGCTACGTTATAGCCGTACTCTTTTTAGCAACGTTATTAAATTATAACGTTGCTAAATTGAAGATTACAACTGATCACGTGGTTTTTTTGTTTACCTCATGGAATTATTATGTACTACGTACAACTGGAAGGTTCACTCAGATTATAAACGCGAGCCGAAAGAGAGGTTCCAAAACTTCACCCGTCCTTGTCAAAGTAGGGTAACCATATTTTATGTAAGAGGTAGGTACATCGGATTTTACTAGGCCACCTTATAATTATAATTACTCTATACACGCTCGTCGATTCTTGATGTTCTTTATGTTACATGCCTTTTCATCAGCACCTAGTAGCATGACATTTTCAATCGTAGGCACTAGGTATATTTATAAATTACAGTGACCACTCACGTCATCATTTTCCATCTTGTCTTTCATCGTCATAAATTATACTTAATAGGGGTAGACAGAAGTACTTACTAGCATGTTTTGAATTATCCCCACCGACAAATCACCCTTGGTGGGGTTTAATTTAACATTATTATCCAGTAGGGATTTTTCATGTTATATTCCTGAAATCCCCTTGAAATTTGATATAAGTCGTGGTGGGCATATAGATGCTGGCGGGAAAAATTCCGAATCATTCCCGTCGAATACTTCGGAAGTATTCCGAAATATTCCGAAACTTTGGGAATATTTCCCAATTATTCGGGCGAAATATTCGGCGGAAACATTCGATTGCGGGGTACGAATCTTTCTCGCGGGGAGAAAACTTCTCCAGGGAGCATCTCCCCTCTTACCGCACCTCGCACCGCCATCGCCTGCACGCACGACTCGTGCAGCCGGGCGCGCGCGGCACGCACGACTCGTGCTGTCGGGCGCGCACAGAGGGGTAGCGCGGCGGCGATCGACGAGCGATGCAAAATACGATTTTCAGTAAAAAAAAAAAAAATCTTAATTAAATTCATTTTGAATAATTCTGATTTAAAGAAACTTTCCCAGAAGTATTCCGGAATTATTCAGAATTTTTCAGAAGTTTTGCAACTATAGGTGGGCATTTTAGGAAAAAAAAAAAACCTTAAATCCCAAGGGTGATTTGTCGGTGGGAATTTGAGAAATAATTCAAAACATGCTAGTAAGTGCTTCTCTCTACCTCTATTAAGTATAATTCATGCCGTGACGTGTTTCTTTCTAACGGAGGCCCCTACCTATAGCGATGAACGCGATGATCGTCTCAGTGCGATAGGCGATGGGCCCAACTACCTAAAGTATCTAACCCCAGGTTCACGCCGGCAACAAAACATGTTATAAACAGCTATCTATGTCTATCACTCTTTGAGGGTTTGATTGCGTTAGATAGATGTTAGGAACATGTTTTGTTGTCGGTGCGAGGTTGCAAGGATGTTTGTACGTTTTCAAATAAAATAATAGACAATATATTTAGGTGGGTCTAATAGACAATATACTTTATAATTTTTCTGTGGATGTTCGATATAATATATGTTTTCATGTTTTGTAATGAAAAATTACAACCCAAAAGTTCGTAGGACTTCAAATTTGTGATAGTGCCATCACATGTTAGAGACCTAACGTTTATATTTATATCTCCCAAATATCGAATGGCAGCGAACAGTAAATTAGCTTGTTTAATTTTTTCCGAGCTTCTGTCAGGTAATCTTCGGGTTTGAAATGCAAGCTACATATTACAGAGTTATCAGTCAGCTTTCCAGGAATAAGCTCTAACCATTTTCTTCTTATTTCGGCATTCGACGGCAATCTAGAAAAAAAAACTGTTTTGTTAGGTTCTGATTTTACATTTAGTATGTTCACCCTATTTATTACAAAAACAACTCACCTGTGAAAGGATATTCCACAACCAGGGTAAAATTATTTATGACACCCACTCACACCACAGAAAGTATTCACCATTTTAAAAAAAACAACAGCCGCATCGATTCTCAAATCGCATCAAAAGCATAAAAATAAAACACAACAACGAACAAGACGCCACTAAATTACATCAGCTGACATGACAACCATATTTACCGGTATTGCTAGTATTGCTAGTAATAAATTTATAATATTTACTAATTACCTACGGTGCTATTGTAAGAAATATTTTTGCTCTTAATAAGTAAACCTGTAAGCGATATTAGGTAATTCATTTTAGTACATATGCGGTACTCACATAAGTTTATGCAAATAATACGTTATAATTTTCATTTCTTGGGTCATTCCGCGGAAATCCAGTAACGGCGAATATATGCTAATAATAAATTAAATATCATAGCTGCATTCTTTTTTTACTTTATATGACATTTCTTACATGTTTTTACGTATGGCGCCGCTATCTAAAAAAGTATAACACCTTTATTTAATTTATTATTGCAATCAACACGCACCAAATGTCCTTACCATTTCCAAACAAAAGTCGGCCTAATTGCGCGGAATGGCCCTCTTACACAATCTTATTCTACTAAAGGAATTAAATATTTTACATGGCAATCGTGCGAAAGAGACACAACGAAGCTTAAGTTGTTCTCTCTCGAGCCCGTTTTTTACTGTTTATTTGGATATTCTAAAAACAACGATATCGTTTTACAAATAGAGTTCAATTTTATTTGACAGGATTTTATCAGTAAGCCTTCCAGTTGTACGTAGTACATAATAATTCCATGGTTTACCTTTATCTGTGCCTTTATCCCTTTATTTAACTACCTAAGCCTATGGAGTATAGTGTAAATTAAATTTAGAGTCAGTAGTAACTACTGACTCCAATGACTCCAAATAGTTTGTTCGACGACACTACTTTTCGCCTCGCTGCTTCCCTGCGACTAGGCACTCCTTGCTGTTCCCCTCATCGCTGTCACTGTGGCGAAGATGTCAACAGCCTCGGACACCACGGCCTGTCTTGCAGCCGAAGTGCGGGTCGCTTAGCGCGCCACGCGAACATTAATGACATCATCCGACGAGCTCTTGTTACCGTCGGCGTTCCAGCTGTATTAGAACCCAATGGCTTGGTACGCGACGATGGCAAGAGACCGGACGGAATGTCTCTATTTCCTTGGAAGGTGGGTAGGCCTTTAGTGTGGGACGCAACTTGTGTCGATACTCTTGCGCCATCCCACCTTCCTGGATCGGCATGCTGTGCTGGCGCTGCTGCTGCGGCTGCGGAAAACCTCAAGCGGCGAAAATATAATAACCTTATCGGAAATTATATTTTCGAGCCGTTTGGGGTTGAAACCCTCGGGCCGTGGGGTCCGAGTGCTCATGGTCTTTTTAAAGAAATTTCAAAACGGCTGGTTGACACTTCCCGTGACCCAAGGGCTGGCTTTTACCTTGGCCAAAGGCTAAGCATTGCCATACAACGTGGCAATGCCGCCAGTCTCTTGGGTACATTACCAGTCGACAGCGATGCGGATGAATTTTTCGACGCTATATTTTAGTTTTTGTATAGTTTTAGTTAAGTTAGGTTTTAATTTTGTTATTTTTGTTAATAAATCAAATCATTAATGATGATGAAACTCCAAATTAAATTTACTTACACTTGGTAAATATCGGGTCAGCACTGACTTGTTTCGAGTTTGGAGTCAGTTAGGTACTTACCCTGCCTAAATCAGCTTTTAAACTGGAAAGCTCGCTAGAAATCTAAGCTAGATATCCATAAAATCACCAAATATGTTTAGAAGGTGCAGGTATATAATTAAATAAACAAACCGTGCTTCTTCATGCAGTATTTAAAACGCGTGGTAAAGTACTGGAACGCGGTAAAATAACACCACGACACGACTATTTCCCAAGTGGTAGGCAGAGGTGTAAACAAACCATAGACATAATTATATAAAGTTATACGTCTGTGACTCAAACCACCGTACGACACATACGGCGACACACTAGATAATAAACTATAATAAATTATACTAGTTCCGCCGTGTATGTCAACAAACATACATAGCGACCCATCCAAAGTGACCCATATTATGCAAATACTGTGTATTAATACATTGTAGCTGAATGTACTTGAAAATGACATTGACAAGTGTCCTATATAATACTGCGGGGCAATTGCGTAACACATTATCAATCGGAATCGGTTTCATTTTGACAGTTCAACAACATTCATTGCGTTATTTACGTGTTGAGCAAACAAATTTTTCGAACTTATGAAGCAATGGATTAGAAATTTGCTTCAAAATGATTCTGATTCCGATTGATAGTATGTTACGCAATTAGGGTGCCGATCTAAGATCGTATGCTTTAGTGAGACTTTTATCATAGCAGGAAACTGTATTTGTAAAAATTGGCAAGTAAGTATAAAAATCGTAAATTATTCTAGTTTTACAGTTCAATCGAAGAGAACTAGGTACTATGTTAACTTATGCAAAGAAGAGAGAATGTAGGATGCAAGAGCGAGCAAAGCGGGCTCGAAAATTTTAATTTTATTGTTGATACCATTGCCCCGCCGCCGCCGCCGCCGCCGTCCGCGCATGTCTAGTGCCATATCGTCATCGTCATGGGTGGTTTATTTCGTGCCAATTTTTACGCTACCTAAGTATTTATTTTGTTTGAATTTTTTTAAAATATCATTTTAACTGACTGAGAACAACTTGTAATAACCGCGGTACTATTTAATGTGATAACCTAATCGCCAACTTTGTGTGAAAATGCAGGATGCAAGAGCGAGCAAAGCGAAAATTATAGCACCCCGCCACGGATAGCTTAGGTTTTCTTTGAATCATTCATACAGAATAAACAGTTAGGTATCTAATACCTACTTTGTTATTTGTTGACTTAGGTATGCAGAAAAGTTTGAGAATTCAGGGAACGTAGGATGCAAGAGCCGAGAGCGAGTGAAGCGATAACTAAATGTTACTTACATCTGTGTCTAGGTACATCTATACATCTATTTTATTAGGTGCTTAAAACCCGACGCATAAAAATGAAACGAGAATGGAGAAAATGATTTATTTATTTACTTATTATTTATTTACCGCGCGATGCGTACCTAAATGAAGTCTCCAATTTCGTTAATACCACCAATGTTTTCGAGAAGCGAAGACGGACAGCGTAAATTTGAAAACCTTGTTCGCGCTCACGCACAAGCATTGTTGAAGACCGGCAAAATACTTTCTGCAAACAAATCAGCGATGGAAACCGCGATAAGGTGCACTTCACGCGTAACTCCCGAAGAAGTTCGCACGTCCAGTGTCCGTAACATCAATATTGTTTTAACATTTGGCTATCTACACTCGGTATGTAAGTAGGTACCTACTTCATTAAGGAGTACGCGATCCAAGGAGTCCGATATCTCGCAAATGTTTTCGAAAGCCAAAAAACGCGCCGTATAAGGCACAACCGGTCGTCCGCTCTCCTAAAATGGAAGCATGTATGATGTTAAGAGCTTTAGGCGTAAATTGTCTGTGTCACGGTGTATCGTAATTAATTTTAACAAAGTTCAAGTCTTGCAATTTATTTTTATCTGCTGTATACCTACTTGACCTTTTGGCCTACCTACTTTTCCAAGTTTGTCGTTGCAACTGGCTGAAATTAAAATTCGAATAAATATTTAAAGGCTCCTGCGCGCAATGCTATTGCAGAATTATTCCACAGATTACTAATATGTAGCAAGCTAAAATTGCTTCACTCCGGGGCAGAGCAGAGATGAGATAAACAATATTGACACGTACTTCACGTACATACATGAATAAAACCGTCTTGAAATCTAGGTATCATTATTTATTTATTTAAACTTTTCGCACAAAATGGTAGGTACAAAGGGGGACTTAATGCCTTAGGCATTCTCTACCAGTCAACCAAGGGTGGTGAAGAGATTAGATGGCAGGTGCTTTGGTTGAGAGGAAGAATGTTAAAAAAAAAAAACTTAAAATTAGGTAGGTACACAAATACATAAATAAGTAATAATTGAGTAGTAATTTTTTCATAAATTGGTGCCGAAACGGATCCGAAAATAGCTGTGAAATGCCTAAGTTATTGTGATTGAATATTAAAATCAAAGACATTAAAATTTTATTAAGATTAACGATTTTAATAAAGCGCCTTGTAGAAATATTACCTCAAAATCTATTATCAGCGGTAAATGATAGGATCTGATTCTGGACCTAATCTTAGTTTTTCTCATGCACAAATGCAATAAAGTGTTACAGAAAAAATAGAAACAAGCAGATTAAATAATATTCCAGACTAAGTAATTATAACAACAAGAGATCTGAATAAGTTGACTAGCAAAAAAATAAAGCTCCTGCAACTGCAACCGCCTTTTAAACAAATAATTACTAAAAAAGGCCATTCCGTTTAATTTTAACATCTTTTAACAACAATAGACACTTTACAGCTACCATAAAGAGAGATAAATATTTTTTTAAGGCACAAGTCGAGCTGAAAATGTATAAAAGAGTCCGAATAAGGCACGGTCACGTATTGTCGCCAAAATAACGTGGAGATGAAATCTGTGTATGGTGACTGCCCAAGATATAAAAGACTAGACTGTAGGTACATTAAATGTATGGTGTAACTGTCTGGCGCCGGTGGTGGTACACTGCGACCATTCTAAGTTGGAATTTTGGCAATTTTATTTCGGTAACGGTAAAGGACGACTGTCTTGCTGCGGGGTAATTTCGTAACAAACTACCATGCCTAGATCATAATTATTCATTGCGTTATTTAGATTGTTGAGCAGACACATTTTTCGAACATATGAAGCAATGGATGGATTAGCAATGTTTAGCAATATGGTCATATGGAACACAAATGATTCAGATTGAGATTGATACCTAGTGTGTTACGCAATTAGGGTGCTGGAGAGATATATTAATTATTATAGGCTTGCGTAGGTATGTGGAAAAGTAAAAGCATTTTCTCAAAGGGGGAGTTCTTGCATCTCGAGAAGATAGAGCAAAACGGTCTTAGCACCTCGAGAACCAATACGGTCTTCTCAGAGTTCTCACCTGCAGCACAGATCAATAAGCTTGTCACTTTTTTGACGCTGCTTCTCGAAAAATGCGTTTTTGAAGTGAAAACTTCTTTAGTGGCGTTGCACACTTTTTGTAATGGGGAAAAAATGTTAAACTCGCGTCAGGACATCGCGTCAGGACACGTGACCGTCAGGAGAGATTCCCCCCCCCCCCTCTTTCTACGGCGGCGCCAACCGAAGTGAACCAAGTGAGACACGATAATGGATGGATGGATGGATGGATGGATGGACGGACGGACGGACGGACGGGCGGACGGACGGACGGTGACGGTGACGGTGACGGACGGACGGTGACGGTGACGGTGACGGTGACGGTAACGGTGTCGATGATGGTGACGGTGACGGTGACGGTGTCGGTGACGGTGAAGGTGACGGTGACGGTGACGGTGACGGTGATGGTGTCGGTGACGGTGACGGTGACGGTGACGATGTCGGTGACGGTGACGATGTCGGTGACGGTGACGGTGACGGTGACGGTGAAGGTGACGGTGACGGTGCCGGTGACGGTGACGGTGACCGTGACGGTGACGGTGACGGTGACGGTGACGGTGACGGTGACGGTGACGGTGTCGGTGTCGGTGACGGTGACGGTGACGGTGACGGGGACGGGGACGGTGACGGGGATGGTGACGGGGCCGGTGACGATGACGGTGACGGTGGACGTGGATGTGGATGGATGGATGGACAGCTGATGGCTCGACCGTCTGTGTAGTAGCCACACTGCTGTGTATTCGTAAAATTCGTGTATATAAAGTGTTTAAAATATGGAAATTGAACAAAGTGCATCGATTAATGAAAAAAGTGACGCAGAAATAGTGAAAAAAAAATTAGTTATACTAATTCAATTCATAATTGATTTATTTCAACGTTAATATTCGAGTTTTCACTTCTGCCGGCACTCCCGGAGTGCAACCCGTCTTTTTTTTTAATCCTCGGTAATCAATATCTCTCTCAACTCTTTTTTCCAACTTTTGAATTAAACTTATGAAATGTGTAATGTTCTCAGCATACGTGTACGTAGGAGGCTCGGCACACTCGGCATTATCAGGTCGTATGATTCATGCCTCTGAGGTCAGGAGTACCAGTTCGAGAGAAATGAATGACTCGCCGTCGTATTTCAAGCTATTACGACCCACTGTTTATTAAAAACAATATTATTTCAATATTATGTAAGTAATCTTTTATAGAAAATGTGAGTAAGTTAATCTTAAAAGCACGACTTTGGCCGACTTTTAAGTAAATAATTAGGTATAGACGTGAATGTGATTGATCGTTAAATGTAGTGTGCTACAAGGATCTTTAGGCGCCTGAATGACATTGACAGAGGGCGTTGTTGTTAAAAATATTCAGAAACTGTATTGGCATAGCGGAGGTACTCAATATGGCGGCATTAGTTCCAATTTTGGCCACGCGTCAAAAGAACCTTGTGGCGCTGTAGAGTTGGTAGGCAACTGACGAAGTAGGTAGACTAATGCGACCACGAAGCGTCAATGGAGACAACGGGAACAGACGGAAATAAAGTCGTCGTGTTAAGCTTCGTGTTAAGCTGATAACGACATAATTCATGTTTTCCTAGTATTTTTATGATTAATATTTTACATGGTTTTCCTTTGACGTTAAAAAACTATAAGTATATTTTAACTTTTTATAAAACGTTAGATACAGTAGCTCGCGACGGTACCAGTAAAGACACCATGTGACTGACAAATCTATCTAAATTCCACGACTTTAAATTCCAGAAGGCCTTTTTTATTTTGGGGGGAAACTTTCAAAACTTTCGCTCTGGCTTCGGGGATATGACATAACATCTGGAATTCAGATACAGAAGCGCACCTATCGGATAATTGGGCCACAGACCTAGTAGTAGGAGATGCAAGATGCAAGTAACAATGTTCAGTACATGCAATTCTTGTATACTAGCATATTCCTTTATAAACACGGAATAAATTATGAAGATTAACAATAGCCGTGTGACCGATGGGAGTTTCCATCGGCAAAAATGACAAAGTACATCCCGACCTACCACATGCTAAACTTACTGGTTTAGGCTGTGTTGTGAATTTAAGATTTCATCTATTCGATGCCCTCAAATAATCGAAATAACAAAATTCTTGTCAGCAGATTTCACGTCACTAGTGTTATATTCACAGAATAAATAGTACATAAGTACTATAGTGCCTATCTTCGATCTGTCTCTCTATTTTGAAAAATTAGGTTGGACATTTGTTAAGATAAAAATATTTTAATTACATTAAATAGCATCTCTCGTTAAGGTGTCCAGTAATTAGGACACACAATCTTAAAAGTCAATCAAGGCACGTTTATCGTTATCCATTCCATAACATTTGGACACCTACGAGATACGTTAGGAGTTAAGAACAGCTATTAAATCAAATGTATTCGGAGAAGTACGGAGGCATAATATTATGTAGATACTTACCTGGGTGTCTACCATTGCAGGATTACGCTTCGTCGGTAATCTCACTGGTTTAATTAACGCCTGTGACATCTTTATTTCCGCTTTTGGGACTTTAGTAGATATCTTCATATTTTTCAAGTCCCGTTGACTGCCCGGTTGGTCTCATGGTCGCAAGTGCGACTTCTGAGCGTAGGGCCTTTGGTTCTCTGACACGACCGGAGAGAGATCAGGCGCAGGAACAACGGCGCCGTTGTTCCTGCGCCTGATCTCTCTCCGGTCGTGTCAGATGGTCGTCCCATCAGACTATGAGAGTGAGTGAAGAGAAAGAGCTCCTGTGTCCCACACTTGTACACTATAATATCTCCCGCGCCGAAGGCTGGTCTCCGCTGAGATTTGTGGCCGTGGCCGAAATTCGGTCTGGAAGACTTGATTAAAGTCCAGTGCTGGCCACTGTTTCCAAAAAGTGTTTCAGCTGCCGTATCAATCACAGGTAGACACAGTTCTATGTGAGGCTATAACCTATATAAAGGAAGGAACCTTCGCCGATGATTGGTCCTACTGGTGTCAGCTTTAAATCTTAGGATATTATGTTATTGTTAAGTTATCTAGAAATCGAAGTACATACCGTTACTCTTCTCATCAATACCCTAATTGAGAGTTTCGAATTAATCCGTTGCTTCATAGGTTTAATAAAGGAGATTGGACGACTCTTGCTCTGAACGGCCAATAGCATTACGATACATACCAATGAAATAAGAAAAAAAAACCGACTTCCAAAAAAACACTACAAAGTGAAAAATAACTTTAATTTCGGAAGTCGGTGTCTTTGGATCTGTATTTTAGTTTTTTGCCACCGACTTCCGAAATTAAAGTTATTTTTCACTTTGTAGTGTTTTTTTGGAAGTCGGTTTTTTTTTCTTAAAAAGTTTTTATTTCACGCTTTTTAGTGGGTCTGCTTATAATTTATCTAAGTTACAATAGCTTAGTGCTCATCGCCTTTTACAAACAAATTATTGCTTTTCTCGATGCAGGGAAGTTAATTGTTGAGTTCTCCAGGTCCACCATCAGCTCCATATGACCATTGTGACGAGCATAAATTGCTTAGCAACCATATTTAAGTAATCGAATCGCAACCCGTGAAATACTTAGATATTATTGAGTAGTTCCGGTGGCCATCTGTGGTCTTCATCATCAGTTCCACTTAACCAAATGGTGCTTTCCGAGAGCAAGTGCACGAGTTACTATAAAAAATACCCAAATCGCTATAGGTGTGCCTATAATATTTGAAGAGTTTCTTCGATTTCTCCAGGATCCCATCATCAAATCCTGACCTGATGTTTTTAGACTAGATGCTGATAATCCTAGCTGCAGCATCAGGCCAGACTTATGTCAACATTGCATTGAACTTAAAATTTAGTCCTGTTTAAAATGAGCCCAAACACGACTACGGTGCTGTTATTTCAAGATTCGTACTTTTTCTGATGCTCCTGGCTTCAGCATCAGGTCTCTATGTACTTCGGTGTTCCTCATTAACAGTACGTTTATCCACACATCGAGCCCTTTTCAATGAGCCTAAACACGATATATCTGCTGTTAGTTGTCGAGGAGTTAGGTACTCTGCAGACTATCCTGACTGCAGCATCAGGTCATGACTTGATGATCATGAGACCAAATGTGGCAAATGCCCTATCAAACATCAAAACAATTTACTAAAACAGTCCTTGCCTGTTTGAGTAACTTCTTACTGTTAAGGAGTTGTACCTTCCATCATCAGCCCAGCTACCTGAGATGGTGACAACCATACGCAAATAAACAAGATACTTCATAAAATATGCGAAAAACAATACTTAAGTGAGCCTATAAAATTTTAGGGTTGCCCTCGATTTCTCTAAGATCCCATCATCAGATCCTAACTTGGTGACAATGGGACCACCTCAGAACTATCTACTTTCGAACAAAAAAAGAATTTTGAAAATCCGTCGACAATTGGCGGAGTATTCGATGAACAAACATACAAAAAAAACATACAAACAGCCGAACATAGTACCTCCTCCTTTTTGTGAAGTCGGTAAAGATCTCATAAAAAAGGAGAATATTTCTTATCACAACTTCTCTAAATTTTAGTACTTAACTTACGTAAGGAGCTAGATACAGAGCTCCAAATGTGAGTAATAAAATATTATATAAATTCTGGTAATTCGTCAATTAATTAACTTTCACTAATTGTGTGCCTTGCAAACATTATATTTTAAGCCTATCACGGCCCACTAGGTATATGAAAAAAACACTATAAAATTATAAATAGGTAACTTTAATTTCGGAAGTCGGTCTCGTTGGTTCCGCATTTTCGTTTTTTGACACCGACTTCCGAAATTAAAGTTATTTATCATTTCGTAGTGTTTTTTTTTGAAGCAGGTTGTTTTTTTTTGTAATTTTTTTTTTATTTTTCTCTTTTTAGTTGTACTTACCCTACACAAATTCAATTAACACTAGTGCATTGAAGAATTGAAGCCACCGACTAGAAGAATCATCAAAATTCGCATAGAAATGCCGGAGAGGCAGTATATTTATGCATATAACATCGTACATAAGAATAATTACCTAATGTATTATATACTAAAACCTTCCTGAAAGTATGTAGTTCACATTAATGAAAGAATTATCAAAATCGGTTCATAAGTTTTTGAGAAAATCGCGGACATACAAACATACATACGTACGGTTCGAATACAGAACCTCCTTTTTTGAAGTCGGTTAAAAATAATTGCGATCTGTTAGGCAATTGCCTAGTCAAATTGAGACTATTTGACGGCAGCAAAGAATAACGCTATACGTACTGAAGAGGACTACCTGTTATACGCTATTCATAGTTTTGTAGATATATCTGCTTTGGAGTTTATGTAGGTAATTTTTCAAGCTTGTGATGCTCAAATGCGATAATATTGTCAAGGTCTGCAGGAATACTGGAACTAGATAATAATAATATTAACTACCACACAATTATGTCATAAGATCGGGGCGATTAGCCCACACCAATGAGGTTCGAATATAACAAAGATCCAAATCATTTAATCTAAAGTGAGTTTACCGCGAGTTAAATGCAAATAGTATAAGATTTCTAGGTGTGATACTAAAGCGGAGTAATTTCGTTACTTTATATGGTGGCTAGTGTTGACAAGCCACTTCAAGCCAGTCATTTAAAACTGAATGTTAATCAAGTTAGTACGTATCTGGGTATATTTATTGAGTGGATAATTCATAGGTAAAGAACGATTAGTGTCATTTCACACTATAACGCTGATACTGTTTGTGCAGTTGCAATACGCTCTCGAGTCTTTCCATAGAGTAATTGCGTAACACACTATCAGTAGCAGCAGTGGCTTTAATTTTGACAGTTCAACAACATTCATTGCGTTATTCAGGTACCTACGTTGTTGATGTTGAGCAGACAAATTTTATAAAGCAATGGATTAGCAATATCCTTCAAAATGATTCAGATTTAGATTGAATGTGATACGCAATCAGGGTGCTGATTAAATGTTAAGAGGCGCCATACAAAGTTAATGTTTCACCTAAGTAGTATAGTTTGTGTCCCTATCCTTTCGCTTTATACAAAGAACTAGCTTTTGCCTGCTACTTCGTTCGCGTGGAAGTCGTAAGACACCACAATAGAGATACTACTAACCGCCACATTTCTCGCCCGCACCATTAGGTACTTCTTTTCGCTTAGCGTTCCTTCTGACTTTTTTTCTTTTTGCTGGGCTCCTAAGGGTCGCAGCGTGAACCTTCCACAAGAATGGATGGCGTTATCATGTGCAAAAATATATTTTTCCGTAGTTTTTAGGTAGTTCCAGAGTTTAGCGCGTTCAAATACACTCTTCAGCTTTATTATATTATTATAGTATCTAATAGATATTACTTTTCGCCTCTACTAAGTTCCACCAGTTGCTCAGCCTAGGAGTCGATTTTTACGATTCCGAGAGTCGTAAAAATCTACTGATTTTGAGAATGACTTTGAAGGTCCAACGAATAAGGAAAAAAATATTGAGTAGGTTACTGGCACCATCAACACAAAAAATAAGCATAATGCCATTTATGTCAACAGAGAAATAAAATTTAATTCTTTTTTTCTTTGAATATGGCAGCCAAATGGTTTTCGAACACATTTTAGCCAAGGTTATTCGATTATTTGACTAGAAAATATTTCTATGTCTATGTTCGTTATTCAAATTCAGTAAGTACCTAATTGGTTCAGCTTTATGGTTCCACGTTTGTCTGCATCGAGCGAAGCATGAACTTTTTTGTGTTTTTTGTAATCATTGTTGTTATCTACACTCATTTAAATTGCAGATTATCTAAAATTAATGCTTTGTTGGCGTCATGATGATTACGGATTACTCTGATTGAAGCTTGGTAGATAAAATTAAACAGTACCAGACTTGCCAGCTGTCATGTTATGCTATGCTGCACTTAACTCTCAGTTAGGGGTAAAATGCTAAAATAAGCTTTCGACGATGGGATTAGCTTTTTTTTGTATAAAAATATGACTATGAAGTTTACGTTTAGGAGTTGCTAGGGCAGCACAACGATTTATTAATAAATCTTCATTTCAGACCAGATTCCATACTGTACTGTACTGTGTGTCTGTGTGTGTATTGTTATTAAAGAAAACTTAAAGCTACTATCAAAATAATAAATAATCTTATGCCAGGTAAAGACAAGCGAATTTAGATTAACGTGTACGTTTTAGAGATCATTACAAAATAAGTAAGTATAGGTAGGTACCTGCTTTAACGCAAAACCTGTTATCTACCAATGGATTCAGTACTTACATGATTTTAAATGTAGTGACTGAATAGCTATTTTTTTTTTAATCACTGATGAATAATTTTAGCACCTCTACCCTACGGGCGCTGAAATTTTTCATCGGTGATTAAAAAAAATAACTGTTCAGTACATTTAGACCGCGTACCTAGGTTTGCCCTTTTCTATGAAACAGTACCTTTAGATGATTTTATATCTACCCTAGGGGAGTAGAACTAGAATCATGCGCTGAATTCATAGTTCAGTTTGCACGTCGATGTTACCCTGTAAAGCACCTATTATAGTAAGTAAGTAGGTGGGTTTAACATGAAAGTCAATTAAAGTTCCATGTTCAGTGGTTCTATTGATAACCATAATTTATTTCGAATTTCCAATTGATTAAATAAATCAATCAAAATCAAATGTTGTTTATTCAAACTAGGCTGAAAATCAGCACAAAAACGTCAAGATTACGTAAGACAGTCCTCCAACACCCTTCACCACTTCCTAGTGCTTTAGCTGGGAAGAAGAAGTGGCGCAACAAAGTCCCCAGCAGCACAGCTGTCTGTTTAGTTAGAAAAACTTGAAATACTTAATTAACTTGCGAAAATTCATCAATAACAAATGAGCACGTAAAGACTTTTCCTACCTCTATCCTACTACCAAGTACCTGGGATATGCTACTATATGCTGGAGACCAGAAGGGCATGTGACCAGGTCGGCGTTATGCAAGGGTTTGACGGATGCTCCTGCCCCCTTATTCACAAACACTCGATATGCTTCCTTATCGTATCGAACATTAATCATTGTTATCGTAGGAGTCTTCTCTTCTCAACGCTGTTCACAAGTCCAAAACCCGAGAATTTTGTCAGTTTAAATCAAATAGACGCCCGCTATTCTTCCAACAGCTATTTGCTGTTGAGGGGAAGTCAAATCAGGTTATCGAAATGTCAGGTTTTCGATACGATAGCCTGTCGTATGGTTGTGAATCAGGGCTCTGGACCGGTTTCGCACTACGTCCGATCCGAATCTGAGAAATCAATCCGAATTGGAAATGGTTGTAAATTCTGACAGATAGAGTTCGCATATAGTCCGCAACCCCTCATACAAATAGGGCTACGGTCACTTCGGACCGGCATTTCACAGAAAGACATTAGTGAAATCTGGTTTCCACTTTGTATCATTCATCACGCCTGCCTGCACTCATTTAATGAACATTCAACGTCGATAATCTGCAGATGATCGTAAGATAGTATACCTACGCTGCCAATGGCTGCCAGTTCCAATATCCACGTGAATTAGATCAAATTGAACGGCGGACACTTGGCTAATTGGCGGGAGGGACGACGAACTGGCGCCTGGGACGTTTCTGTGAAAACGCGACAAAAATGCTGTATTAAATAGTTCTTTACGAAGGCCAATAAGCATGAGCTTATAGTTAGTTAAGTATTTGGAGTTACTTGCTTTAGGACCTACCAAACCGGCACCCTAATTGCGTAACACACTATCAATCGGAATCAGAATCATTTCGAAGCCAATTGCTATCCAAACTAATATTATAAATGCGAAAGTAACTCTGTCTGTCTGTCTGTCTTTTCTTCACGCCTAAACTACTGAACCGATTTCGATGAAATTTGGTATAGAGATAGTTTGAGTCCCGGGAAAGGACATAGGATAGTTTTTATCCCGATATTCCCACGGGATCGAAAGTTACGCGGGTGAAACCGCGGGGCGCAGCTAGTCGCTTCATAAGTTCGAAAAATTTGTCTGTTCAAAACGTAAATAACGCAATGAATGTCGTTGAACTGTCAAAATGAAACCGATTCCGATTGATAAAGTGTTTGCCCCGCTGAACTGTTCAGTCGGAGACCTCAGAAAGATTGGCTTAAATATTAAAAATAATTAGGTTTTTTAATTACTATATTTATTTGGTACTAGGTACTAGCTGTGCCCGCGACTTCGTTCGCGACTTCGCGTGCATGTCGGCAAACAAATTAGATTTTATGGGTTTTAATTTTTGCACGGAACCCTAATTCTTTTTCTAAAATAAAAGTTAGTTACTCCTTATAACATCTGCTGCAGCTATCTGCCAGTGAAAGTCCTGTCAAAATCGGTCCTGCTGTTTCGGAGATTAGCCGGAATAAACAGACAGACAGACAAAAATTTAAAAATTGTTTTTTTTTGTTTGACATTACAAACAGACACTTCAATGTTTATTTATAGATCTCGAGGACATGGACAGTGTAAGGAGATGTAAATGTATTAATTAAATAACACTTATTCCAAATCTACAGCGCAATTATGTTTTTGACATGATTTAGAGCTCAAGAGATAAAATAAAACAAGAAATATTAACTAATTTAGTGCGAGCGCAGACCGTGAAGAAATGCTCGATAACAAGATGAATAAAACATACCTAATGTTTTCCTTAAAATTATAATATTTCTTTGTACTTATATTTTGTGTTATAACTACATGTTATCTTGTTTCAATACCCGCGTAGTTCTAAAAGCGATTCAATCCATGTGCGTGTTTTATTTTAAATTAAAATGTTGTTGATTTTTGTATACAACATATCGCTCATTTGGAGATACATCGTCGTAACCGCTCCTTTTTTTTAAGTCTGCTTTCCTAACGTGAATACGCTTTCTAAGTGTTTTGTCAAATTGACAAAAAAAATAGGCATGGATACTTTTATTTTTTGCTTTGCTTGGAGTTAAAGTTAGGCACTATGTAGTTTATATCTACCCACTAAAAATACAAGGTACCTTAAACTGCAAGATAAATAAAATTCTGGATTATGGATTTGAAGGGGATATTTTTCACCGCAATTAATTAAGAAAGATTCCACTTTTCCTTTGGTACTGTATCACAGAACACATATACTCATAGTGGAGTACTGTATTGTGGTACCATAGATATCCGACCTTATCTATACCTTAACTCTTCTCTTTCAGCCCAAAAAGTGCAAAGTTTGTAAGTCTCATTTTAAACCATAGATTAGCAGCTTCTATCAATCAGCTAACTGGGCCAATCAATCGCCCTGTCGCCCAGGACTTTCATCAATAAAGCTATAATTATTTAATTGGGATCAACTGCTGCAACCGACGATACATGGGAATCAGGACGGAAGTATGAGGAATTACGGGATATGGAACTAATAGACTGTGACACCATAAAGATTTATGTTTGTCTATGGATGTGTCGTACCTACCTACTATGTTATACGTAATTGGTCAAGGTAAATTCGGTCCGGCTTAAAGTTTTAAATAAGTATAATTATAGGGGTCAAATAATTTGATGCAATGCATGGAATGGATGGTAGGGTGAATGTTGAATAACGGAATTTTTCTTTTGCTGAACGAATGAATGAAGGAAGAAGTAGATAAAGGTGATGACAGCTGTCATCATCCCCTTTAAGCTTTTTTAGTAGTCGACAGTACATACCTAGCTCATGAAAATGATGTTTTAATTAAGGTAATTGTAAGTAGTAGGTAATCTAGATACGAATTACAAAAGGCAAAGGCAAAGGATTATATCAGATAAATCAACAATAAAAATTGTGACCATTAGGTAGATATATACATTTACATAAGTTATCAATTTAAAAATTATGATCTTCCAAAAAAAGCCGGTCATAATCTTTTCAATAGAGCTTGAAGCCTATACGCGTATTTCAATTAAATAGAGGGTAGTCTGTGCCAAATTAATACATAGTAGGTATATATATGTATAAAGTAGCAGTAAGTATATAAATACTTAAGTATTGCGATTTTGTGCCTCCCTCAAGTTTTGTAGGTACTTATTTATTTAAATTCGATATCCATGAATGAGAAAAGCTGTTTGATTTATTCTGTTATTTTATTAGTTACTAGCTTCTGCCCGCGACTTCGTCCGCGTGAAATTCGTACTTTCCTCTAAAAGTTTCGAAAATGTATGTTGGTATGATCTTTATAATTAATTTAGATAAATAAGTATTCGGGCCAATTTTTAAGTTTATAGAACAAAGGAATCAGATTTTTCAAATAAACTGTATCCCCGCTTTTCACCCCCACAGGGGTGGAATTTTATAACTTGACTCAGTTTATTTATAACAATTTTCGAGCTAATCAAGCCACGCGGTAAAATCCTCCCCTTTAAAATTAACTACCTCTTTTCACACAGTTCGGGGTAGATTTTCGAAAAACCCTGATACATGTTATTAATTATTTTTAGTCCTTAGTATAAATACTGAGTTTCAAGTTAATCGGACAGGGCGTTAAAATTCTTCCATACAAATTTTGACACCCCCCAATACCTCTTTTATAGGGGGTAGGTATTTTAGAAAAACGAAAAATTCCAAACTTCATAATTTACTTAGATAAGTATTCGTGCCAAGTTTCAAGGTTATTAACTCAAGAAATAAGATTTTTCATACCAACAAAATCCCCCCTTTTTACCCCCTTAAAGGTTTAATTTCCAAAAACCCCTTCTTATTCGATAGGTACCTACTCTTCACAAAGAACACACCCTCCAAAATTCATGTCCCTAGGAAGGACCAGCGATTTAGACTGTGCGTTGATATTTCAGTCAGGTCGTTCATCCCCCTTTTGGGGGAGAAATTATCAAAAACGCTGAGACACGTATAAATTAATTTTTAATCGTTAGCCTAAATACAAAATTTAAAGATCCTAACTTTTAAACTGACGGACTTTCATACACAACTTCATCCCCCCTTTTAACCCTTTGGGGGTAGAATTATCAAAAACGCTGAGACACGTATAAATTAATTTTTAGTCGTCAGCCTAAACACAAAATTTGATGATCCTAACTTTAAAACTGACGGACTTTCATACAAACTTTCATCCCCTATTTAACTCCCTTAGGGGTTGAATTTCAAAAAATCCTTCATTATTCCTTGTCTACACAACAAAAAAGAAATGAAAATAAAGCTGAAACGCCTGTGCAATACTATCTACCTATACCTACTTCACTTAAAAATAAATACTTATAACTACTTTAATTAATAAAAGTACCTACGCTTAATAATTTTTAATTTGAACGAATATTTAAACACTACCAAAACAACTCATAGGTACCTATTTTACAAAATAACAACAAAAGAAATTCAAATAAACTATTTAAAGACTAAAAGTCGCGCTGATAAGCACGGTTTCTCAATATCAATAAATTATTGTCTGTCAATAAGGTCGAACGCTCTGAACGCATCAACAGCCAAATATTGAATGAAGCTCGCTCCATAGGCTCGCTCTTTTTTTTTTTTTTTTTTTTTTTTTTTTTTATGGCATCTCGCAGTTCAACCTATGAGGTTGTCGTCTGCTTAACCGGGCTTTCCTGTGGATGCCTCATAATTAAGGCCTCCAGCCAGGGCTTAAAAATTTACTAAAACTAAGCGACTACACGCTAAGGGCACCCCCTGTGGGGTACGGACCTCGGCTTAGGGCGTCGCTGGAGGGCAGCAAGGGACAGGCTGGATCGGAATTAATAGGCTCGCTCTCGGACCTCCCGCCTTTTTATACCCGCCGCGACCTGTGTCGAGCGCGGCAACCGTTACACAAAAATAATCCTTATAGCATGATTCAGACGTGCGACGGCGCGATGGCTTATTTCATGTATAAGTTTGGTGTTTCTATACCGATTTCTATGATTCTTTTTTTATTGAATAGGTAATAATGTTAACTTTTTTAAATTAGGGATGAGTGAGAGTATTATAAACGCAAGAGTAAACAAATATAATCAGAATGCTCCGAACTGCTAAGCTATCAGGAGTTCCACGTGTTATTGTGAGTCAACCATAAAAGATAGACATATGCTGTTGCGGGATATTTTTTAGACAATTTTATGTAGAATATTTCCGTCATACATGATTTCTATGTAACTTTAACCATTAAGGCTGCACACGCGACGGAAGCTTAAAAAATGGAGTAACTTCTCCCGTTTTCCCAACATTTCCCTTCACTACTCTGCTCCTATTGATTGTAGCGTGATGAAAAGTATACTATAACCTGCCCAGGAGTATGAAGAATAATTGTACCAAGTTTCGTTAAAATCCGTCGAGTAGTTTTTGTTTCTATAAGGAACATACAGACCGACAGACAGACAGACAGACAGACAGACAAAAATTTTACTGATTGCATTTTTGGCATCAGTATCGATCACTAATCACCCCCTGATAGTTATTTTGAAAATATATTTCATGTACAGAATTGACCTCTCTACAGATTTATTATAAGTATAGATTACAATATTACACAAGTACTGCTTGTACTCTTATGTACCTACCTACAAGTATCTAAGAAACTCGAACCTAGATATTTAAGGTGAATGGGTAGTTGTAGCCCGCGAAATTAAATTTTTCTTACGTTTTTTGCAATTTTCAGGTCAGTGTCAGGTTGTATCTTGATCAAAATATGATTCGCGACTATAACCGGTATGTATTTACATAATTATCATAATTAGAATCATTAATACATCTTTCTAAGTTAGAACAAATCTCGTATGGAAAAGTGTTAGTGGTAGAAATCTAACTTAAAGAGATATATTAATGATTCTAATGACTATAATTCTGTAAATACATGTCTATTATAGTCGCGAATCATATTTGGATCAAGATACAACCTGACACTGATCTGCAAATTGCAAAAAACGTAAGAAAAGATGAATTTCGCGGGCTACAACTACCCATTCACCTTAATAGAATTCCAAAACACCTACAACACGAATAATATTAGACAAATACCGATCTACATGCTTCCAACTTACCTACTCGTATTAGTGACTCTATCAATTAGTGCTACCACGATCGAAACGGCTAATGTCAACTCAGGAAATGAAAAACTAACACACACACTATCGCGAATGCAGCCTAAGAATTTGTTGAAAAACTATATGAATCAAATATATCATTAAAACTTGAGAAAATATGATAAATTGCCAATAAACTATGCTATCGGTAGCTGGCTCTGTTTTTGCCGAGATTTTTTGAATTGTATATATTTCTGCAAAGAAAACTGACATTAGTCGCGGCCATTTTGAGAATTTCCATTGAAAATTGGACTTTATTTCTTGAGTGCTAGATGTTGTTAGAGGTTCTATTAGGTGTAATTATTTCTTACTTCCCTTCCCTGCCCTTCAAGTAATAACCAATTAGTGCAAACACTGGACTTATCTTCAATGAAGAGAGATTCTGTTACAGTGTTTTTTGTTCGGTGAACAAACTCATGAATGAAGCGACGTGGAACGCGTTTCGTAGACTTGTTCTAGTTGTTTTATTAGTAGTTTATGTTCTATAACGCGATATGCTTCGATACATACTATATAATTTGGAGAATAATATACAAGGATCTAACGATACATTTGAAGTACTTATATTCATCTTGAATTTTTTGCCTGCTCAACTAGGTTGTTCCTAGCTACCTGCTTGCATAGCAGCTTCTACATTCTCAAACTATGTAAAAACTTTTACTCAAGAACCTATTTAGTATTTACCTACATATAACTTTTCAGGATTATTGTGAGTGCTTATGAGAATATCTTTTGCTAAAATAAGTTTATTTTCACGTCTTTTCCAGTGAATGAATTTTCCTCTTGAGAGAGTTCATCTCGTTTCAACATATTCCATTTCAAATCCTTAGCCATCTTCTCAAAGTTTTATCATCAACTTTAACTTCAAGAAATTTACTTACTAGTTGAGTGTATTCAATGTCTCTCCGTTGTAGAACAGCGTTCTAGAATACCTAGTCTCTATAGAAATAGGTTGACCATTTCATTAGGTACGTTTTTCCTAAGGAGCAACTTAGGAAGGTGCGGGTAGTACATAATTGAATTATAACCATTATGTTATTTTATTACTGCTCTATCACACAGTCAACGAGATATTAGCAATCAATTATCAAAGTATCGCCTTCTCGAAACATTTATAATGTAATTGGATCCCATTCATTTGAATGAATGTGTACTATACACTTCGACACCTGTCCAGATTTACAATTAACACTATTGTTGCTTTCATCATAAGAGTCAATATGTGTTGACAGCTCACTTCGGTCGTTAATTTTAATGTAAACAGCCGCTTACCTAAGGCTGGGTCCAGTGGAATTAGCCAGTTTAAATTTTCCGTCGCTTTTCATTGTGCCAAACCTTATCTTCTTGGATTAGAGTTGAGGATTGCCTATCTTTGTGTTCTTGAATTTCCAGCTAAGATTGTAGATAATAGGTCGGTTCCATCCTTTATATGGGAAATCTGCATCATTCTTATGCGCATGCGACTCGATGAAGTTCGGATCTGAGTGTTAGGCACCTGGGTGAATAATGATCAATGTTATGGCCTAATTGAAATGTTTATAGACTCTAAACCCTAGATTCAATGAAGTAGGCTAAGTTAGTTAGTTATTCGTGGGTTGATCACGATTGTTTTAAAAGATCGGGTTACGGTTTCTAATAACTAATGTCAATGGCTCTTGTGAGGTACCTACTTAAGTAGTAACAGCCGCGTGGGTCGATCGATCAGGTAAAGCTATGTTTGCTGCGGTTGATCTGTGGATGGGTGACCATCTTCACATACTAAGACCCCTCCGTCATTTGTGGATCTTTAATTGGCAGTCGTTACGGGTCGTCAGAAGCCCCGTAAGTCTGACAACCAGTCTTACCAAAGGGTATTACGCAGTAACTAGGTTGTGGAGGTCAGATAGGCCGCCATCGCTCCATGTAAAATGGCTAAATAGCTAAATGACTGGAAGCCGCCCCATCATAGTTGGGAAAAGGCTAGGCAGATGTTTATCGGCTCTTGTGAGGTAAAGTAAAAACATAGCTACCTCATTTGCAAATGCAATCTTCATTTGGACCACCTATTTGTTTGGCTACTTCGATATCCAAGGAAGCTTTATCAGCTTCTACGTGGCAGATAAAGAGACCTCTGCAGAAATATTAGTCGGTGAGAGAAGCGGTGTCCCAGCGGTAGGTGTCGGCCCCGAATTACGAGTAGTAGGTCAAGAGTCCAAACCCAGCTAGGCATTTTACTTCGTATATTTAATTTCATCACCACTGCTTTCAAAAACGGTGAAAGAAAATATACCTGAAGAAGGAGAATGGCTACCTGTCATAAAATAGACGCAGAGGAAGTCACGGTCATCAGCTTAGTAGGTATTAAATATAGGGACGGGACGTTAGCCAAATCTCACTTTAATTTACCTTTTACTTTAATACCTTGGCATTTATTTCGATTTGATAAAAAAAACTTTATCCAACGCTGACACAGGATGTTACGAAACATCTATTGCCTTTTTGCATACAAAATCCATTCTCAATGTGACATTAAACTGTGATGACGTCATAATCACTTTATAGTCAAAATTAATAAAGCATTTCCGTTGTAGGTATAGGTAGATACGAAAATAGAATGATCCCAAAGTTTAGAAAAAATAAAAACACGAATTAGTTAATTGTCATCATAAAGTGGAAGAAACTAATAAGTCACATTCTTAAAAAAATACAATTAATAGATAAGTAAAATAATATCTAAGACAAACAGCATTAATTTATCAGTACTCACGGATCCAGCATCTTTCGATCACAGCAGGAATCCTTTTACTTAGTTACCTACTCTTTCACATGTTGGGATTGGGTTGGGAAATGTGGATCCTATTGAGGTGAAAATATCTAGAGTACGTAGTATCTTCTCTTTCAGATTTCTGAAAGATCTATGAATTGCTGCAGACCACAGTAGCATAATCAGCCTATAATGTTCCCACTGCTGGGACACAGGCCTCCTCTCTGTGAGATGGAGTAGGCCGTAATCCACCACGCGGGCCCACTGCGGGTTAGTAGATGTCTCGTCTTCGATGTTTTGGTTCTAGGACATGCCAGTTTCCTCACGATGTGTTCCGTAATCGTTTTGAGAGCAGTGGTGATGAAATAATTTACAAAAAGTAAAACGCATTTTTGGGTTAGAACTTACGACCTACAACTTGTAAGTAGCGGCTGTTACCACTGCGCTACCACTGGTGAGAGACCACAGTAGAATATAAACTAATTTGTACTTCTAATCTGGGTTGAAGAAGTCATTTCTTCTTTTAATGTTTTAACAGCCCGACTTTATACGAGTTGTCGTGCCCATAACGCCCGAAAAAAAAAACCGAAAAATAAATACCGATGAAACGAGCTATGATGATGTAATGATAATACAGATCTCTGTTATTTGGTCGTATATATACGACCCTGGCAGAATAGACACGAAAATATTTGTCGGATTAATCCGACGTAAGCGATTAAAAGGTTAATCCAAACTATTTGCTACGAAGGGCTTGTGGTCAAGAAATAACAGCCGCACGGATCGATTCTTCAACTTAGCGTGTTGATAGCAATCTATTGATCAGGTGTAGCTACGCTTGCCGCGGTTGGTCCCTGCTCCCTGTATGGGTGACCATCTTTACATACCAAGACCCCTCCGTGCCTCGACAAGCACGTTAAGCCGTTTGTCCCGGCTGTCATTTGTGAATCTTTGACAGTCGTTACGAGTCGTCAGAAGCCCGAAAGTCTGTCAACCAGTCTTACCATGGGGTATTGTGTTACCGAGTAACTGGGTTGTGGAGGTCAGATAGACGGTCGCTCCATGTAAAATACTGGTATTCAGCTGTATCCTGTTTGACTGGAACCAGACTCCAACATAGTTGAGAAAAGGCTTCGCAGATGATGAATTTGTTTGCTATGCTATCGACGCAGCTTCATTAAATACCGAGATTTGTAAATAAGATAATTAGTATGTAACCTGTGTTATATCGTTACATCTAATGAATCCATCATTAGCTGTATCTACCATCTTTGTTGTTAATGATTCAATCTCAGTTTCTAGTTTATCATTACCATCGAAATCTTCACCACGAGGACATTAATATGGTTGTATTGCCATATATGGAGCGGCGATCCCCCGACGGTCGTGAGTGGTCGTGACGTGACTCTAGTTGAGTCATAGTTTTAGCATAAATATTGTTCAGTTTTCGATTTCATTTGTTTTACTTAGAAACTATTTATCATAAGACTTTTATTTATTAAAACACATATTCTTGGACTTGCCTACTCATAAGTACTACCCGGCACCCTAATTGCGTAACACTATCAGTCAGAATCTGAATCATTTTGAAGCAAATTGCTAATCCATTGCTTCATAAGTTCGATAAATTTGTCTGCTCAACACGTAAATAATGCAGTGAATGTTGTTGAACTGTCAAAATGAAACCGATTCCGATTGATAAAATGAGTTACGCAATTGCCCCGCGGGTATGAGTGGGCAAGTCCAAGGATGTGTTTTTTGTTGTAACCCAACTATATTTTTGGTGTGAAAATCCGCTGTTTACTAGATCGTGCACAATGAAACGCAAGCAAAACATTATGCTTATGTGTCTTCGATCAATAATAGCATGCTATGGTACAGACGCCAGCACATCAACCTACCCAAAACTGTCACATTTTCCCAATCAACTTTGAACTTTATAATTTAGTGATAAAGTTGAAAATCGATTAAAGAAATTTGATAGATTGTAGTAGGTTGATGTGCTGGCGTCTGTACCTACAGGGAACTGCATGGGAGTATCGTCGAAAAAAAAAACGTTTCGTAAATGGAGAGCCCCTTTTTAATAACTTTATTTTATTTTTAATATTTTTTGCTATAGCGGCAATAGATATAGGACTAAACTCTATGAAAATTACAATTATCTACCTATTTACGGTTCATGCGAGATACAGATCGCTGTTAGACAGACGAACGGACGGACAGCGGATCCGAGGCTTAGTAATAGGATTTCATGGGCACCCTAAAAATGATTATAATAAAGGGAAGCGCAAGTAACTTTAGTGACAAAGTAGTTTGAATTAAAATTAAGTGGCGTCTATTTATGATAGATGATGCGGTTATGATGAGTCAACTTGTGGGTTTTGAAACAGAAATGTTAAATAAGTAAACTGTTTTGTTTGTCTTTGTGGAGTCATTTTTTGGATTAGGTAATTCTGGGCAAAGGCTTTGTTAGATTTTGTTTGCATTGAAATAATTTGTTGCATCATTGACGGAATTAAGTCTTCTTCTTTTCGTTTCGACGGTAGGTACATCTATGTTGCTTATACTGATTGGCACCAGTAGGTGGCGGGCGGTGCCTAATGCCATGCGCCAATAGGGTGGCAGGGACTTCGACCCATGGATTTAGTACCTACATGATTCTGAACCCCCTGCGTTAAAATTTTTTGTCGGTTTTTAAAAAGAAAATCATCTGTTCCATACATTTTGACCGCGTAGGTACAATCAACAAAAGACATAAGTATGCAGGATCGTTGGATATAGTTGAAGTTTAGTAAGATACCGATGGATGTTCTCGAATAAAATTTGATTTTATTAATAGAAAACAAACAGCTCATTTAATTTGATGAATGAGCTATCGATCCTGCATACTTATCTCTTTTGTTGACTATCGCACTTTCCTATGACACAGCAGATTTTTTAAAATTGAATATTGTAAAAGGAACTGCCATTTGAATCATAAATGAAACTCGATATCTACTGTCTATGGAGTTCTTAGCGATAAGACCGCCCATTGTGTCACCCATTGTAAAGTTTTCTATATTTATGTCTGTAATTTATATGGTGTAGATACATAATAAAGAGTATTCTATTCTATTCTATTCTATTCTATTCTATTCCTTGCCCATTCTTCTTCATTCGCAACTACCTTTTGGCACCTAGAATCAATTCTAGTTTTTTGTAAATTTTGACGTTCAAAGTTCCTTTTAATGACGTAAGTCTCTCGATACAAATAAATGATCTGGCTTTGAACTCGTTACTGTCAATGAATGTAATACAGCACATTTTATAAGTCATCATTTTCATCGTAGAAAAAGAAAATCTTCTAAGTATATGGTTAAGGTTTTCCGTACAGGCCTTTCACAGTTATTTTACCTCTAAATTTGCGTCACTGTTAAAATTAATGTGATCTTTACTCTAGTTAAAATAAGGTTGCTGTTGGGTTGTTGCCACTGACTATAGTCTGTCAAAATCACAGGTGATATTTATTCACGTTACAATAAAGTTGTAGTTGGGTTGGCTATCAGAGGTGAAAATACTGTAGGTAGGTGAACCGTATCACCCACCATAAAGCTCAGTCGAAAAAGATCCAATAGCTTCTTTTAATGCCATTCCAAATTCAAGTAGGTAATAGAACCATCTCAATCATAGAGTTCAGTAAAAAATAGAGTTCGTTAGCATTGTACCATGGACTGCGAGCCTAGGCCTCTTAAACGCTCACCATTCCTAATACGACTATGTCAGGTGGACCGACCCTATATGACGACCGAGATAACTTTACCATCGTCTAAATAGTAGCTTAGGCATTATCAACCTTATTTTTGAAGTAGTAAAGGTAGGGGAGGCTATTTTGGACCGTAAACAATTTGTCATCATAGACACGTCGTGTGCAAAAGATCACGATCAATAGTTCATATTGTATTTCTTTATAAACGTCAACAAAAATGAGCGCATGACCATATATAAAATTTTACTAGAACATAATGGTGTGACATGGCACACGTATTGAAACAGGTTTGGTAAACCTTGATGGTTTCGTGGGAATATTATGGTTTTCTACGCTTCCATGGCTTTGCAAGCATTTTTGGTTTTCACGAATAAGGGAACTGCAGGCAGACCATACCTGCCATACCTAAAGCGTTAGATACACCATGTCAAATTTACGGGGACATGAGAATGAATTCTGATACTTGTAGGATGTCTTCTAGTCGAATCGTCCTAGTCATTGAGGGCTTTATTTGAGCTCCTTCAATTAGTGGCTCCTGTGCGACCTTAGAGTTAGTAATTTTGGTTGAGTGCTCTCCCTAATTTATTCACTCAAATACTGACATGGAGAGCGAGAAATTATATTTTCGAAAGCTTGTTTTTTCCAACTAAAGCTAGTAGCTTTGGCGATTATCATACGACGCCGCGCACCGACGCGGCAGGCGGTGTGTATGTAATCCGTTGATGCCTATCAAACGTACAGCGCCCGACCGTACGGATGAGCGGCGCTTGGCACATGAGACACCGCATTACAGCACGGATGAAATTTATTGCTACCACTTCAGCATCCATTATTTTCAACGTCTGTGATCGGACTGCACGACTGGTCGAAATCCATCCGTCTTTCCGCGCACCGCACCGCTCGAAGCCCCGCGGCGCACCACCACAAAATCCGCTTCGCAGCCTCCGCCTTCCTCTGCGGTGAGTGGCGTCGCGCGTCGTGTGAAAACCGCCATAATTAGTGGCGTCATTTATGATGATTAGTGCCAATTATTCGTTTTAAAATGACCGTTATTTTTTAAATCACTTGATCGAGTTAATTTGCCGATTACCATACCAGGTAATTGCGCTATTTACATACTTACCTATAGCACATAGAGCTATTTATTTCTTTAGAAACTTAGTTAATCGCTTCGATATTGTAGAATTAGTGGAAATGATCAGCACAGTTGTGTCACAGTGTACAGAACAAGCGTTCTAATATTATATTCATCATATAATTAAAAAAAAAAACAGAGCCAAGGTACTAAAATACTCAAGCCAGACGCCATACAAGTATGAACGACTGGCTGCTTATAATCGGTGTCAAGCTGTCAAGAAATAACAACACTAGGTATATTGACTCGATAATTGCTACCGTGATCATTTTTCCCTCCATATTCGGAAATTCGCGCTAAAACATTGTCAACAGAAAAAGACATTAATGTCACTAAGGTTTTATTAGCCAGTTATTGTTTAAGTATCAAGAATTAAAATGGAGTTGTTTCGTAGAACTTGATTGTGATTGAAAAATATGGGTAACCTACTGAACTGGAACAATTGAATATTTCACTTCTGAGAAATAGTAGGACTCAGGATGTTACCCTGGGGAAACCAACAACTAAATCTATTTTTATTTCAACAAACAAACTTTTTCTTTTAGGAGTTTCTGTTTCTGTATCTTATCAAAGGGGAAGCCCATTATTTTTCGTTGAGTTTGCTTTGGTATAGTTGTGTTGTGGTGTTTCGTAAGCTAAGCTAACTAGCTGTATTCAAAGTTTGGATTCGCAATGCGCTGTTTCGTCATCCACGACGTATATTGACATGCGATTAACTATCTGTTTGCACTCTCTAAACTAAGATAAACAGGATTAAGGGAGATAGGTACCTAGGTAGGTACTGTATTTATAATTAAAACATCTTTAACTTCTGAAGACCAATTCTTGTAATTTAAAAAGTTTAAAATCTAGTCGCAGTTTCATCTCGGCGACAATCAATAATAAATATCAAAAATTTGTCAACAATTTAGGGAAATTAGAGGTGATTTTGATAGATTGTGACAGAGATCAGTGCAGACTGTGAACGCTCTTAAAATTACGAGAATTGCCCCTTTGGTACCTAGGAAATCTAGCAAAGTCGACTACTTATTCAAGTTGTAACTTAGGTAGTTGTTGATAGCTGGTACCTAAGTCCGTAATTCCGTCTTCTTATGCGAAAATGAGTGGCATTCTTACCAATCTATGCTCTGTTTTACCTAAGTAATTAGACCTGTACCTAATTTTGAATCAGCAGTTTGCAACACTACCTGTTAAATGATGATGATGATGGCAATGCTAGTATCACTAAACAGAAAACTCAACAAAATACACAAATATACTTAAGAAAATTTTAATGGAACTACGGTAGAGAAACCTAAATAAGGCAATAACCCATTTATCTAAAGTGGTAATAACCTATTTAAAATAAACGTCTTTGGTCCACTTAATTTAGAACTACGTGGGACAAATGACGAATTCCTTAGCCGAGGAGGTGTTAAGTAGATAATAGAAACTAATGTGACGAGAGTGAGGTTAGGTCATCATCATCATCTGCCTAGCCTTTTCCCAACTATATTGGGGTCGGATCCAGTCTCGCCGGATGTAGCTGGATACAAGTATTTTACATGAAGCGACTGCCTATCTGATCTCCACAACCCAGTTACTGGATATTATGGTACTACATTTGGATAATATGATTCCCCTTCGTAAGATTGGGTGTCAGATTTTAGGCTTCTGACGACCCGTAACGACTGTCAAAGATCCACAAATGACGGAATGATAGCGGGGACCAACGGTTTAAAGTGCTTTCCGAGGCACGGATGGGTCTTTATATGTAAAGATGGTCACTCATCCACGGAGCAACCGCGGCCAGCGTAGCTTAACCTGATCGATCGACCCGAGCGGCTGTCATTACTTAGCCACAAGCCTCTCTAGTAGTGGGCTTAGGTAATATTGGTAAAAACAGAACAGCCCATTCGCTTCCGCGGAGTCTGGCAATAAAACCAATTAATTTCATTCATATTTATAAGTTCACACAAAAACTCACACTTCAAACGAATCTAATTGATTCTTACGTGAGAATTTCTCGCATAAAATGGCCATAAGCAATGTTTTCTGCTATTAGGGAGTCGATAAATATCTTCTAGGTAGCGCATAAAGTATTCGTCACTCAGCAGGCGTTAGGAAGGTAGCCATATAGTTTTTGTGTGCTGGAATCTTGTATAGCTATTACTATTAGCTATAATGCTTCGCTGTTTGCGCTTAAGCCTTCGAAATATTTGTTTATTTGTAAAGGGATGTTTATGTTGTGCTTTAGCATCCCAGTTAGGTTATCGCTGACGCTGAGCAACCTACCCATTGCATTGCACGGTCTGATTAGTGATTAAGTACATTTTGGTAGAGCCGCCACACCAGGTTGTTTTTCTTTAGTGGAAATCTTCACCGATAGGTATATACAGTCACTGCCTTATTGCAGTACTGCTACCGCTGCCTTATTTATTTTCCAGTCGAAAACTTTTATGTTTTTCAGAAAGTGGGTACTCACACTACTCACCCCCTTATTACAAAACAAGGTTTTACTTTACATCAGATTTAAACCACCGAGCCAGTTATCCTAACCTGTTGAACCTGAACCTCTTAGGTATAGAAATGCAGTTCTCTATACAAAAATGAAAGCTTACAGTGTCATTTTAGTATTAAAAACTTTGCCTTTTGAAATAAAGTTCGAAATACAAAAACTAGCTCAAAGGAGCTAGAACTAAAGTTAGATTTGGTTATTTTTTTTATAAAAATTTAGAAACAAAAGAGCATCTGTCAAAGTAAAGGATAAACCCTAGTTTCTATCGAAAATTAAGGGATCTACGTTCGATTTACATCACTTCATATTTATTCATAAAAACAGAAAAAACAAAACAAAACCCAGATACGTTATGCTTTAGGCCTTACAAGCCAGCGGGCGGTACCTAGTTCGTAGCGGGGCGCTCGCACTAGCTGCAGTGTGAGAAAAATGTCCTAACCCTCACCTAGATAGACAGGCGCAGGCGCCGTCAGCGCTTCGCCCGTCCTTTACGACACTATTTATTGCTGAGAGACCGTGAGATATGTCGCCTGTTTTTCATACAGACGGGGTAATGATGGCTTTTTGTTTTGCTTGATGATCAGCAATTTTAACACGATGCTAATTTCTGTAGCTTTCCAGGCGGCAAAAGTACAGAAATGAAATATACAAATAGAAGTACTTAGGTACTTCTATTTGTATGAAGTACTTAGGTACCTAAGTAGAATAGCTTTTTGCTAATTTATGAATATGATATACGGTACTTTTAACAAAAACATTTTTTTAATTTTTTGTCTGTCTGTTTGTTCCAGCATTAGCCATCCCGTCAAAATCGGTCTTTTACTGGCAAATAGCTGATGTCATAAGGAGTAACTTAGGCTACTTTTATTAAAAAAAAAGTAAAAAGAATTAGTAAAGAGACACATTATTGTTTCCCGACATCCACGCGAACGAAGTCGCGGGCACACATCTAGTCCATTATTAAAAAAAGCTTCGTATGAATCAGTGGTTTTCTGTCTGAAACAAACGCGGAAGCACCGCTTTTCTGAAAAGCACTAGGTATCTATAGGTAATCGGATACAAGTTTTTGGCAAGCCATCTTTTGGAGATCGTCATCATTATTTTAAATCTGTACCTATAGGTACCTAATCTGCACCAATATAGGCAGGAATTTCTTTGAGATTTCAAAGCCCCTACCTCCTCAACAAGGCATTCACCTTAAAGGTTCAACAAAACGCAGAATCTCATTCAAACGACCACCAGGAAAAGAATCAAAATTATTTATAAGCCTCGAAATATACCAAAACGGGTGTATTGTATCGTTGAATAAGTATTTTTGCGTATCTTATTTTCTCAAAAGCGCGTTTCGGCGTCCCACGCTTCCCGCCAACAGAGCTTGACAAAAATGTCGTTTTACTGCATGTGTGATGTCAGGTGACCTTGCAAACCGCACGTGTGAGACGACCTACACGATTTTAGGCTTATTAATCGGGCTTCCATCTCATGTTGGATAAAAAAACTTTCTCTGAATGTGAGGTTATTTTTGCGGGCGCCTTGTCATCTCATCTCGAGCTTGTGCAATGCAATTTTTGCATGGCGTGATTTGTTAAGATAAAATTACTGTGTCTTTCTTTTGTGAACAATAAAGCTTTAATTTTGTTCTGCAGTAGGCGAGCTTTTGCCTGCGACTTCGTCTGCGTATAATTTCTTAGTACATAAAGGCCTATACAGTATGAAAAGTAGCCTATGTTCTTCAGTCCTTCTCCAGGTCCCAGGCTCCCAGGCTACCTTCCTAAATTTCATAACGATCGGTTAAGTAGTTTATAGAGAGAGAAAAGAGCTAATTTTCGCATTTATATGCCAGACCATGCTGAATTCCAAGAAGGTTCAATACAGTAGAACTTGCACCTTCCCTGTTCACTGTATGACTAGGTACCTACCTACGATTTGAGTAAGTACCTACAGCAAGCCTGCAGTGGGGTAATTGCGTAACACACATAAAATTGCAGTAATTGCAATGCCTTTAATTTTGACAGTTCAAGTCATGTTCATTACGTTGTTTACTTTGTTGAGCGGACGAATTTTTCGAAGAAATGAAGCAATAGATTAGGAATCTCCTTCAAAACCCTCGAAGTGTGATTGTAAGCATGTTACACAGTAAGGGTAGGTAGGTACAGGTCATTTTTAAAAAGATAGACCAGTAATCAAGTTCGCGAGCTTTTGAAAGTTTTGATTTTTGATTAGGTACTTACCTACTTTCGACCAACAATTATCTAATGCGGCCTTGCTGTGCACAGTTGACTGTAGCTGTATACAGGGTGTTACGGAAAGGGTATATCAATACAAACGGGTTGAATAGTGTATCAGGTCTAGAATCTCTGTACAAAATTTCAGCTCAAAAGCAGTAACTTTGAAAATGCTTAATATTTTTTTATTTCGATAGTTTATTAAATTGAAATCATAACAAACGTGTCACCGCACTACGAGGGTCATTATCCATTATCTGTAGTGTGTCTGTGCGCCTAGTACACGCACATCACGCCGCCGCGCGCCAGTGCAGCGCCGTGATGTCGAAATAAAAAAATATTAGGCATTTTCAAAGTTAATGCTTTTGAGCTGAAATTTTGTACAGAGATTCTAGACCAGATACACTCTTCAACCCGTTTGTATTGATATACCCTTTCTGTAACACCCTGTATAATTCGAAATATTTGTATCAAGACCAATAATCATTATGCTTATCAAATCAATTAAATCACCAATGGCCCTAGCCGTTATGGCCAACATCTATGATTGAGAAGACAAGAACCATAAACATAGTTTTTTAATAGCTTGAGGTGCAAAAATATTTTTATTATGGCCACACTAATGTATTTACTTTACCTATACGGCTAGGGTTATGCATTATGTGCTAAATCGACCTATAAATAATTTTCCTTTAAAAATGACTCACTATTTTAATTACAGAGAACTGTTTTTATTTTACGCGTTTAATTTTAATGGTTATCCTTTAATTCTAAGTATAAATACCGAGGTGTTTACGCCTCGTCACATTGGCCTACTGGTATGATTAACCCATTCAACTATGGCCTGGTTTTAACTCACTAATTGTTAATTATAAAGACACATAAAAATTTTTTGCGTGTTTTTTTTTTGTCTATGCTTTTAACTAGAGGTGTTGTGACAATTTTTTTTAAATGACAGCTGCGCTCGAACTTTTTTGTCAACATGACATTATTTAGAATATTGTCATTTTGGTCTAAGAGTAAGGTTACACGCTCATTCTGGCTTCATTCTGGTCCATCATTCTGGATTGACTTGACTGATGCCAGAATGATGGAGGATTTTCGACGGTTACACGGTCAATCTAGAATGACAGCAGACTGATGAAAAGTACGTGGCGGCGGGGGCAGGGGCGGAGGTGTTGGGGGGGGGGGGGGGCGGCGGCGGTGGCGCTTGCGGCGCGCTCGTAGTTATGTCCAGTGTTGCCAATTTAGCTCTATTAGAGCTAAATTTAGCTCTTTCTTCAATGAATTAGCTCCAAAACTATTTTAGCTCTAGCTCTTTAATTTTAAAACATAGAGCTATATTTAGTATACGACTTGAACTACGGGGAATCCCCGTATTGTTTTATTTCGTTCGTTTCATTTAAGTACTTCGTTTCGTTCGATCATTCATTCATTGATTTTGGTTTGATGTACTATCGTGGTGGAGTACTGTGTTGGTTATTTGTTTATTTATAGTGCGAATTAAAAAAAAATGTTACCATGGCAACATAGGATGTGGAAAACTCTGGACCAAGCCCAAATGGATTAGAATTAGTGAATTTGACACACAATTTCGATGGTTCTGACGACGAATAATCGTATTATTTTTAAATATTTCTCTTATTAATCTAACAAGATATAATATCATGTTACGTTTTTCTTTATCAATAATTAAAATTTTGATTTTTAAACTTTCTTTTATTTTAGCTCTTTTTTTTCTATAAATTTAGCTCTATTTTAGCTCTTTTTCGAAGGTGATCTAGCTCTCTTTAAAAAATTGAGTTGGCAACACTGGTTATGTCGCTTCACTCGTCCTTCTGCATTGCGTCGCTGACGATGACTGACGCCAGAATGATACGAGCGGGTTACACGATCATTCTGCCATCAGTATTTCATCATTCCAAACGAGACTGACGAAATTATTTAAAATATTTAATTTTCATCATTCTGGACCATCATTCTGTCAATCCGTGGGTTACACGATCATTCTCCGATCATTCTGACCAGACTGATGGATCAGAATGACGCCAGAATGAGCGTGTAATCTTGCTCTAACAAATTATTAAAATCAGAGTATAGGTACCAGAGAGCAGTGGTGGGCCAGTATTAACGGCCCCGACTTACGAGTTATACGTCGTGGGTTCCAACCCACAGACGTGTCAGACGGGATACTTAGTGTAATTTCATCACCGCTGCTCTCAAAACTGTGAAGGAAAATATCGTGGGAAAACCGACATGTCCTAGAAGGAACCAAAAAGTCGAAGACATGTGACATCTACCAGCCAGCACTGGACTCACATGGTAAATTGTGGCTCACTCCCTCTTATAAGAGAGGAGGCCGTGGCCCAGCCGTCCAACATTATAAGTTGGTACTGTAAAGGTTGTCTGCAAAAGTCGACCTTATGTTGTGCTGGCTAGCAGAAAAATAACTCTGGTTGCATTCGAACGTTCGTGCGAATTTGAAATGAGCTTTCAGATTATTTCGAGTAGGTTTTTGATTTTTGTTTCGAAAAACAGCATAAGTATAAGCGGGTTGATGTAAACACGTTCGCTTGGAATAAACGTAATAATTATAACGTTGTATCATTTTATGGCCCCCACACTATACCTACTCATCGCAATACCTACGTTGTATAAAGTTAAATGTAGTTAGTTGGCGTAAAATAACGACTGTTCGGATAACTTTTCTGTACGATGACAGTCCATGTCATTATATTTTTCAGCAAGAGATAAGCTTTTGATAAAATTAAGTGGCTGTATTAAGCATTGTTTTACTGATAACCTGATTATAAGTACATGAGGTAAAAAACACAGGTTTCAGCAGCTATCCTGTAAATAGGTACTAATGTCAGGTTTAAATAGGTCATGAAATAGGTAAGTACCTACTTGAATTTAAAATTAGACCTACTTAATACTAATTAGCTACCGTAAACCGGGGTTACTTTGAATCACGGGGTTAATTTGATAGAAACTTCTTATCGACATAAAATTGCAAATTGCGTAAAACGGAACAACTTTTGGTAGTTTTTTTTTTCGGACGACTACACTGGTAAACTGTCACAATCCTTTTTGCGGGTGCGCTGGTGATGACACGTTGTTTCATGCAAAAAAAGGTAAGTTTTTTATCAATACCGATTTTTACCAGATAAAATGATTTATTGGGGCTACTTTCAGATTCTATGTTAAAAACGGGGGGTTCCAAAGTAACCCCAGAATCATTTTAACTTTTATCACTTTGTTTTTTTTTTTTTTCAGAAAAACTAATCGATTTTTTTGATTTTTTTTTACTTTTACAGAGAGAACTATAAAAACCGATTCTTACATTTTTTTTATATTTTTTTTAGAACCACACATTCAAGAATTACAGTCAATTAAAGTTCAAAATTGATCAAAGTAACCCCGGTTTACCGGTACAGGTTCGGATTTTATTTATGATTTCTTGTAATTTTACGCGCGACAAGTATAGACTTCTCGATTTTGAGACCTAGCCCAGACATTCGAAAGTCTACTATTGTCAGAAGTCATGACTTCATGAGTCAGTCAAGACGGTTTCAATGACCTTTAGCCAAATTCAACAGTCAACTGCTGATTAAGCTATAGAAAGTTCTAAGTTACCCAAGGAGTTACTACACTATATTATAAAATATATATGAACCTACAACAATAAACAAAATTAGTGTCAATCTAAGCTACACTTTTAAGCATTTCATTGTCCCGAAAAGGCACGAAAGCTCTCAATTTGGCAATGCCAATACTTTAAACAGTGTTCCTTCTACGTACAGATCATGAATATCTGTCAACGTGGATACAAAATCATAATAATATGTGATCAACTGATCATGATTCGCAGTCACAGGCCAGCCCGCTTCGCTGTCACGTCAGATAATCGAATAATTCAGGGAACTGTCATGGCTGCCGTATTTGGCGGGAAAGCAATCCGCTTAAGCCCAAATGGGCATGCGCTGGGATACTACTCTTTGGTTCTTTATTGCATGACATGGTGTTGCATAAGTACTGCATTTTTACCTAACGCAACGGGGTATAAATAACTAAGTAGAAGTTACATGATTATGTACGGTTTTAGTTGACTTTAATTTGCTCTTACATAAGAGTGTAGGTTTTAAAGCATGTTTTAAATTGTTGAGGTCAGAGGAGCGACGCATAATATCTATGTGCATACTTGGTAGGGTTAATAAGTGAGTATATCAGAATTACGGCCTATGAAAAAATTACTGAAAGCCGAAAAAAGAAATACGTTTGCGCATGTTCTTTTTTCTTTTCGTGTCTATAGTAGGTACCTACTCTTCTTCGTTATATTTTTATAGTTTGAGCCCAGTAGGTGACCACGTTGATTGCGCCATCAGTGGCATTCTTTAGGTCATCCAAGGTGCAGGTGAACGGGCACATAGGACACTCCAGCAAGTATATAGGGCATGGTCTGATCAGAAGCAACGCACTCGCACTGAGTGTTGGATGGGTAAGTATAACGTATCGCAATTAATTTATGGATGGAGTTTTAATAATTAGCACGTTCGGCTTCAGTCAAAAAATAAAGTTGCACCGATAGCATACGGTAATAACTTTGAACGACAGACTGTCGCCTATCCTTAATCCGTATCTCAGCTTGCGTGAATACATGTTTCCTAAAAGGAATGACGGAAAATGATTGGCCCGAAGTTACAACTCAATTCAGGCAATACGGGTTAACTTTAAAACTCCACTCTAACACCGCGATCCGGGATGGTAAAAGATTGGATGGACTTCTGTGAAATACTTGTAAGTTTTTTGTCTGTGCAGATATTTCATTATGAGGCGTTAATTCTTGGGGTCTGCGTCATATAATTTCATTCGTTCGTTCGTTTGCATCTGGATTCCGGGTCAAAAATACACGTGGAATACGCCTAAGTGGTGTATGTGACGAATTTCATGGTGAGCTAAGTTTTTCGCTAAATATTAGGTAATAGGTACTCTATGCCTACGTAGGTACTCCTAACCACTGTAATGTTCACTGTAGGCACCTGTGGTAAGGGCACGCCACGATAGTGGCGATAAGACCCCTCTTTGAGGAGTGGCTAGAGAGGCGTCACGGCGTCCTCACCTATCGCCTGACGCAGGTCCTCACCGGACACGGATGTTTTGGGAGGTTCCTGCACATCATCAGGCGGGAGGAGACGCCCGGGTGTCACCACTGCGAGGATCGCCCAGAGGACACGGTGGAGCATACGGTGGAGGTCTGCCCCGCATGGGCGGAGCACCGCCGTGCCCTCGTAGAGGCGATCGACAGCGGCGGCGACCTCTCGCGTCCGGCCCTGGTTCAAGCCATGGTCCGGGGCGAGAGGGAGTGGGGGGCAGTCACCTCCTTCTGCGAAGCAGTCATGCTAGCGAAGGAGGTGGCGGAACGGCTGAGGGAGAGAGCCTCACACCCCAGCCGCCGCGGTAGACGCTCCGGGCGTCAGGAGCCGCGTGACGACTCCCGGCCACCGTAGGCGCGCGACTGCGGACGGAGAGTAATGGGTAGCTCACCGTCCGATCAGGACCAGGCCCGTGCCGGACGGCGCGTACGTGTTCCACGCGCGCCTCAAAGAGATGTCAGCATAAAGGAAGGGGCCTGCCAGGGCCGAAGCCTGCCGGGGGTGCGGGATTGTCCGAAAGGGTTACCGCTACCCCGGAACATAAAGGGCTAAGGAAGGAACACGGATGGATTTTAGTCAGTAAGAGTCTGACACTCCCTTCGCTCCACCCAGAGCGGGAGGGGTCATTTGATGATTTCCCATCCATAAAAAAAAAAAAAAAGGCACCTGTGGTAGGCACCACAGATGTAGATATATCTATATCTGTGGTAGGCACACACACACAGTTACACCCAGATAGGATAATCATAATCATCCTGCCCTTGTTCCATGATACAAAAAGTTTTCGGAGTTAGGTATAGGATAGTAAGTATATCTACGAGTATACTAAGTAATAAAAAAGCTGAAGAGTTTGTTTGAACGCGCTAATCTTTAGAACTACCAGTCGAATTTGAAAAAGCATTTTTCATATGATACTTATATAGCTCAATTCTTGAGGAAGGCTCATTAACATCACGCTAAGTCACTTAGGAGACGGGAAAAGAGAGTCAGAAAGAACGCTGAACAAAAACGAAGTAAGATAGCGCGGGTGGGACGCGATACGACTTGAGCAAGAAATTTCACGTGCAGAAGATAGTGAATTAAGTACCTAGTGACTAATAATTTGCTAAACCCAACACAGTAACCATGTTTCCCAAAATTAAAAACCTAATTAGGATCACACACAACTGAATAGAAGATCTTCCACGCAAAATTAACGACTGCCAGTAGTAAAAAGTGATTACATTCGTCTTGGTACAGCCTACCTACTGGCAACTTGTATCGAAACAATGAGAGAGATCGATGCGCGTGGGCACTGGGCGGCAACATCATTTGTAAGGCGTAGCTACAATGTTGAAGATATTAAACTAGATTTCAGAAAACCTGTAGGTAGGTAATAAAGTAGAAAATGTTAATTAAAATTGTTGTCAAAGAGAGTCTGGAAGGCCCGGACATTGAGAAATCCACTCGAACTCAGGGTACTTACCTACTGTGACTTCGTCAATTTTGTTATTAACCTACTTACTTTTTAATTTCATCTTAAACGCCACTGACTGACTGTGAAAGAAGGAATCATGAGGAAACCAGCGCCCTAATTGCGTAACATGCTATCAATCACAGTCTGAATCATTTGAAGGATATTGCTAATCCATTGCTTCATATGTTCGTAAAATGTGTCTGCTCAGCAACATAAATAACGCAATGAATGTTGTTGAACTGTTAAAATTAAAGTCATTGCTACTGATAGTGTGTTACGCAATTACGCCGCTGGACTTATGTATTGTTAGTAATGGCTTACAAGTGCAACAGGTGATTAACACCTCTCTTTTTTGGAGAAGAAAAGGAATTTCCTAACGCAACAACGAGTGACAATTACAGGCTTATAATATCTATATTTAGCGACCTTTTATGTGGGTAAAAGGGGATAGGAATATACTAAACGTTTTAATGAAAATAAATGTAAAAGTGATTGAACTTGGCCGCTTATCAGATCTTGTTTCGATTTTACTCGAACTTGGCCTTTTTGCAAACATGTTTTGGTTGGATCTTCTGCGAATTTTGTAGCCGAGGTATAATTATTGAATTCGCACAACAGTACACCTCCTCCCTACCACATACAGCCAAAAGTTTTCCTACAAATATCAAGATAATTTTATTTTCGATAGCATGGAAATGGCAACACTTGAATTTGGAAAACAGAAAAATGCCCGCGAAATTCTCAAGTTACCACTGCCTAAACTAACCCTGGAAAAAATCCTAATCACTTCTATTCTAGTTTTTATTATGGCAAGCAAAGCCGATGTTGACAATTCTGCCAATGTCTACTTAAAAGTCCTCCTTTACTTCATGTGACACAGTCTTTACGTCTTTACAGTCACAAGGTTTTAAGACGTTTCTTTTTGTCGTACGACAATAAATCGGCCAAGCCCACGCTTCCGCAGCCTATTATTTACATAATCAAACGATCATTCCGCATCGGTTGGCAACTTGGACTCAGGAAACAAAACGGTAATTAAAAAAAAACAATTGCTTTTAAAGTTTCGCTGGGTGGTTTCCGATGCACGTAGGTGGACACCTTTAAATTTTACGATGCTTTGTCAGTTGTGTTACTCGATCGATATAAAATTCACCTTTTAATGTGTTTTATTGAAGTCAAATTAATTGATTTATTGAGTTATTCATTAGTTTTATTACTTTAGCATTAAGGCGCGTGTGCAGATGAGATATTACTTAACTTTTTCAACTCATCCCATCATTTAGTGACTTAGTAGAGTCACTAAATAATGGGCTGAGCTGAATTTATCTGAACATGTATCTAATATCTGTTTGTTTTTTATTTTAGTAATAAAATATCAATCAATAGGGTAACTATTTCATAAAATACCAATCAAATATGAATTTAGTACATACGACTGTAAATGATTATAATTCTATAAATAGTGTTGTTTATAGATATTCTCAAAATTTTACGAGAAGACTTTTTTTTTTCTTCTTTCGGTCGCGAATCATATTATTTTGTTCAATATACAACTTGACACTAACCTGCTTGCAAAAAACGTATTGTCGCGGGCTACCCTGGTGCTTCCCCCTTAACCTACATCCTTGCCGTGCAACAGCTCGGTGTCATCTGAGGACCCTAAAATATTCAGAGTCGCTTCCCAACTTAACCACTACCTATCTACCCAGATCCCCTACATCGCTGAACAATGAACTAGGTTGACTGACAGATAATAACTTGAAAAAATAAATAATGCAATATTTGATAAGGTCTATTAGTAGGTAAATGTTGCAATAAGCTGCCTATTGGGTACCTATTTTCCTTTAGCCGGTCTCTACCTGCTAAATCCAGGTTATTTAATATTATTAACCAAAATTTGAATACTTTGGAACCATCTACGAGTATTTTATCTGGCACGGTGTAGAGCCGTAGAAGCATAGACTACCTAGCAAGGTTTTTTTCAGAGAAATTAATAGACAAGTTCAGTTAGTACGGAGTTAAAAACAAACACATGAAGTAATAACGATAACAATTAAAATTTATTAATAATAATAAATAAATCTCAAAATATATCTCATACAAAATAAAATATAGTTAATAATTAATAGTATGGCAAAAAGAGAATTAAATAGTAGGTACCTAATTGGAAATAGTCCGGCAGTGTCAGCACTCACAACAACACTATCACGCGAATGTCCGGTCGATGTAGTCGCAGTCGAACTCCGCGAAGAACGAGTCGAACGGAGACAGCGAGTCCTCGGCGAATTCGGAGGGAGTGTCCTGCTCCAGCTCCGTGGAGAACTCAGACAGCTCCGAGCACAGCGGCGAGGGCCAGCGCTCCGGCCGAGACCCGTCGCCAGGGCCGGACTCCCGCAGCGCCGCCGACAGCGCCGAGATGTACCGCATTGCCAGCCTCAGCGTGGTGATCTTGGTGAGCTTCTCGCAGGGCACCGGCGTTCCGGTGATGGCTGATGCTGGGACGGCTTGTCGAAGAGTCTCAAACGCGCGGTTGATCTCTCGCATGCGACTCCTCTCGCGTGCGTTGGCTGTTTTCCTCCTGTACTTGCTGAGCGGCTGCGGCGTGCGGCGCGCGCGCGGCTCGCGGCTGCGCGCAGCGCGCGGTCGCAGCTGGTACTTGTCGTGATCGGGCATGGAGTGCGGAGTGACGCCGGCGGCCGCCCCACGCGACCACGCCGCCCGCGCAGCGACGCCGCAAGAAAAATACGCTCACTCCGCCCACTTGCCCCGCTCCGTTCATGTACAGTCGCGCAGGCAGCTTTTAACATTGCATTGTATTGAAATTAAACCTACACAGTTACGATAAACATAAATTATGGAATGTATGAGGTGTCAAATGAGACAAGCAATATTTATGCCACGAGATTTTTTTTGCCCAATATTATTGCTGCAGAAAAAGAGATATTTATTTAACCGGAACAAATTAATACCTTAATAGCGAGGTCCACGGCGTACTACCTACTGTACTTTTCATGGTAGTCGTAAAGTTTTGAGAATATCTAAAAACAACACTATTTAACTAGCGATAGCGGTGTGGCAAAGTCCCAAAAGCCCAACATATTATTCGTATAAAAAAAAGACATTAGGTACTTATAAAAAACCACTTCATAAAAACGGTTATAAGCTATAAAATAATATATTACTATGAATTTGACAATACATAATTGCTTGATTAACCAACTGTTATAAAATAAATATAGGTACGATGCATCGTCAATCAATCACCCGCGAACATAGGTAATTATAAAACTTGAGCACTCCCCTGTACCTCGGAGCTCGGTCACAATGAATGAACACTGAACAGCATCGCAGCTACATAACTCTTTGGGTAATGGGTAGTAATCCGATTGATATCATTTGCATGTTCGATTCGGCATTTCCGTTCTGAAGGCTCTGCGTGGACTAATTGTTTACCGACCTTGCCGAACCAAGTACTCGACTGTTCCTGCCTACCTACGTGGGTTATAATCAAGTCATATGTAGGCGATCATTGGTGACGCAAATTCTCATTATGTAATGCTGCTAGGTACCTGCATAAGTTGCAATTTGGCCCTTTGCACTTTCAGTTAGGCAATGTTAACGGCCAGTTTCTTTTTTGCATGCATTACGCCCACTGACACACATTAAATTTTATGAGGTGAAGGAATTTGTAGGCACTCTTAATAGGTATTTCTGACTATAATTAACTAAGTATCACAATGAGAGTATAACAATAAAATAATTCAAACAGTAAGTAGGTGCTGCCACGCTGGCTGTCTGGTAACATACCCGAGCCATAGCAACAGCGCAATTAAAAATGAAAAAAGAAGAAAATTAATAAGGCGGGAAAAGTATAATTGGAATTAACGGAAATACATAAATATACCGTTGTTTTATTTGTGCCAATAATTACTTCATCCATGACTTCGCTAGCAAAGGAGCTGCAGTGTAAATTACTGCTATACTTAGACAACAGGCGTTACTTACTTGACATGAAAGAAAAATGCGTGAATTTCCTAGAACAATTAAGTGAAAAAACATTGTGTAAGTTCCCGCCATTACGATTTATATTGGAGTTTGACGTCATGGATTTACTAGACGCATTTCCCGAGCTAGGGGAGGTTTTGATCAAAGAAACAACAAAATTTCAAATAATGTGCAATGATATTTTGTTTGCTTGCCTCCAGGCTACTGATATCGAGATAAAGAATAGTATAGCATATGCTCAGGTGGCCGTTACATTACGTTTGAAGAGTGTACCTAAACTTTACAAATCTAACCCTCGTCATTATAAAGGTTTGGTGTCCATTGACGGCTTGTTGTTATCGTTTTCGAAGCCAGAGAGCTATGTTTACCATTCTGTTTGGTCGTGTCCAGAAGAATGCGAGGGCAGCGAGGTCATTCTACACTACATACCAAAACACCCACCAAAGTGCTATGTGTGCAAAAGTATTCTCTATGAAAACAGTGGATTGAGACGATGCGGAGAACAAGTGGCTGCTACATTCAAAGTCAAAGATCAGTTACTACCAAAAAGATTCCTTATTATAGATGATTTATTCTCCAAATTAAGCCTTGGTACGAGTTATATTTTGCACGTTGTTGTAACAAAAAAAGTTACAGCAGTATGGTCTCTAGAAAAAGTAATCCCTTTGCCTGCGCCATTAACTAGCCCCATTCCTAAAGACGTAGAAGAACTGTTCGATGCATGTAAAGGAATACCTTGGAAGTTCGTATATTGTCTGGCTTCAACTATAGGAGTCAATATTTGCCCTTTGAATTGCTTTATGCATCTCAAGATAAACCTGTTATTAAGTCTTACGAGTATCAAGGCAAACGCGATAACGGGCGCAAGTATCGTCCACGTCCTAGTAGGAGGTTTCGATACCAGATTTGTTGGGGAAATAATGACCGAAGCAGCGAAGCTTGCAGACAGATCTGTAATTTTAGGGGTATCCAATTCAGTGGCGTCCACTGCTCTGATAGGCAGCTCAGGTGGAGTTTGTGTCCTGCCTTTACCCCTCCACATCTACCACCACAAGCAAGTTTCAACTACACTCACAGCCATTGAAACAGGAGATATAAATACTGGCACAGGATTAACAAAGCTGAAGTCAGCAGTTTGGGCGCAAGGTATGGATTTCAAGAAGATGATACTGTTTAACGTGGCGAGTGTATTCGGGAATGTTTGCCGCGGTGACTATGGCGAATATTACGATGAAATAGTTGACTTTGTTCTCCAACAGGCTGTAGACCCAGTTGGTGTAAGTAAAGAAGAAAAACAAGCCCTCAAAGATGTGGAGAAATATATCGATCTTGTCGCTGGAATCGAGGTTGATTTAGATGATGCAACGGAGAAATTGTTGCGAAGTTACTTTTTAGCAGCTCGTAAGGAGAATACAAAGTGTGTTTCAGTTGGCAGCATGAGTGCGTTAGTAGCCAGTTGCCTCACTTCAGCCAGGCTGTGCCGTAGGAAAGTAGCTAATATTGACGACGCAGTATTTGCTATTTGGTTACACGTCAGCGGAAGTCCCGAGCCGCGGTATGCCCCCGAAGAATACCTACAAACCCCGGCAGACGTGAGGAAATTACAAAAAATTATAAACAGCTTCAAAGATTGGTTAGAACAATTTACCGGTAATTGTCTGCTGTGAAGTTTTCCTGCTTTGCCAAGATAGGTGGCTAGGCCTAACCGTTTCTTTGTTAGCAAATTATTTGTTTACTGTAGTTAATTTGATAAGTGTTCTTATTTATGTCCTTTGATTGATTAAAACTATAAGTTCCATAAAATTACGTCATTTATTTTTAACTGACAATAGTTCAGAATGATTGAATAAGTTACACATAAAAAACACATTTTCAAACAGTTTATACATTTATTATAATTTCAAATATAATATTCATATATTATTATGCTTTTGACTAGAACACAAAAAAATGGTTAGTTTTAAATTCTTGATACAATACATTCTTTCAATTGTAAGCTCTCTCAAATGTTAGCAACACTGAAAGTACGAACACAAAGCAGTAGGTAAATAGGTATAGTCAACCTCGTAATTACTTTACCACTTTTGATAACGATTTCTAGTAAATTGAAACTTTACTTAGGTTGAAACCATCTGTCACATAGTCTAAAATACCTTGTCGTTTTATGACGTGCAAGTGACATTTAATCTTAGGGTGGTAATGTAATTACGAGGTGGACTATACTTACTAATATCAATAAGATATAATAGGTAATATATTTAGCACCGCACACATCACCATCTTAACACCTACTTACGTTTCATTTTTAACAACCAACAAAAACAGACGGGTGTTATATCTTATCATAGTTATCATTTAGGAAAATAAGGCACATTTACGTTACATACATCACAATCTCATTGATTTTATCTATACAATAGGTCAAGCATCATTCAAAAAGCTAAAATCTAAAGATGATTTGTTCAGCAGTTGCTTTTGCGAGTTTATTTTCATTGACAAATTAACGTGACTCTTCCTTAATTTAAGACTGTCCTCAATTAGAGCCTTCAGTGCTTCATCATCTTCTAGCTTGTTGGCCACTTTGATGCAATGATTGGACACAGGTTCTCCAATCTTGAAGTCCTTCTTCTCAAAAGAGACCACACTGTATGGTACATTTGCAAAACCTTCAGAATCTTTAACCACAAGACTGATAGTTGCCCATGTACACTTTGTAAGTTCGTCTAGCACATTTGTTAAGTCAGCTGCCAATTTATTGGTATTATCTGCTGCATTCAATACAATATCATCAATTTTTGCGAATTCAGTACTTACATCCATAAGTTTCAGTACAAAGGCTTGCTGACGAACTTCTTTTAATATATTGCTTCCGACTTTGAGACACTTGTAACATACACTGCCTATGTCTTTACATGATCGCTCTCTTCCTCGGTTAGCAGATTCACCTTTTTTGTAAGCTAGAAATTCTTTGTAAGCATTAGAATACACAGCTTGATAGTTGAATTTTGTAGCAAATTGGTTAATATCGGCTGTGATTACTTCGTTGCTCCGTCTAGTTGCAGACTGTAGCCTCACAGTAAGCTGGCTCCATGCCGATTGCAACTTTTTTATTCTTTCCGTTATATCATCAGCTTCTTTAAATATTTTGTCAAAGCCATCAAGTAAGGAACCATTAGGAGTTTCATTCAGCGTAGATATGTGTGTTTTGCCAGAATCTGTCAACTTTTTGAGAGTTTCTTGTCTAGCAAGGAGATTACCAAGATTTTTATCAACTGAATTATGTTTCAGTAACAATTGTTTGCCTTCATATTTCAATGACTCGGCTCTAACAAACAATCCATTGATAAGCGAGTCATATAATTCCATTTGAGACAAGACAAGAAACATGGCATTCTTATATAAATTTTGGCTGTTTTTAAAGTTATATAAAGCATTTGGGTTCTCCAAACATCTTTGTACAGTCATTGGCACTATTGGCTTTACATTTTCTTTGACAATATAAGTTTTATTGTACAGGAACAACATGACATTTTCATTCCAGTATTTAACAATGCATTCATCATCTCGAGGCTCCATATAGTTCATCTGGGTTATTAAAATTTGTTCACTTATAGGCATTTTAGTATCATTGTAAATCTTAGATTTAAGCATAAGAACAGTAGTTGCATCGTCTACTTCATAAGCTAGCTGGGACAATGTAGCCACTGAAAAAATCTTGACAATTTTCTTAGCTAAAATCTTTTCAAGGAAATCAAAAATCACTATCTTGCTAGCAGCTTCTCTTTGTTCACTTGGTATGTTGAATGTGACTCGAGAGGGGGTGTCTCGGCCTCTCAATTTGGGTTCCCATTCTAAAGCAATTCTCAGCCACTCTTCAATCAGAGCTTTGAATGGCTTAGATATATAATTCTCAGGGAACACTTCATTGGAATATTCAATGTCACCATGGAAAGATTCATACACACAAATGTGTTCATGAGCCTTCTTCTTAACATGTGGCATCCATTGCACAGGCGCCATGAATGGCAGGAATGGTCTCCTACCACAGATAAGTTCAAACACAACCAAGCCAAATGACCAAAAATCAACTGAGTTACTGTATGTTTTGCTGTATATAATTTCTGGAGCTAGATACTGTAATGTGCCAACCAGACTGGCACATACAGAGTTAGAATCTATTTCTTTAGCATATCCAAGGTCTATTAGTTTGTATATCACCTTTCTTTGGCCTTGAACAGCTACGTTGCTTTGTACTGTGTCTAATAAATGCATGACTATGTTTTCAGGCTTCAAGTCTCTGTGTGTTATTTTATTCTGATGCAGAAAATGCATAGCATTTCGGAGATCACTCAGTATTTGTCTGATTTGTTGTTCTTTGAGGCCTGAACAGGACTCTGGTTTGTTAAGCACCTGCCGAAGGTCACCGCCGCTGCAATATTCCATACAGAGAATTGGTAGCCGCGACGGGTTCGCTCGCTCCAACCCTGGTATGAACTCTGGGGGCAAGTCTTTTGTACCCACGATATTTGGGTTTCTGCAACTCTGTAACATCTCTACTTCCTTCGTCCATCGCTCTCTATGTTTCTCAGTAAGCTCATTACCCCATTGGCAAGTCTTTATAGCCAGTTTCTCATCAGTTTTTTTATGTTTCCATAGCACAACAGTTCCAAAACTTCCTTTTCCGAGTTCTCTTTCTTTTATCCAGTCACCAATAAAGATTATGTCGTCCATTACTAACGTATTGAACTAGGCAGTTAAATACAGAACAGGAAAACACAATCCATAGAATTAGGCTACATATAAAAATAACTTCACGTTCAGTTTACACAGAAGTACGAAAATCACGAAGATCACGAAACTTTGTTTGATAACTAGGTTTTTTAAAGGTCAACTGGGAAAAATGTACACAAAGTTATATTTTTTTACTTACATAGTCGATTACTCGCATCGAGCCCCTGCCGTATATACATTGTAAATGAACAAATACTATCTAAATGGTATTTAAAAGTTTTGTTATCTAAAAACCTGGAATTATTTTTTTTCGCCAAATAAATTATAAAAAAAAGCGTGATGTTAAAAACCTCTTCATTCCATTGCACGCAAAAAGTTTCATGTGAATTCATAACAATAATGATGCAAGATGATAATTGTTTTTATTGTACATCATTATTTGGATTAGAAATATTACCAAAAATGAGATTATCATTATGAGAATATAATGAGAAAATATTAACTAAAATTACAAAAAAAAAGTCAAATGTCAATGGCCGACGACCGCATTGAGATAGGAAAAACCGAGAAACGACCGGGACGGCACGGGCATAGATAAAATACAGGTTCACACGTCTCACATAATATTAGTAAACACACCTTCCAATAAATAAATAAAAGGATAATAAACGTATTATTGAAATCCTTAGAAGACTTTCCTTTGGTGTTCCTCCATTAATTAAATAAACCCTACGTTCGCGGTTCGACCGAGGTTCGACCGCCCGCCCTAGACCCAATCATTACTATACTACTCTATGGTTCGACCGTTCGTCACGTCAAACAAAATTGGCTGTCAGAACGTGTGATGTTTATTGTTAATTATTTTTTTAAATCTTCTGTTTTTAATTATTACTTATAATTTTTGAGCTATAAATATAATGGTAGACATAGCTACATCATGTCGGACTTGTATGAAGGACAATGTGAATTTGGTGAACTTGTATGAGACAGTAATTGAAATTGAGGAAAATAGTCTGCAATTAGCAGAGGTACTTGTGCAGTGTACTCCCATTGAGGTAAGTAACATGGAAATACAGTAATATTTACTTGAATACTGTTATAATGATGTAATAAATAAGAAAATAAAGTATTATTTCCATAGGTCTCCAAGGAGGATGGGTTACCACAGCACCTTTGTGATGGATGTGTCAAGGTGCTGCACCTTGCGTACTCGTTCCGTAAGCAGGCGGCGAAGGCACAGGATGAGTTTAAGAAACTCCTACAAACAAATGTAAAAACAGAGCCTCAAGAACTTGACCTCAAAATGGAGCATGATCACGACTATTTCGCAACTTATGAGGGATTCAGTTTCAACCCTGATTTATCCAAAACTGAGATCGAAGACAAAGAATATACATGTACTAAATGTAATAAACACTTCACAAAAGAAAAGAAGTACTTGAAACATTTAGTAGCTCATGAGAATTTATCACTAGAATGTGACATTTGTAAAAAGTTATATCCGAACCAGGCGCTGTTGGATAAACACAGAGCCAAGCATGAAATGAATATGTGTTTTGTTAGTGATCAAAGCTTTACAAGCGAGACATATTTATTAGAAGATAATATGGTGGACCACACTGAGGAAGTTGAAGTGAAATCTGAAGACGAGACACCAGCAATTGAATTACAATGTAGTCAATGTAGTCTTACCTTTACGAAGCAGAGATCACTCTCAATGCACATGAGAAAACATAGAGATAAAAAAAATGAGAAGAAAGAATTTATTTGTGATACTTGCGGGAAGATATTTCGCATGAAACATTTGTTGAAGCGGCATGTGGCGATGCACAGCGAAGTAAAGCCATACAAATGTGAGAAATGTTCCAAGACATATGCTAGACGGGACCGGTTGATGTCTCATATGTATACTCATAAAGAACATAAGCCTTATATCTGTGAATATTGCAAGAAAAGTAAGCTTTTTTAAACTATTCTGTTACTGACTAGAAATTATTTGATTTGTTTGTTTTTTTTACAAACTAGTCATCTGCCTAACCTTTTCCCAACTATGTTGGGGTCAGCTTCCAGTCTATCCGGATGCAGCTGAATATTTTACATGGAGCAACTGTCTACCTGACCTCCACAACCCAGTTACTGGGTAATACAATAACCCTTGGTAAGACTGGTTGTCAGATTTTCGGGCTTCTGATGACCCGTAATGACTGTCAAAGATCCACAAATGACAGCCGGGACCAACAGCTTAACGTGCTTTCCGAGGCACGGAGGGGTCTTGGTATGTAAAGATGGTCACCCAACTCACCCACCCACGGACCAACAGCGGCAAGTGTAGTTTACCTGATCAATCAACCAGTGCGGCTGATATTACATATCCACAAGTCTTTCCCTAAATATCAAACAAACATTTTTGCTTTATATCCTCAGGTTTTGCCCAGATGTGCAGTCTCAAGGACCATCTCCGCACCCACACTGGCGAAACCCCATTCCTGTGTTCAGAGTGTGGCAAGGGCTTCTCCAACAATTCCAACCTGAGGCAGCACATGATGAGGCATACTGGAGTCAAGCCATATGCTTGTAACTTGTGCCCGAAGACTTTCTGTACTAAAGGTAAGACTTTCTAACTAATCTTAAAATGCCCTGTAGACTGGCGATACTTACGTCGGATGTATGCTGTACAGACATGCTACAAGGTTGCACACACTCACATAGTAGTCCATATACATAATACAGGCCTAGTAGTATCGGTACAGGTATCGGCCCTGACTTACGAGTTGTATGTAGGTTGTGAGTTCGAACCCAGGCAGAAACTTTACGATTATACTATATACTGTGTGTATGTAATTTCATCACCACTGCTCTCGAAACAGTGAAGGAAAACATTGTGAGGAACCGGCATGTCCTAGAACCAAAAATTTCGAAGTTATTATACATCACCAAACCGCACTGGGCCCGCGTGGTGGAATTTGGCCCACTTTCTCACAGAGAGGAGGCCTGTGACCCAGCAGTGGGAAGATTATAAGCTGTTTATCGGATGGACGCCAGCGAGAAATGTATTCTCTGATTGTTAACAATTTGCGTAGTAGGTGCCTCGTCTTCTTCGTGTCGATGGCGCGACAGTTTATTAAATTTTGTAGCCCAAAACTTGTCCACTTCCACAGCGTCGACGTTGGCAGTAGATGCTCATCTCATATTCTCATAACCAGCTTCTGCCCGTGACTTCGTCTGCGTGTTTATTGTTCCCCCGACCCACCCTGTCGCATCGCATCGCTTGGCCGCGCTATTGCTTCGTTTTCGCTTAGCGTTTTGACTTTTTTCTTCTTGCTCGGCTCCTAAGGGTCCTACCATTATCTATACATATAATAAAACTGTAGAAAAGAAGTTTTTGTACATTAAAAAAAGAATAAAAAAATATAGTCAGGGTGTTAAAGGACAACCAATAGAACCCATTTCCAGCATTTTTAGAATTTTTGTCTGTTTGTCTGTTTGTATGTTTAGTTATCCGAGCATCACGTAAAATGTACGAAATCAATGTAGATAACTTTTATACACAACGATTAAGCGTAACTTGAAGTAACATTTAGTTTTTGTTTCATTGCAATCGGTTCAGTCTATCAAAAGATTTTTGAATTTAAAGTGTCCCAGAAGAAAAATTAGTTAACGTGTGTTAATGTGCACTTGGTCTCACAACTTCACGTTTATATATATTTGCGTTAATAATTATATGAATTGAAGTAACATTGAGTTTTTTGTTTCATCGTAATCAGTTCACACCTAAAAAATGTAAATTAGAAAATTATAAGTGTTTCAGAAATAAATAGTAAAACAGCGCCATCTATGGACAAAATGACTAACTAACTTACAATACAAATATATAAAAATAAAAAACAAAGGACACTTAGGCGTCGAAGTATTCATCCGCATCGCTATCATCCGGAAACGTGCCCAGAAGACTGGCAGCATTGCCACGTTGAATGGCAATGCTAATTCTTTGGCCAAAGAACGACCCAGCTCTCTGGTCACGTGAAGTATCGACCAGCCGGCGAGAAATTTCCTTAAAAAGGAGACGCGCGCTCGGGCCCCATGACCCGAGCGTTTCGACCCCAAACGGCTCAAAGCTGTAGTTGCCCATAAGGTTACAGTATTTGCGCCGCTTGAGGGTCTCAGCAGCTGCAGCAGCGGCGCCAGCACAGCCCGCAGTGCTAGGAACATGAGATGGCGCTAGAGTATCGACACATGTTGCGTCCCACACCAGAGGCCTACCCACCTTCCAAGGCAACAACGTCATGCCGTCTGGTCTCTTCCTATCATCACGTACCAAGCCGTTTGGTTCTAACACCGCTGGTACGCCGGCGGTGACAAGAGCTCGACGAATAATATCTTTGATTCTGGCGTGCCGTGCTATGCGACCTGCGCTCCTGCAGCAGGACAGGCCATGGTGTCCGAGACTGTCGACAGCTTCACCGCAGTGACATCGATGCGTAGCAACACAAGGTGCGCCCAAGCGGAGACACGTAGCGAGCCGAAACGATGAGTCATCCATCATTGTGCCTATGGTGGATGACGGGAGCGCTTGAAGCCACAAACCTGACTCCCATTCTCCCACAGCCAGCAGACGGGCACGCTCAACAGTATTACGTGACGTGTTTACAAGGGTATTCCGTATAATACTGTAGAGCGGCACGTCCCACCGTCTCTGGGAAGACGGGTTATCAGGCAAAACCGTATTGGGACAAGCCATTTTCCAAGCGTTCAACGCATCGGTCAAAAACGGCACTTCAAAATCGACCAGTGAGGAAGATAAAATGTTCCTGGTTAATTTATCGGTACTGTGGACCGAGGAGAGGAAAGCTGGTAAACTAATACTTGACATTTTGTGGACGCCGAGACCGCCCAAGCGAATGGGTAGTGTGGCTTGCTGCCACGCACGGTCGTCCAGGGCCACATTTAGGATGGAAGTTAATGTGTTTCTAATAATTTGGTCTAATTTTTCTAAAAGTTGTGGATGCTTCCATAGATGAGAGGAGCGAAGGCTATAAGTAAATTTTGGTCCAAAACAACAGTACCGAATGAGTGTGAAGGCCGAATGAATATTAATTTTGAAAAGTCTTTCCGAGACGTCATTAAAATTTTGTATCTTCTCCTCAATGAACGTTGGAAAGGATTCGTCAAAAATTGGGGACCCTAGAAGGTGAAGAGTTTCTTTCCATAATTTTGATATTTGGAGCTATTGTATTAAATTTTGCAATGGTTGTCTGTCTGTCAGTCGTTTGGGGAAGATAAATTTCGCATTTTGAAAAGTTAAGGTCTAGGCCAATGGAACTGAATTTTTCTTTTAAAAACTGTAAATCTTTTAAGACTGTGTCAACATCACCTCCTAGGGTTCCGTCATCCAAATACCATACGTTGAATTTAGAATTTAGTTGTCGAATAATTGGATTTATTGCCAAACTAAAAATGACTGGCCCAAGAGGGTCACCCTGTTGACAACCAACTGCTGATTTTAAAAGGTGGTCTTTATAAAGTAATTTAGAGGGTTGCCTGTAACATTGATAGAGAAAACTGTAAATTTTAGACAAAATTTTAAAGTCCGAAGTAAATAATAACTTGCAATTTGAGTCAAGTAGTTTTATTTACTTCGTAGTTTGAAATTTTATTTGTCTTCATTCTCATTTTGAAAGTTTGTGTTTTGTTCAATATTTTATTTGTTTGGTTCAGTTCTTTTTCTGAAAATGCCTTCTAGAAAAAAAAAAAACAAACCTTTCGCAGCGTAGCCGAGATGCGAAAAGGGCGAGATTAAGTAGGTCCAAGGAATCAGAAGAAGAACATGAAGTGAGTTGCGGGGGTGGACCTAAGTATTGGATGCTTTTCCCATGGTCAACTATACGTAGCTCTTTCACGCGTAAACAACCCCACAAACCTTTTTGTGTACGCTCCAGATGGTTCCACAGCTAATAGAGCTGTTGTTTATAGAGAAGCACTAGCATAAATAAAAAATAAAGATTTGAATCGGTATCTTCGCAGGATACCGACGCACACAAAATATATTATTAAGTTCCAACATCCACGCGATCGAAGTCGCGGGCACAGCTAGTGTTATAATATAGCCTTCTTCATGAAGAAGGCTATCAAATGCAAAGGAAAAATTTTTCAAATTCAACTGGTTGTTCCAGTGATAAGCGTGTTAAAACAAACTCTTCAGCTTTATTTTTAACCGACTTTAAAAAAGGAGGTTCTGTATTCGACCCGTATGTATGTTTGTATGTCCGCGATTATCTCAAAAACTACTGCACCGATTTTGATAATTCTTTCATTAGTGTGATCTACATACTTTCAGGAAGGTTTTAGTATATAATACATTAGGTAATTATTCTTATGTACGAAGTTATATGCATAAATGTACTGCATCTCCGACATTTCTATGCGAATTTTGATGATTCTTCGAATCGTGTCTTCAATTCTTCAATGCACTAGTGTTAATTGAATTTGTGTGGGGTAGGTACAACTAAAAAGTGAAAAATAAAAACTTTTTTACAAAAAAAAAGCAACCAACTTCAAAAAAAAAAACTACTAAGTGAAAAATAACTTTAATTTCGGAAGTCGGTGTCAAAAAACGAAAATGCGGAACCAACGACACCGACTTCCGAAATTAAAGTTATTTTTCTCTTTGTAGTGTTTTTTTTTTGAAGTCGGTTGTTTTTTTTTTGTAAAACAGTTTTTAGCATTGATTATAACATTTGAAGTGGTAACAACAAACAGTATTACCATCAACAAAACCTCTTATAATGAAAGGTTTTTCCCCGACATGTGACAATGTCTCGTGAGCCTAAAGCATATTATCTATATCTTAATGGTAATTAATTGCGAAGATAAGGCACTCGCAAAATATTATGAAATACTTTAAACACTCGAGTTCCAGCTCAATTATCAAGTCATACATAAAACAATTGAATTCCAGGTCAGATGAGGTCTCACGTGTCCACTCATACAGGGGAACACCCTTACAAATGCGAGGAGTGTGGCGCCGCCTTCACCAAGCAGAACTCCCTGAAGAAACACTCCATGATACACCTGGCTATTCGGCCGTTTGCCTGCGAGACTTGTAATATGAGGTACGACGTGAATTATGACGTCCTATAATATTTTTTAATTTCTGAATAGGCCTGCTTTTGACCACGATCATGCTTGATGGAATGCGATGGTTGAGGTCTATGATGGTACGAGCGTGCCCAGAAGATGCCTGTTATATACAGTATGTAAACCACATCAATAAATTATACCACATACTTGTTATCGCCTTTTCTGACGATATACAAAAAATGAACGAAATCATACATTTTGACGAGATATGCGAACATAAATGTAGGGAACAGCAGATTTTTTTTTTCGCAACTGATTTCTTTCATTTTTTGTATGTCGTTAGAAAAGGCGATAACAAGTATGTTGTATAATTTACTAGCTTCTGCTCGCGACTTCGTCCGCATGAAATTTCACCCTCCCCCCATTCACCCTCTTAGGGGTGGAATTTCGAAACACCCTTTCTTAGTGGATACCTACTCTTCACTGAGAACACACCCACCAAAAGACATTGCCCATTTTGTTAGGAGTTTTGGGCCCCTAAAAAACTTCGCATGTCACGGTGGTTTTAACTTGGTTTTGTAGACCTGGAATTACCTTTTCGTATCCTGAAATCGATTTTCAATTATTCACCCTAGTTTAAGAGAAATCTTATTTTTTCGGGTGACTTTGAGGTTATAAAACAAGTTTTTAAGTATTTGAAATTAAAATAATAATAATGTTTATGTATTAATATTGATTCCAGAATTTAGAAAACATTACATAACTTCTTCTCTTGCTAGATATTATGTATTATAGGTTAAACCTAATTCGGTACGGGTTTGAGCAGCTCAAATCGATAATATTGATTACAGTCATAACTCGGAACGCACCCTATGTTAGATCTGTCTAAGTGTGACCATGTTAAATATTTTGGTAATCGATTTACCCAATCGATTTGTTATAAATAATATTATTCACATAATTAAAAAGATAATTATAAACTCTATTTAGGTATGTATGGGAGGTACTAACCTGAGTACTAACCACAATAATGTCTGTGGTACTAACTTTTGTTTTTTAAGAAACTAATCAGGTATGAATGTAGCGGAATATTTCTAACAGTAGGAAATACCATGAAACATACGATAATATTTTTTTTAAGTTTATTTACTACTTTTATTTTCTTTATTTGAGCCCGCCTGTCGTCTACTTCGCGCCTAATCAGTTACATGAGAGTGTTAGCTAGATTACGACGGGAGAAAATCTATTGTAGCCTATCTCCGGTCATTTTAGTCGGAGGATTAGTAAAATATCGATATTTTTAATCGATTACAATTATTTAATTGACATAGTATAGTCTGTCGTCTGGCAACATTCAGGTTAAGTTTTAATGGCGGAAGTGATATAAATTCAATAAAATAAATATTAATTTTGTTTTCCAATGCTAGGGTAAAAGAAATGTCGATAAAATAAACATAAACATATAAAAATACGACTTAATTTTTGAGAAGTAAATAGTCTTGACACGGCACCAAAACTAGGGGCCCGTTGGTTGTCATTCTCCTTTCATGTCTCTAGGACCAGCGGTTTAGGCTGTGCGTTGATATATCAGTCAGTCAGTCAGGACTTTGAATTTTATATGTATAGATTGATGTGGTTTCCATACTGTATTTAAAGTTGAAATAACCATGTTACAGAATAGAATAATTTATTTGTCAAACATATGTGATTACTGATTATATACAAAGATCTTAAATATTTGGTAGTGCGCTCTGTTTTGCCAATATTGATATAGAAATGATTAATATTATTAAAAGCTATTCAATCATGTTACAGCTGTGTGGCTTTTAAGGACATTTACATAAGGTTTAAATTACAAAACGAAATGCGCGTCGTGAAGTCGTCGTCCTTTCCCATCTTTCGTCTTCCGTTCTTCTGACATGCACTGTTCATGTAGCTTACCAATTTTATTCTATAACATTTATAATGGCTGGTTCAAGGTGGCTCAGGAAAAGGATACCTGGAAGAATTTGAGCAATGGGACAGGGTCGGATAACAAAAAAACACCATTCATAATCTTGTTGCTCATTTTATCCTTCAAAATTATTGGACCCATACCGTCAAATGGGGTGAATAGAAATGCAGGGGTGAATCAGGACAAAACTTTAAAAGGGATTTTAACATTCAAATAAAATAGTTTGTGGCCAAAAATGACCCTAATGTGTTTACTGTAATTAATTAACGACTACGTGCCTTTATTGACAACAAACTATATTATTTCAGTGTTAAAATCCATTTTAAAGTTTTGTCCCGATTCACCCCTGCATCCCTATTCACCCCGTTTGTAGGTACTTATTTTTACAGGCTTTTATTTGACTTGCAATGTACGTATGTATGTAACTATGTTTGTTCGGGTGGACTCTTGCAACTCAATTTTGAAGCAGATATCTTCAACCGATTGTTACTCTATAACTGAATAATTTTTCCAGGTTCACCTGCAAAGATCACCTGAAGCGTCACACCAGAATCCATACTGGTGAGAAGCCTTACAAGTGCAAGTATTGCGAGCGAGCATTCTCTCAGAGTAACGACTTAGTGAAGCACACGCGCCAGCACATCGGACAGAACATATACCAGTAAGTAGACAATAATAATATTCTCAAAAATGGACGACATAAAATTCGTACTCACTGGCACTACAGTCATCTTTAAATATTAGTTTAATTTAAGTAAAAGTAATTTAAGTAAAAAATATAACACATAACATAATCAGCCTATAACATTCCCACTGCTGGGACACAGGCCTCCTCTCTGTGATAGGGAGTGGGCCGTAATCCACCACGCGGGCCCAGTGCGGGTTGGTGGATGTCACATGTCTTCGACTAATTTCGAATTTTTGACAGTTCTTCCATATAAAATATGTCAGACGTCTATTTTTTTTCCACAAATAAAATTTATCTGTTGGTTGAAAAATCAGCCCTTTAAGATCTAGATGTTACATTTTTTTTTTATGTCCTTTAATAATAATTTATTAATGTTTCCAAATGTTACCTATTACTAATACTTTAACTTTGTTAGCTTAGTTGTTAATTTTATTGTGCATGCTGTGGTCTCCTATAAGTATAGGGGTGCTCCTACTTAATACCTGATGTTGCCCTTTATTTATTTTAATGTATTATGTATCTTTTGTTGGAGATACTTAATCAATAAATCAATATGGATAATATCGGACAGATCTTCAGTCAGGGCGAATTCCACCAAACTTTTATACCTAGAAGTCTTATTCTGAAATTAAATATTGAATTTTTGACAGTTTTTCCATACTAGATACTGTTAGACGTAAAATGTATTACATGGATAAAACATATCTGACTTTAATTAAATCAACCCTCAGTAGAGTAAATTATGTGGATTTTACGAGAAAAGACATACACTCATCCAACAATACAGCTTTGCCAGCTGACACCGCATCCCATAGCACATGAGGCATTATAAAGCCAAACAGAGTTCTTATTCAGCATGAGTGTCAGTCGAAAATTAAAACTACAGCATGTGACAGGCTTTGTGGCACTAATTTTTTTGTATTCTGTAGGTACTCATACTACATAATTCAGATTCTTGCCCAATAAAACAAAATCTTATATACAATCTTGTATAATTTTATTCCAGATGCACAATATGCTGTTCCCGATTCCGTCTACTATCAGAACTGAAGCAGCATTACCCGGTCCACTTCGCAAATGGCGAGGAGGCCAATGACCCACAAATCAATACCAAAGACTCCACAGAACAAATCAACAACGAAGGCCCAAAACCGCTGCCGATGTTAGACCTCAAACCGCCAGATTTTAACCTAATGACCTTTAAAAACGATAAAGATCTTCCCCCTCTTATTCTAAAACCGCCGGAGGTTGATAAGGATCTTCAGATGTTGACTTTAAAGCCTCCAGAAAGTGTTGAGAGCGATCCCGTGCGTTCCTGCCCAGATTCGAACAGAATCGTTATTACTATCAATAGTTGTGATACTAATGGCGTTGTTAATGGAATAACTATTAAAATGCCGCCTAAAGAGAGCTAGGACTTGGTTATTGGGTTGCAGTGGCGGAAATAAATCGATTGTGTTCAAAAATGTTAAATGAAGTTAGTTAGAGCAACTCCACAGATAATAATATGATGGTAACAATATAAACAAAAAAAAGATATCTTTTTGGGGGCAGTGACCGCTGGTTTTGTAGTTACATTAGTAAGGCAAAAGCGAAATTCAAATTTTCATACGTTTTTTGAGATTGACATCTGCACCCTAATTGCGTAACACACTATCAATCGGAATCAGAATCATTTTGAAGCCAATTGCTAATCCATTGCTTCATAAGTTCAAAAAATTTGTCTGCTCAACACGTAAATAACGCAATGAATGTTGTTGAACTGTCAAAATGAAACCGATTCCGATTGATAAAGTGTTACGCAATTGCCCCGCAGGTTGTAAGTTGTAAATACGATTCGCGGCCGTAACAAATATTTATTTATAAAATTACATATAATAATGAGTCTAAAATATCAATCGTGTCTAAGTATCAATACTCATCACGTCTGGAATTTCTTGCTAGCTAATTTATTCTGACCCGCTATGGTATTTGACAATTTTATTCGGATTAGTATCGAGTCTACACTTTTTGATGTTAGAAACTGATAATCTCCTACAATGCTGTAACTCATATTGTCTCCTTCGCGAAAAGGCAATTGAATTCCTCTAAAAGTATTTGGCTTATTGTACAAAGTATGTACAAAGGGACTGTATGAAAGATAAAGCTTCTCATCTTGTAGATATATTCTCTGTAATATTAAGAACAAAGGAGTCCGTAATAAAAAATTGGTCATTTAATCTCAAATTGAGGCTATAAATTAAGATTAGGCTAAAATTATGAAATATTATTTCAGCATGAATAATTTATTGGTAAACTTTTATGTCGTTAACAAATCTAATGATTTTATAATGTTGATCATTCTTCTAAATTACGTAACATAACTACAATAAATGCTGTCGAATTAACAAAATGAAAGGTGTCTGAAGGACCTGGATCCAGTATAGCTATTCATAATAATCAGACAGGCTATCATATCGAAAATTACATATTTCGATAATCCGTTTTGCCTTGCCCCCGACAGCAAACAGTTGTCGGAAGAATAGCGGTCGTCTATTTGATTTAAACTGACAAAATTTTCGGGTTTTGGACTTGTGAACAGCGTTTAGAGGACTTCTACGATAACATTGATTGATATTCGATACGGTACGGAAGCGAATCGAATGGTTGTGAATAGCTATGTATGCTGGAGGAGTATTGAATGAGCTCAATCGGACTTAAGTGGACTGTATTTAAATAGGTGTAATTAACATAAACAATGTATATAGTACTGAGTGGTGTGAAGGGCCGTCGCGTACGGGTTCAGTACCTCAGCACCCCGCGCATTCCCCGCGGTCAATCACGCGTATGTGTGATTCGTCGACAATACGCATTGCCAGTGTAAAGCTGCCTTTCCACCAGAGATGAGCGAGGATGCGTAGCGAGGGATGTGTGTGAAACCAGCCTATAACATCGCTTCATGTTTACCCGAATACGGCGAAGCAAAAAGGAGGGTTATGATTTTGACCGGTATGTATGTATGTATGTTCATCTGTTCCCTCATAACTTCTCAACTGCTTGTCATAATAGGACAAATGAGGTATCGTTGGAAGCGTCTTGATCGTCCGCTGGTTATAGGCTATGTGACGTCACAATAAATTGAATATGGCGCCCTCTAGCGGACATAAAGTCATGACCTAAGAGATTTTTTTTTAATCATGCCGTGTTGGGTATCAAATGAAAGGGCTTAATTAGTACATTTCAAAAATATAAATGTTACTGAAATAAGACCCAAAATAATTAAATAAAAAATAACTTTAAAAACTAAAACTCGACTACTGAAAAGGATGAAACAAGTACCTTCCAGTGGTTGCATGCCGCTGTACTAACATAATATAAAGCTATGGTAGCATGCGACCACGGGAAGGTACTTGTTTCATCCTTTTCAGTAGTCATGTTTTAGTTTTTAAACTTATTATAGCTTGAACTAAGTTAGCGTTGTTATTGGTTAGTTTTACACACATCCCTCGCTACGCATCCTCGCTCATCTCTAGTGGAAAGGCAACCGAAGTGTGTTCCACAGCTTCCCCGCAGATTTTTAAAGAAAATAGGCTCTAATCAACATTTAAAACATAACTAATTAAATAATCTTTGTTAAAGGTAAGCGCTGTACGATTAATGAATAGTTAAACGTTAAAAATTAATCTGTAGAAGTTTATTATTAAAATGCTGTTTGATTCTGTTAAAGAGTGCGGCCAACGAGAGAATGCGTTGTTGACACCTGTCAGTTTCATACAAACGAATACGTGTTTTGCGAACTTGACCTTTATTAGTTACTAGAATTGTCACATTGACAGGTGTCAGGAACGCATTCTCTGAACGGCCGGACTATAGTAATTAACGCTCTCTATTCACGTATTAGTTGTAAGTTATAGCCTAGTACTAATGCCAATTAGTGCCTTCACATTTTATAAGGCTTTTATGTAAATATAAATAAATTAATTGACTGTCTTAACTGCTTGTCCTATACTGCAACGGCCTTAAATAATAGCTAGTATAATGTTTCAGGTTTAGTCCAATTCTGTGCAATTTATAAAAATATGGGTACCGATGCACGCCACTGGGTACCGTTGTTATTTTTAAGCCACTACACTGAATTACAGTCCGGCCGTCGAGAGAATGCGTCCTTGACACCTGTCAGTGCGACCATTTTAGTAGCTAATAAAGATCAAATTCGCGAAACACATATTCGTATGTGTCAAGAACGCATTCTCTCGACGGCCGCACTGTAACCGGCGTACGTGTGTAAACCAGATGTGTAAACGTAAGCGAAGCAAAATGAGTATTATAAGGATCGTACCAGGTGGCGTTCTTGTAGTTTCTGCCTACCCACATGGGAAGAAGGCGTGAGTTTACGTATGTATACTACATTTTTGTTACGACTTTTTTGCTCAGTGCTTGGATATGTAATCTCGACTCCAGTGAGCTAATAAAAAACACATACCTATCACAGGGTGAAATTGAATTCATGGGCATCCTTTTAAGGGGTCATTGTAATCATCATTATGAACAACTTTTACTATGGGACCAAACCTGTAATCGCGAAAAAAAAAATCAGCTGTTCCCTACATTTTGACGAGTTATACGAACATAAATGTAGAGAATAGCAGATTTTTATTTTCGCGATTTCAAGTTTGGTCCCATAGTAAAATTTGCTCATAATGATGAGTACAATAACCCCTTATGAGGAAAACGGTGATTAAAATTTCACCCTGTATAATAATGCCCTTTATTCTGAATTGTATTTCGTGACAGTTGTTCAGGTTAAAGTATGGCCTTTAATACCTCATGCCTGATAGCAATGACCTCTAGCTATTTCCATTGTATTCTCTCACGAGGCACTCTCCTCCAGTTAACCTTTTAACCGCCCGACTTTATATCAGTTGTCGTGCCCCCAGCGCCCAAGAACAAAAAAAAAAAACGAAAAATAAATACCGATGAAACGAGCTGTGATGATATAATAATAATACAGATTAAACGTTATTTGGTCGTATACATATATACGACTCTGGCGGAATGGGCACGAAAATATTTGTCGGATTAATCCGACGTAGGCGGTTAAAAGGTTAACAACCACTAATTATACGCATGTTATAGAATAAATAGGAAGTACAACACGATTCAAAGTTTATGACGTCTCTGAAGTGCGCTACTCTTTGCTCAGAACCCTGTACCTCACCCATCACCCCCGCTGACAGGTGAATTTGTTACTCCGCAGAGACTCGACTCATGTTCCGAGCCGCCATAAAGCTTGCATCAGGCTGTAATTGTTCAATTTCTTGATGTTGTGAACCAAAAATCATAGGACTGCGTTAACGAACTTGATTGTATTGATGTTAGTAACAAGTATTTTCCCCCAAGCAAAACACTAACAGCAGCGCCTAACTAATGCAGCTCTAGAGAAAATTGCAGATGGCGCCACTATCGCTTGTCCCTTTAACAAGAAATATCCTTTGAACCCTTCTCTAAAATTATGTAAGCTAGTTATTCTGTTACATTCACTATCGTAAAACATAACAACTGGCGAAATGTCGGTGTACCTCCTATTACATATAAGTATATCTCTGCCCAACCCTGCAGGGAAACGTCGGAGGTATACATAAGCTCTAGCCCGCCTACCCGGGTGCTACTCAATATTTTTTTAAGTATTAATTAATTTTAAACGATACAATTTAAGTCTTGTTTTTTGATCTTCCATGTCTATAACTACCAATTTTTTTACCCTACTATTTTACTTGTATACCTAAATATTATATGTTAATATAGTCTCTGCATTTAGTTATTTAGTGCAAATTATTGTTATTGTAGAAAATTATGAATGACCCTTAGTTATTGTGGGTCAACGGGCTCTAAGAAAAATTTGAGGAAAATGATGTACTGATTATTATGAAATGAGTTTGGGGAATTCATTTTAGTGTGATATTTTAATTCGAATATTTTATTATTGGATATATTATTTAACTTTAATAGTTATTCTACTTCAATAAACGTATTTTTTTATTTGAAATAGGTACCTATTATTATTTAAGTTGTAGAAAAATGGGCCCGAATTCGTGGATATTTTAATGAAAAATAAATATCGTTATTTAACACTGATACCGTCTTTTTATAATAATAACCTTTTCTTTTGTTGCCTGTAAATGGTTTCTTAGTGAGTTTTCCCGACATTCTTCTTCTTCTTAGCGTGTTGATAGCTATCTAAATGTACTCGGCCCAGAATTCGGCCACTTGTTTGGCGCCATCACTAGCGTCCCATTAACGGCCAGTTTTACCACCCTCTGAAAAGTTCCAGTTAACATAAAGAACGAAGTAGGCACTTGGTATCTTATTGCAGTATTTTCGACGTACTATACTTTGCGATACTTGTATATGGTCCTGTTGTTGCTGCGACTCGAGGAATGCTAAGATACGCACGGAACCGGGATGTATGGCAGAAAAAAATGGGAGGCCTATACCCCAGCTGTGGGTGATTCCGGGCTGAAATGATGATGATGAAGGAATGCTATTGCTACTTAGCATAATCTATATATATAAAAATGAAACCCGTTTTCCGTTGTCACGACATAACATGAAAACGGCTGGACCGATTTCGATGAAATTTGGTATAGATATAGTTTGAGTCCCGGGAAAGGACATAGGATAGTTTTTATCCCGATATTCTCACGGGATCGACATTTACGCGGGTGAAACCGCGGGGCGCAGCTAGTCAACCTATAAAGTTCCCATAGCTGGGGCACAGGCCTCCTTTCTTCGAGAGAGAGCTATAATCTACCACGCAGGCCCAGTGCGGATTGGTAGATGTCACATGCCTCCGAATTTTTCACGATGTTTTACTACTTATCTACTTATTTGCTGCATACCTACGTATTAAACTTGATATTTAATTAACGAGTATTCAAAATGTCCAAAACCTAAAGAAGAAATTCCGCATGCTAAATCCGAACATTTCCCAAAATGACTTTCGTTTTATAAATACCTAACTAATAATAAAATGAATAGTCAATTTACTTCACCATAATCTCAACATTTACCCAACACCTTCACACACCACATAAGCCCATCGCGCGTGAATATAAAATGAGCATAGTGTTCCCTAAGGGTCATTGTTAGTTGCATCTAAGTACGAGTATCTAACTAAGTAGTACTTACTGAAGAGGGCTCGAACCGAGGTGCGTCATCCTACGTGACCCAATAAGGGAACGGGAGGCTTATGACGGCGACACACCCGGCGCGCACTAGAGTTTATCCGAATCCTTGTTTCACTTTCTCCACTAAAGGGTACTACAGGACCTAAAAGCAAAAAACGCAAGTTTTATAATGCCTAAAAGTATATGATCGACCACAGTAAACAAAATCAGAAAAATATATGATATTCTTCAGGATATAATAAAATGTTAGTGTGTTGTATCATCATCATCATTTCAGCCGAAAGACGTCCACTGCTGGACATAGGCCTCCCCCAGGCCAAGCACCTCTACTTCGACCGGTTCTGTACTTCTCGCATCCAACGGGTTCCTGCGGCCTTCACAAGGTCGTCAGTCCACCTTGTGGGAGGCCTTCTAACGCTACGTCTTCCGATACGCGGTCGCTACTCCAGAACCTTTCGGCCCCATCGGCCATCTGTTCTGCGAGCAATATGCTAATTTGATACGATAAAAAAAAATCATAAATAGGTATGCCTCTAAAAACTTTCTTTTCACAATAAAAACCATACTAACATACATACCTACAATCAATCTGATTTTTTGTGAGATTATTCTAAAAGCAACATACTAAAACACTATAAGTGTTTTAATTTTTTTGTCTAATCAATACATTTTTTGTAAATAGATAATTGCTTTATATTTTGCCATAAATTACCAGGGTTGTGTCATCGCGCTTCTCTTTCTTTTCTATGCAGTCCGACAGTGACCGCGCTTTAGGTCATGTGTATCTAGGTCCCTTAAACGAATATCAACTTTACATCAGTGTAAATTACGTTAATTTCAGAATGATTAGTTCTGTTGATAAAATTGTTGATTGTTGTGTGGGTTTTAAAGTTGCTTTTTTCATAAGGACATAATATTTACTTATATATGTTTGGTAACTAATAAGCGACCACAGTAAGTAAGTATAGAAACTTTCTTCAGCCGATTGTTTGATCGGTCAAGCAATTAGTATCTAGGAATGAAGCTTGATTGGATTGCATGGAGAGGTCAAACTGAGCTTGCGGAACTGCATCAGTTTTTTCCGATCGTGCACATAAACCATCAGTTTGAACTTTCGAACGATTAGATTCAAGTTGTCTTTTCTTTGGCAGCCATATGCGCATAGACAGATTTTTAACGAGGCGGTAAGACTATCATGCGAGGTACCTATATATATACCTAGCATTAATACCTACAACAAAAGTGTAGACAATTTTAAGTGACAAAGAATCTAGGGCAGTCACCGTGTCGTTTAAGCGGTTTCAGGCTAGCAAAACACTAGGTATCTACATATATCTTGCATTGGTTGTTGCTCAATTAACAATAACGGCAACGTGGTTCGTATTTTTACCCGACTACGGCGAAGCAAAAAGGAGGATTATGATTTTGACAGGTATGTATGTATGTATGTTCATCTGTTCCCTCATAACTTAAAAAGTAGATACTTACTTATAATAATTTGACAAATGAGGTATCGTTAGAAGCGTCTTGACCGTCCGCTGGTTAAAGGCTATCTGACGTTACACTAAATTCAATATGGCGCCCTCTAGAGGACATAAAGTAATGAATTTAAAAATAAATATTTTGGGATGGTGTCTTGTGGGGATCAAATGAAAGGGCTTAATTGCACATTTCAAAAATATAAGTATTACTGAAATGAGCCAAAATAATTAAATAAAAAAAAGTTTAGAAACTAAAACCCGACTACTGAAAAGGATGAAACAAGAAAGTACCTTCCCGTGGTCGCATGCTACCATAGCGCATGCGCAGCGGCATGCGACCACGGTAAGGTACTTTCTTGTTTCATCCTTTTCAGTAGTCGGGTTTTTGCTCGTTCGATTTAATCATTCATATTTGCGATCGAGCGTTTACACTACCCCAAATAAATTGGGATAAAGTCAGGTGGATGATGAGATGAGAGCGTTTACGCTGCGTCAACGCCTTCTATGGACGAACATCTGGATCTGGTGCAAAAACAAACATATTAGTTACCATTTTATTTAGTAGAAATATCATCTTTGTATTATGTCAGCCTGTATCTGTCTTTTATTTTATATTATTATTATTTTGACTTATGACTGCGTCAGTGAGCGGAGTTAGCGCTGCTGAATTCTGGGCCAAATATATTTGAACTTTTTGCCATCAACGCGCTAAGAAGAAGACTGCCTTTGTTCCTTTTGTGTAGGTACCTGAATACCTTATGTTAAATGCTTTGAATACTGTACATATCTATCGGTTTGCGTACCAAGTTAGCAACTTAATTTTTAGTTACGGCTTCTAAACTCTCAATTGTTTAAGAAACACATATTTTTTACCTTTTTATTCTGGTTGTACTAAGTACTACAACCCTGATAAAAATACAAGAGCTTCTGCGAACTACATCCATGCATGCGATCCGAGTCCGAATTCGAGATCCGAGTTCGGTCCGAATGGGTTCAAAAAAATCGGATAGATGGATGCAACCCCTTCACTTCATCATACCAATCAATAGACAATTACGTACTACGGCTACTACAGACTAACAGCCACGTGCTACGTGCTACACCGTCGCGTAGCGGTGAAATCATCGCGCCAGCTACGGCGTAGCAAACATGTAGACATTGTAGACCGGACCTACATACCTACTTACTATTTATACCTTTGATAAATTATAAATGATTTATTTTCTGTAAGTAGGTTTGTACAAACACTTTTACACGTCAATCATATTTTTTTAAGCTAGATTAGGTCGGCGTTTTTGGTAAGTACCTTTTCTTTTTATAAAGTCAATGAAGTAATGATGTTATAAAGTACAATTTAATTAAGCCAGTTACTGCTAGACGTACCTACCGTATGGAGGTAACATCCAGATTATCAATTTAAATGTACCCGATAGTTAATAAAAATGAAAAGAAATCAAGGTAAAGAAATTACTCAATAATTTGATATTTGGTCCAAATATCTATCCGGGCAGAGGAAAAACCGTATCCTTCTCTCATAGCTACGACCTTGACCCGTCTAATTTTCACTTCTCCGCGACAAATCAGTCGGAAAACGTCTACCGAACTAAACCGTTCCCCAAAGACTTTGATATTCAAAGATTGGCCAACCGTTTGCTACGCTACATTTACTACGTCTTGCTACGAACTTTTGCTACGCTTCATTTGCTACGCAGACATGTATAATATACATAAGTTTGCGAAAATATAATTTTAATAATTTATCAATAACAATAGTTACTTATTTTAATTCAAGATCAAAAACAAAACGGTATTATAAAAACAGGTACTTTATAACAAAATCATGAAATAACACTTATACGAGATAAGGCTTAATATTCAACGAACAAATCCTTTAACATTACATTTCAATAATCTTTAAATGAAAAAGCCATACAATACGTCCATATAATACACCTCTAAAATCAATTGTCGATATCTACAATCCGGCCTCGCTGGTCCACGCATAATCTATGCACCGTTCAGTGGGGCAGGGCGCGCGACCCTTATCAGTGCGCAGCGGGAGCTTGACGCCTTCGCACGGTGAGTACAACCTCCTTGCCACCGCATTTTTCTTTATTTTTTTACCTTTTTTTACTACTAGGATGTATGTAGTACGTGCGTACGTGCTGTTACCACTTGGACGGTATTCTTTATTTGAATTTTGAAAAAATGCGAGGGTTTTGTCTTTTGTTTCGTTTGACGTTTTCTTTTTTTTTTAGAGATCGTTTTGTTGTCCCGGCCAGTGATATCGAGGCTGTAACTTTTGTCTTAACTCTAATAAAATAGAGTTTTTAATTGATTATTTCGGGGAGTTGGTTTCTCAAGTAGTAAGGAGGGTTTTTGTACGTGAATTATTGTACGTTCTTTAGTATAGTTTAGTTAGATACGGGGTGTATCTGTTTATTATGATAAATTTAACTTAGTTATTTCCTAATGTTTAATTTAAACAATACTTAAGATTTACTTTACTTAACACACGACTTAAAGTCCGCGGGCGTCTCTCATATGTCTTATCGAGCTTCAGAAAGTGGTGACAGTCTCTTTCAAAACCTTGATGTGCCATGTCTATAGTTGTACTAATATAATAAATAAAGCTGAAGCAGCCGGGAAAATGGGTCACAACGTCCAAATTGAGACTAAAACTTTAAATTAGATAACCTGTATTTTTACTGTGTATACAGTATCCCCCATACTAATAAACGTATTATATCAAATGAATAGTTACACACCGATTTCTCTCTTTCAGTCGTCACTGTATTACAGTATCATTAAATAAAAACAAACAAAAAAAAAAAAATTCGGTGGGACGAACGGGAATACATGAAAATAATTAATAAATTATTCCCTTTCGTCCCATCAATAAAATTAGTGGGACGATCGGGAAAATAAATAAAGAATTCCCGTTCGTCCCACGAGAGGGACGAAGTCGGTGGGATGAACGGGAATACACCAGTATTTTGACTTTCGAAAGAAGAAGACAAAACGTTGTGGAACTATACAGACGCTATACAACGTTTATTAATAAGGAGGTATATGTATAACTAAGTTATAGATAAGTAGACGTCATCCTCGAAAAGCGGGGCAAATGTTCAGTGTACGGTGTAAAAATTATTTACCCCATTTTTGAGTGAAAACCTAGATCCGCGCCTGAGCTGAAGAGTTTGTTCGAACCTCTAGTTTAAAATAGTAGTCTATGGTTCGAACGCGATCTCTAGAACTACTTGTTGGATTTAAAAAACATTTTTGCATTTGATAGACCAAATCTTGAGGAAGTTTATAGGCTATTTCACATCACGGTACGACCCTGAGGAGGGCGATGCGATGTGACGCGGAGGGTTGGGGGTACAAGAAATTTTACGTGAACGAAGTCGCGGGCAGAAGCTAGTACTTAATAAAGTACTGCCTGGCACATAAAAAGGTTGTAAAAATATTTATAAAGTAGCTACAGCGTATTACAACGGTATTCGTTAGGGAATGATTGATATTGGGAGTATCCGTTTACGGCTCCTTTTAGTACGCCAATAACGATCCCGTATTGAAAGGTTTTGTGAGCTGGCAATTTCAATTAGGGTACCGGACTACCTGACTACTAAACGAGTTGGAGGGCTAGACTTTTTATGTTGGAAAAGGGATTTTCTTCAACTATGTGCAAGTGTGCTTAGGTAGTATACAATATAAAGCGCCACGATCACTATTTTTTTTTCGACCAGTTAGGTACTCTAGAAGAAGGGTAGTTGTGTACGTACTTAATGTTTTTTTATGAATATAAATTATTTTAGTTATTGCTACTTTAAAGACAGTAGTTTTCACAAGTTGCCAGCTTGGTTTTTAAACGGATTTAAAAAAAAATCCTCACAAGGAGTTGGTCGGTTAGAAGTTATTTTAACCTAAAAGCTATGGTGAAATGACAACAAAAATAATTCGATAGATAAGCGCGTTTTCAAAGACTGTTACATACACATTTTCTTGAAAAAACTTCGATTGTAATGTCCCATTTTTTCAGCTGAGCTAACGTAGGTATTTGAAATAGAGTATAAATGTATCTTTATGTCCATAGGCTGCGTTTTGTATAGAGTATAAGTAGTATATAAGTTGGGTTTTACACCCAAGTGTAATATTGTAAATATTCGTACGCCGCTTTTAACGGCGGATGTGTCCTGAATATAACTCTACTGACCAACTTTGTACCTTCCATATCCGACGAATATATATCTTTGTCTTTGTCTTACGCACGACGACATATAAAGCTATATATTTCCAGTATAACCTGACTTCTAACTGTACAAAAAAACAACCGACTTAAAAAAAAACACTACAAAGTGATAAATAACTTTAATTTCGGAAGTCGGTGTCGTTGGTTCCGCATTTTCGTTTTTTGACACTGACGTCCGAAATTAAAGTTATTTATCACTTTGTAGTGTTTCTTTTTGAAGTCGGTTGTTTTTTTTTTGCAAAAAAGTTTTTATTTTTCACTTTTTAGTTGTATCTACCCCACAAAAAAGTAAACGAAAAGATCGTTAATGCAGACCATGTAGATATTTTTTTTTGATTTTTGTTGATTTTTCAAAAACCGCTTGTCCGATTTCGATAAAATTTTAATGGGACCATTTGGGAAGTATACTCTTACCAACGAAAAAAGAATTTTTCAAATCGGTTGGCAAGCGACGGAGTTATGCGCGTACAAACATAAAAAAAAAAATACTAACATCCGAATTGAGAACCTCCTCCTTTTTAGAAGTCGGTTAAAAAGGCTATAACAACGCGAGTTCAGCTCAAACTGGAAAAGTATAACGTCGTCGTGTGTAGGTATGTACACTGTATCTAACGTAAAGAAGTGAATCTTGTACCTACTACGATAGATTATTTTCTTGATTCGGAGGAAGTCGTGAGTCCGTAATATAGTTCGATATAAAGCAGTATAAATGAGGGGAGGTAAAGGGATCCCCGGGAATATCAATTTCCTTCTTGCGCTGGTTTTTGCTCGGTCTACAGTTATTGATCATGCTTTGTGATAAACGGGCTTGAGAATTCTTTTATGAAAACTAAATTAGATTAGATTTAGACTAGATTTATTTTATTTCTGAGTATATGGTACTAGATCTTAATATTAAACAGTTTTACATACACTACCGTTGCCGGTGTAAAAATATTAAAATTATCTACTTATAAATTCAAAGTGGCCAAGTTTTAGGCCGCAACAATATAATCATAGGACCTAGTTAGTTTGTCATCGAAACCGTAAGAAGAAGATATATCCCCGTTATATAACATAATTATAAATTCGTTCATATGAAAATTGCTAATTTTTATACAATGTCAAGTTTTATATGCACAATTTTATTATATTCATTAATTATGTCAAAAAAAAGTTTTTTTTTTTTTTGTAATTGGATCTGTATCAGAATACATAGCATAATATGACGCCTGTATTTTTCGAAAGGTTAGGCAGAGGTGTCCCTATAGTACGCCCACATTTCGCCCGTTATGTTCATGTCCCAGTCAGAATACGTCCTACGCGTACTCGTATTTTGTAATTATCATAAAGTTATTTAGAGGAAATGTGGCTGGTCTTTTCTCCATAGAAACGCTCTAGCCTGTTTTCTTTTTGGCTAATGACCATAAAGCAATGATTTTTTACAGAATAATAAATATTAACTACTTTTATGTCCCTATGTTTTCCTTTTTTGATGATACTTACATTATTTTTATAAGTACTAAGTAGAACCTTCAAATGCTCAAAATTGCCGATTTAAACCGCTGTCTACAGAGGCCGAGTGTACAAATTTGACAACTATTAATGAAAAAAGAAAAACATAGGGACACAGCATATATCTTTCTTATTTAGTTTATGAAATATCTTTCAAATTGGTCCAATATTGGAGGATTAGGCGAGAGCCAAACCTCGAATTAACTTTCGAACTTTTTACTTAGGCTTTTTCAAAAGTCTCTCCGACCGCATTTCCTCTTAAGACATTTCCGTCATTTCCTCCTAGACGGCGGTAAAGATTAGGTTTACTAACATAGCATCAAAATACACCAATTTTGATCTTAATTTAGGGGCTAATGTTACACTGATTTCGCTAAAGTCCCGAGGTACCTACTTCCAGTCATCATCTTCATTCTATTGTCTTATCCCAATTTATTTGAGGTCGGCGCAACATTACATGTCTTTTTCTACGAGTATTTTCAGAAAATATTAAAAAATATAAAACACTAGCAGCGCCTCGCGGTTTCACCCGCATAAGTTTCAATCCCGTGGGAATATCGAGATAGAAACTGTCTTATGTCCTTTCCCGGGACTCAAACTATCTCTATACCTAATTTCATCTAAATCGTTTCAGCGGTTAATAGACAGACAGACACACTTTCGCATTTATTATATTAGTATGGATATGTATTTTTTTTTTTTATGGAATTTATAGAACATGTGGGTCGCTCTGCCACCAGTAGGTACTCTATCCTGCGGGGTAATTACGTAACATACAAACAGCAGGAATGACATTCGTTTTGACAGTTCAACCTCATTCATTGCGTTATTTACGTTATTGAGCGGACAATTTTTTCGAACATATGAAGCAATGGATTAGCAATATGCTTCAAAATGATTCAGATTGTGATTGATAGTGTGTTGCTTCACTAATTTTTGATTTTCCATCAAGTACCTACACAAGTTACGCATTTGTAAGGAGTGAAACGAAAAAGAGCAATGGTTTAGAAAGTCGCAAAGGATCAACTCCATTTAATACTCACTTCTGCTTAGTTATTCATACACGACGATGTTGTTTAGTAGATAACACTTGAAGACCCTCTCTTTAAGTGATTCTGCGGCTGTTACTCTGAAAAACTTTCTGAATTATAGATTTCTCAACGTTTTGATAATAAATCAGAGTTTTAGGACTTTTACGTCTTCCGGTACGCGGTCGCCACTCCAGAACCTTTCGGCCCCATCGGCCATCTGTTCTGCGAGCAATGTGCCCTGCCCACTGCCACTTAAGTTTGGCAATTCTTCGGGCTATGTCGGTTAGCTTGGTTCTCCTGCGGATCTCCTCATTTCTGATTCAATCATGCAAGGAAACTCCAAGCATCCCTTTCCATTGCCCATTGCATTCTGGAAGGTTAAATGTATAATAAGCATGCATATTAAACTTAGGTACCTACATATAAAGAAATCTCGTTGTCAAGTCTCAAATCCATGCGAAGCAGGGGCGGGTCGCTAGTGTATGATAAACTAGTAGTTATTAAATACTTACCTACGAAGTTATTTGCCCCTGCCAGCTCGCAAGGGGATGTTTTCAAAGGACATGAGCCTCGGATGAAAGGCGATCAGAATGGCGCGTCCATTTATGTATATTATAGAATAAGTCGTTTATTGTTTGTTAGAAACTCTCTATACAATATTATTATGTCCGGTCATCGTCTGTACAAACGATTTAGGTGTTCTTCGTTCGTCCTGATGTTTTGTCCCATATTCCAAAAAATTCTTAGTTTGTTCCATATCACTATTGATGAACATAATTATGTAGTTTGTAGATCAAACCATTTTATATTTATACTAGAGACCTCAGCTTCGCATACAGCAGGATCAGCTTGTTTTTGCGGCTTGACAAAACATGGAGAATTATGTATAACTCTTCTAAACTCTTCTAACTCTTCTTTAGATATGTATGTTTTTCCTTTTTTTTTATTTGTTTTTGTATTGGCACCTTGTTTTTATATTGTTCATGTGGGTAATTGGTTTCATCTAATGTTGTACTTTTGTGTGTTGTGCTGTCTTTTGTGTGCGCCAAATAAATGGTTTATCTATCTAAACTACACAACGTATTTTGAAGCGGTTAATTTCACCAATATTTCGAGAATTTATCCCGGAAGGCTGGGGTGTAAGGCGTAACCTTACACCCCAACATTCCGGGATAAATCCATAAACTCCATCATTTCGAAAAATTATTCCGGAAGGTTTTATTTAGGACGAGTGCGAAAGAAATTTATACATTTTGACATGTCTTTAAGGTTCCATTAAAATAGATGGACAAACTTTTAGAAATCATTCAGACCACCAAAATAAGGACGATGGTAAAAAAAAAATACAAGAAAAATGCATTAGATACAAGAAAAATAATCAGCTAACGAAAATACACTAATATGCCGGAAATTTATTATTTTAGGTCAAAATAAAATCACTTTAATCAGTGTTTTTTTTTGCTTGGATATCTTTGGTTAGACGTACTGGGCGCTGTGTTAAAATTTTTCCATCTATTTTAATGGGACCCTGTATAATAAATAAATAATCAGCCTGTATTGTCCCACTACAGGGCAAAGGTCTCCCTTTCCTTATTCCACTCTACTCGACCCTGAGCCAATATGGACCAATCCCTCATATAGGCGTCAAGTTCGCCCCGCCATCTACGCCTGGGTCTTCCGCGATGCCGTTGGACATCCCATAATGCATCCAAGGATGCAAGCAAGGATAGTGCTTAAGACACCTCTTTAGACACATACGTTGTTCTCATACTTTGTTTCTAATACGTTTGAAATAATGCTCTTCAAAGGTATAACATACTTGATGCAGATAGCGCCATCCGCGAAGACGCGCCCACTCTTCTTCCTAATCGCTTACAGTACAAGTGTGCAACATTCCGCTAGTGTTTTAGTTTTGTCGATAAACAGTAATTACTTATTAGTGGGTAATTATTAGTGTCTATCAAAAAACTAAAACACTAGCGGAATTAACTAGCGATAACCGCAAGAGATTAGTAAGAAGAGTGAGGCGCGTCTTCGTCGATGGCACTATCTATATAAAGTCTGTATTATCCGAATCAATTTGTCCCCGACATTCACAATACTTATAGGTTGCCGACAATCGATAGGACTCACTTCGGTAATCATTTTCCTGTCTATCCTCTGCCGTTGAACTTATAACTTTAATCAATCGATATAAAGTTCGGTCTCCTTTGGGAAATGAAGAAAGTTTAGTGTATCATTATGGCTTTCAACAATTGGAAGTAAATGTTCTGATGCGTTACCTTGCTTGATGTAATAAGTTAATGTGGTACAATTTATATCTAAAAGCTAAAGGTACCTAATGTTTATCTACTTTACTAATAGGTACAGCTATTTATTGCTTCCTAATAAGTAACTAACTATATGCACTAGATACTAAAATAAATGACTAACTTACAATACAAATAAAAAAACAAAGGACACTTAGGCGTCGAAGTATTTGTCCGCATCGCTGTCATCTGGTACAGCTTAGACTTATGTCGCGAATTTAATATTTTAGGTTTGATATTGGGTACCGAGGTAACGTGCATAATAATCAGCCTATAATGTTCCCACTGTTGGGAAACAGGCCTCCTCTCGGTGAGACGGAGTAGGCCGTAATCCACCACGCGGGCCCAGTGCGGGTTGATAGCAGTCACATGTCTTCGAATTTATGGTTCTAGGACATGCCGGTTTCCTCACGATGTTTTAGGTAACATTGACTCTATGATAATTGTTTTTTGAAATTATCTCCATTCTCATTGCTAGTCTACTAAAATAATCCTTGAAACTAGCTTGTAGTTGGTGGACAAAGAGCATTATTATTTGACGTCAATCGGGCCTTTTGCCAGGCCAAGGCAGAGGTACCTAACTAGAAAAACTATATTGATCCCATTAAACTAAAAGCATTTATTTCAATGCAACCTTTTACAGGCACTTTTGAATTGTAAAAGTTGAAGGTAGTTGCCCTTTCGAAAACGTAGGTTTCTATGAAGAAGATCGAAGGTCGAACGTTCATAAACCGTCGAATTTATACATTAATCGTCGTGCCTTCTCTATATCAGAAAAAGCCTTTGTCCTGTAGTGGGATAGACTGGTATTATATTAAATCAGTGGTGGCTTAGTGGTAACGGCCGCGACTTACGAGATACAGGTCGTAGGTTCGAACCCAGACATGCGTTTTACTTTGTGTAAATAATTATGTCACCACTCTAGGGTCTTTGGTCTCTCAAAATTGTGAAGAGAAACATCGTGGGAAACCGGTATGTCCTAGAATAAAAAATTCGAAGACATATGACATCTACCAACCCGCACTGGGCCCGTGTTGCAGATTACAGCCCACTCCCTCTTACCGAGAGGAGGTCTGTGTCCCAGCAGTGGGAACATTATAGGCTGATTATGCACATGCTGTGCTATAATTATTATTAGATATCAACTGCAATCACAATGCCATTAAGATTTTTTTTATAACGTAATAATTAAAACATTCAAAAGGACTCGTCCACAAAGCCTTAAAAACCACGTTGAATTCTGTCCTTGCCAAATTTTCCGACTAATGGTTAGCAATATCGTCTCGTGAGGGCCTGAGGGAGTGGGTGGAATTCCTCCCATCCCTCTTCAGCCCTCCCGGCGACAAAGCCTATTCAATAAGGACGGCGAACTGCGAAACTATAGACTCGACTTTTTTACGGATCAAGAACTTTTCGGTTTTATTTTTAATTTAACCTCTTTGGAGTTTCATTCCGTGGTTTTTAAATTAGTTTTGTCGTGAATTTATGCAGAATTTGTTAAGAATTTATGCGGAATGAGAGTTTTAAGCGAAGTTTCTATAATAAAAGTTTAATTTAAAATAAAATCCTTTTAATCCACGCGGTTATCTACCATGGGGAGAATGTCTTTGTATGATATATCAATAACATCGAATTTAATTGATTATAGAAAAGCAGAACAAGTTTTTCAAACGTTTTGATACTATTACAAGTTTCTAATCAGTGTTGAAATTGACAGTTTTATTTTTAATTAATACTAAGTACTTCAAATACTTATAAGTACGCGATTACCGGCCCACTCAGACCATTCATAATATTAAAATCTCATCTTCAAAATAACAAGGCACATTCTCGTAGCGCGTAGCACTTACGTAGCGCGTAGCTTGTAGCTCGTAGCACGTTCGTAGCGGCGCGGCGCCCCTGCGAGCGACAGGCCGTGTGAAATGATTAATTATCAAACTCGGAGCCTCCCCGTCGCTTGTTGTCACTGACTAGACGTTTGTTTATCACAATAGGACTTCACGCTACGTTAGTTATGGGGTGAACAAAACTCTGTTTGCAAGTGTGCCTGTGTGTGATGCTTGAGAACTAGAGCTGTACGCTGCATTGTGTAACGTTTATGAAAAAATGCAATGTGTTTAATACATATGAGATTTAATTCGTACCATCAAATTGGGATGTTTACTTAATAAGACTTCGAATCAATACTGGTATTCAGCTGCATCCGGTTAGACTGGAAGCGACCCCAACATAGTTGGGAAAAGGCTAGGCAGATGATGATGGCTTAATAAGGCATCGATTTGAGAAAAATAACACATTGTCATGGTACCAGATAATGGGTCCAGCTTCTTAAAAAATCATTGTTTCTTATACACCGTAATCCTGGTCAGTTTGTGTGCAAGAAGTAAGAAATAGGTCGATGCCTCAGTTATGATCTAGAGACCATTTATATTGTAAAAAAATGTAAATGATCTAAGATCACTGACCTCTATCAGATGTATGATTAGACAGAGGTCAGCGTCTAAGATCGATGCTTAAGACTGTGTATCAATTTAAAAAGGATTTAATAAGTAGATATAAAAATGTAGACATATGTAATTATCTGTTTTGAATCGAAATTCATGTTGTAGAACGACAAACATTTGTCATGATACGATTTTTGCTTTAAAAAGGATTTGTAATTTTTTCAACTTGTGGCCCTTTTCAATTTAAGCAGCGAATTCTCCTTATTAATACAATATCACTATGCATACAACGATACTCCGATGATTTTGTTCGAATGTGTTACTTTAGAAATAAAATGTTTATTTGTTGTACTTATATTCCGGCCGCGCCGCCAAAGACAACAATGGCCGCTCAAAATTGAATAAAATCGAAATCCAAGAACATTTATTAGTAACTAGTAATGTTTGTTATCGTCTTAATCTTCAAGCTAACTAGACGAAAACAAACATTACTTAAAGTAAATGTTCTTCAAAATCCATATACATCGATTTTATTCAATTTCGAGCGTCCACTGTTGTTTACTTCTTTGGCAAAGGGCTTTGCCTGAAATATATGGGCAACTGGTGCCTTTTTTTTTGATGGCACACTCACGCCACCTTGTTGGATGTATTGAGTACTTACATACAAACAATAGTTACTATGACAGCTCGTACATCCGTCTCGAGTAATGCGCCCTAAACCCAAAAATGGTGTCTTTTTTTGATGGCCCTTGGGCGCGGCCGGACCTTAGATCTTTTCAGATACTTTTACACGTCAATATTTTGTTGATCAATATTTTGAAACTAGATGGCGCCAGCACTTCCCAGCTGACTGCTTCATACGGTACTGAGCCAAAATATAAACATCTTTTTTTCGATGAACCCCCCGCCGAATGCGTCTCGGCTTAATGAAGTGTGAATAGATTACAGCAGTCATCAATTTATTGTGATAACAAATACGCTGAGTCAGTGACATGGAGTCATTCATGGTTATCAGCGTTTATACGAGCAGTATATAGGACTACGTTAATGACGTGTGAAGTTAAATGTTTGTTTGTGATGCGTATTGATTTTGCCCTTCATCATGAAATTCAAAGTGCGTATTATAAACGATGTTTATTTTTGTTAGTAACTTTATACAAACACTTTTAAACGCCATTTTATTTCAATCGATAAATTTTTATTGTATTTTAAAACTAGATAATATTTACATAATATATAAGCTAAATTTAATAGGCTTAAAATAATAATAATCGCCATACAACGGGGCAGTGCTGCCCCTGCCAGCCGTTTGGGCACTGTTCCTGTTGACAGCGATGTAGGCGAATTTTGTGATGCATATGATATATCATTCCTTTTTTTTTATATACTTACATGTACTTACACGTCAAAATTATTTAAAAAACTATAATATAAAACTATAATATCGAATTCAGCATACTGAAAGTAAGACAAGAAAAATAGGTTTATTTGCCACGGAAACACGTGCACACAAAAAGATAATTAACTCGAATAATAAAGAAAAATAAAAAACTAATAGATCATAATCACGAACAGAAAAGAAAGAAAATACATTTATTTAGCACAGACTAAAAGACACACAATACACCAGATACATACATCAGATAAAAACGAAAAGTAAAGATTAAATAAAAAAGTATAGAGTCCAGTGTAAAAAAATAAGCAGGACAGTGTGCCTCACGGCTGCGCTAAAAAGGCCCAGTTCAGCAAAAATGCCAGACAACTAGTGCCTGACGCTGGTTTTCAACTGGACCTGGAAAACAGAAATAGTCGACAGCAGCACGTCATGACTGTGACAAGAAGACTTCCACTCAGCATGATGCTGTGCTAACAGCATAGTGAGATGAATGCTAAAATAGATGTATGTAAGAAAAAAACTTCGTTTTCCAATGATTTCTACTCATACAATGTCTAAGTAGGTTCTTGACGTGTCTTTTGTTCCCTTTCTTTAACGTCTTCAAAAACGATGCAATAGTTGAATGTCCTTTGATTTCATTAACATTAAAACGACGAGGACGATTTCATTAATGACCGAGGATAGTATAATTTATACAGGGTGTAGACAAGTACTTACCAAGTTTTATTGATTAAGGAGGGACTGGCAGAATTAATAAAGGGTCCATAAGCTTCAAGTTATAATGAGTTCCGCCTTCATCTTTTACCTTCCCGTTTCCAGATCTAAAGTAGTAAAATAAAATGGTTAGGCAGGGAAGTATCTATAGTATATTACGATACGTGTGACTTAGTAGACTTCTTAAGAGTAAACTAGTCGCGAGCTCGAACTCACTGGTGGTCATGGCCAAAAAGCACGCTGTCTCACCTGGCTTCGTATCCCACAGAGATAGTATCAGTGATGAGCAGTTAGACGCTAGTCTACACGCACAACGACTAGTTCTCACGCACAGAAATACCGTCCCGAAGTGATAGGCGCGAAAAGTGCGTTGGAACATCGAGTTTTATGAAAAATCACTGCATAAATCAATTAAAAATAAAGTTTATTGGACTCTTCGATAATTGAGCTTTGTTGGTATGGACTTGGTTTTGAAGATTTTACTGTTCTTTTATTACTTATTTACACCCAAAGTTACGTTAAAAATAGTAAGAAAAACGAATCTTCGTTGGCTCATAACGATATCATGTTTAACTTTGGATGCACAATGTTAAACCGTGGAGTAATACTCACCCGAAATTTGTATGGAAAAAATATCGACTAGTGGCACCTTAAGTCACACGTATCGTATACTATGTATTTTATAGCTCGTGTGACCTAAACCCGCACTTAAGTCACGCTTTTTATTGTAAAAATGGAATACTTAAGTCACAGAAAAGCACCCTAATTGCGTAACACACTATCAATCGGAATCTGAATCATTTTGAAGCAAATTGCTAATCCATTGCTTCATAAGTTCGAATTTGTCTGCTCAACACGTAAATAACGCAATGAATGTTGTTGAACTGTCAAAATGAAACCGATTCCGATTGATAATGTGTTACGCAATTGCCCCTCGGGTTTAGGTCACACAGTGCTATAAAATGAATTCGTAGATACCTTCGGAGTGTTACATTATTCATTTGATTTACTTCACTGTGTTGGCGTGCAATGTACCGGGGTTATGGCTCGACTAAGATACCTACCTACCTACCTACATTGTATAACTTTGTACAGACGCCAGTCGCCAGCACATTAAGCTACTACAACCTGTCAAATTTCTTTTATAGATTTAATACTTTATCGCTAGAACATAAGGTTCAAAGTTGATTGGAAAAATTTTACAGTTTCGTTTAAAGCTAAAATTTTAAAGCTATCTTGCCTTATATAATGGTCAAACTCTTAAACATTTAACGTAACATCAAAACCTGTATTGCCGAATGGATATGCAGAGGTACACCCAGTTTGTTTGTTGTGTTCGAAGTGTGGGACCTTGAAATAGGGGACGAGCCTGTTGCCATCAAACTGGTACAGACGTAGACTCTGCTGCTTAGAACTTAAAGGCCTTTTTTAGGGTTCCGTACCCAAAGGGTGAAAACGGGACCCTATTACTAAGACTTCGCTGTCTGTCCGTCCGTCCGTCTGTCTGTCACCAGGCTGTATCTCTAGAACCGCAATAGCTAGACAGTTGAAATTTTCATAAATTATGTATTTCTGTTGCCGATATAACAAAAAATACTAAAAACAAAATAAAATAAATATTTGAAGGGGGCTCCCATAACGACAGACTTGATTTTTTTGCCGTTTTTTGCTCGATATTAATAATGGCAACAGGTAGACGCTTGAAATATTTACAGAATAGCTATTTAGTTGTATATTCACTTTAAAAATAAATATGTAAAAACAAACGTGATTTTTTTATATTATGTAGTGTTAAATATTGTACGGTGGTACGGAACCCTTCGTGTGCGAGTCCGACTCGCATTTGGCCGGTTTCAAAATGAAGTCGTAGAGCCATTAAAAGTCCCTGTACAAAATAGCGTACAAAGATAGCCGCCAGGGCGGCCGGTGCAGAATAATTAGGTACATCGTAGCATCGTTCGATAAAGCTCGGGAGAGCTCGGCCGATCGAGACGCGTTTATCAAGGCACACCCACTGCCCGATAAATGTATTGAGCATATTTTGCTACTTTATGTTGCAAATGTAGGTGAAATAGCACCTACGTTACAATAAGGAAGAGCGTTTACGATGTACGGCATTTCATACAAACTTTCAAGTCAAGCCCTTGTTTTTCGAAATGAATGAATGACACTTCGGTCGATTCAAGACAGCATGGCATTGTTATCTATAAAAGCTTCTACGTGTATACTTTCTCCACCACCATACATAATTTACCGAAATCGTCGTTCACAAGTTCTAAGAAATGTTACCAATTTATGTTAGCCTAAAACTTCGATATTCAACATTTACCGGTTTCATAATTTCTAGCCGTCTATGAAATGTGTTTGTTTATTCTTCATTCGTGCAGCAACCAGACAACGAATCAATGTAATTTTTAGCATGAAGATGATTTGGGATCGGCAAGTGACACAGGCAAAATTCACGGTTACTGTGGGATAGACTACGGGAGAAAAACCGCGGGTAAAAGCTACTGTTTGGGTACAAATGTCCTAAACGCGACTTTCCGTAGGAGTGGTAAAAATCGTCACGTAAGGAAAAAAATATTGCCGCTTCTATGCGACTTTCTCCCTCTTAATCTCTTTCTATTATTTATGAGTGTGTGTGCGTGTATCGCATAAGAAACTTCGTTATTGACGGGGGTCCCCCGATCGCATTCCTTTTTTAAACCTCTTTAATATTTATTCAGATGGCGCGCTTCGTGACCATAACCCCGGACATGAGCGAGGCTGTCATACAGCATCTGAGGAACAACTTCTTCGCTGACGAGCCTCTGAACAAGGCAGTGTCGCTGTGCCAACGAGGCGAGCCTCACGCGGCTCTGGAGAGGCTCTGTGCTGTCACCATCGCTGATGGACTGTCGGTCGCCGCTATTGAAGGAGATACGGTCAGTATCCATGACTAACACGACACTTTACCTAAACAAGGCAGCATCATCTCGTAAGTAAGAGTTAAATCTTGGATCACACGCTGCGATATCTTCATTACTGATGCTCAGTCGCAAGCTCATAGGTTAATTTGTCACAGATATACACGCGCCTCAAAACAATGCAGTCTTGATGCATCATAAAGTTTTCAGTGACCACCCCATGTACTCCCCACAACGAGTCGTGCATTTAAAACTGCTATTCAATTCAGTGTTAATATATTTTCTCTTTTATAAAAAGAAGTTTTTTACCGCAGAGCAGAGAACTACACTCACCTGTTGCGAAACCACTGTCTCAGTAACCAAATAGAGTATTTCAAATTATTCCAGGTGCTGGGAGTGGGTCTGAACGGCATCTTATGACCCGGCGACATCGAGCAGTCGATCGAGAAGATCCAGCAGTCGTCTGACGAGAAGTACAACAAGATATTCACCATCTTGTACTCCGTGAGCCAGGAGCTGGATCTGTTCAACACGTTTCAAGTGAGTTGGACCGTTTGAATCTCAACTTTAGGTGTACAGTCACGTCTATAAGTATGTATACACTTGGCTTTATTCAAAGGCGATTTTCTCCTTTATTTTTGAATGAAATTTTATGTTATTACGAAAATAGTATTTTCGAACCCATAGGTTTATGTTAAGTGTCGTATTTCAACGTTGCATTCGTTGAATCGCAATTGAAAATTGCCAAGTGTTGACATATTGGTGCTCGTGACTGTACTCATACTTGACACCAAACACAATAAATTAATAATCCTCCAGACCGTATTTCGGCTATCGCGGCCAATCTCAACGGAGACTTCGGCACGGGGGATATCATAGTGCACAAGAGTGCGCACAGACAGAGGTGCACTCTTTCTTCCCTCACTCTCTCTGCCCCGCTCTCTCTCTCTAGCCCATGGTCGCAAGTGCGAATGGTACAAGTCAATGGGGCATACGGTACAAGGGGGATTGCCCCGTGAATGTGGTGTCCTAGGTTCGAATCACAGGTCGGGCAAAGTGTTAATGGATTTTTCATTAGGATTTTCTTAGTAACATCCCAGAGTTTGGAAGTTGGCGGTGTGATAGACCCCTGGCTCGGATCTCTCTCCGGTCGTCTCAAATTACGTGCCATCCCGTCTGGGACATGGCTGAATAACAGTTCAGCGTTTTGTAAAATATATATTTATAAGCAGCCAGCAATACAGAATAATATTTGAAAGTAATGTTAGTATTTAGTAAGCTCGGAGGTTTTAAGATCGCTGCTGATAAGAGGTACAATTCCCAGAAAGATCGTTTTGATTTTGTAATTTCAAATGTACTTATTTTTGTTGCTGATGATCCTTCAGGAATAAAAACAAAAGAAAAACTGGATCAGACCGGAATGAGAAAGCTTATAGTGGATAAAATCGGAAGGAGTCAACTTGCGCGCCGCCGGCGCGAGTTTGACACTCGCCAGTTGACGAACAAGTCAGTTTAAAACAGAAGATGAACTAGCAGGGGATCGAGGAGGGGTGGGGTGGAGGGGGTTCAGGGGATCAGACCAGAATAACTCTGTTTTTCAATGTACGGTCTTCTTTCCTAACGTATTTTGCAGTAAAAATTACAAAATATCTCAAAAGGAAAACTATTAAATTAAGTTAATATAACTATATAAAACGTTATTAACTATACAATAACCTTTAATCTAATAGTGTCTTTTATTTATTTCTCCGTAACACCACAAACATTACCATTTTGTTTGAATTAGAAATAAATGAAATAATGTTTACTTTAAACTTAACTCAGTTAATAAAATGAATGCTTACCCTCAAAATATCTTTGTTTAACAATTTCCAGGTGGACAAAATATTGGAATGCAGGATAATTTCCGTGGATCAGAATGCGAGGGGACGTGGACTCGCTAAGGAACTGATGTCGAGGAGCATAGATATCGCCAAAGAGAACGGATTTAAGGTAGTATAGTTCGAACATAACGGGTGTAAAAAGACACTAAACGAAGCCGAAAGTCACTTGTAGGTACTCCCCGTCGTTGTAATAGTTTTTTTGTACTGGACCATACCTGGGAACCTTCTGGTTACGGAGATACTGAAGGTCAAAATTCCAATTTCTAATGATTTTTTTTACGAAAACTAGTTTTTAATGTTAGAACACAACTTTGAATACCCCCACGATGATATAAACTGTTACAATTATGATATTTTACCTCTATCGGCAAACTATTGGGTATCGAAATATAAGGAAACAACACTGTATATTTATAAAAAATAAATCAGCTCCACATACCTAACCTAAGCCGTTACGGGTCTACCGCAATAAAAGGTGGAACCTTAAGAACTAATTTACCTTGTTACTTACAAATTAGGTAGGTGACTATAGTTAAATTCGATTATCGTCGTCTGCTGCATGCACCTATAATCACAATGTTTTGCGTGTGTTACTTACATTGCGCACTATCGCAAACAGCAAATTTTCCTACCAACAATAAAAGTCGTTTCCCAGCACTTATTTTTGTGCAATGTTACTTAGTTTGATGTACTTACAGAATGTGTAGTTAACGGCTATGTGATGGTTCTTTTTACACCCTGTATACATGATTGTAGTGATGTGGACCTGTTTGTTCGAATTCCCCTTTATTGTCCTACTGACCTATATTATTAGTTTATGAGCTATAGATGTCACGCAACAGTCTTATGGGTTTTTCCAACGAGGGGGAGCCGTAGCTTAGGGTACATTTGAAAGAGTCCCTTGGTTCCCGAATTATATTGGAGGTTTGATCATGAAATCTCTTTCCTATATTGAAAAAGGTAGGAAGATTCTAGGTGTCCCTATACCGCTGGGTTTGGGGCAAACCTACGGTTATAATAGGGTTATTGGAAAAACACCAACAACCTCTGCAGAGGTTATTGTACTTATTATTATGAACAACTTTTACTATGGAACCAAACTATAAATAGGATAGTATTATTTAAAAAAAATTACTAACCATGGACAAATAATCAGCTAATAGCTTAGAATGGGGATGGCCTAAAACACAGGTTTTTATTAACCTGGTTTTAGGTTAATAAAAAGGCAGGCAGGTCGCCACAAGTTATTAATATGTCAGTACCAGCGCACTTTTCATAAGTAATTAAAAACGTGTAAATTAAATTAGCTTTTATATAAGTATGTAAGACCATCTGTTGTGTCTCTTTTAAAATCCAGATATAATCTTGGTCAGATCATGTGAAAACCATGTAGAGTGATTTCTGAAATGTTTTTGAGGAAAGTACCACACAGTGAGTGGAGCTGTCCAGTCTGTGCAAGCAATTTTCAGTAATCGTGTAGAAAAACGTTGACACATTCTAGCAAGGGCTGACTGATATATCAACGCACACAGCCTAAACCGCTGGTCCTAGAGCCGTGAAATTTAGAGGGTGTGTATCTACTAAGAAAGTTTTTTTTCGAAATTCCACCCCTAAGAGGGTGAATGGGGGAGGGTGAAATTTCACGCGGACGAAGTCGCTGGCAGAAGCTAGTACAATATAAAATAATTCGTTTTTATTTAAATTTCTATCTTTTCCAGTTGTTCAAGGCAGATGCGACAGGCGCATACTCGCAGCGCATATGCAGCTCTCTAGGCATGGAAATAATTCGCACAGTTCGTTATGTGGACTACAAGGACTCCTCCGGCACTCCTATCTTCGATGTACCGCCTCCACATGACGCCCTCGCTATCATGGTGCGGCAGATACCCTGAACGTGAAGAGTGGAGCTCTAGCTATGAGTTATGCGCTGATGTACAGACAGCGTCAGAGAAAAGGAACCACCCCAAGATTTCTTGATGTCATTACCAAAGTTCCTTTTCTTTGAAGCTGACTGTACAAAGATTTTTTTGCAATTTGAAAATATCTCTTTTGCGATATTTGTGGTTCTAAATTCAGAGATACTTTGTTGGCAATTTTGTTAGTTGTAAGTTGAAGAGACGAATGACAACTTTGTTGTTTTTTCCGGTTATTGTTTCTAAATCTCTTTTGTGCGTCAGATAGGTACCCTGAAAATGAAGAATGTTTGAACTGCAAGACTGTGTTGTAAGATATAACAATTTGTGTTCAAAGTCACAACTTTAAAAAGACATATGAAACACCATTTTTATTATCTAAAGGTTCTATCATATTACGGCCGTTTTATGACTTCTCGGTCATTTTCACCAGTATTTGACATTTAAGGTGTCAAAAAACGTTCTATATTTGGACAGCTGTTATTGTGAGATTATCATTGACCGTTCACCGCTTTCTTAGGTAACCATAGTTTTACTATTGTGTAAGCTTATCGACCACTTCTAAATCGTTTCTAATAGGTTTATTATATATATATACTGTCATTTCTAGCTTTGATGGGGCACATATAAAAGATGTTGTTTAAATATGCAGACCGTATTCATGATTCATTTCTTTCCAATATTGCAATAGTCGTACCATTAATTGCTGCATATGTTCTGCCGCAACTATAATCGTGGATTAACAGCATAATTATTTGATAACGGTCAGTCAGATGCCTGGAAGAGATCGCAGAAAGCGATAAGGCCGCCCATTGTATATTTTGTAGTGTTTAATGTGTTTATTTCATGTTATGTATTTTTGTGGTGTACAATAAAGTATATATAAATAAATAAATAAATAAATAATGATTTTTTCAGTTCTCACCAATAATTTTTACTTAGAGGGAGAAAAACCTGAATTTTAAACCTACCACTGAATATTCAGGCCTCTTCATTTACTTCAGTAGCTGCTTATTTTTGTCTGCTGCTTATACTTGTAACTAAGAATGTCTATACACTCTATAGTTCTTGAAACAGGTGTACCAGGCATGCAGGTTTTGATAAAAGATCCAACAGTTATATAATAAGCGGTGTCACATTGCTTCTATACTTTCTTCTGTACTTCAATCGCGTCGAGCGAATACACGGTCATGGCGTTCATATGTCACTTTTGGTTCGATCGTAGTATTATATTATCTGTGGTTCGGTGAACCGAAACGCGTGGCTGCGCCGGCGATCGCTTTCTATTAGGACGCGGTGATAGGGTATGCTGGCATTCTAAAATGAATAAAGGTACAGACGCCAGCACATCAACCTACCCGAAACTGTCAAATTTTCCCAATCTACTTTGAACTTTTTGCTTTAGTAATAAAGTTGAAATTCTATTAAAAAAAATTGACAGATTGTAGTGGGTTGATATGCTGGCGTCTGTACAACAAATGTACCTACTTATTTAGTATATAAAAGTTTTATTTAATATAATATAATAACGGCCCAAAAATCAACGTATACGTAGACAAAACTAAGGTGTAACACCGCAAAATGTTTTAGCACAAATAAAAAACTGTGTGACCTACACCCGCACGTCACGTTACGTTATATTAGTCACGCTTTTCTGTGACTTAATAAGTAGTCGCATTTTTACACAGAAAAGCGTGACTTAAGTGCGGGTTTAGGTCACAAGGGCTATAAAATAGTATAGGATACGTGTGACTTAAGTAATCTACACAAGTCAAGTTTTCAAACCGTACATTATTTCAAACCGTACATTATTATATGGTGTGAAAACGCCTACTAATGGACTACTCAAATCCCACGTATCATAATATACTATTAACTTACTCTTAAAAAAAATATAGTAATTGTATAAACGTAATGTATACCTACGTTTAAGATTTGTTATTGTAGAGTGTAGGTCTATCTGCTCTATGTTACTCTATATTCTATTGTGGTCTATATTGTTTATAGTTGATGTATACATATAAATGTTTATGTATGTAAGATTTGGCCGGTTTGACCCGAAGTCTGTCTAACTTTAACCCCTGGTATATTGTTCCGATGTTTTAGGATGTAGAAATTATATATTTTCTGAAGATTTAATGGCTCTAACTTGTACCTCTTATTATACTATTTTCACATTGTATCTGAAAACTATTTGTGTACTATTTTATCTCAAAACTATTTGTGTACATTTTAAATTACCAAGAATTTGACTAATAATGCAACAATATTAAATAACGAATATTTTTTAAAGTTTATGTTTAAACTTTATAGTTCAAAAAATATAGGTAGCCTTATACAATACCTACAAAAACCTAATACATTTTATACTGAATACATTATAACATTTTCCATAGTACCCCATAAAAGAAGTGTGTACTTTACACCACAGATGGTGTACCTACACGTTTCAGAAAACGTGTAGTGTTACAATGATGCCTGTCAATGTATCTTACTAAAAAGATTTCTTCGAACATACAACTTACATAATGTTTTCTTATACATACATGAAATATATTATTATTGACAAGGTACCGTTATGATCGTAATTTTTCTAACAGTTCCCTTAGTGGTTCGCGTCTGCGGAGGTTGTAGATGGCTCTGACAGCCCTCATTTGCTTTTCTAATTTATGTAAGTCTATCAGTATTAAACCTATGACTATTATGTATTTACTATTATTTGTAGTAAAACATTCCTGTACCTAGTTGTAGTAACTTGCTATTTAAACAAAATGTACTAAATATTAGTATAATGTGTGTCTAAAATCACGTAAAATGTTGAAACATGTCGCTGATGTATTATCTGTGTTAGTTGATGTAGTTCACTTGTTAAAGTTGTATTCAATATAACGGATTATATTAAAATATTAAAGTAATTTTAAGAAGACTTGGGTTTTAACTTAATTCTTAATTTACCTTTTAATATCAATAGCTTTGAAGTTTTATACATATATAAGCATAATGATTCTATAATGTTCCAACAGCTGGGACACAGGCCTCTCTTCGAGAGGCAGCAGGCTGTTATCCACCACGCGGGCCCAGAGCGGGTTGGTAGATGTCACATGTCATCGAATTTTTGGTTCTAGGACATGCCGGTTTCCTTACGATGTTTTTATTCACCGTTTAGAGAGCAGTGGCAGTGAAATTATTTGCACAAAGTAAAGCGCCTGGCTGGGTTCGAACCCACGACCTAAAACTCGTAAGTCGGGGCCGTTACCTAGTGGTAACGGCCCCGACTTAGCCTCCCTCGGAGCCACCCTCGGAGTTTTATAAGCCTTAAGTAATTGCATTAAATGCAATAAAGGTTTCTATTATATCAATGTTTAAGCTTGGTCTATGTACCGTTTACGTAAGCTGAACAAAGAGGTGTAGATAGCTCATAATTTTATTTTATTTGAAAGGTACACCAACGACTTATTCACTAAACATTGACATAATAAAAAATAACATACGCATTGAGCTATGGTGAATTTCTCATAATCTGGGCTAAGGGAATTGTCAATGAAGTGCTCGTATTATACCGTGGTTCCTAGCTACGGTGTCCTAGAAGAGCGATGGCCGTAATATAACGGCTGCAGTGATGGCCGTCATGAGAATGGTGGCACCGGGATTTGACTTCACGGTGTCAAAAAATCCCTCTCTAGGAAAACATACCAACTTACTTTCATTTTATTTTTCAGTGATTTCATTTAATGATAAATTGCTGTCGCTACCTGGCGGCCACCGCAGTCTTAGGTAACACTAGCTACGCTGTAAGCCCACCCAAGATGCGTAGGGGCTATCCCGCCTGCTGCGCCCCCTGACGGGTATGTAGCCACAACCCATAGGTGACATTTGTTACAGTAGGTAGGTATTAATATTAACCGATAGCATATTTAAAATTAAATATGAGCGTCAGGGAACGCAAAAGGGTGATAGGCACTAGAATCGTCCCTATATCACAGAACTCATCTTATCGTTTTAGTTCCATGTCAAACCAATAGATGGCGCTTTACATTCTCAGCCGATTCCTGAATCGCGGTGTTAAGATTCTCCGCGATTGAGTTGGGGTCCCTAATTTTAGATTTTTTGGTATCGCTTCTCGGCCTTTTGGCTAAGATCAAAGTGTAGTATCTGTTCTTTTCAGCTTAATATCTGAAAGTTCCCTCACTGAGGGACCAGTATATTAAACTGATTTTTGTAAGCTGACGGGATGTTCGGGGCTCGCTCCACTCCCGTCGCGGGTCGGCCCGGCATTGCAGTGCCGCCGGGATCGGCCCACATAATACCTATATTAATACACATCCTTCCGCGGAGGACACTGATTTATTTAAATCTAATTACTAAAATATTACACATGAATCAAGTATGTATAATGTGTGAGGCAAATTATATGTTTTCAGTCCTATTTTCAGAAGTGTATTGACAGTAATTATGTGTATCAATGGTACACTAACTATAGCTTTGTAGTACAATAAAAATCATGACCAAATATCATTAATCAATCTACCCGCAGTTTTAGAAAGCCTGATCAAAGGCACAGTTGGCGCCACAGATATAGATAGACCTAGATAACGCAAGTATCACGAACCCTTCAGTCTCATAACGTTCAAGTTGCAAAATAACATGTGGTAGCAAAAAGTTCATAAGCGTGCCACTTTTTGACTACCTACCTACTATGATGTCACAAGCTCGCGCTCTCTCGCTCACGCTCACCCAGCCAGCAGTACGCAGGACTGAGCGCGAAAGTTGCGGCTTACGATTTTCAAACGTAAGCTGGTGCGATTTTTGGCATGCGAAGTAGTTGCTCTTGCTTTATCTAGGTGTAGGTATCTATATCTGTGTTGGCGAAGTGTGAACAATGTATGTGGTGCAAGTTCGATTCCTGCATGAAACAAGTAAAGGCTCTCCCCCACAGGTGCGTTATTATCGGTCGATAATAACGTACATTTTGTGTTAGGACGGCCACGAAGTTACATACACACAGCTGCGATAATAACGACGCAACAGAAGTAGGACGCTTGCGTTCCTCCATCCTGCGATATTCTGCTTCTGTTCTTAGAACATTTTGTATTAGGACGCATACGATCTTACACACACCTGCATTAAAGTAACGTGTATTGGCTGCATGTGCGTGGGGGGCCAGTATAGATAGTGCCATCCACGAAGACGCGCCCCACTCTTCTTACTAATCGCTAGTTAATTCCGCAAGTGTTTTAGTTTTTTGATACATACTAATTACCCACTAACAACCTAAGTATATCGACAAAACTAAAACACTAGCGGAATGTTGCACACTTGTACTGTAAGCGATTAGGAAGAAGAGTGGATGGCGCTATCTGTAGTGTAGGTAACACGCACACGATAGAAGTATCGGACGATAAAAATACAGATGTATGGCAAGGAATCAGCAGGACGCATTATCGCAATAACGCATCGGATATTAATATCCGATGCGTTATTGCGATAACGCATCCGATATTATCAACTGATAATAACGCACCTGTGGGGGACAGCCTTAAATGTGTATGGCGTTCATAATAGTTACAAGGGAGATTTGTTTTTGTAAACGCAACGCCGATAAGGAACAAATTTGTAAGGTTGCCGTTAACGTCTGCTGCGCTAAGGTAGCCCGCGAAATTCAAATTTATGTAGGTACACTTTTTGTAATTTTCAGGTCAGTATCAGGTTGCATGTTGATTAAAATATGATTCGCGAACGTGAAAAGTTTGGCTTTACATAGTTATAATCATTAGAATAAGCAATACAACGTTAGTTAGTATTGGCCTCAAATGTCATGATTTCATGAAATGGTCATTAAATATGGTAATATGAACTTAGGATTATCTATTGATTATTTTATGATTTGAATTCTACAAAACAGTCTACTTTTATTTATTTGTATAGATATTTACATAATACAAGCTAACATATAAACTATAATAATATGTAAGTACAATTATATGAAAAAATAAACAAAATAATCATAGGGCATCAAAGAATTCGTCCGCATCTCTGTCAAGAGGAACAGTGCCCAAAACTATTTGTTACGGCCGCGAATCATATTTTGATCAAGATAAAATCTGACACTGACCTGCAAATTGCAAGAAACGTAAGAAAATTTGAATTTCGCGCAGTGGCAAAGTCAAAGTCAAAGTCAAAGCATTTATTTCAAATAGGCACATAAAAGGCGCTTTTGAACGTCAAAAATTATCTTAAAATAGAATTGATTCTAGTCGCCCATTCCAAAAGGTAGTTTTCGTATGGAGAAGAACGCACGTACGTGCATTGGTTTTCAGAATAAGTAGGCACTAGGCCGGGTCTAGTCTAGGCAGACGCGGTCACTAATCCGAAAAATAAACGTGTGGTCGGGGGACCCCCGGCAGGAACTAAGTTCAAAATGAAAATAATTTTGTGAGTTTCTTAATTGTGGGGCACACACACTAAAATGTAATTGACAGGCTTATGTTGATATATCGAGGTAGGCACTGCTTATATACCTATATGCAACGCACGCCACTGATTTCGCGGTCTACTCTGACGTTTTTTTGTCTTCATTTGCAGTCTAATAAAACACTACCAAAATACATTATTGAGCAAAAACATGACGTGTAAAAGCGCCTTAAAAGATCTCCTCCTCAAGTCCGCGTACTCCTCATTACTGAGGGTCGTGATCCTCCCTTGAAAAATCTTTTCCCTGACGATGATCCGCCATCTCTGTCTATCCTTGGCCAAGTGAAGCGCATCATGAAATTTCGTGTCAAGAGAAGAGCTTATCTGGTCGGACCATCGCAAAGGGCTGCGACCTCTTGGTCGTTTACCATCCACCTTGCCGGTAACCATCAGTTGTTCGAGGTTATTGCCATCTTTTCTCGCTATATGGCCGAAAAATTCCATAACTGCGGCGACAGGTCGTAGAGAATCTGATAAGATCTACTAACAGAAATAAACATCAATATTCATTTAATTTCAATACAGCCACAATGACGTAGGTAGGTAGCGATAGCAATTAAACTAAGCAAAATTCATGTTTTCAAGAAAACCTTTTCTATAGATACACATAATTAGTCATTAATAAATGTATAAATGGGCCTTATTAGAAGGCTAAAAGTCACCCAAAGGGCAATGGAATTGGAGAGGGCTACGCTCTTCATTCCTGATTCGATCCCGCAGGGAAACTCCAAAGTTTCCCTGCGGGATCGAATCAGAAATGTAACCAAGGTAACCGACATAGCCCGAAGAATTGCCAAACTTAAGTGGCAGTGGGCAGGGCACATTGCTCGCGGAACAGATGGCCGATGGGGCCGAAAGGTTCTGGAGTGGCGACCGCGTACCGGAAGGCGTAGCGTTGGAAGGCCTCCCACAAGGTGGACCAACGACCTTGTGAAGGCCGCAGGAACTCGTTGGATGCGAGAAGCACAAAACCGGTCGAAGTGGAGGTGCTTGGGGGAGGCCTATGTCCAGCAGTGGACGTCTTTCGGCTGAAATGATGATGATGAAATGTATGAATTTGAAGTTATATTCTAAGTTGAGAAGAACTTGAAGATTAGTTATAATTAAGTTACCATTCATGCTGAATGCTGTTGTCATTTTAAAGGTTATGTGGCTATGACGACGCACTGAGAACTTTGATAGTCGCGGTCCCTATGTACTCTAGAACATGTTGTTACTCATATTTGATTTAATTTCTGCTCTACGAATTAGGCCCAATTCACGGGCTCGTGGCAAAATAATAACAGTCGCAAGGGTAGCTCGATCAGGTTAAGCTACGCTTGCCGCGGTTGGTCCGTGGATGGATGACCATCCGTTTCATATAGAGACCCCTCCGTGCCTCGAAAAGCACGATTAGCCGTTGGTCCCGTCTGTCATTCCTGGACCTTTGACAGCTGCACAACAGAAAGTCTGACAACCAGTCTTAACAAGGGGCATCGTATTACCCAGTAACTGGGTTGTTGAGGTCAGATAGGCAGTCGCTCCATGTAAAATACTGGTATTCAGCTGCATGCGGTTAGACTGGAAGCCGACCCCAACATAGTTGGGAAAAGGCTAGGCAGAAGATGATATCGTCAGGTTAGTTATGTATATGTTTCCACTACTCACATCGGGTTAGGAGGCAACTCGTCTCGTCCCGCTTCGAAACTGGGACCAGGGACCAATTCAGTATTGTAAATACCTTTTGTTAGTCGCCTTACAATAATCCTCTCAACATGACCAAACCATTTAAGTTAAGCGTATAGGTACTCAAAATCATACCATCGATCATTAATTCTGTAATCTCAATAAACAACTCCCCTACAAATATGATCGGCCCAATATTTATTTGCAGCGCGTCATCTAAGACAAAGCTAATAAAATCAGCCGGCGCCGCTCTGCCGGGCCGGCGTCGGATCCCTGGGAGAATGCCAAGCATTGATTGAAACAAGTGCCGAATGCGAACCGGACGCGGTGCGCGGGACATGGCGAGACGACTGCGGCTTTTATAGTTTTATGGGGTAGTTCAGGATAAGTAGGGGTTACGTAAACATTGAGCATGTAGTTACATTTTATTTTGGGTAGTTATTTACGGACTATTAGAAGAAGAACGTCATCAATCTAGCTTCTGAGTGTTATCAGGGTACTTTCTAGAGTTTGGGAGCCATGGCTACATTACTTTGTGTAATTGGCGGGTTAAACGAATTGTAGTACATATGTTAACAGAATACTTTAAAGGGCTTTAACGCAAAAAAACGCAAGTTTTAAAAACATTAAAAGTATATGATCGAGTACAGTAAACAAAATCAGAAATATATGTGATATTCTTCAGGATATATGCTAGGTAGAAGTGTGTTGAAAACATAATACAACTAATTTGATACGATAGAAAAAAATCATGAAGATACCTCTATAAACATTTTTTTTACAATAAAAACCATGGTGCCCTGTCAGTTCACCAAAAATTATTTTACAAATTTTTACTTGACAAACAACGATTGGCAAAAACATAATTTGTCATTTCATCATTATACAACAACAAGTTTGCCAAATAATTCACTTTACAAAATAATCACCCTATAAACTTTTGTTTAGTAACGTGTTATTTGACAAACAATTCATTTTTTATTCATTTTATCTCATAAAACAACGTTTGGAATAAAAACGTTTTACATATTGACTTATCATTACGCAATTTCTTAAAAATGAAACTCATTCTATCACATCGACTTGCGCTAATAAAAAAAAGAGATTATTTTTAGTGGGCTACCCGGAACCGAACTAGTTAGATTAGGTTAATTATTTAAAAAAAATGTTAGGTTAGGTTAGGTTAAAACTGTGACCCCTACGCACGAGCCGAGCGAGCGAAGCGAGCGGTGCCGCGGCAGCGGCCGGCGAGTGCCAGAAACGACTAAATTATATAGAAAAAAAAATACTTTACACAAAATATGGGTGCCACAAACGACTTGCGCTAATAGAAGAAAAAAAGAGATTATTTTTAGTAGGCGACCCGGAACCGAACTAGTTACGTTAGGGTAATTATTTAAAAAAATGGTTCGGTTAGGTTAGGTTAAAACTGTGACCCCTTACGCACGAGCCGAGCGAGCGAAGCGAGCGGTGCCGCGGCAGCGGCCGGCGAGTGCTAGAAACGACTAGATTATATAGAATAAAATACTTGCCTGAAAATTATTTGACCCAAATGGAGAATACCGTCATGATCACTTTGTGACTGGTTTAGAAAATCTTTACATAACAAAACAGTCACTCCCGCTGTCTGTAAGCTTAGATCTTTTAAACTACGCAACGGATTTTAATGCAGTCGCTAGTGTATTATAAAATGATATTTTGTATAAACGTTATTTTTCCAAAAGAATCTAAATATTAAATGAAAAATGTATTAATGATAAAATATCATCCGTAACATTTGTAAAGAGAAGCATTTGCCAAATAAATGTTTGTAAAGCGAGTGTTTATAAAATAAAACATTTGCGGAATGAGTTGTTTGTGAAATAAATAGTATACGAGACGTTGGTTGTAAACTAAAAATTTGTCAATGGAGTTTTGGTGAAACATTAGTGAACCAAAAACCATACTAATATACATACATACAATCATTATTATTTTTTGTCAGATTATTCTACAAGCAACATACATGTTTTAATTTTTTAGTCCAAACTAGATTTTTTGTTAATAGATAATCCAAACTAATATTATAAATGCGAAAGTAACTCTGTCTGTCTGTCTGTCTTTTCTTCACGCCTAAACCGCTGAACCGATTTCGATGAAATTTGGTATAGAGATAGTTTGAGTCCTTGGAAAGGACATAGGATAGTTTTTATCCCGATATTCCCACGGGATCGAAACTTACGCGGGTGAAATCGCGGGCCGCAGCTAGTTACTTCATATTTTGCAATAAATTACCAGCGTTGTGTCATCGCGCTTCTCTTTCTTTTCTATGCAGTCCGACAAAGACCGCGCTTTAGGTCATGTAGTAGCCTTAAGGCACCCTAGGCTAGCCTTTAATGATGAAACTTCAAGGATGCCTCGAAGTATTCTGTCTAAGTGTCTAGACAGATGATGATGATGTTTAGGTAGTTTCAACTAGCATCACTTGAAACTACCAAAACATCATCATCTGTCTAGCCTTTTCCCTACTATGTGGGGTTTGGTTTTCAGTCTATAATAATTTTCAACAGAATCTTTGATCTCACTAGTCCTGGGTTTTCAATAGATTCTCAATTAAATAATGTCTAGTGCAGGGTTTCCCAATCTGCACCCCGCGTTGGATGGATTTGGTGTTCTTTTGACCATTAATACAGAAGTAGGAAAAAATATTTTGTCGACATAGAAATGGTGAAGCTCATTTTACAACACCTAACTATTAATTAAATGTTTGGCTTTTGGACCAAGAACATAACATTTTATAAATATACCGTTTATGTTTAGAGCCGCCGCGGCCCCCCGTGAGCCACTCTACGCCCCCCAAATGGGGCGCGCCCCACTGGTTGGGAACCCATGATCTAGTGAGATGTCTTATTTCATGCTCATTTCCCTAAAAAAACATTTAGAAAGTGAACGAAAGATTAAAATAAAAGAAATATAAATATTCCCTTCTACAAAAAAGTAATGTTAATTAATTATCAAGCCACGACTAATGAGACACGATAACTTATCTATTGTTTGTGGCAGTCTTGGGTCTCAGCGTGACCCAAAAGGTTTAATATGGGGCAGGCACTGACTGGAGTACTGCCTTAACTAATAAGTACTGCCTTCAAACCGTGCCTTGAAATAATGTTGTTTATTGAATTAAAGTATTAAATAATAGATATCGACGGTGTAGTATCAATATCTAATAACTACAAAATCATGATTTTACAGGAGGCGAAAAAACGTTTCATTTCTATAGTTTTTAATATTTTAATAAAAAAGTTACTTATATTAAACAAATAGTAAGAAACGTCGTCGTCGATCCAAAACCTTATGTCTTTGCAAATATGAGCTATTTCATATTTTACCTACGAATATGCAATAAAGTTAAAATCGCTAAAATGTTAGTTATTAGATATTGACACTTCACCGTCGATATATTTATATAAATAAATGACCTTGCCCTACAACGAGGTAATGCCGCCAGTCTCTTGGGCACATTACCAGTCGACAGCGATGCGGATGAATTTTTCGACGCTATATTTTAGTTTGTGAATAGTTTTAGTTAAGTTAGGATATAATTTTATTTTTATTAATTAATTAGGTATTGGTTGTTATTTACTTACTTATTATTTTAATTTACAGAAATAAATATCTGTCTTACCGATTTAATTAATTAAATGATTGATTAATGATGATTTTGACATTCTTATAATTAATACCAATATCTGCCAAAGGTATGTACCAACGACCATACAGCCCATAGACGCCTAATCCTTGATCTTACGCACCAAAACAATTCTGTCAACTAGCTGAGGTATGAGGAAGCGGGGAACTGCGTTCTGATTGGCCCTACCAAGGTCATTACGTCTCCCTAGAGATGGGACAGGATTAAATAAAACACGAAGGTATCGATATTTTTGTATACCTTACCTTTAATACCTATATTTTAATTAGTTTTTATACCTTCCTATTTCGTAATATTATTTTAACATGTACTTAATGTAATTAATATACTTAAAGTAATAACATAAATGTAAAAAATTAAAACAAAATAATACAATTTCGTATTTATTTAAAAACGTAACATAACGTTTTAAAAGAGTAACGTGGAGTCGGCGACGGTTTTTCATAGGCATAAAACAATCTTCAGTAAAATGCCGTGAACATATTACACTATGTGTTGTTGGGAACTAGTTCTCTCGTTTGGTTGCTATAATCATTAATTTTTTTTATATCAGGATCTTGTGGGTACCTAAAATCACAATTAATTTAATGTCTCTATTGTAATTAGTGATACAATAGATCTTCGTATAAAAAGTCGGTATAGGTTTTTGCTTTATCGATAATTTGTGTCATAGGATTTGCAGGTGTATCACTACACTAGTAATGTTTACCAAATAATAGAGGAAAAGAGATAGCTAAAAAATTACGTTCAGAAGAAAGGGACGCAAACATAAAAGACATCAACGAGAGACATTGCACCTACAAGAATGACCAGTATAAGATGAACTCCGATAAATAATATCAGAAAATAATTCTAATTAGGATTATGTAACTATTACTTACCGATGAAAATGTTGTACCATCTTTCCGGAAACTCGAAGTTTGGCTATTGTTACCACACCAACGTATTGTGCAAGGGGCCATTATAATATTTATTTTCACCAATTTTTATTGACTTACGCGGAAGTGTTTACGGCTCACAGAAGTGGTCGAAACTGAATCGAAGTTGTTGAGTAGTACCCTGTATCAGATCTATAAGTCTGATGTGTTGACAGACATCGGTCGCCTGTTATTAGGCGTCTACGGGCTGTATGGTCGTTGGTATGTACGGTCGAACAAGCCATTTGGTATACAGGCAGCTAACTTGCAACTACTTTTAAACAATGGTGTGCTGAGTTAGTCAATTCTTTTATACCACTCTATTTAATTAAGGATGCCATAAGCTGAAAAAGTTATAACGCACAAAATAAATCTAAATATTGGCTGTGTAGTGGAAAGATGAATATTTTTGCCTGTATGCCAAATAGCTTGTTCGACCGTACTAACACTAGTGTTTAAGTTGGATTGTATTACTTGGGTCTAACAATCTCAAATTGGATTGTATTATTTGGGTCTAACAATCTGTCAAACCGATTGATTTTAAGTATAGACAAACGTGGGAGGACCATGTCTATTAGTGGACAACTGGACATAACAATTATTTACTGACATAAGCTGATGGCGAAGCTGCTCACAATGCCCACTCGTTTACCTCATAATCGTTTTTATTTTTTTGTGTGTAAAGCCTTATGGATGCCCTCCGGCCAGGGTAGGCGGAGAGGTCTGTCAGACTCTTACTTACTGACTGATTAACGGTTTACGGTTTAAGATAATTTTTTTCACTAAAAAAGAATAGAATTATTCATTCCTTTGAGAAAAAACATGAAAATTAAGATAGGCGATGGTTTCGCTGGGTTATGAACTAAAATTAGTTATATAAAATCCGTACTAATATTATAAATGCGAAAGTGTGTCTTGTCTGTCTGTCCTTTACCTTTTCACGCTTAAACTGCTGATCCGATTTAAAATTCTGAAATTTGGTATAGAGATAGTTTGAGTCCCGGGAAAGGATTTATTCCGATATTTCCACGGGATCGAAACTTATGCGAGTGAAACCGCGGGGTTCTGCTAGTTAAAAAATAAAATAAAGAAGAACACAGACTTACAATTCAAACATTATTCTGAATATGATGTTTTAAAAGTTGAAAGTTATTTTGATTCCTTAATTACTTTAGATATAGAGTTACTAAGTCCACAATACCCTTCCAAGTTTATTTGACTACTTTGCGGACTCTGACTGATTTTGTGTCTGGAGTTTCACGGCTTCATCGTCATTCATTCATCTGACCCCCGCCCCGACGGGTATTCGCTTGTCAGATGTTGTTATTCACCTCTTGTACCACGTTTTCAAAGAAAAGAGGTGACCTATTCTCAGTAAGCTATCTTAGAACAATCAAGATATAAAAAGCCTATTTCTGAACTTCTAAATAAACAGTATTCCAGTATACCTAGATATTAATCTAGATATACAAAACTAATCTCAGATTGTCGAAATATGTTCTGATTCTCTCTAATGTATACAGTTCATTTGAAATAGAATGGGCACAGACTATAATTATATCTAACAGAAATTAGACTCCTTTTGAGGCAGGTACACCACGCGGGCACAGTGCATGAAGGCGGATGTCACGTGTCTTCGATTTTTTGGTTCTAGGACATGCCGGTTTCCTCATGATGTTTTCCTTAACCGTTTTTTTTTAAATACCCAAAGTTAGAGTGAGTACTCAGGTTTGAACCTACCTACCTTCGACACGCATGTCGAGTGTCGAGGCAGTGACCACTGGACCACGACTACTGAAAGATGTGCGGCTAACCACACACCTTTCAGTGTTGTCTATGTATGAACATTCACAAAATTTTGGTAGTGTATACCGCACTGAGCAAGCGGGGTGATTGCGTAACAGACTATAAGTAGCAACGATTTTCATTTTGTCAGTTCAACAACATTCATTGCGGTATTAACGTTTTTGAGCAGACAAATTTTTCGATCATATTCAGCAATGGATTAGCAATATCCTTCAAAATGATTCAGGTTGAGATGGATAGTGTGTTACGCAATTAGAATGCTGGTTTGCCGGTGATTTGATATCAGTGGCGCGCATTGGTTTTCAGAATAGGTAGGCAGTCTAGACAAACGCGGTCACTAATATATTAATAAGAAAAAAAGTGAGGTCAAAAGTATGGTTATTTGAGTAGGCATGCCTACTTAAGGGTGATAAATTGCGAAGTTCGAACGTCATGGTATTACGCGTGAGACGTACGTATTTTTAATTTTGTCGTATTAACTTGAACGAGTAAAGACCAATGACAAAGTGCGAATAGTACGGGTCCGAGTAGGCCGTCCAGCGACTGCCTACTGCCGCGCGTGTTTGTATGAAGATTTTGTTTTTTGTTTGGTATGATAATTTAGCGAGTTTCTCAATAGGGCACACACACTAAAATGTAATTGACAGGCTTATGATGATATATCGAGGTAGGCACTGCTTATATGCCTATATGCAATGCACGCCACTGTTTGATATATTAAGAAAATAACAAATACAAAAACGATCTGGAGTTCTAGAATAACCTCTTATATTGACGCTTGTCGGTACGAAGGTTGCTCTGTAGTTTTATATTCTATGCTACAAATGTTTATTAAGTACATCTATCCTAGGTGAACCAAGTCAAAGTTCAAGGCATTTGCTTTAAAGATGAAAATCTTACTCTTTCTTCGTATTACTGACTTAGCGTAGGTATTACTTACATTGTTTACCAAATGGTTACGAAGATTTTAGAGTTCCGTAGCTGTAGAATATTCTTGAATACACTAAATATGAATGAATCATGTTTAATGAACAAATAATGCTTACTTATAGCAATGTTTCGAAGACGAATTAAAAAGACGAATAGTAGATAGTATAAAAAAATATCAGTATAATAATTTATAAGGTTATATAGCATAAGCACAGCATAGCATAATCATCATCATCATCAGCCTATAATGTTCCCACTGCTGGGACACAGGCCTCCTCTTTGTGAGAGGGAGTGTGCCGTAATCCGCCACGCGGGCCAAATGCGGGTTGGCTGATGTCACATATGTCTTCGAATTTTTGGTTTTAGGCCATGCCGGTTTCCTCACCGTTTAAGGTAATATAAAGGTAGATAAACATTTTATGAGGAACAGTTGACATTAACACGATATTAAAGAAACAACGAATTGTTGTACTTGACAAATAAATAATCTTGAATCTTGATGTTGCTGAGGCCGCCTTAGAAAAACCTTGTTGTTAAAAGGATTAGCTTTTAACTTTGACTAAGCCCAGGTTCGCATGGGCGTGATTATCTCTTGGCGATTTTTTTTCGCGTACTGAATTTTCTACACTCTGCATAGCGCCGAAAGTTGAAAATCCAACAGTGTATTTTATTGACGCGCTGGGATGCGTTCTGTTGGATTCTCAATACTCGCGCACGATAAAATCCCACCGCGATATTTTTACGTCCGAGCTTTCGTGGGCTTAATTAAAAATCACAGGACTTTTTAATAAGGTCATCATCTGCCTAGCCTTTTCCAAACCATGTTGGGGTCGGCTTCCAGTCTAACCGGATGCAGCTGAATACCAGTATTTTACATGGAGCGACTGCCTATCTGACCTCCACAACCCAGTTACTAGGTAATACGATACCCCTTGGTAAGACTGGTTGTCAGACTTTCAGGCTTCTGACGACCCCTAACTACTGTCAAAGATCCACCAATGACAGCCGGGACCAACGGCTTAACGTACTTACCGAGGCATGGAGGGGTCTTGGTATAGTCACCCATCTACGGACCAACCGCGGCAAGTGTAGCTTAACCTAATTGATCGACCCGTGCGGCTATTATTACTTAGCCACAAAAGGTATAAAAAAATATCAACAGAACCCATTTTCTTGTATAATAAATAAATCAAACAAGCTAGCCCACTTTTGTGCGACTGTCAACATTTCAGCACCGCGTAGCTAGCTACGGCGCTACGCGCCTACGCGCCTACGCGTCTGCGGCTACGAGCTACGAACGGGTGACATTTAAAAGGACGGGACAGACAGGACATTCAAATGTCTTTTATTTATCAATGGTAGGCCATTGATAAAGGACACCACGTCATTTTGTAATTTATGAAGGCACTTTGAACGTGATTATTTGTCGTAATGTAGAGAGCTTTTTCGTGTTTCTAATGTCAATAGAATTCAGTCTTTTTTTGTATTTACTTTACAGTATTTTTTTTAGAAAAAATTCCGTTTAATATTTTATAGTAATACTCAATACTTTATTGCATTCCATAATGTGTACATATAGGTATAACAGTTGGTATGTTAAACATCGAATCAATTATGGACCCTGTCGGGCACAGCAAAGTTAATTTTTAATAGGAGACAGGATGAAGGCGCATTTTGTTAAGAAAAAAGAAGATATGTCAATCGCGAAGATATAGCAATCTTAGTTCATAATGACTTCAAAGATGATCAGAAAATCGGTACTAAATTACTAATATTATAAATGCGAAAGTGTGACTGTTACCTCTTCACGCTTAAACCGCTGAACCGATTTAGATAAAATTTGGTATAAAGATAGAGTCCTGGGAAAGGACATAGGGTAGTTTTTATCCCGATATTCTCATAGGATCGACACTTATGCGGGTAAAACCGAGGGGCGCTGCTAGTGGAACTATAAATGGACCACCACAAAACCGTGTCTATCAGTTGTTTAGGCTAAACACCTTTTAAACACGATATAATTATGTGGACTTTGACGTAACACTGACATTAGACACACCTTGAACAAGTGTTTAAGGTTTTATAGTAAGACCCATACTGTCTAAAGTATATTTATAGCCACCCCTTACACTCCTACATCATCATCTGCCTAGCCTTTTCCCAACTATGTTGGGGTCGGCTTCCAGTCTAAACGGATGTAGCTGAAAACCAATATTTTACATGGAGCGACTGCCTATCTGACGTTCACAACCCAGTTACTGGGTAATACTGCTACCCGTAACGACTGTCAAAGATCCACGAATGACAGCCGGGACCAACGACGGCTTAACGTGCTTTTCAAGCCACGGAGGGGTCTCGGTATGTAACGATGGTCACCCATCCACTGACCAACCGAGGCTAGCGTAGCTTAACCTGATCGATCGACCTGTGCGGCTGTTATTAGTTAGCCACGGGCCCCTCCACTTACCTACTCTCCTACATATTATGTTTAATAACACGAGTAGGTAATGTCGTAGTGCTGGTAACTGCCATATCATAAATTTCCATCTTTATCCGAAAATGTTTGCACGTACTTAAATTAGATTTTCTTTCATTGAATATAAAATCACACTAATATTATAAATGCGAAAGTTTGTGAGTGTGTGTGTGTGTTTATATGTTTGTTACTTCTTCACGCTCAAACGGCTAAACCGATTTAGATGAAATTTGGTATAGAGATAGTTTGAGTCCCACGGAAGGACATAGGATAGTTTTTATCCCGATATTGCCACGGGATCGACACTTATGCGGGTGAAACCGCGGGGCGCAGCTAGTAAAGTATAAAAGCTTCTTACCAGTGCAAGCAATCTATGCTTTGATAAACCCACTCGCTGATTTGTAGATAGAATCCAGGGAAATGTTGGAATAAGTTAATTCTAAAATTAAACATCCATTCAACAAGGCTGAATGTGAACAGTTAAAGAAAGCAGACGATTCCCGACTTTCCCAGTGAATCACCCTGCGTGTAGCTATATAAGGCAGGGGTTTCCCGACGCTCGTCAGTACCATGGCGACGTTGGCAGGGGGAGGACGCGCCCTCGCCGCTCTCACAAACTTTTTACGTACCACGAAACATGGAAACTTTCCGATTTGACAAGGTATGGAATTTACTATTAAATATCGGTTTTAGTGCTTCGTCGTCATTAGTCGGTAATGGCGGGAAATTAAGTTCACTGTGATTGAGTGCGGAACTTTTAAATCGATTTCAATTTTCCGAGTTAAAAATAGTTAAGTGGTAGGTATGTTAGTTTCTTTGAAATCCTGCTATGCAGGTACGCTGGATTTTTTCAAATCACATAGGTACTTAGTTTTCTTTTGCTTAGGTACGGTCGAACAAGCTATTTGGTATACAAGCAGCTAACTTGCAATTATGTACTTTTAAACAATGGTGTGCTGAGTTAGTCAATTCTTTTATACCACTCTATTTAATTACGGATGCCATAAGCTGAAAAAGTTATAACGCACAAAATAAAAGTGCAGTGCAGTGGAAAGATGAATATTTTTTCCTGTATACCAAATAGCTTGTTCGACCGTACAATAAACTGAGGGTTTAATACTCAGTATCTTTATTGCTTTACCATAATGTGTATTTAGGTGGTAACTATATATAATTTAGATCATTATGGACCCTTTAGGGCACAGCAAAAGGGTAGGAGAGAGGAAGCCCTGTTTTAGGAGATATTTGATTATTATTTTTGCTATATTATTTATTAATTATTATATTCATAATATTAAAATCTTTTGTAAACGGAGCGTTGGAAAGTTCTTACTCAAATAAAAGTTATTTAGACGCATATACCTACAGTGCGTTAATGCTATATTAGTAGAAATTATTGTTAGACTTGGTTCGCCTTACAACAAAAGTTTTAGGGCAACGAGACCAAATAGTAGTATATTTTCAATGAATCTTAATAAAGAAAACGGAAGATAGTTAAGAATTAAGAAATAAGTATTTTACCATAATTTCTAAATTATTTATTTTTATGTTTTTATACAGGGTCCCGTTAAAATAGATGGACAAATTTTAACACAGCTCTCAGAACGTCTAACCAAAGATATTATAGCACAAAAAAAACACTGACTAAATTGATTTTATTTTGACCTAAAATAATAAATTTCCGGCACATTAGTGTATTTTCGTTAGCTGATTATTTTTCTTGTAAGTATCTAATTCGTTTTTGTTGTATTTTTTTTTTGCCATCGTCCTTATTTTGGTGGTCTGAATGATTTCTAAAAGCTTGTCCATCTGTTTTAATGGGACCTTATATATCTCGGGATCATGGGGTCACGGTCCTTTGGACTGTACGAGAGGCGGAAGCCAACTCGTAGAGGCCCCTAAGTAAATCTTAATGAAATGCGGCACCAACCGACGATTATCCCTGTAAGCACTATGGAAGTGCACCCAAGGACAACCCCTGGTAAAAATTAAAACTAAATTATTGTTATTATGTGTTATCACTTATTTCTAAGATTGCTGGCTAATCTTTAACCCTTCGTATGCTTAAACGTGGATCCACGCGAGACACAATGGCTTTTTAATTGTGTCTGTAATTACGGCATTTAACCGGTTAATTGGTGATTGTGTAACTCCGAGGCTGTTGTTACCTATAGTACCCAATTTTTAAACATGAAAATTTCAAGAAAAAGTGTGCATTTATTTTACGTACGTAGAAAATTAAACACTATTATCGATTCAAACTTAATGATAAATTGGTACAATTCTAATAGCTGGCTAGGCCTAAATAAACCGGAGTAATTATAAGCTTGCAGGGGTGACACATTCGATTTCCGTATGCGGCAAAATAAATAAGCAGAGCTTAAGGTATTGTACGTCCTTGACCAGCCAAGTCTAGCTCGACTAGACAAGTAGTACGACTTTTAAGCCTAAATAAGTAGCATTTTCTTTTTGAAAATATGCTATTTATAGCCTAAAATGTATTTATAATCCTACTATCCTACTAATATTATATCCTACTGCCTACTAATATGTATTATAAACGCGAAAGTTTGTGAGGATGGATGGATGGATGGATGGATGTTTGTTACTCTTTCAGGCAAAAACTGCTGAACGGATTTGGATGTAATTTGGCATACAGATAGCTTATAACCAGGATTAACACATAGGATACTTTTTATCCCGATATTCCCACAGGATCGAAACTTATGCGGGTGAAACCGCGCGGCACAGCTAGATTTTGTCTAATTCAGTGATCATTAAAATAAAATGGCGTTAGTTTCTTAAATTAGTAAAGTTACAGATTAAAATTGCAATGTCTCATCCACTGAATTTCTTACGGGTGTATCATGTACTGTTTAAGACCCTATATGGTCTTCACATGATCGGACCAAGATTATGTCTGGACTTTAAAACCTCTGAGTTTGATTCGGCTTTTCTTTTCAGGGTAGTCAGATAGGAAACGCCGACCTCATCTAGGTTTTAAAATATGATTGACTTACAGAAATAAAATCATTTATTATTTTTCATTTACTCACTGTATAATAATTGCACATAAACACCTTATATAACTAATTAAAGTACCTATAGCATGAACATGGACCTAAACCTGTGCAAATCATTTTCAATAACATTTTCCCAACCAAGACTTTGTAACCATATTATTTTGATTTAAAAGAGTGTCCATGGAGTTTCTTGCCCGTTCTTCTCCATTGGTACCTACGCTTTGGAATGGGCAACTTGCTTCATTTTTCTGACTGACCGACCCCTTGACAATTCAAAGGTGCCTGTAATTGGTTCAATTGAAATAAATGCTTTGAGTTTCGAGTTTCCGTCTTATTACAAAACGAGTTTTACATAACTTTAGACTTCGCTTAAACCTTCGAGCCAGTTACTGCATTTTGAACTTCATTCCGACCAACGCAAAGTTCTTAATGCAAAATTGACAACTTAGACTCGGCTTCAACGTCAGTTGTTGTAATAAAAAAATTATCTTTGTCGGATTATAGTTCGAAATTTCAAAATAGCTCGATGACTTAAACCTAGGTGTAAAGTTAAACCTTGTTTTGTAATAAGGCTGTTGTCGACGATATTTTTCTCTCTTCTTGCTGTCAAAGTCTGTCTTCTATGCCTAGCTGTAGATTACATTTGGCTAAAAATAGAAATAATGGAAGTTCAATTACAATAAAGATCAATATGAGTGACCATCATCAATCAATACTAAATCCTAATTGTATTTTAATTTCAACTGTACTAAGTGTTGGATAATATTGGATTGATATCGATATGTTTTTATAATTGTGATCATAGCCCTAATCGTCGTACCACAGTCAGCGATAGCCGTTGTCCTTTGTATATCAACTATTTGTGTCAAATTCATCTAATGACGTCCTATTTTTGAAACCATGATATTTCTTTTAATGTTCGTAGGTACGTATGTATGTGTTAGGTATTTGTATTGTAAAGATGTAGGTTGAGGTGGTAGCATTCTAAGTATTAATCTATATCTGAATCATTTTGAATGATATTGCCAATCCATTGCTTCATATGTTCGAAAAATTTGTTTGCTCAATAACGTAAATAACGCAATGAATGTCGTTGAACTGTCAAAATGAAAGCCATTGCTACCGACAGTGTGTTACGCAGATACCCCGCAAGCTAGTGTGTTCTAAAAGGTTGTAGGTACGTCAAAAAATTTGCTAAAATCGATAAACTTTTTGGCCATTTAAATTATCAACCAGTACAATATTTCTTAGACGAAAGGCGGGTCGATCGATTGCCGCCGCTGGTCCGTGGATGCAGGACCATCTTTACATACCAAGACCCCTACCTGCGTGTCTCGGAAAGCACGTTAAGCCGTTGGTTTGAAGTAGGTATAATACTAATCTATTGCTTCATATGTTCGAAAAATGTATTTGCTCAACAACGTAAACAACGCAATGAATGTCGTTGAATTGTCAAAATGAAAGCCATTGCTACTGATAGTGTGTTACGCAATTACCCCACATGTCTATGAATTGAAAATATGGTTCACGAGTTATAGGTAAGCGCACTTAAAGACAGAAAGTCACAGAAATACGTTTTCCTTTTGTAATACGTACGGACTATTTCCTTCAAAAAGAGTATGAAAATCAATTGCTGTCCCACGTAACGTAATCTTGGCAGCACTGCTATGTTGAATGGCAATGCTAATTCCTTTGCCAAAGAACGGCGCACATTCTGGTCACGCGAAGTGTTGACCAACCGTTTAGCGAAGGCTAAAAAACTAGAAAGTTTCAGTATAAGCAGGAAAAATAATGAGTTATCATCAATTCAAAATTTCAATGACGTTTCGGAAAGATTGTTAGAAATTAATATGCATTCGGCCATAACTTTAATCCGCTACTGCTGTTTCGGCCCTAAATTAACATATTTTCTTCGCGCTTCACATTTATGGAAGCACACTCACCTTTTAGACCAAATGGACCAAATTATCAGGCATACATTAACATCTATTTTAAATGTGGCCATGGACGACCGAGCTTGGGCACAAGCTACTCTTCCCATTCGTATGGGGGGCCTCGGCGTCCGCAAAATTTCTAGTATTAGTTTACCGGCTTTCATATCCTCGGTCCACGGCACTGATAAATTAATCAGGAAAATCTTAGCCTCCACACTGATTAATTCTGATGTGCCGTGTTTCACCGAGGCTATGGATGCCTGGAGACTCGCTTGCCCGAATACAGATCCACCTGACAATCCATCTTCCCAGAGACGGTGGGATGAGCCGCTCTGCAGAGTAGTACAGAACAATTTACTTGACTCGTCTGCTACTTCTGCGGAACGTGCGCGCCTGCTGGCTGTGGGTAGATGGGAGTCGGGACTTTGGCTTCATGCACTACCTTCGTCGAACATAGGCACTTTGTTCGACGACACTACTTTTCGCCTCGCTGCTTCCCTGCGACTAGGCACTCCTTGCTGTTCCCTTCATCGCTGTCACTGTGGCGAAGATGTCAACAGCCTCGGACACCACGGCCTGTCTTGCAGCCGAAGTGCGGGTCGCTTAGCGCGCCACGCGAACATTAATGACATCATCCGACGAGCTCTTGTTACCGTCGGCGTTCCAGCTGTATTAGAACCCAATGGCTTGGTACGCGACGACGGCAAGAGACCGGACGGTATGTCTCTATTTCCTTGGAAGGTGGGTAGGCCTTTAGTGTGGGACGCAACTTGTGTCGATACTCTTGCGCCATCCCACCTTCCTGGATCGGCATGCTGTGCTGGCGCTGCTGCTGCGGCTGCGGAAAACCTCAAGCGGCGAAAATATAATAACCTTATCGGAAATTATATTTTCGAGCCGTTTGGGGTTGAAACCCTCGGGCCGTGGGGTCCGAGTGCTCATGGTCTTTTTACAGAAATTTCAAAACGGCTGGTTGACACTTCCCGTGACCCAAGGGCTGGCTTTTACCTTGGCCAAAGGCTAAGCATTGCCATACAACGTGGCAATGCCGCCAGTCTCTTGGGTACATTACCAGTCGACAGCGATGCGGATGAATTTTTCGACGCTATATTTTAGTTTTTGTATAGTTTTAGTTAAGTTAGTTATCATGTATATTTTTTTTTTTTTAATTTGCAACTTTTATTGTGAATTTAAAAGCTTTATTAACAAAAATAACAAAATTAAAACCTAACTTAACTAAAACTATACAAAAACTAAAATATAGCGTCGAAAAATTCATCCGCATCGCTGTCGACTGGTAATGTACCCAAGAGACTGGCGGCATTGCCACGTTGTATGGCAATGCTTAGCCTTTGGCCAAGGTAAAAGCCAGCCCTTGGGTCACGGGAAGTGTCAACCAGCCGTTTTGAAATTTCTGTAAAAAGACCATGAGCACTCGGACCCCACGGCCCGAGGGTTTCAACCCCAAACGGCTCGAAAATATAATTTCCGATAAGGTTATTATACTTTCGCCACTTGAGGTTTTCCGCAGCCGCAGCAGCAGCGCGGAAAACCATGTATATTAATATTATAAAGAAAGAGAGATTTTTGTGGGTTTATGTATATTTGGAAGGTAATCTCCGGAACCACAACTCCTATTTGAAAATTTCAAACCATGGGAACCATTTCAAAGGTATAGATATTATTCCAGATAGCCATAGGATTCTACCTAATGCAATACTACCTTGAATTCATGCAAGCCTAGTACTTTTTGTTAGGTTACTGCTCAGAACTTGTGCACAAAGTACCATGAACAGAATACGAGTACCTACCGTCTTCACATGTATATTGCATCCGTGCCTTACGTGCGAAGCCGGGGTAGGTCGCTAGTACCTTTGCTTTTGTTATTTGGTAGGTGCTTATAAAAGTCAATGCAGGCTTAACTATGTATTTTCGAAATAAGACGAACTTATCATTTTAGTAAGTTTAATACTGAATAGGTACTTGTAGGTAGGCTGAAACTACCATAGGTACCTAAGTAGGTCGTTGTTTTCAATGAAGGGGATTGAAGATTTTTGTAAGGAGCCTGGCATACCTACATGACCGCCATTTTGTTTATTTTTCAAAATGGCAGCCACGCTTGAACTCTATTTAAATCGATAGCTGACATCAATTATTATTATTTCTAGCCTGCGCCGTCCCACCCCTGGGCAAGGGCCTCCATCCACTCCTTCCATCTTTCGCGAGCTGACATCAATGCAAACAGAAATTTTAATAGGACCAAACTTAAAGAAATTGCAACACTAAAATCCAATCGTAACCAATATAGAACAAAAGTTCTAGGCTCTGTTGCTGCGACGCGAAATAATTCTATGTTTTACAGTTTTTACCGATGACATACAATCATCACGTGACTTTGTAGTAGGTATGTACGTACCTGACTTTTAAAAAGTAATTTCTCACGACATCTAGAGGGCAGAGGACGGCTACAAAGTCATAAATGTATCAAAAAATAAATTCTCAATCTAGTTTCCAACAAAATTTGGTAAATCCAAAAGTACACGACTCATAATGCTCATTTGATCGTATAAAAAAAATATATTTTTAATAAAAGAGCCGTTTTCAACAGGGTTCCTCCTATGAGTGAAAAGAATCTATTAAAAAAAATGACTCAATTAATAGATTTTTTCGCAAGCTACAATTTTTTCAGGTTTCACACTTGATTGATGGGATTTTTTTTTTAATATTTAGATGTTTTGTTCATTTCTGCAATAAATCACTTTTGAAAAATAAGTACAGAATTAATCTTCATTAAATTATCTATACAATGGTATATAAATAAAGTAGGTTTTGTGTAGCAGCAGGAGTATGACAATAGAAACAGTTGCAGAAAGAAGGCAAAAAAATTATTCGATCGTAAAACCAATAGTGTACCAAACTTATTGCAAATAAATGACTATGATTCCGAAAACCTTCCGCATAATGTGCCAAGGTCACAAAACTCAAGAGTCAAGGAAAAGGACGTGTTCGGACCCTTAATACCGGACTCGCTACTAAGCTTCCGTAGATACCGTAATACAGACCAGGAAAAGATTTGTTGAAATAGATTTTGTTTCCTTGGATTTACAGTCTTCTTCGTCTTATTGCAAAACAAGGCGGTTTAGCCCAGGAGTCGCCTAATGGCGAACAGCGGTTCGGATCCGGACCGCCGACCTATTTTATGTGTACCTGAAGTAAACACTAAGATCTATAAGTAAAAACAATCTAAAAATATTTAAATAAAGATGTTGACTAAGTAATTTAATTTAGCCCACGCTTTTCTTTTTCTGCCGTCGACACTCCATGCTTCAGGCAAATAGTTCAAAGTAAAAATTACCATTTTCTTTCTTATTTTGTTATTTTTATATTTATTGGGCAAAGATCGTTACTCACTGGACGCCTGAGGCAGGACATCGCCGTCGAGGTAGACCAAGACGAAGGTGGCGTCGCAGGGCCAACTTGGCCAGAGATCGCACAAGACAGGGAGGTTTGGAAGAAAAAAGGGGAGGCCATTGCCCAGCAGTGGGACACAAAAATAGGCTACCAAAAAAAAAATGTATCACTTGATAAAAAAAATAATTCCTAGTAATCGTCTGCCATACTAATTGGTGACCCCTGGTTTAAACAAAGAGCCATTTTTGAATTTTAAATTAAATAAAACAATACTATTAAAAGGTATCGAAGTGTTACTGATGAGTTGTCATTTTTAGTCGACTTCAAAAAAGGAGGTTCTGTATTCGACACGTATGTATGTGTGTACGTTTGTATGTCCGCTATTTCCTTAAAAACTGATGAGCCTATTTTGATAATTCTTTCACTAATGTGATCTACATACTTTCAGGAAAGTTTTAGTATATAATACATTAGGTAATTATTCTTATCTACGAAGGTATATACATAAATGTACTGCATCTCCGGCATTTCTATGCGAATTTTGATAATTCTTCTAGTCGGTGTCTTCAATTCTTCAGTGCACTAGTGTTAATTGGGTAGTGTACAACTAAAAAGTGAAAAATAAAAACGATTTTCCAAAAAAAAAACAACCGCCTTAAAAAAGACACTACAAAGTGATAAATAACTTTAATTTCGGAAGTCGGTGTCAAAAAACGAAAATGCGGAATCAACGACACCGACTTCCGAAATTAAAGTTATACCTATTATCACTTTGTAGTGTTTTTTTGAAGATGGTTGTTTTTTTTGTAAAAAAGTTTATTGAATAAAGAACTGTATTTCACAGAACTACGATCATATTAGACTGCCAGATTGATAATGATTTAGTGCTCGCAAGCGCTACTGTTGAGCTTGAGATCCTGGGCTCCATACCCGGATCAGGAAAAATATTATCGGGTTTTTCCATAGATCTGGAATTACTCAGTAGCAGCCCGGTCCCGGTTGGTGGCAATAGGCTCGCCCCCGATTACGTGGGACTTAAACACAACTGGCGAAATGTGAGTGTACTATAATCTCCTCTGTCTGTCTGTCTCCTTTGGGAAATACAGGCGTGATATTTATGTTATGTTCTCATTACAAAAGCTAGCTCGATGGGTTAATTAAACCATGCCATAAAAAAAAACCTTGTTTGTAATAAGATAGCCTGGGTCTTATTTACCACTTGCTGCGTCCCGCGGTTTCACCAGCATAGGTTTCGATCCCGTGGGAATAAAAAATCGAATTGGAATCGGGATAAAAAGTATTTATAGTTTATCTGTGTGCCAAATTTCATCCAAATCTGTTCAGTAGTTTTTGCGTGAAGAAGTAACAAACACACTCACAAACTTTCGCCTTTATAACATTACTAGCTGCGCCCCGCGGTTTTACCCGCATAACTCTCGATCCCGTGGGAATATCGGGATAAAAAGTACCCTATGTCCTTTCCCAGGACTCAAGCTATCTCTATACCAAATTTCATCAAAATTGGTCCAGCCGTTTGAGCGTGAAGAGGTAACAAACAAATCATCATCGGCCATCTGTTCTGCGAGCAATGTGCCCTGCCCACTGCCGCTTAAGTCTGGCAATTCTTCCGGCTATGTCGGTTACCTTGGTTCTCCTGCGGATCTCCGCATTTCTGGTTCGATCATGCTGGGAAACTCCAAGCATAGTCCTCTCCTTTGGGCCTTATTAGAAGGCCCATTGTGAGCGACCACGTTTCAGTGCCATATGTCATCACTGGCAACACGCACTGGTCAAAGACTTTCACCATTATTTGACATAAAAGGTATCAAAAAACGCTCTGCATTTCGACTGCCGTTATTGTGTGACCGTTCAATGCTTTCTTAGGATTTCCAAAACCTTCAGCATAATCCATACTTAATATTATAAATTCGAAAGTAACTCTGTCTGTCTGTCTGTATGTTACCTTTTCGCACCTAAACCACTGAACCGATTTAGGTGAAATTTGGTATAGATATAGTTTGAGTCCCGGAAAAGGACATAGGAATAGTTTTTATCTCGATATTCCCACGGTATCGAAACTTATGCGGGTGAAACCGCGGGGCGCAGCTAGTCAGCCTATAACGTCCCACTGCTGCGAAATAGGCCTCTTTTCTGTGAGAGGGAGTGGGCCGTCAGGCCGTCATGCACCACACGGGCCCAGTACCAAAGCTTAAAACCGCCAAAGGTAAAATATTAAGGTCCCGTTGGTCCTCTTTAAAGACGTAATCCAGGTAGGGTTACGTCTGCAGAGGCCCAACGAACTGAAGAGTTTAATGATCCGACTATACGACAAACAAAGTGAATTTCTTGGAATTTCGATCTTCGTCATAGGTACACTTCAAGGCATGTAAATTTTATATACCTTTTCGTACTTAACGTCATGTACCATATTAATGAGGTGAAATATGTGGAACATTAGCATTTCGTTTTTCATGCCTTAGAGCTGGCCTAGTATGAGCATGGCATGTCTAACGTTTTTGCTTTTACACTTTCTAACTGCTCGTGCCAATTAGTTTAAAAAGTTTTTTCACTTACTTTGTATGTACCTACTTTATATTTCTAGAAGGCTTTCATTTCAATTTTGAATTCATCATCGAATCGCCTACCCTTAGATATCCCAATTTTGTTTTGAGTCGGCGCAACATGTCTTTTTTTTTCTATTACTTAGTCGTCATCTCGATAGTCACCCTCACTTATGCGATAAAGCATAAGGTTCAAAGTTGATTGGGAAAATTTGACAGTTTCGGGTAGCTTGATGTGCTGGTCTGTATCTACTCGCAACTGGCGTGCGTGTATCAGCTCAGCGTAGTAATTGCGTAACACACTAAGAGTAGCAATCATTTTGACAGTTCAACAACATTCATTGCGTCATTTACGTTGTTGAACACACAATTTTTTCTTTGTTTCCCCGATCTGATCCACCTCGTCGCATCGCATCGCCTGCCCGCGCTATTACTACATCTTTGCTAAGGGTTCTATCTGCCTTTTTTCGTTTGGCTCGGCTCCTAAGGGCCCTGGCGTGATGTTAAATATATAGGTAGCCTTCCTCAAAAATTAGGCAATCAAATGCAAAAATAATTATTCAAATATGATAGTTCTGGAATTACCTATCGCATTTGAATAATTATTTTTGAGAGAAAGAAAGCGCTAATCTCCAGAGATTAGCGCGTTCAAACAAACTTCAGCTTTATAATAATTAGTCTAAATATAGATTATACTAGCTGCACCCCGCGGTTTCACCCGCGTAAGTCTCGATCTCGTGGGAATATCGGGATAAAGTTATCCTATGTCCTTTCCCGGGACTCAAACTATCTCTACCTATACCAAATTTCATCTAAATCGTTTCGGCGGTTTAGGCGTGAAAGAGTTACTTTCGAATTTATAATATTCGTATGGATAGTAGGGTATACCATTTGCGCGAAAATTACACGAAATCACCCTAGCTAGTTGGTACCAATTGCGCTTTATTAGTCTACCTACCTACGTCAATGATAAAAACTCAACATTTACGTGATATTAAAAAAAATGTCACACACCCACATATTTGAGCAAATTGAGCAATTGATTGGCCTAAGATAACAATGAAACAGCCCATCTGTTCCACTGTCTTATGAATAGAATAAAAAAAGAAACATATTAGATTTCAATTGAGTTGTTGTATTATTTTGTCTGTTGTCCTGCGGGTTCTGCCCACGCGCGCGTTCATTATAATGAATCCCATTGAGACACGTGCTATTGATATCTTTTCCTCCGAGGGCAAGTATTTAAAGTTCGTTTTTTAATTTCCGAGACTAATCTGGCATTCAAGTATTATATGTTTGCGTTTTTTTAGTATAGAAGTTTGATATTACACCTGTCAGATTAGTCTCCGAGATTAAAAAACGAACTATGCAGGGTGAAATTGAATTCATGGGCATCCTTTTAAGGGGTCATTGTAATCATCATTATGAACAACTTTTACTATGGGACCAAACCTGAAATCGCGAAAAAAAATCTACTCTTCCGTACATTTTGACGCGTTATGTGAACATAAATGCAAGGAACAGCTGATTTTTTTCGCGATTTTAGGTTTAGTCCCATAGTAAAAGTTGTTCATAATGATGAGTACATTGAAGGATGCCCATGAATTTAATTTCATCCTGTAGATGACCTGAGTCAGGAGCAACGTTCTTTTTCGATATAGGTACAGTTTATTCTTTTACATCTTCTATCCAACTAACCACACTAGGTAAATCACGAAGTCAGCAAATGCTTCAATTATTTATTTATTTGCTCTCCTGCATATTACTCGTATATCACACATTATACAAATGTGTGTTTCTATATTTGTTACTTCCTCATGCTCAAACGACTGGACCAATTTTGATAAAATTTTGTATCGATACTATCTGATATCCAGTGAATAACATATAGGCTACTTTTTATCGATCGACACATATGCGGGTGAAACCGCGGGGCGCAGCAAATAACTTATCATAATTTGAGTCCAAACTTATCAATATACAATCATCATCATCATCATCTGCCTAGCCTTTTCCCAACTATGTCGGTTGGGAACCAGCGTGGCTGAAGACCGGTATGTTACATGGAGCGACTGCCTATCTGACCTCCACAACCCAATTACTAGGTAGACCCCCCCTCCTTGGTAAGACTGGTTGTCAGACTCGACTTTCTGACGACCCGTAACAACTGTCAAAAATCCTGCACGAATGACAATCGGGACCAACTGATTAACGTGCTTTCCGAGGCACGGAGGGGTCTTAATTATCAAAACAGAATACCTACAAAAATTTTTAGAAATATTAAATATCTAGATTGTGATGTGTTTTAACAATAAAAAACAATTTACAATAACATACTCGTAGATACAGTCAAATTTAAGTCAGATACTTAGTATTTGGAGGCACACAGGTTTGCATTACCTTCTAAATGATAACAGCCGCACAAGCCGATCGATCAAGTTAAGCTACGCTTGCCGCGGTTGGCCTGTGGATGGGTGACCATCTTCACATACCCTCCGTGCCTCGGAAAACACGTTAAGCCGTTGGTCCAGTAGTGCTATTCTGTAAAAATCTCACCGTGATAACTTGGGTGAAGTGAGCTTAAAGTGAGCTGTCATTAGTGTCAATCCCTAGCATTAGATGGAATGACAGCTCACTTCACATAACTTCTCACGGTGAGATTCTAACAGAATCGACCGGCTGGCTGTCATTCGTGAATCTTTGACAGTCGTTACGGGTCGTCAGAAGTCCGAAAGTCTGACAATCAGTCTTACCAAGGGGTATCGTATTACCCAGCAACTGGGTTGTGGAGGTCAGATAGGCAGTCGCTCCATGCAAAATACTGGTATTCAGCTGCATCTGGTTAGACTGGAAGCTGACCCTAACATAGTTGTGAATAGGCTAGGCAGATGATGACACGTATTCCCAGAGGACCAATGCATATTGAATGAAACAGCGGTTAACCCTTCGAGAGCAGTTCAATCCTAACCACAGGAAGAATGAACAATGATCTCAAGTACGCTATCTTTGCAAAAAAATTCTATGAAAACAAATGAACAAAATACAAAACATACTCGTACATAAGATTTTTTCCAGAAAATCTTTAGCAAAAGACAGATTTGTCATGGTTTCTTTGCTGAAATTCCCGGTATTAGAAGAAGAAATAAAAATAGAAATGGATTGTCATAGAAAAATACTGTACCTACATACAAATTGTATTCGTCAACCCAAAAGGCGCGCCAAACGGAACTAGAGAAGTAATTCATTAGTTACGTCACGATTCTATAGAATAGCTGAAGTGAGACCTTTCTTAGACAGAACGGGGTCAGGTCAACCGTTCGCCATGGTTTAGTGCCTGAACTTTGGTTAAAATCACCATTATTGTGTTACATAGTCGAACGTACTGCGTACTGCGTTATTTTATTGTTACAAGTTCTTTATGGTAACATTTTATGCCTGGAGTTTTTGCTTCCGTATCTGCAATAGGTTGGTGAATTGAGCTTTTTTATATCCATCCTAATGTGGTAATTCGTGGGTTGGGTTCGTGAAAACACTTTTACTTCGACTTTTAGGTTATTTTTGTTGGAATTTTCTATCGTTTATGGAGACATTGATTTATGGGGCGGCTGTTACTTTATAGTTTCATTATAAGTACTGTCTGTCTGTCTGCAAAAGACACTGATATATAAAAGATAGGTACCTAAACCCACTTTAACCGGTCAAGCGGCGCGGTTCGCCGGTCGGCGACGAAACAATAGAAAATCAATTGTGTCTCATTAGCGGAGCTTGACCGATTAATGGAATTTTCAGTTTCGTTGACAATAATTGGTATCACCATACCTAAATCAGTAACCGAATTTCGTAACACAGTTTCAATTACAATCTGAATCATTTTGAAGGCTAATCCATTGCTTTATATGTTCGAAAAATTTGTCTGCTCAGCAACGTAAATAACGCAATGAATGCTGTTGGATTGTCAAAATTAAAGTAATTTTTACTGTTAGTGTGTTACGTAATTACCCCGCAGAAACGTTTTTCTTTAGGGTTCCGTACCTCATAAGGAAAAAACGGAACCCTTATAGAATCACTCTCATGTCCGTCTGTCTGTCAAGACCCTTTATCTCGGGAATGCGTGGAAGTATCGAGTTGAAATTAAAACCATATACTTAGGTCTACAGCCCCTTGAAGCTGTGAAAAAATAAAACATCTAAGTTAACGTAAAAAAAAGATACAGCCGTTTATGCCACAAAAAACGTATATTTCGACACTCCCAAGGGAATCAAAATTTATAGAGTATTTCCCGCTGACCTAGAATCATGAAATTTGACAAGAAGCAATGTCATATAGCACAAATATAGGAAAAAATCCGAAAACCGTTAATTTTTAGTTACATAAGTACCTACGTACGGAACCCTCGTCGGTGCGCGAGTCCGACTCGAACTTGACCGGTTTTTTCCATTAACCTTTATTGTACCACTGCTGAGCAAAGTTCTCCCCCGATACAGTACAGTTAACTTAATAAAATAAGCTTTGCAATTGCAATGCTTTTTGCCCTGCTGCTGAGAAATTGTCAATGGACAAAGCTAATATAATAACACTAGCCGATTTCGGGGATCGAACCCATGATCCCGACTCAGCACTCACGCTTGCGACCACTAAACCAATGAAGTACGAGTAGTAGAATCTATAAAACAAAGCACAATGTTTTGCAGTAAAACTAAAACGCAGAAAACGACATGTTGTTATGAATCTTATGAAATAGCGTAGGTACTATAACCACTTCGCCGTAGCCCACAATCCACACACTTAATTATTCATATCTAGAAATTCACCACAATCGATACCATGGCAGAACGCGTTGCATAACACGTTGCAAGGTGGGTTCGTGGCGACACGGTCGGACCTATGCAGTCAATACTTTACCCCATAATGTTAAGGCTAATTTTATACCTTAATAGCTCACTTGATTGCCCCTTTTATGGTTTCCTAAGCCTGGTTTACGTGGTTGTGAAATTCAGATCGAATATTCGCTGACCTTGGACTATTTGTGGTGCATTAAAGATGCATTAGGTGGTGTAGTGGCCCTGAAACATGTCGGCTTAACAAAACGTTTTCATTACTGACGTGGATCAAGTTTGTTTTTTCAAAGATATATTGATGCCTGTGTAATAGTCGCCAGAAGTAGTAAGGTGGAAGTGCTCGTACTGGGACGTAGGTAGGTACCACCATTGAGATTGAAACCTATTTAGAGTTATTGCGTGCCAATTTTCAATTATAAATTCAACGATGATGATGTAACTAATATTTTTGTAAAAATATAATTTAAAAGAGTGTCCATCGTGTCCATGGAGTTTCTTGCCCGTTCTTCTCCATAGGCAATTACTACTCTTTGGAATGGGCAACTAGTTTCATATTTTCTGACTGACCGACTTCTTGACAGTTCAAAAGTGCCTGTAAATGGTTTATTTGGAATAAATGCTTTGAGTTTGAGTGTGAAGGGCAAAGGCAAGGTGCCGGTGTCAGTTCACAATTATTTATTGTTCACATTCCATAATGTTGGTAAAACAGTTGGTAATGAAACAATTTTATGGACCCTGTCGGGCACACCACACCTAGCATGCTTAGTAGGAGAGAGGCGCTTACATATTTGGGTTAATATTATTTATTTATTCTGGTAATTGTAGTGTTATTTTATTACTACTTTTTCTTATTCTTCTAATTGAAGTATTAATAATAATTTAATAAAATATTTTGGCTTTATCTCTTTGATTTGTAAAGAATACCTACTTGCTTGAGTAAGTTTTTTTTATGTTATACATATAGTATAGCTTACGTTAGCTAGTTATTCACACACACTATCACATCACATCACATAACATATTATAAAAGGTGAAAGTTTGTGAGTGTGTTTATATGTTTCTTACTTCTTCACGCTCAAACGGCTGAACCAATTTTGATAAAATTTGTATGGAGGTAGCTCACACCCTGGATTAACATATAGGCTACTTTTTATTCCAATCTTCCCACGGGATCGACATTTAGGCGGGTGAAACCGCGGGGCGCAGCTAGTAAACTAATATTTCTACCTATAACAATAATTTCAGACATGAGACCTTTTAGCTGTGTCACATTGCACATGCACAAATTATGATTGCAAAAACTGTTGTGGAGTGGTACTTTATTTAATTATTTCTAATTCTATCAAGTTAGGTATACAATCTATAACATAAGATTCGGCAGTATTTCTATTTCCCTATTAGGTTTTCTGGCCACCAAATAACAAGTGACATGTGTTTGTGTAGGTAGGTAGGCCCTAGGCACGTGTCGGGCATACTGCTGTGCAAGCCTAACATAAGTAAAGCAATGACAGTGCATGCCTAAACCTCTAGAGACAGTCCTAGGAATGCTAATTATTAGCGGACCCTTTGCCCATAGGGGTTTGACCTTTTCCACAATATACTAAGTAACCTCGCTTTGTTAAGACTGACACCATGACACCCACGCAGCATCCGTTTCTCAACATTAACTATCTCAAAGGATACTTGTTCTAAATTAGTGTACCTTTCTACTTAAATGAAGATTTAAATCTAACTGACGGCAAGCTTGCTCCTATGTTATCTCATTAGTACATTTATTTATTCCAACGACCTTATTATGTAGTACTAAAAGATTTGGCGCCACGCCATCGCCCATACAATTATTTCGTTTAATTTCGGGTACGGTAATTTTGTTTCATTCATAAAAACGACGGCCATTTAGGTAGTAGGCAGGGATGTGAATCGTCGCACCGCGGATACGAGTATCCGCTTTGATCGTAGTCAATCAATCGGATCATTTGTCGGTTACATGACGCATCCTGCTGCCCACGTGTGCTCTTTATATGCATACGTTCATCGCGTCACGTATTCTCATAGTAATGAGGACTCGTTTGTTCGCAGGACCGACTCTCCAACATGAGGTGAACTTCAATCTTCTCAGCTGCGCGGCGTTGCACCGATGGACGCTGGAGTAGTTTAAACGCATTTATTTTTAAACGAGTTTAGTAGTGCTTGTGGCAGCGACGACTTAGCAAACACTTTATTCTTTTAGTTTCCATCCCAAAAGTTTTTCTAATAAGAACCGGGTGTGCGCGCGGCTAGCGCGAGCTCGACTTGCGTGGACTTCCGACCGCTGGGAGGCGGGCGTCCACGACGACCGGGCACGTGCAGCTCTAGCCGGGGCGACCACCGCACGCACCCCGGGCCCCGCACCCCATCCCACTCCCGTCGCGACCACTGCGCTAAAGATGGGCCATTTCGATATAGGCAGGGACCGTAGGAATAATTAAGGTTTTGCGACACACAGTGTCAGAGATTACGGATTGTTATCCAATCTATTGGTCGGGAAATGTGTCCGTTAATCTCTGTCGCTAATATTGAATACAGTCTCTACACGAGAGCCTGCTTGGTGTGTGCAGGTGAGACCCTGAACGGTCAGCGCCTGATCGAATTCCGGCTGGGCGCCGAGGCCGAGTCGGAGCAGGGCGAAGGGCTGACGGTGGCGTCAGCCGAGCTGCTGGTGCGCGCGGAGACGTCGCCGCGAGCGCGCCGCCTGCGCTATACGCTGTGGGCCTTCACCGTCAGCGGCAACGACACGGCCGCCATCAGCGCGCTAGCGGGCGCGGCGCGGCGCGACCCGGCGCGCGGCTGGCAGCGCCTCGACGTGACGCAGGCCGCGCGGCGCTGGGCGGCGGGAGGCGCGCGCGAGCCGCTGCGCCTGCTGCTGGACTGCAGCGGCTGCGGCGGCCGCGTGCGCCTGCGCCTGGGCGGCGGCCAGGCGGCGCGGCCGCTGCTGCGCCTGCGCCTCAAGCCGCCGCCCGCGCGCCGCCGCCGCGCACTCGACTGCGACGCGGCCGAGCACGGCCGCTGTTGCCGCCAGACCTACTACGTGAGCTTCCGCGCGCTGGGCTGGGACGACTGGATCGTGGCACCGGAGGGCTACTACGCCAACTACTGCCGCGGCGCGTGCGCGCCCTTCCTCAACTACCACTCGCAGGTGGTGGAGGCGGCGCGGCTGGAGCGCGCCGAGTGCTGCGCGCCCGTGCGCTTCTCCGCGCTGTCGCTCATCTATTTCGGCGCCGACTCCAACATCATCAAGCGCGACCTGCCCGAGATGGTGGTGGAGGAGTGCGACTGCCCGTAGCGCCGCTCGTGTACATAGCCTGCGCCCGCTCGACACTCGCCGCTGTCCGCCGCCCCCGCCGCCCCGCCGCCCCCGCCGCGGCTCGCTTACGCCGCTCTCGAATCCGATTTAATCCGAATCGATTATAAATAATATTCTCGACTTGTGTAATATTTTGTTCCTCGCGTTCGAAAGACTATATCCTAAAATCGAATAAATAAATAAATCTCCGTCTACGTAGGGCTGGGTCGCGTCAGCGCAGCGCGCGCCGCGCGTGACCGGAGTGTAGTGTAGGTAGTTATATTGTAAGAGTTAGCCGCGCGATGTGGCGCCGGACGGAGTACGCGCGATGCGGCGCCGGACGGAAAACGCGCGGCGCGACTTGCGCGCTCGCGACGCCGTGTGTAGACGCCCTAAATAATTTAATACTACGCCGTTTTCTTTCACCCCGTTTGGTGATCGCTTGTAATTATTGTAAACTGTATTATAATAATTATTATAATTATAATTATAATAAATCAACTTTTTCATAATTATTACCACATTTTTTATTTACCTACATTAGTCTAAGTTCAACTATGCAGCATCGTACGTCCGCATATAAAATACTTTATCAGAATTGTACTAGACGCTTCGGGCACTATTCTTAACATCAAACCAGTGAACACTGAACACTATCAGTCAAAACAAGTTCTAACTTTAGCCCGAGCTTAGGTACAAACCTTCGAGCCAGATTTTGTCTTACTTACCTTTTTCGAATTTTATTCCGCCTAAGCTAAAGTTTTTAAAATACAAAACTGACAACTTAGAAGAGTTGTAAATTTTGTATTAAGGACTGTATTTCGATCACAGTTAGGTTGTTGTTACACAAACAGCCGGTGGTTTAAACCACATCTAAAAAAAACCTTTTTCTTAACAAGACCGTATTAAATATTTATTTATTCATAAGACAACTACTTACAACAGGTAACAATCACAGTATATCATCGCACAACATGGCTAGCAACAACAATATTAATGATTACATATTTTTATTTATCTATTTACATAATTATGATGATGACAACTGCAGTATAAAGCTTAGTTCACATGGGTCTGTGCGTGCCCTCCGACACACTTCTACAGGCGATGTGAAGGAGACCAAACACGGACAATACGTAAAAAAAATACATGATATTTTTTTTTCTTGCTGAGAACGCACTATGAAAAGGAAAAAATTAAATGATTCAAGATTCATCAACAATAAATATTCCACCAATCAAATCAACGATCGATCTTTAAGGATCGTATCTTAAGTTCAATCCTATGACTTACAAAATATAATAATAAAACAAAAAGCAGAAATAATAACATAAAAAAAAATACAACCCCATTGTGTATGTGGGTAATAAATTCCATGGAAGATAATAAAGCAAATGTGTTACAACCTTCGCCTCGAAGAACCAAAAATATGGGCGTCGTATACTTGACAGTTAATATTCTGCTTAGCCTCTTTCAACCAAGGAAACGTACTTATAATACAGGATGTAAAAAGACCCATCACATAGCCGTTAACTACGCATTCTTTAAGTACATCAAACTAAGTAACATTGCACAAAAATAATTGCTGGGAAACGACTTTTATTTTTGGTGTGAAAATTTGCTGTCTGCGGTAGTACCTACGCAATGTCATCATCATCATCATTTCAGCCGAAAGACGCCCACTGCTGGACATAGGCCTCCCACAAGCACCTCCACTTTGGCCGGTTCTGTGCTTTTCGCATCCAACGGGTTCCTGCGGCCTTCACAAGGTCGTCGGCCCGCCTTGTGGGAGGCCTTCCAACGCTACGTCTTCCGGTACGCGGTCGCCACTCCAGAACTTTTCGGCCCCACCGGCCATCTGTTCTGCGAGCAATGTGCCCTGCCCACTGCCACTTAAGTTTGGCAATTCTTCGGGCTATGTCGGTTACCTTGGTTCTCCTGCGGAATGTAACACACGCAAAACATTGTGATTATGGGTGAGAGGTCTTGGGATTACTATGGTTGTTTAAAAAAAAAATATGAAAAACATTTGTAAGCTGCCATTTTTTCAGCAGTAGATTTAGCAACACATTTTTTTTATCAGAAAGAGCAATAGCCAGAATTTTATGAAACTGATTTATTTCTGAATACTAAGTAATTTCAAAAACAGATTACGGCTGCGTTTCGTTTTACAATTATTTTGATAAAATAATGGTATTTAAAGGACATGGCCAGTTTTTGTAAGGACGTCGGCATAGTTATCGAATTTATTGTACACCTATGATTTTTGGTGTTTTATATTCGTGAATATTTGCTCATTAAATTGCTACAAATAAAAAACTCAGAGAACTTGTCAGTACAACAAACTAGACAAAAAACAGTTTCATTAAACCTTTTAATCAGATCGCTAGCAATAAGGTGCATAGATTATAATTTTGCTATTAAAACACTTAAAGGCGCTTTAAAATAGCGAACAGTTGTGAATTATATTATTACGTATAACTGATATGGTTTTAATATTATTAAGCATTTAAACAAAGTGATGGCCACCTAAATGAAGGATTTTAAACTGCATATTGAAACATTTTTATGAAACTGGGTGATAGTCTCAAAAAATGTGACAATAATAACAAACATAACATAACATCGCGCCTATATATTCCTCGAAGGGTTGGTCAGAGGTGTAGTACAACTATAGTTGCAAAACTTCTGAAAAATTCTGAATAATTCCGAAATACTTCTGGGAAAGTTTCTTTAAATCAGAATTATTCAAAATGAATTTTATTGATTTTTTTTTTTTTTGCTGAAATATCGTATTTTGCATCGATACTAGCATACAGATGCCTCATCCCATACAAAGAAATGTCCCGACGTAAAGAGCAGATTTCATCTGGCAATTATTCTAGCTATTTTAAAGGGTTACATTATACTTTTATTCCGAATAGATGACGTTAAAAGCACAATGTACTTTTGTACTGCTGCTACGTACTCCTATTAATTATCAGTGATATTATTAAACAAAACAAAATTTAAAAAATCGAGATGTTAACCTTTGAAATTTAATACAGCGCCATCTACTGGTATAATTATTAATTGTGCATTCCAATCATCTTTGAAATTTGAAATAAAAGCTTATTGTTACATCATTTGGTGTGTATAAGAGTTGATTATGTATGAATAAACCTTATAAAAGTCAATAAAAACTTGAAAATTACACTTCAACCATTAATCAATAAATGTCGTGCCATCTAGTGACATTTATTTGAAACTCTTTGTTAGCGGTGATGCAGGCGATGGCGGTGCGGGGTGCGGTAAGAGGGGAGATACTCCCCGGAGAAGTTTTCGCCCCCGGGCCCCGGCGAAAGATTCATACCCCGCAATCGAATGTTTCCGCGGAATATTTCGCCCGAATTATTCAGGAATAAACGTGTTTATTTGTTGTGTGGTGGGTGAATTTATTTTTCAGTGGCACATATGTAAGTAAAATATAAATGTTTATTTTATTATAAATGTGATTGATTAAGTTTAGTATAATATATTATGTTGATATTTTTATAGGTAAATATGTTATCCTGCGATTAACAGGATTTTTATTTCTTTGTGCTATTTTTGCAAATGCTATTTTTCTAAATGTTAGGTACAGTCACGTCTAAAAGTATGTATACACTTGGCTTTATTCAAAGGCAATTTTCTCCTTTATTTTTGAATGAAATTTTATGTTATTACGAAAATAGTATTTTCGAACCCATAGGTTTAAATGTTAAGTGTCGTATTTCAACGTTGTATTCGTTGTTTCACGAAAAAATCGCAATTGAAAATTGCCAAGTGTATACATATTTTTAGACGTGACTGTACTTGGTTGTGGAATAAAAAACCACCGAGCATATTTGATTTGTTTTTTGAAAAAGGGTTACCTATGTTTTTGATTAGTTTGTATATAGCTCTTTACTTAACGCGTATAAAAGTCAATAAAAACAAATAAATGCAAACCTTGCAAGCAAACACGTTTTGATGCGGTTTTCAGAAAAGTACCTATTTGCTATACTTAGGAGTAGGTTTTGATATATATTAACTGACTTCAAAAAAAAGGAGGTTATGAGTTTGAACCGTATGTAGGTGTGTATATTTTTGATCTTAACCCATCAGAGGTAACTGTACCTACTCAATTGAGTACAGCCTTATCCCGAAGTGTAAATTACAGATCTTGTAAATTTTAAGTGATACACCTTATTATTTTACTTTGTTACGCTGTACTCAATAGAGTACAGTGACTTTTAATAGGTTAATACAATTTTCCCGGTTTTTTTTTTGACAATTGAAATATTCCCAAAGTTTCAGAATATTTCGGAATACTTCCGAAGTATTCGACGGGAATGATTCGGAATTTTTCCCGCCAGCATCTATAAGTACAACCACATTTCACCAGTTATTTTGAGTCCCATGGGCGAGCTGATTGCCATTAAGCGCACAAGTCCAAACTCCGGGCTACTACTGAGAAATTGCTGATGAAAAAACTAAGAGAGAGATTTGGGGTTTATATCTCTTTGTTCGACCTGGGAATCGAACTCAGGACCTCATGCTCAGCAGTAGCGTTTGCGACCACTAGACCAACGAGGCAGTTATAATAACAATTAACAAAGTATATTCGAAATTAATGGTTTTCTTTAAAGTACATTTTTACAGATTACCCTTTTTTTTTTTAAATAGGTAGTTCAATATACTATAAAAAAGAGAAGCACAAAATAAAGCAAAAGAGTAAAAATTATTATTTGTTTATTAGAGAAAATAATAAAAATATTTTGCTACCTATATTATAATTATTATGTCTTAAATGTCTACCTAAATAACATAAATAGCAGCGATAGTGTTAATGAAGATACCGAGTGAGGTCAATCAACCAGCTTGTATAAAATAGAGAATTTTTATTTCACAAATACAGTAACCTGGATTAAGTGGAAGCTTTAGTAATTACATAAATAGCTGCTTTAAACATAACCAGACATGTTAAAAAATACAAGCATATTTACATATTATTGTTTTACAATTGTAATTATGGTTTTCAAGAAAGATTAGCCTTTTGTTAGATTGTTTTAATATTCTTGAATTGTTAATAATATGTTGTCTAAAAATCCAGCTGGAACTTGGATATTGTTTTGGTGTCTTACCCAACCAAGGTACCAGATAATTGTCAGAACGTGACAACAACAACTAACGGTCCTGTTTCCTACAAGGCAACTACAATAGTACCCTAAAATAGCTTCCACCAGACAGCTTCCTCGGTTTGAGCATTGGTTATCCAACGCGAAACTCTTGTTTGATGGTGTGCAGAAAGCGAGGATATGAGATGCCTCTGCAACCTTTGCATGGCTATTCCGCAGTTGATGCACCTCATATTGATCCACAAAACAAATCCGAAACGCAATGCAAATCAGAGTCCAGTGTTAATAGCAAGGTAATTGAGTGTTAGAAGGTATCAGTCCGTAGGAATAAGCAGGGGACAAATAGGAATATTCGCAAAAACATAAACACAGTAGGTACGCAATGAAGAATATGCAATAACATTAATTCCAATCAAAAAGTACTTTGTGATTATTTCATTACTAGCTTCTGCCCGCGACTTCGTCCGCGTGAAATTCGTACTTTCCTCTAAAAATTTCGAAAATGTATATAGGTATGATCTGCATCATTTATTTAGACAACTAAGTATTCGGGCGAATTTTTAAGTGTATAGATCAAAGGAATCAGATTTTTAAATAAACTGTATCCCCGCTTTTCACCCCCACAGGGGTGGAATTTTCAAAAATCGTTTGGGATGTGTTCATTACTTGACTCAAAGATTATTTACACCAATTTTTGAGTTAATCAAACCACGCAGTAAAATCCTCCCCTGCATAATTAACTAAATACCCCTTTTCACCCCGTTAAGGGTAGATTTTCGAAAAACCCTGATGCACGTTATTCTTTATTTTTTGTCTTAAGTATAAATACAGAGTTTCGAGTTATCGGACCGCGCGTTAAAATTCTTCCATAGAAATTCCGACGCCCCCAATCCCCCGATAGGGGTAGTTTAGAAAAACAAAAAATGCCAAACTTCATAATTTACTTGTATAAGTATTTGTACCGTAAGATTTTTCATATACACTGTATTCCCGCTTTTCACCCTATAGGGGTAGAATTTCGAAAAATTGTTTGGGGTGTGTTCATTACTTGACTTAAAGATTATTTATACGAATTCTTAAGTTAATCAAGCCACGCATTAAAATCTTTCCCTGTATAATTAACTGCCCCTTTTCACCTAATTAGGCGTAGATTTTCGGAAAACCCTGATACACGTTATTCTTTATTTGTGGTCTTAAGTATAAATACCGAGTTTCGAGGTAATCGGACCACGCGTTAAAATTTTGACACCCCCCACCCCAATCCTCCTTTAAGGGCTAGTTTATAAAAAAAAAATGCCAAACTTTATAATTTATTTAGATAAATATTCGTACCAAGTTTCAAGTTTATTAACCAAATGAATAAGATTTTTCATATAAACCGTATTCCCGCTTTTCACCCCTACATGGGTCGAATTATGAAAAATTTTCCAGCTAATCAAGCCACACAGTAAAATATGCCCTTGCAAAATTAACTACCCCTTTTCACACAGTTAGGGGTAGATTTTCGAAAAACCCTGATACAGGTTATTCTTTATTTTTAGTCCTTAGTATTAATACTGAATGAGTTTCGAGTTAATCGGACAGCGCGTTGAAATTCTTCCAAAGAAATTTTGACACCCCCCAATACCTCTTTAGGGTTGAAATGAGTTTAGAAAAACGAAAAATGCCAAACTTCATAATTTACTTAGATAAGTATTCGTGCCAAGGTTCAAGGTTTTTAACTCAAGGAATAAGATTTTTCATACAAACAAAATCCCCCCTTTTCACCCCCTTTAAGGTTGAATTTCCAAAAACCCCTTCTTATTGGATACTTATACTTTACAAAGAATACACCCTCCAAAATTCAAGTCCCTGTCACCAGCGGTGTAGGCTGTGCGTTGATATCTCAGTCTGGTCGTTCATCCCCCGTTAAGGGTGAAATTATCAAAAACGCTGAAACACGTGTAAATTAATTTTCAATCGTTAGCCTAAATACAAAATTTGAAGATCCTAACTTTTAAACTGACTGACTTTCATACACGACTTCATCCCCCTTTTTAACCCTTTGGGGGTAGAATTATCAAAAACGCTGAGACACGTATAAATTAATTTTCAATCGTCAGCCGAAACACAAAATTTGAAGATCCTAACTTTAAAACTGACGGACTTTCATACAAACTTTCATCCCCTATTTAACTCCCTTAGGGGTTGAATTTCAATAAATCCTTCCTTATTCCTGGTCTACATCATAAAAGGAACCATCGTGTAAAATTTCAGCTTTCTAGGTCCAAGGGTTTGGGCTGGGCGTTGATGAGTCAGTCAGGTCGTTCATCCCCCGTTAGGGGTGAAATTATCAAAAACGCTGAAACACGTGTAAATTAATTTTCAATCGTTAGCCTAAATACAAAATTTGAAGATCCTAACTTTTAAACTGACAGACTTTCATACACAACTTCATCCCCCTTTTTAACCCTTTGGGGGTAGAATTATCAAAAACGCTGAGACACGTATAAATTAATTTTCAATCGTCAGCCGAAACACAAAATTTGAAGATCCTAACTTTAAAACTGACGGACTTTCATACAAACTTTCATCCCCTATTTAACTCCCTTAGGGGTTGAATTTCAAAAAATCCTTCCTTATTCCTGGTCTACATCATAAAAGGAACCATCGTGTAAAATTTCAGCTTTCTAGGTCTAAGGGTTTGGGCTGGGCGTTGATGAGTCAGTCAGGTCGTTCATCCCCCGTTAGGGGTGAAATTATCAAAAACGCTGAAACACGTATAAATTAATTTTCAATCGTTAGCCTAAATACAAAATTTGAAGATCCTAACCTTTAAACTGACAGACTTTCATACACAACTTAATCCCCCTTTTTAACCCTTTAGGGGTAGAATTATCAAAAACGCTGAGACACGTGTAAATTAATTTTCAATCGTCAGCCGAAACACAAAATTTGAAGATCCTAACTTTAAAACTGACGGACTTTCATACAAACTTTCATCCCCTATTTAACTCCCTTAGGGGTTGAATTTCAAAAAATCCTTCCTTATTCCTGGTCTACATCATAAAAAGAACCATCGTGTACAATTTCAGCTTTCTAGGTCCAAGGGTTTGGGCTGGGCGTTGATGAGTCAGTCAGTCAGTCAGTCAGTCAGTCAGTCAGTCAGGCCTTTTGTTTTTATTTATATAGATTTTCATTACATTGACATTCGACATAGACAACGCACATTGTCATTGTCAAATAAGTAAACGCGTTCCGTTTTATGATTTTTTTTGTGTGTGAAATATAAAAAAAAAACTATCTTACGCTTCAATATTATGAAAAGATAATTTTATTAAATGCAACAAATACCAATGAAGATAGTTTCGTAAGAATAAAATGTTCCTAATATGAGCATTTTGTCGTCCACGTCACATGTCTACAAGTAGTATACATGGTATGGAACGCCCATTAATATATTTATCTTTCTCTATGGTCCACTATGGCGGACGTTGACAAACGGTACTTTGAATTCATCATGCATTACTAAATATTTTGAAATAAACACTGACGAGTTCAGAGAGGTTAAAAACAACGTATTAATTCATTTTTGTATTTTTAATATACAATATTATTTACTATGTATGTGTACTTGGAATGTACTTTTTTGTCCATGTCTTTTTCATCGAAACTCTTAGGCTGAGGCTACAATAGGCAGCGATTTGCGATGCGACTGGAAGAGCGAAACGAGATAAACATGGTATGGCTACATTATAAGCGAAAATCCGGCGTATATTCGGCGATGACGTGGCTACACTACACATGCTATCAAATCATCCATCGCGGTTTACTGTACGTATAATGTAGCCACACGCATATTTAGTAGCACTATTGAACTAATCGTACAAGTGAGAAGTTTTCTAATAAATTTTCTTCAATTCGCTGATATGTTGATGTAGCCGTTGCCGTGATTACAGTAATGTTGTTCCTATCGCATAAAGAAATCAAAGATAGCTAGTAATATTTGTTGTATGGTGAATACGTGAGCATTCATTTATTTGTTTTAATCGCTCATGTGTCGGAGGTCGCGTCGCGGCCTAATGTAGCCTCAGCCTTAGGCCCGTATTACAGAACGTCACTCAATATTCAAGCATTACTTAAAAATAGATTCAAGCTATTTGATTGGTTGAAATTAGTTTTAAGTAGGTAATGCTTAAGTTTTGAGTGACGTTCTGTAAAACGGTACCTACTTTGTTTCGCCTTACTATATTTTTTTTTAGAAATATACATACTATTTAGGCCTCTAATGTAGCAGGATACTATATTAAATAGCAGGGGTTGGCAAACCCTCCTAACACCCACACTATTACAAACAAAAAGGCCTAAACAGATGTTAAAAGTCTCCATTCATCTTTTATCTCAAATACCTTGAATGAATTGTAATTAGGAAGGTAAAAGCTCTAAAAATACACTCCTCAGGGAAATATACAAAACAGCTGATTTTTTATCGCGATTTCAGGTTTGGTCCCATAGTAAAAGTTGTTCATAATGATGAGTACAATCTCCCATTTCGATTTGTCGCATGTTTTCAATTTCAACCTGTATTGCCAACTACCTGATAATACGAACTGCGAACACGTGGACGTACAGCCAACAAAATAGTTGGTGTGTACACGACGTGTACCGTTACAAAATATGACAAGTAATTAAATGATTTGCCATTTAACCTTCTGAACGCCATTGTCACATATATGTGACAAAATACACGTCGTACGGGTCGCACCATATTATGAAATAAACAATTTAATCGTTACTTTTGTGTGTTTTTATTTATATAACTAGCTTCTGCCCGCGACTTCGTACGCGGATCCTATTGCTTATGTCAGTGACAACGGGGTCTTCAAAATTGAAGACCTGAAACGTTTGATGTTGAATTCTAAGAGCTCGGGGACTGGAAAACAACGGGATGCGCGAGACGATTCGAGATATTCCAGATCTTTCATGACAGGAAACAGGAAATGCCCATTAGACTAAACAACTTTTGCTAGGACGTCATTCCTATATATGTTATAGTGTCGCTGGGCTTTGGAGTTCCAAAACAGGTGTTCCAGATCTTCAAATTTATTTATATAATTTAAAAGTTTAAGCTTCCGTCTATATTGTAATGCATGAAAATAATATAAATAAACCACCAATATCGAGAAATGTGTTGTTAAGTGTGTGTGTGTGTTGTTTTGTTAAAGTGGCCTGGCGTCAGGGGTACGGCGATACGTTTATACTCTGGCGTTCAAAAGGTTAACCGGTCAAGCGGCGTGGTCGCCGATGGGCGACGAAACAATAGAAAATTAATTGTGTCTCATTAGCGGAGCTTGACAGATTAATGTATATATCCGATATGTCTGTGAATGATGACAAAGAATTCTGTTTGTGTTTTCATTTCACTTCTGTCGGCGGTTTTTTTTTACTAGATTCTGCCCGCGACTTCGTCCGCGTAAAAATTGTTTCCCCGACCTTTCCCCGACCCACCCCGTCGCATCGCATCGCCCGCCGCGCTGTCACTTCGTTTTCGCTTAGCGTTCTTTCTGCCTTGTCTCCCTTTGCTCGGCTCCTTAGGGTCGTAGCATGATGTTAAGTAGCCAGTCTTTCTCAACAATCGAGTTATCAAATGCAAGAAAAAATGTAGTTCCAGAGATTAATGCGTTCAAACAAACAAACTCGTCAGAGATTAGATAGTGGTAGACGTATTGAATTATTATCGGCCATTCATGTCCCAGTTCAAGGCAAAGCCCTCCCTACCCTCCTTCCACTTATTTCTATCCATTGCTTTAAGTGGTAATTTTTTTAGAAAACAGTTGAGTTCATCCCGCCATCTCCTGACTAACCATTTAGCCAAAAAATATACCTAATCATCTTTGCAGGCTGACACATAGTCAGACGGCACATGAAGTTGTTAGAATAATTGCGGCTGTATACCCTTCTTGAATCGGATACATTCGAGGATACAGTTACTTAAATCATGAGATTTGTTGTACATTTCCTGGTCTTTTACACGCCCACAGAACCCAGGCAAGTCCATCGTATATCCATGATAATTTTGAAGACACAAATACATAATACATATAGCGATACACCTACATTTCGGCCAAATAGACCCAATTCTTTGAATTACCTGCATTAAACTTGTGTGGGATCTTTCTATTCACGTTTTTCTTCCATTCAAAGTATGTTTTTTTGTTTACTTCTTTTGTGGGGAAATTTCAATGGGAATCGTCCTATCCTATCCTACATTCCTAATCCTACTTAATATTATAAATGCGAAAGTTTGTGTGGATAGATGGATGTTAATATTACTCTTTCACGCAAAAACTAATGAGCGGATTTTGATGAAACTTTACAGTAATATAGCTTATAAGTACATCAGAATAACACATATATTCAAAAGTTAAGTTATGGCGAGCCTGTTGCCATTAAAACCAGGCACAAATCCAAACAAAACATCGGGCTGCTACTGCAAAAATCCTAATAAGAAAATTAATAATATTTTGCCCGATCCAAGGATGAAACCCGAAATGGAGTTGAGCAGACAGAAAATATATTATTTCGAATTGAATATCAATACACCATAGCAATCCATCGATGAATCTGTGTGCGTTTACTAAGGCCTAAGGGCTAGCTCACACTAACGCAATTGCGGTCTAATCTGTAAAGGTTAGTCACGAATGCCACCGATGTATGTCTTGTCACCGGATAATCTGCCTATTTTTTTTTATTTTTTTTTATTGCTGAATGGGCCCGCTCTTGACCTCAATCTCGCCTGTTTATAGTGTTTCCACTGCTACTAGAACACAGGCCTCCAGGGTGACTGGAAATTAGTGGCGGAGCCGTTAAGGGGAGGTAGTCTAGGGTTATTCCGACAGATATCACTATGAGACCTACCGTCCTTACTTAACCCTTTCCAAGATATTCCTACATAAAGAGTGTAACCCAAAAATTCGTCCAAAAAATTTTCAAATAGTAATAAATCCTAAAAAAAAGTGATTTTGGCCTACTTTTTTTTGTTTTGCAACAAAGATATTCTAAATAAGTAATATTAATTGTAAAATTTCCGCAACTGTCATTATTTTATGCAAAAACTGCTAAACAAAAACGAAAAATGTAAAAAAAATTCTTTGATGGCTGATAAAACATCAATTTTCTTTAAAAAGTCACCCTTTATTATTACGTACAAAATAATTAAAAAACTTCTACGTTTTGTTCCCTTTCGAACTAGATATTAAAGTCCAAAATCGGTTGAGGAACAATGAAGATATGGTCAATGGAAAAAAACCCGTCGAACCCGTGTAGAGCCCTTTGTTCTGAGAACAAAGGACTCGGTCGACGCGCACGAGTCGAGCTTGCCCCTCCCTCTTGCTCAGTCCGCTCTTACGGTTTACTGTGTTCGGATGTGCTTACTTTTTCTCAGTTTTGATTTTTCTAACGACTTGGCTTTTTCCTGGACTTTTGTATTTGATTCTCTTCCCGACAACTTGGATTGTGCCCTGTTTTCTGTGACTCCTTACGATTTGGCTGTGTGGTTTATCGGACCAATAATGGCAGGAAGAACATCGTTTAGTAACGAAGAATACGCAGATATTCTTTTTTATTACGGAGCTGCCAGAGGAAATGCTGAACAAGCTCGTCGTGAATATGGCGAAGTATTCCCTAATCGTCGACTGCCTGATGCCCGCGTATTCTCTCGAACCTTCCGGCGGGTGCGAGAGCGCGGTACCGTCGTAAGATACCAAGGTAAGAGAAAGTTATTAATATTAAAGCATGTTCAAACCAGAGATTTCTCCATACAAAATGTAGTTCCTTCCTGTACAGGCCGCTCTACATTACTGCGCCGCCGCTAGTTTCTAAACTTTTTTGTTTTTAGGTGATGCAGGTAGACCTCGACTGGATGTCAGGGACGACGAAGAGGAAATTTTAAATTATTTCCAAAGAGACCCTACGCTGTCTACACGAATGATAGCTCGCCGTATGGGACGCTCTCAATGGAAGGTGTGGTACACTCTTCACGAAAATGACCTCCATCCTTACCATTACACACCTGTTCAGGCCATAGAAGAAGGGGACCCATTAAGAAGAGTGCAGTTTTGCAGATTTTTAATAAATGCGGACGTTGAAGATAGGAATTATCTCAGAAAAATTTTATGGACTGACGAGTCCAAGTTTGATAAGGACGGCATTACGAATTATCATAATGCTCATTACTGGAGTGAACGAGCCATGGGTAATCCACACCTAAAAAGACAAAAAGGTTCACAGAGAAGGTTTAATTTAAATGTGTGGATGGGTATAATTAATAACCGCTTGATTGGACCACATTTTCTACCACAAAACCTCGATGGGGTTGAATATGAAAATTTACTGAGGAATGTATTTTTTGAATTAATGGAAGATGTGCCGCTAGAAACGAGGCGAAACATGATATTCATGCATGATGGCTGTCCGGCGCATTTTAGGCTAGCTGTGAGAAGTTGGCTAGACCAAAACTTCCCCGACCGATGGATAGGTAGAGGTGGTCCAATACCATGGCCGGCACGTAGCCCCGACCTCACACCCATGGACTTCTTCGTGTGGGGTCGAATGAAAACTTTAGTTTATGCCACTGACGTCCCTGTACCAAACGTTGAAGATTTGCGCAACAGGATAATCCACGCAGCGCAGGAAATACAAAGGGAGCTTACAGACTCAAGGGTTGTAAAAACGGGTGTCGTAAGAAGAGCACGAGCTTGTATTAGAAATAATGGTGGACACTTCGAAAATGAACTCTAAACAGTTTTTTTTTTCAATAAAGTTTTATTCTTCAGTAGTTTGGTTTTTTCTTTCATTTTTATTATTAGTCTTATCTTGATGGTTCCTTAACTGATTTTGGATTTTAATATCTCATTTAAAAGGGAACAAAACGTAGAAGTTTTTAAATTATTTTGTACGTAATAATAAAGGGTGACTTTTTAAAGAAAATTGATGTTTTATCAGCCATCAAAGTATTTTTTTTACATTTTCCGTTTTTGTTTAGCAGTTTTTGCATAAAATAATGACAGTTGCGGAAATTTTACAATTAATATTACTTATTTAGAATATCTTTGTTGCAAAACAAAAAAAAGTAGGCCAAAATCACTTTTTTTTAGGATTTATTACTATTTGAAAATTTTTTGGACGAATTTTTGGGTTACCCTCTTTAAGTAGGAATATCTTGGAAAGGGTTAAGTAAGGACGGTAGGTCTCATAGTGATATCTGTCGGAAAAACCCTAGACTACCTCCCCTTAACGGCTCCGTCGCTCAACTCCTGTCGTTAAAGCTAATGACCAACCATGACAAATCAAACATTTTCTCAATCGCGCCTAGTCGCGCCGCATCGCGTCCGTGTGACTGCAGACTTATCCAGTTGTGGTTCCCGGGCCCGGCAGACGAAGTGTCCGCACAATGCCAGGCGCCGAGATGTCGCACCTCGCCTTCAGCTAGGGCTGCTGCGATTTACTTCAGAGCTTGTTGATTTGTGGATTAGGTTCATAGGTCAGATACAGGCCCTAAGGCTTGATGCACCACGAATCACTAAATGTATTCTAGCAACGACGCCATTTAACTGAGTTTGTTTGAACAAAAAGGATATAGTAATCTTTATGGACCTTGCAATGGCCTTTGACACAGTCTACGTTCTTGTATAACGATGATAACGGATGACTATATTAGCGTCTGAAAAAAAGAAGGTATAATAGAACGGTGGCGAAGCCTTCGGCATGCAATTTTCTTTTTATAAAAACGCGTATTATTAAAAACGTATTTCAAACATTTCATCTTCAAATGATTGACAGAAATATGTTTAATGGAAATGTGTTTGTGCAAGAACAGTGGTGGCCCAGTGAGAGCAGCGGTGGCCCAGTGAGAGCAGCAGTGGCCCAGTGAGAGCAGCGGTGGCCCAGTGAGAGCAGCGGTGGCCCAGTGAGAGCAGCGGTGGCCCAGTGAGAGCAGCGGTGGCCCAGTGAGAGCAGCGGTGGCCCAGTGAGAGCAGTGGTGGCCCAGTGGTAACGGCCCCGACTTACGAGTCGTTGGTCGTGGGTTAGAACCCAGACAGGCGCTTTACTTTGTATAAATAATTTCACCACCACTGCTCTCAAAACGGTGAAAAGGAAAACATCGTGAGGAAACTGGCATGTCCTAGAACCAAAAGTTCGAAGACTTGTGACATCTACCAAACCGCACTGGGTCCGCGTGGTGGATGCGCTGTGCCCACTCCCTCTCGAAGAGAAGAGGCCTGTGCAGACGTGATGGGTATCGATATCTATTAAACACGATAAAACAAAAAAGATTTGATGTTTTTTCTTAGGGGTCAACGACCGCTGGTAGTGTTGTAACTTGAAGTATGAGTTGAGAAAATGTATTTTATCGTTTTTAAATCGTGTAAATTTCTCAGACGTGACTGGTATCGATATCAAAAAACAAAAGAAACGGACTTTTTAAACTTATGTTTCAAGTAAATACACTAACAGCGACCCCCACAAAAAAAAGACGGGTTGCACTCCGGGAGTGCCGGCAGAAGTGAAAACTTGAATATTAACGTTGAAATAAATCAATTATTAATTGAATTAACATAACTCATTTTTTTCACTATTTCTGCGTCACTTTTTTCATTAATCACTTTGTTCAATTTCCATATTTTAAACACTTTCCCCCTTATTCATAATCCTATTTTATCTCTATTTTAGCTAAAATAGGTTTATAGAACGTTTGTCTTTATCTGTCACGTTGACATTTCTGTGTGTAAGAAAGAGACAAACCCCATTTTAACTAAAATAGGTTTGATAAGTTTTATGAATAAGGGGGTAAATATACACGAATTTTACGAATACACAACAGTGTGGCACACAGACGGTCGAGCCATCAGCTGTCCATCCATCCATCCATCCATCCATCCATCCATCCATCCATCCATCCATCCATCCATCCATCCAGCCATCCATCCATCCATCCATCCATCCATCCATCCATCCATCCATCCATCCATCCATTGTCGTGTGTCACTTGGTTCACATCGGTTGGCGCCGCCGTAGAAAGAGAGGGGAATACTTAGTAGTAGTTAGGAGTAGTAGTTATCCCCTGTGTAGTCTCTCCTGACGGTCACGTGTCCTGACGCGATGTCCTGACGCGAGTTTAACATTTTTTACCCATTACAAAAAAGTGTGCAACGCCGCTAAAGAAGTTTTCACTTCAAAAATCAGGTTAGGGGGGGGGGGGGGCAGCTCGTCCAATTCGAAACTGGGACCAGAGACCAACCTCATCATAGGTATTAATTATTTTTTTGTTTCATCGATTCCTATCACGTCTGCTGAGTGCTAGCTGATTTAATTTGACCCTGTATAAATCGGTGACTAGAGCCATCTGTAGCGTGTGACGCCTTTGGAATAGGGCCCAAGTAGGCAACCCTATCGCGCGTCTGGATGGCGGTGTGGGACTGTGGGCGATTCGGGCGACGCGAGTGCGTGCGATCGATGGGCCTCACAGACGACGCGGCGCCGCCACGATTCAGCGCGGCCGTGTGGTAAGTAGCTGTGTGAAAATACTATGTGGTGTGAAACGATTTGATAGTTTAATAAATCACATCACATCACACTTCACACTAATATTATAAAGGCGAAAGTTTGTAAGTGTGTGTGTGTTTATATGTTTGTTACTTCTTCACGCTCAAACGGCTGGACCAATATTGATAAAATTTTGTATGGAGGTAGCTGACACCCTGGATTAACATATAGGCTACTTTTTATCCCGATATTCTCACGGGATCGACATTTACGCGGGTGAAACCGCGGGGCGCAGCTAGTATTTTATAAAAAAGTATTTCATTTATTAGATACGCGTGAAAACAAATAATCAAAAGTAACTTATTCAAACTAAGCTGAGAATGAACACTTTTTCAAAGTCAAAATTATGCAAGGCAGTCCCCCAAACGCCTGCGCTTCACCACTTCCTAGTGCTTTAGCTGGGCAGAAGAAGTGGCGCAACAAACTCCCCAGCAGCACAGCTGTCTGTTCAGTTAGAAGAACTTGATTCTATACAATACTAAGTAATTAAAATTAAGATCACAAAAAATTAAATTAAAATAAGTAATTACCATATTTCAGCTAGCACCTGCCAATATACCAACAAAAACCCCGTCTTTGCTCTCACGCAGTCTGGTAAAGAGATCTCTCTGTGATCTTTATAGCTAAGGACCTTTTATACAAAAACTTATTCTGTAAATAGAAAAAAAAAACAAAGCACAAGGACTTTCCGTTAATTTTTAACATTTTTCCTTTCAGAAGAAGACCTGGCACAGTCTACCAGGCTCTTAGTATCAGAAGGCCAATTCTCGTAATTTAAAACGTTCAAATTCTAGTCGCAGTCTCATTTCGGCGACAAACAAATGTCAAAAACTTGTCAAAATGTAGGAAAATTTATTAGAAGTATTTTTGATAGATTGAGACTGAGATCAGACTGTGAACGTTCATAAAATTACGAGAATTGCCCCTCTGATCTATGTAGGTAAATGGACTTGTAAAAATCCTGCTTTGGGGTTGTGTTGGCGGTGGCCGGCGCTGAGGTCAAGGTCAACCCACCAGCTTCTTTAGCAAGATGTAGGGTTTAGACTATGTAAAGGGAATATCGTCATCGACCAGCACCCTAGTTGCGTAACCCACTTTCTATCACAATCTGAATGATTATGAAGGATATTGCTAATCCATTGCTTTATAAGTTCAGAAAATTTGTCTACTCAACACGTAAATAACGCAATGGATGTTGTTGAACTGTCAAAATAAAACCGATTCCGATTGATAATGTGTTACGCAATTGCCCCGTTGAACCGGGTTTGTTTACGTTTTCATCAGATAGTTTTCGAACAGACCATGGTATTGTTTATTTATATTATATTTGATTGTACATAAGAAAATATATAACAAAATGGTCGGCCTTAACGCTTAATATTTTTGTGTTAAACTATAAATATTTTTATCGTTTTCCCTTCCAAGACAGCTACCTACTTCTGCGCGTTTATCTCGGTCCGGCGCGCGGCGCCCGCCAGGCTGTCTGCGTCGACAATAAACAGGCAGAGTTTGGACGGTATAATGCACCGCGCAAACATCCGCGCCTCTCCCTTCCCTCTGTGGAAACTTGGGCCCGGCAGAGTGACAGCTCTAGCTGAATAAATCGCATTCTATTCCACACACACAGCCTGTCTGTGCCTATTCTGTAAAAATCTTGCCGTGAAAAGTTAGGTGAAGTGAGCTGACAATATTGTCAAATCCTTGAAAAAATAACCAGCGGGGTAATTACTAATTGGATAACATACTATAGTGTAGTACCTTTCATTTTGACAGTTCAACATCATTCATTGCGTTATTTACGTTGTCGAACAGACAAATTGTTCAAACATAATGAAGCAACTAGCTGCGGCCCGCGGTTTCACCCGCATAAGTCTCGATCCCGTGGGAATATCGGGATAAAAAGCACCCTATGTCCTTTCCCGGGACCCAAAATATCTCTATACCAAATTTCATCTAAATCGTTTCAGCGGTTTAGGCGTGAAAAGGTAACATACAGACAGACAGAGTTACTTTCGAATTTATAATATTAGTATGGATGGATTAGCAATATCCTTCAAAATCATTCAGACCAAGATTAACAAAGTGTTACGCAACGCAATTAGAGTGCTGTACTTACGCGTTAGTTACAGTAGTACAGACGCCAGCACATCAACCTACCCGAAACTGTCACATTTTCTTAATCAACTTTGGACCTTATGCTTTAGTGATAAAGTTGAAAATCTATTAAAGAAATTTGACAGATTGTAGTAGGTTGATGTGCTGGCGTCTGTACATTTACAAACGGCGCTTTTATTGCTAAAACAATTACTACACCACTGGTTTTAATTGGAGTTTTTCTTCACTCTACTGCCTTTAGTTGTAAGATAAGTGGTTTTAATCGGTGCTTTAAGCAAGGTGGAAATTCTTCATAAAATAATTCGATTTGATAACCCGGTGCTCTGTGAATTAAATAAAAAATAAATAAACCATTGACTTTTGAAGCGGAAATAACCCAATGGTGCAGCTGTGTTCGCGGACCGCCAAGCAAACGTTCCTGAGTTCGACATTCATTCCTAACCTATTCTGATTTATTGAATTCACCACACTTCTACTTACCGTTATAATAATAATATTTAAATTAAGACTAAGTGATTTTAGGAAAAAGAAAAGTAAGTGTTTAAATAAAAAAACCCACAATGGCAAAGAACATAAAACAAAACTATTTTTACAAAACTGTGTACGTACAGTGTCCGCCAGTATAACATTTTCATTCTATTTTCCTCTACATACATACATATCTATTATCTATACAAATAAAAAAAAATGGAGTGTCTGTTTGTAATATTAAAATAACCGTGTGATGTACTATTAAATGTAGCACTCAACTCACTGGTAACACTGGAGCTGTCACTTACTTTAGCCGTTGGCGAGAGGACGTTCCCGGTGGGTGGTTGTGATACTTACTGATAATTCGGCCGTTTTATTCCTAAACCCTAAGCCCCTAATGGTAGATTACAGTGAACACCACATTGGCGACGAGTAAAAGCGCAGTAAGTAAAGTAATCGCTCAAATTACGAAAAAAAAAAAAAAAGAAAAGACGAAATTAGTGACCATGATCTAAGCGAAAATCACTAAACGTGTTTGCTATACTTAATTTCGATTTACATTCATGTGTGTCTTTACTACCTACCTATCTATGCACAAGCTGCGTTGGTAACCAGCTGAGCCGAGAATGTGCCGCATAGATCGATGAAATGAGTCACTAAATACATCAATCAACTCGTAAATCAACTGGTTACGATATCTTAATTAATATATACTAAATACCCACATCAAATATGTATTGTTGACTGAATCCGTATGTAAATAGTATGATACCTTCGGAAAATATTATTCAATCAAATAATGAAATGTTCCAACGAAAATAATAATTTACCCACAAAATTTTACTTTTGTTTCGTATGCATCTTATGCTACTTATTACCTTCAATGTCTTGTTATGTACTTCAAATTATTGCTGTCTTCTTTTAATATTTGTGTGGGTCCATACTAGCTCTGCTCTTGAATGTCACCATTACACGTACTGAAAATATTTCTCATTAAGTGGAATTTGTAGTAAATTTCATTTGAGTAAATAAAGATTTTCTAACTACAAATATCGTTTATATAAGTACCAGTTTTAACAAAAGTTCCACTTCGGTAAAATCGAAGTAAAGGGAACAATTATTATCTTACTATTAAAACTAGTGTTATAAAAAATGTTCCAACGGAAATTTCGTAATATATCAGTTTTAACAAAAGTTTCACTTCGATAAAATCGAAGTAAAGTAACTAGTGTCATAAAATCTGAAAAGGTTAATGATTGAACTAATTTTAGTGAAATCAAATGCATTTTGCACTGGCAATTGCAATCAACAAAAGAATTCATAGAATTCATTACAGCTTGACTAAACTTAAGAAATAATATTTTCAACAGCAACAGTAAAAAAAAAAAAAAAAAAAAATCGTAGCAGAAGCAAACTTCCAAAGATCTGCAGAACGGCATTCGAACAAGTTCAACAATAGCCAGAGCACAAGTGAAACAAGTTGAAAACGAAAACAATGTTATAATATTTGATATATTCGATAAATTATTGAATCTAATTCAAGTAAGCAGGCTGATACCTTCGGTTAGATTAGTCTTTAAAAACAGTGCCAGTTAACGCTTACCAATACAAATGTTCCATTGTTGTGTAGCTGGTCGATTGTAATAAAAATACCTACATAATGTTCTACTAATACCGCACACTCAGAGAGTAAGCGATCGTAAACCAGCTGATGGATTTAAATATGAACATTTTATGAGTAAATGGTAAATACCAACTGTTTATGTAAAATAATTTCATAGTATGTATGCTTCTTTAAATTTATCATTGCGACTTGACTTAATTATTCTGCTTAATATAATACAGCTTGATTGGATTTTTCTACGGCTTTCTGCTATTATAATGTTGAAAGACAAAAGAAAGAAAATACATTTATTTAGCACAAACTAAAAGACACACAATACACCAGATACATACATAAGATAAAAACAAAAATAAAAAATAAAGGTCAAATAAACATTATAAAGTCCGATGTAAAAAGAAAAAAAAAAAAAAAAAAAATAAGCAGGAAAGTGCGCCTCACAGCTCAGTTCAGCAAAAATGCCAGACAACTAGTGCCTGACGCTAGTTTTCAACTGGACCTGGCGTGTGAGGTGACGGATGTAAATCAGTTTTATACTGCAACGTCAAGTCTGTACACACACAACAACAAAAAATACTGCCTGTAAGCGTTAGCCAAGTCGGGAACGAATCACAGTGTATGCAATCAATGGGTGAAAACTCATCAAGTACATACATTGGATAACCGACCAGTGTATGCAATCAATGGGTGAAAACTCATCAAGTACATACATTGGTATAAAACTATACTAGTTATGCAATCAATGGGTGAAAACTCATCAAGTACATACATTGGTATAAAACTATACTAGTTATGCAATCAATGAGTGAAAACTCATCAAGTACATACATTGGTATAAAACTATACTAGTTATGCAATCAATGGGTGAAAACTCATCAAGTACATACATTGGTGTAACCGACCAGTATATGCAATCAATGGGTGAAAACTCATCAAGTACATACATTGGAAAACCGACCAGTATATGCAAATAACAAAATAAATCAGGGTTAGTCCCGATCCTATACTTTTAGTTTGCTTAGATGCAGAGTTACTTGTAATACGCAAACACATACAAGTACATAATTATATTAATATCCAAAATAGTATCTAACAACGTGTGAAACGTGTGTGTGTACAGACTTGAAAACGAAATGAATTTCGTTCCGTTACCACTAATGTTATAGTTCAAAAAATTTGTAATGATACTAAAAAATATAACGTTAAAAAATATATATATATTTGTGTGTGGTGAGGCACAAATAGTCAGCAGTTAGTGCTGACATCAAGTGTGAACTATCAAAATGATGCCAAAAATATGCTAATATTTAGCAGCGTGATAAAATAAGGTGGCGTGATAAAACAAGTTCGCGTGATAAATCGTTTCAAGTCCCTGCCTAAAACACTGCAGATGAAGGGCAAATAAAATAATACCTCTAACGTCTCGCAAATATATTTATTATTCACAACAAAGTTTGCCAAGTTTAATGATGTTCAATAAGATACCACAATTGATAAAATGACTCTTTCAGTTAGTCAGCCTAATAGCAAGTCCCCATTCCTTTGGAACCAAAGCTAAATAAGAAATTAGGCGGACTTATACATAACTGAACCTGTAAATAAACCATCTTCTTGGAGTTTATTATTGTTATTAGTTATTCAGATAACAGAGATCCATTGGGTTAGTAACAATAGTCTTAACTTATGTTAGTACTTAACTAATAACACCGACGATTTCTCCGATGGTACCGGTTCTAAAGCCTGATGATGATATTCGTACTTGTTGGAATAATTAGATATGCGTACTGCCAATAAAGCATTATTACCTGAGATAATATCAATCAAAAGATCTCAGTGAGCTGATCATTTTCCGTTATGGTTATTGTCATGCTCACATGTGTTGGATGTGATAAAAAGGACATGATGCCAGGTGCTTAAAAAAAAAAAAAAAAACGTATTATTAACAGAGCTCGAAGGCAACGTGTTTTACTAAAAAAAAAAAAAAAAAAAAAATGTTTATCTAAAAGCTATTTATTTTCTGGGTTACTAGCTTTCATCATCAAGCATTAAACCACTTGACAAATACATCAAAGCAATTGAGACATGTAGACTACCGGAAACCATCGAATAAATTCAAAAAAAAAAAATAAAAAAAAAAAAGACAAAGCAAATCAAATTATTTATTTGCTAGAATGCAGGTTAGTATACAAATAAGGTCGTGAAGAATTAAAGTTGAGCCATACATTCTGCCTAAGATTCGACATGCAAAAAAATGAATGAATACGATGCTTTAATTAATATCTAATAGATAAGAATATTTTAAACACAATTATCAGATAAAAATAAAATAACAGTTCAATACAATCAATAAATACATAATAGTCAAAATAAGACCAAAATGTCAAAATACACCTAAAATGTCAAAGTACAATATTTAAATCTTGAAAATATTCAAAATTCAATTGATTTAATTAAACAAATTTCAAGGTCTATAATAATCGGTCATTTAGAAAATAATTAATGGAGTAATACCATTTTTCCCCTAGAAAAGCTTAAGTTTGTGTTTGAAATATTGAAATGTGTCATTTTTAAATATTTCGGTAATTTATTAAACATGATTGGTCCCATTTTGTAGCCACCGACATTAAAAAGTTTTTATATTGGTTTCTCACGGGGCTTTTTCTGGTGTCCGAGACCTTGGTAAATAAGTTCGCATTTGTTTTAACAAATATTGCCATTTCCATAATAAACAATGACGGACTCTAGACGTTATATTTGACACGACATCATGGTTTCGCACGCAAATCAAGTGATGAATCCTTAGATTACAAACATATAATTAATCTGTCAAGCTCCGTTAATGAGACACAACTGATTTTCTATTGTTTCGTCGGCGATAGGCGACGCGCGGAGCTTGACCGGTTAAAAAGTAATTTAACTCATTTAAGAAAACAGGTACCTATCAGAAGCAGCTCATGAATGGCAACGCCAACCAAGCACTGTCAACATGAAGGATAGGTTACGCACTAAGGTCTGGTGGCCGAAAATAAACAATGACGGCGAAATCTTTCCGTGATCATTAATAATATTATTGTAATCGATCCAAAGAGATTGAAATCATGGAATCTACCTGTACGCAAGACACAAATGGATTAACAGATCTCAAAAATAGCTACGAAATTCAAAACTTAGTGACAACACAATTCAACAAAAAATAAGGAAAAGGAAATAAAGAAGGAAGGAAAGGAAGGAAGGTAAATGGAAAGTTAAAGATAACGAAAATTCAGATATGGGAGTTTAGTATAAATGCTATTACTGTATTGTACTTAAAAATGTAAATGTGAGGACTTGGTAGGCCTGGTAGACTTTAGATCGGTAGACATTTTATTTCATCAAGTACCTGGTACCTACTTGTTGATAGGCCTACGCTGTCCTCATACCTATTGTAATTTGAAAACATTGTTAAAGCCAATTATTTTCAAAAGAGTAACCATGGAGTTTCTTGCCGGTTCTTCTCCATAGGAAACGACCATTTGGAACCGTGCACCTAGCTTCTGACGTTTCATAAGTTAACATCTAAATCACTTAATTAACTTATATAAAAAGGAAGAGATGTGATGTACTATTAAATGTAGCACTCAACTCACTGGTAACACTGGAGCTGTCACTTACTTTAGCCGTTGGCGAGAGGACGTTCCCGGTGGGTGGTTGTGATACTTACTGATAATTCGGCCGTTTTATTCCTAAACCCTAAGCCCCTAATGGTAGATTACAGTGAACACCACAAACCGCTTTTTACTAAATGCATAATTATGGATGTATACACGGTACATAATTATACCAAAATAATTTTTGTCTGTCTGTCTGTTTGGTCCGGCTAATCTCTGAAACGGCTGGACCGATTTAGACGGGACTTTCACTGGCAGATAGCTGATGTAATAAGGAATAACTTAGGCTACATTCATTTTAGTAAAAATAATTGGGTCCCACGAAAAATAATCCACGCGGACGAAGTTGCGGGTAACAAACAAGTGTTTGTTTGTAATGTCAAAATAGCAGCTTTTTACTAAACGCATTATGAAAGTATACTACGGTACATATAACAAAAAAAAACTATTTACTTATTTTTTTTTATCTGTTTATTCCGGCTACTTAATCTAAATAAAATAAAAGTAATAAAAATTAAAGAGGTCTCGATACGAAACGTATTTTATTCGGCGTTTCTTTGCACAGTTGTGGTACGGAACCCTTCGTTTGCGATTCCGACTCGCACTTGCCGGTTTTTTAATAGACGTTCTGAATTTTATTGGCCTTTATTTATTTTTGTGTTATTATATTGTCTATATTTAGACAATTGTTTTCTTTTGTCAGCTTTATAAAGGAATCTCTATGTACTCAGTAGATACTATTTGTGTATTGTATCTACCTACTTTAAAGATATTTATTCGCAAATACGACACAAAGTAAGTATATAAGTAACTAGCATAATCAGCCTATAACGTTCCCACTGCTGGGACACAGGCGTCCTCTCTGTGAGAGAGAGTGAGCCGTAATCTACCACGCGGGGTATAGATGTCACATGTCTCCGAATTTTGGGTTTTAGGACATGCCAGTTTTCTCACGATGTTATCCTGTGCCACTGGGCCACCAACTGCCCTAAAACGGTTGGTTTGAATAAGAGCAGTGGTGGCCCAGTGGTAACAGCTCCGACATACGAGTTTTAGGTAGTGGGTTCGAACCCAGACAGGCTTTTGTAAATTTGGGATGCAATTCACTGCAGTTCACCACTACAAAGTAACTAACACGAGAACAAGGTCTCTAAGCAAAATTTTAAATATGAAGTTCGTCACGACCGTCACTATGCATCAATACTACCGGAAGATAGGGAAAGCTATTCTCATACCCCCTTTTCACCATAGCGCCTCCACCATATTATATATCTAACATTTATTATTAGCCTGTGACGTCCCACTGCAGGGCAAAGGCCTCCCTACTCTCTTTCCACCTCTCTCTGTTCAAAGTTCTTGTTGAAGGAGTCCAGCTCATCCCGCCATCTCCGTCTGGGCCTGCCACGATGTCGTTTGCACATATATGTAAATACTCTCGAGGCTCAGGAGACTAAGGGTCGGTTCACATCTGACGGAAGATGCGTCGCGTACTTATCTATTATCGGTCGCGTAACGCCAGAACAGACAATTATATGATAAAACATCATATGCATTTAGTAAAAAGTGGTTATTATAATATTACAAACAGACACTCCAATTTTATTTATTTGTATAGATGTATAGAAGATGTATAGATATCTAGAGACGTATATCTACATATACAGTGGTCCGAAAGTTAGTTGACATTTTCCTACTTCAGCTGTGACACACCACATTATGATTTAAAATTCCAGTGATCCAAACGTTTGAAGTGCTATAACGTTGTTATTGACCAATTCAACTTAGTACCTATGGCTTATGATAAGAAATAATGGTTCCGAAAAACAAATTAATCTCCAGCGATTTGTGGCCAACTAAAAAAAATGGATCATCGAATAAAAAAACTAAACTTCCGAATAAGATACTGAACCTGCAAAAAAATTACTAAGTTAGGTACCGACAACAGAAGTTTTGTCAAACGCGGGGATACGTCGACTTTGGATGCAAGAGTGAGCGCAGGGCACCCCGAGGTTCGGTTTGGTTAGGTTACTTCAAACCCTTTACACAGAAATAGGAGCCCCGCGAAGCGGGGATCCGTCGACATAGGATGCAAGGGCGAGTGAATGAGAATACAAATACCTTTACCTAGGTATATATTAAAACGTAATTTAAGCTGGTAGAAAAGTATTATAGCAATAAACAGTCATGTTTATTTTTCGAAGGTTTCAGAATCTCATTCGGTCGTTTCGTCATTTTTATTTGGTGAAAAGTAGTCGGAAAGTTAGTATTTTAGGCAGTAGATTTAATATTTTGAGTAAGGACAATTCTTATTTTTTTGTCGGAGCTTTTATTAGATACTATCCAAAAATAATCAAGTAAGTAATCCCTTATGAGTTATGAGTAACTGATTTTTTTTTTAATCAAAATTTGGCGTCACGGCTGAAATGGAAAAATGTCAACTAACTTTTGAAGGCCACTGTACCTAATTTCAAGCTTTTCCCCATGAGGAAAAAGAAAAGTTGTCGCTTCCACTTAGAAACAACGTTGATTATTGTACTAGTCTATTCAAACTTATGTTTCAAATTGATGTGGTTTCAACTTACCTAAACAAATATCAACATTATTTTAACGGTAATTACGTTGATTTCAGAGTAACTAGCACTTATAAAAATGTTTGAAGGTGTAGCGTAAACTGAACTTTATTGTGTAGGAATTAAAGTAATTTTTCCATAAACTCATATTTGTTTATATTTTTGGCTAATAAATCGCGAATGCCGATTAGATGTTCGTATGTGGTGTTTGTGTGGATGTGTGTGATGAGACACAAATTGTAAACCTTCAAATAATTTCTTGTCGATGTAAGCTAGGGGAAGGCTGTAATTCGTAGATCTTTGACAGTCGTTACGGGTCGTCAGAAGCCCGAAAGTCTGACAACCAGTCTTAGCAAGGGGTATCGTATTACCCAGTAACTGGGTTGTGGAGGTCAGATAGGCAGTCGCTCCATATAAAATACTGGTATTCAGCTGCATCCGGTTAGACCGGACGCCGACCCCAACATAGTTGGGAAAAGGCTAGGCAGATGAAGATGATGAAGGTATACTAAGGGTAGGCACAGTTTGTAGATAAACCAGTTACATGACAATACGTGTCCCGCATAGCTTTCGCGGTGTGCGGTCAAGTATGTAGCATGCATGGCATTCCCATGACCCGCCGTTGACATAATCGAATACCTCTGCCTAGCCCAGCCTACACATACCCTTGAAGCTAGTATACGCACAGACAACAAAAGAGATAAACTGGATTCGCGATTTATTTGCCAAAAATGTAAACGAATATGAGTTTATTGAAAAATAACTTTAAATCCTACACAATAAAGTACCTACAGTTTACGCTACAACTTCAAACATTTTTATAACTTTTTCGATAGTGCTAGTCACTCTGAAATCAACTTAATCTGTCAAGCTCCGCTAATGAGACACAATTGATTTTCTATTGTTTCGTCGCCGATCGGCGACGCGCGCCGCTTGACCGGTTAATTACCATTAAAATAAAGTTGATATAAATTGTTTAAGGCGGTACCCCAACCAAATAACCTTGAGCAATCGCGACAGAGACAGACAGCGACACGACTTCCTCATACGAAAGGGATGTAGCGTACCCTGCGCACGCCCCTTTATCATAAAACTCGCAATTTTTTTGGAATTATTTTAATACAAAAAGAATAGCGATCTTTTTAAATACATTAAAACAAGGATTATTTATATTTTTAAATTATCTATCATTTGGGGAAATCCTCAAATTAATAGAACGTCAACTTAAGGAAAAGATGAACACTACTTGTAAAGGAGACTTGTAAAGGAACACTACTTGTCGTTGTGATTTTGTCCTAACTGCAATCATCTACTGTCTTTTTTTATTTTCGGTGCTTATAATTATTTAGTATGTATTTATTTAAGTATCTATAATTTTGGATATGTATTTATCTGTGTATCTATTTTAGTGTATTGTATACATAATATAATATTTGCACCAACGACAGCCCCATTTTATGTCCAGGGAAATCACTGTCCATTCCAAGGTTGCCTGGAAGAGATCGCAGAAAGCGATAAGGCCGCCCATTGTATATTTTGTAGTGTTTGATGTGTTTATTTCATGTTATGTATTTTTGTGGTGTACAATAAAGTATTAAATAAATAAGATGAATGCAATCAATAATTTTAGTCACTTTTGTAAAAGGAGTTTGTAAATGTATTAGTAACATATAAAACAAATAATTACGGGCAATGTGATGATAGGATATCGAACATTAATAATGTGCTTTCAGATGTAGTTTATTTCTCATAGTTATTGAGTTAATATCCTCTGAATAACAAAGAAGAACGCGGTTTTGGTCGGGGAACCGCCTTAACCTGAAATCATTATTATTAATTTGAAACAAGTTTGAATAGACCTTAAGTGTGCTGTTATGCACCCAGCTAGCAACAAGTTTTGCGATTTGAACTCATCAAAAAACGACCCACTGCTGGGAAACAGCACAAGCCCCCTCTCTGGGAGAGGGAGGGTGCTATCATCCACCACGCGGACCCAGTGAGGGTAACTTTATATTGATGCCAACATCAAAACCATCACATTCATATCATTACATAACTGTTCATCACTTGAAGTCAAGTCACATAAGTACCGGTAGATGCACACAATATGCTGATGTGACCTTAAAAGGACGCCGTAGTACTGGTTCGCCATGTTTTTAGAAAGTTGTGTCTATCTCCCTCGCACGCCACCATAAGATCATCTCCCGTCTCGCTCTACACATATGAGAACAGCTTCATTCACTTATTCTAGGCTTAGACGTCGCGCGTTGTACGCAAGGTGCGTTTGCGCAAAAAAAATAAGAAAAACAAACAAAATAAATACGTGAAACAGTGCGGAAAATATAACATGGAGAACGATACTGTAAGTTGAATTTACTCTTTACTAATTTAAATAAGTTAAATTGGCAATTGTTTATAAATTCTTACATACTGTTAGAGCTTAAAATCTAACTTAGATAGCTTGGTAAACATTATATGGGGTACCAACCTAGTTACTATCCTAGTCGTTACGGGTCGTCAGAAGCCCGAAAGTCTGACAACCAGTCTTATCAGGGGTATCGTATTACCCAGTAACTGGGTTGTGGAAGTCAGATAGGCAGTCGCTCCATGTAAAAAAACTGGTATTCAGTTGCATTCCGTTTGATTGGAAGCCGGCCCCAACATAGTTGGGAAAAACATCGGTAGATGATGTGACCTACCTACTTAAGCTACGAGTATATAGAAAAACTTAGATACGAGATCGGTATAAGTTACCGATCGTAGTTACGTATCTAAGTTTTTCTTTTTTTCTATTTGGCATGTTGATAACTAATTATATAGATGTATTTCAATTGAAAGTTCTGTCAATATAATTTACATCAACAACTATACCTATCAACAAATATTCTTATGTATATTACAAATTGTAAGTAACTATTTACCGTAGGTAGATAAACTGCAAACCTAGGTACCTATTAATTTCAATAAAGTATGTAAGTAGGTACTACCTACAAACATGCATAACTAGGTACCTACTTATTTAAAATCACTCTATAATCGAAAAGCTCAAAATTATCCTACCCTTAGTGAACGCTATCCTTAAAAATCAGCTCGAAACTACATTATAGTTAGTCTAAATCACGGGATACGATAATGCGCATAGCTGAAGTAATTTTTCATACTTCTGTTCATAATTTGCGGTCTGTACACAAAATAAGATCCTTCTTATCACATGATAATTATCATCTTACAAGAATATGAATAAGATAAACCAAATAAATAGAGAAGGCCGAAAAACTACATCAGCTATGCGAGCTAAGCTAGATTAACTTAGCTTAGCTCCTGGTCTGCAACCCGCATAAGGCTATTATATTATAGGTAGTTTCCTATTTCTAATGAAATCTCCACCCACGAAGGGAATTCGAGCTTTTTACCTCGGTTATCCGTGTCAGACAACCCTGAACTCGAGATCATGATTTTAGCCTGGAGGTTTCAGGGATAGGTACAGTTATTTGAATTTATTTTTTACTAGCATCAGCCCGCGACTTCGTCCGCGTGAAATTTCTTGTTCCCCCGACCCACCCTGTCGCGTCGCATCGCATTGCTTGCCCGCGCTATCACTTCGTTTTCGCTTAGAGTTATTTCTGACTTTGTTTCTTTTTGCTCGGCTCCTAAGGGTCGTAGCGTTATGTTAAATAGTATATAGCCTTCTTCAAGAATTGGGCTACCAAATGCAAAAAAAATCAAATCCGATTTGTAGTTTCATAGATTACCCCTACCATGCTTTTACCTCTTTATAATATTAGTATAGAATTGTGAACAAATAAGTCCAAATAATCGTAGAAGGACAGCACCTTTCTGCACTTTCAAGTTTTGTTAGATAGAGTGTCTTAGTTGACGAAAAAAGACGGGTTGCACTCCGGGAGTGCCGGCAGAAGTGAAAACTTGAATATTAACGTTGAAATAAAAAATTTACGAATACGCAGCAGTGTGGCTACTACACAGACGGTCGAGCCATCAGCTGTCCATCCATCCATCCATCCATCCACACCCACACCCACACCCACACCCATCCATCCCTCCATCCATCCATCCATCCATCCTTCCTTCCTTCCACTTCGTTTGGCGCCGCCGTAGAAAGAGAGGGGGATACTTAGTAGTTAGGAGCAGTAGTTCTCCCCTGTGTAGTCTCTCCTGACGGTCCCGTGTCCTGACGCGATGTCCTGACGCGAGTTTAATATTTTTTACCCATTACAAAAAAGTGTGCAACGCCGCTAAAGAAGTTTTCACTTCAATAATAATCCTGTTTGTACATTTACGATAAATTATCTTTCCAGGTCCTTCCAAAATGTGAGGAAAACGAAGCTGAAGCTCTAAATAATAATGAAATAGAGAAAGACAAGCATTCAAACAATAATATCGCTAAGGAAGATGCGTACATAGACCCTAATAAAAAAACCAAGCCAGAAAAATCATTTACAAATATATTTTTCCTCGTTTGCATAGTCGGGATATCGTTGGGAATTCTTTTGGAGATTGTTAATGGTGTCAACCGGGGTCAGAAGCCACATCGAGAAAGACCAAAATATTGGGTTTATTCCAACAAATCAAATGTAAATAATAGAAGCGGTGCTCTTAAACATGTGCACTTAGTGCTAGAAAGGCTAGGATACGAGTTAACTACAAATGAAACTCCATGGAACTTACTATGGTCATATCCCACCCCTTTTACTCATATGAACCTTCGAAATCTCTCTCCTCATCAAAAGGTGAACCACTTTCCTGGCACAGGATTCATAAGTTCTAAAGTCGTGTTGGCGACGACAAATTCAAAGTATATACCAAAAGCCTTTAAATTACCAAAAGATAAAGAAGAGTTCTTGAAGTACGCAGCTGAGAACAAGAATGCGATGTTTGTACAAAAGTATAACACACATAGAAACGTGTATATAAAGAACGTGAGCGACATAGATATGACCAGCGGAAAAACTTTCGTACAGGAGTACGTACAAAAGCCATTCTTAGTGGATGGCCATAAGTTTGATATTGGCGTGTATGTGGTACTTAAGTCAGTGAACCCCCTACGTGTGTATTGGTACAAAGGCGATGTGCTCTTCAGGTAATTGTTTACATAACGCATAATCAGCCTATAATGTTCCCACTGCTGGGACACAGGCCTCCTCTCTGTGAGAGGGAGTGGGCCGTAATCCACCACGCGGGCCCAGTGCGGGTTGGTAGATGTCACATGTCTTCGATTTTTTTGGTTCTAGGACATGCCGGTTTTCTCACGATGTTTTCCTTCACCGTTTTGAGAGCAGTGGTGATGAAATAATTTACACAAAGTAAAGCGCCTGTCTGGGTTCGAACCTACGACCTACAACTCGTAAGTCGCGGCCGTAACCACTTGGCCACCACTGCTTGTTGAATTGTTTACTTAATTATTTTAATTGACGAAGAAACTGATTTTTTATTTCTTCGCGTATGCTTTTAGAATATCAAAGTTCTTTCAAAATCTAAATGTGGGTACATATAATTATGTGCAATGCCGTCCAAATAAAGCGTGACACATCCCGCACATCGACGCACAAACTGTAACCATAAATTCGCCACATGATTCTAAACCAGAACTTTGAGACCCACCATAAGAAAGATTTTATCAGTTAACTATGTGATGCATTAAAGTCCGGTACAGTTTTTTAAAGTGCGTCGTCCCATTCACTGGCGAACGATCAGAAGAAAGGCAAGTGGCAAGCCAGTGCTTCCTTACTCAAACCATTCGTTCCACCCGCTGAAGACCTCCCCTCCCACCTAGACATACGTTACCTTGGGTAACCTGGAAGTCCTTAAACAGATTACGGACCCAGGTTCGCCGAAGCAAGGAAAACCTGTTCATGTGGAGATTCATAGACGACTCCGCCTTGGAGTGTAAATGTGGTGCTGTTCCACAAACGATGGGACACGACGTACAGACGCCAGCACATCAACCTACTACAATCTGTCAAATTTCTTTAATAGATTTTCAACTTTATCACTAAAGTATAAGGTTCAAAGTTGATTGGGAAAATCTGACAGTTTCGGGTAGGTTGATGTGCTGGCGTCTGTACATCCTGTCAGCTGCATGTTACAGGAACTGATGGACGCTGATGATGGCGCCAAACAAGCAGCCGAATTCTGGGCCGAGTCCATTTAGATTGCTATCGACACGCTAAGAAGATTAAGGTCTGCACTTTCCATTACAGATATTGCATGGAGAAATACTATCCGTTTGATCCAACTAATTTGGACAAGTACATTGTGGGAGACGACTACTTGCCTACTTGGCAGGTACCCTCTCTGAAGCACTCCTACACTACTCTGGGCAACACCATGAAGGAAGCCTTCGACATCTACGTCAGGTCTAAGGTAAGAACGTGAACTAATGGAAAATCTTCAATGCTACTAACAAGGCTATGTACACAGATTTCTAATTAGCTAATAAAAAAGGTCTTTTGTCGTAAAGTAATACAATGTCCGTTGATAAATGAACAATGATTACTTAATCAATAATGACTGTAACCTTCCTCTGAGTAAGACGGGATAGCCATGACGGATATTGGACTTCTATCAACATAAACCATAAGAGGGCTATCTTGTGTCTTTACAAGCATAACTTTTTAGTGCAACTGTTAAATTGTTCAATCCCAATAAATAGACCGACCTGCAGTGCTTCGCCGATGGCTCTATAGTATTAGGAACAGATAAATATAGAAATGGAAGGATTCTTCGACCAGACGGGTGTTGTGTCTGGTGGGAAATGGCCCGACGATTGATGTCGAGACCTTATTTATAATTATAATATGCTAGTTGCGTGGTAGACTCTGCTTGCGCGAAGCAGGATTTTGTGTGACGTCAGTGTGCTGTGTAGTTTTCATAATGGCGTTGTAGATGCCGCCACAGACAGCTCTATACCTACTAAGAAGCAAAGTTATTAGAAACCCCTAACACCCTCGCGTTGCAAACTTGCAAAGCAGCACGTAGCCAGTAGATATGTGTTATTTTCTCTCTTGGGTTGCTAAACAGGCACCGCGAATCCCCATTATATTTGTTTGTAACCCAGTAGATCTCAGGCGGCATGACAGATAACAGCCAAGTTCGATGAGCACTGACAGTCAAAAGTAGATACTATGGACCTATGAAGAGCCTGTACCTATATGAGATGCCTTTAGAACAGCATGGCTGGGGAAACAACTACTTACTGCACCCTAATTGCGTAACACTTACAATCCTGAATCATTTTAAAGGCTATTGCTATTCCATTGCTACATAATTATGTTCGAAGTCGTAAAGGTAAATAACGTAATGAATGTTGTTGAACTGTCAAAATGAAAGCCATTGCTACTGTTAGAGTGTTGCGCAGTTGCCCCGCTGCGCTGTACCTACTAATAAGACACATACAGGCTTATTTTTTATCACCATCCAAATTTATACAGGGTGTTCTACCGATGAATATGAACAACTTTCACTATGGGACTAACTCTGAAATCACGAAACAAAACTGTAATCACGAAAAAAAAAATCAGCTGATTTTTTTTATATTCATGGGTAGAACAGCCTGTAAAAATTTGGATGGTGATAAAAGAATAAGCCTGTATATTAATGTACAGACGCCAGCAAATCAAGCTACCAGAAATTGTCAAATTTCCCCAATCTACTTTGAACCTTACAATTTAGCGATAGATAAAGTTGAAAGTCTAGTATTTAAAGAAATTTGACAGATTGTAGTAGATTGATGTGCTGGCGTCTGTACTACCTACTATATTATCTACTTAATTGCAGGGCAAAGATCCGACCAACATGTGGAAGGATGTGCAGATGGCTATTGCGGAAGTATTCTATGCAAAAGAGCAACTTATCATTGACAGGGTGAGTATCATCTCATCACGCATTGACCATTGCACTCTGTATTGGTCAACGTGTGCTCGAACACAATCTATTGTCTTTTATATCGGCAGCCCGACTGCCTCGTTGCTCTAGTGGCAGCAAGCGCGTCTGCCGAGCATGGTGTCCTATTGGGTTCGATCCCCAGCCCGTCTATTCTGTAAAATCTCACCATGAAAACTTACATAATCTGCATTCGCGATTTATTTGCCAAAAATTTAAACAAATATGAATTAATGGAAAAATAACTTTAATTCCTACAAAATAAAGTCAAGTTGACGCTACAACTTCAAACATTAGTGCTAGTCACTCTGAAATCAACTTAATGGACATTGAAATAAAGTTGATATTTGTTAAACTTGAAATAGAGTGGGGGGTGTGCAGCACTGCACACTTTTACTACAGGCACAGATTCACACTATTGAGTATTGACTGTTCACTTCACCTAAGTTTTCACAGTGAGATTATTACAGAATACCACTGCTGGGCCCTAATTCACTCTGACCACTCAATGATTCCTTACTTCGAAACCACATCAATTCCTCAGCAATCGTTCGTTCATTGTGTCATAGAGATAGGTAGGTAGTGGTACAGGTCCTGTTTGGGTAATTGGGCTAAGTGCATGCGGACGAAGTCGCGGGCACAGCTAGTCTATGTAATATCCGATTAATCCGTGTAAGCAACTGCATATGCATAATATTATAGGAACATGGTACATAGAGGGGCACCACTTTTAGATTTTGCACCACCTAAAAATTTTTCTAGGGCCGCCGCTGCAGGGACACCCTGTATAACCTGCCTGGTTCTACGGGGGATACAGGCGTGATGTTTTGATTTGTTGTTGTTAGGTGTTATAATGGCAATCATGTTTTCAGGTAAAGCAGTATCAATCGCCCGATAATTTCTTTGAAATGATGCGATTTGACTTCATCCTCGATGAAGATTTGAAAGTATACCTTTTGGAAGCTAACATGGGCCCTAACTTAAGTTCCAACCACTATCCGCCGAACCAGCTGCTGTATGAACAAGTCATATACAATTTGTTTTCGCTGGTTGGAGTTGCACAAGCGGGGGTTTCAGCTGTCGATGAGGGGTGAGTAAGACTGAGTATAACAATTAAATAGGTACTCCTTTCATAATTTTATTCAGATAATTCTAACAACAAATAAGCATTTTTTTTTTATTTGAAATGGGATTGCTCTTGACTCTAGCCTAGTTCAAAGATGACAGAGACAAAGTCGAAGATTTGGAATAATTATACAGAAAGACTTTTTTATCACCATCCAAATTTTTACAGAATGTTCTACCCATGAATATGAACAACTTTCACTATGGGACCAACGCTGAAATCACGAAAAAAAAAAACAGCTGTTGAATACAAAAGTTCAATACCTACCTAGGTACTTGACCAAAATGTTTGAAACAGCTGATTTTTTTTTCGTGATTTCAGAGTTGTGTCATAGTGAAAGTTGTTTATATTCATGGGTAGAACAGCCTGTAAAAATTTGGATGGTGATAGAAAAATGTATTTTCGAAGTAGTAGATATATCTTCTATACCATTCCTATTGTTTTATAGATACAGTTAGCATCAAAAGCCTATTAACGCCTGTTTTTCTAAGTATTATTTATTGAGCAAAGTATTTAAATAAAATCGGAACAGAAGTTTTTTTAAGATTATTAACTCTTATTACTCTTAGCTGTTATATGAAATGCTGAAAAAATGTATCAAATCATTTTTAGCTAAAGTACCTACCTTCTTAAAATCTGCTCGGCGGCACTTTTCGAATATTGTAGGCTAGGCACAGTGCTGTGGCGTCGTAAAGTTTTTGTTTTACGACTAACGTAGTCAGCGACGTGGTACACTACAACAAAAGCGGATATTCTATCGCTATTCCGTGGTAATGCTCCAAAGCAAGCAAGGAATCTGTTCAGAGTAGCTAAAAAGTACAAATAAAATCGCATCGCATCGGTCTATCCAAAGAGGGAACTAAATAGTAAAACTAACTTCTTTCAGAGATGCTCAAGCCGCCAAAAACATGGTGTCTTCCCAGAAGAATATAGCTGTATTTGGCGACCAATGCAAGACGGCTTGCTTAGAAAACTGTGACGCTTCAGATCTGTGCGGCCTGTGCAAGCCGTGCATCAGTGCTAAGCTGGAGAGGAACTTGTTGGCAGCCCACACTGAATCCTTACATAAGGGAGACTTCAGGCGGCTAATTCCGCCACCTATGACACCTTCTATGGTAACTATGGAATACACATACCTTATTGTGACTCACATGAAGTTGGTTCTATATATCATCATCTGCCTAGACTTTTCCTAACTATATTAGGGGCCAGCTTCCAGTCTGACCGGATACAGCTGAGCTGCTGTATTTTACATGGAGACATTACCTATCTGGCCTCCACAACCCAGTTACTGGGTAACATGATACCCTTGGACTAAGACTGGTTGTCAGAGTATAGGGCTTTTGACTACCCGTAACAACTGTCAAAGATCTTGAAATAACAGCCAGAACCAAAGGCTTAATGTGCTTTCCCAGGGCACGGAGGGGTTTCGATATCTAATGGATGGTCTCCCATCCGCGTACAGACCTCGGTAAGCGTTGTCGACCCCTGCAGCTTTTATTATTTATCCACGAGGTATATTTCTACAATAGCACAAATAAATAATGTTTGTTTTTTTGCAGGACATAACATCATTACTGGAAAGAGTAAAGGATTTTTCAGAAAACAACCAACTTCTACATATGTGGTACCAGGGGAAATGTAACCAAGACATAACATGGTGCACATAACACAAAGTACAAAAACAACATTTAGTAAAATATAACTAATTTATTAAAAAATATACATAAAAACAACCTGGATCTTAATCTTATTGCACCATTGATTGAAGTAATCCTAATATGTAACTACCTAAGTCCTCATCCTGGTTAGTCCAGGAGACATAGATGTTTTTGGTGCTATCCTCATCGCCCTCAACTTTGATAAGTACAGATTCAACAGATATGTTAGCCTCCGAAATTGTGATTGTCCACCCTTCCAACTTCTCAGATAGTAACGTTTTCAACTTCTCTGCAGTTTTGACAGCTGGACCAGGATCTTCAAAGCGGACTGTACTCGTGAACCTTATTATGTGTCTGTTAATACCAATTTCGTCACACATTTCATCGATATCAAGAAGAGATAGCCTGTTGTCCCGCACACATAGGATTCCATTAACAACCCGCCTCCGTTTGGGATCAGGGGGCTGCGCATTGTACCGCACAGCCTCAGCCTTCAATAGCCTCAAGGAAACATCAATAGGAATCTTTGTAGGAGTGTTTATAGTACAAGTTTCTCCATTAGCAGGCATGTAACAGTTAACCTTGAACTCTTTTTCAATTTTATCTTTCAAGAACTCCATTTTCTGTGCCTCGCCGTGCACCAATAACACATTCTTGGGCTCACAGTACTGTATCAACTGCATTATTCCCTTAGCGTCAGCATGGGCTGAAAATGACATGTATTCTACAGCCATTTTGACTTCAACCACCTGGCGGTTCTCAAATTCAACCTTTTTAGCACCATTTAGGATTTTATGACCAACTGTACCTTGGACACAGAAGCCTGGCATGATCACCATGTTCTGTTCATAAGGTGCCCATTTCTTAAATATGTTTAGAGACAGGCCTGCATGCAACATTCCTGGAGTAGCAAACACAACCATAGCTCCAGGGTTATCAATGTAGGACTTGTCAAAAGGTTTAATGTGTTTAAAGTCAAACATGTTTCTTTGCACAAATGTTTTTCTTATCTTTTGATTAGTCCATGTGATGAACATTTTGTAGTAGTTGTTTGCTTTCTCTGTCAGTCCTAATGCAAAATAAACTGGATATTTTAAGTTCATCCTTTCCCAGTAAGTTTCCAATAGAATACAAAGTTCTTGAGCTCTTCCTAATGCAAATACAGGTATAAGGACTTTGCCACCTTTTTCCACACATTCATGAACTTTTTTAAGGAAATCTCTCTCACGGCAACGCTTGGAATCTCTGATTGTGGTTGCGTAAGTAGATTCTGTTATAAGCAGGTCTGGTCTACATTTATCTATCCAGGCAGCCCCTAGATGCCTGTCAGGAGTCATATTGTAGTCACCAGTATAGACAACAGACTGGGAACCAACTCGGATCCAGAACATGGCAGCTCCTAGCACATGACCTGCATAATATGCCTTAATCTCTAATTCATTATCTACCATCACAGACTGATGCAGGGTCACTGCTGTTACCTTCTTTATACAATCTTTGATCATTTGTGAAGTGAAAAAGTTGGATTCTCCTTTTCTTTCTACTGCTACTTTTCTCATGTCCTCAAGCAAGATAGGTGCAATAGCTTTGGTGGGATGTGTCATGTAGATAGGTCCTGTGTAACCAACCATCTCGGACATGTATGGCAGGGCTCCGCAGTGGTCGAGATGGAAATGCGAGATGATAACACAGTCTATCTGACTAGTAATAGGTCCCTCGGGTACAATGTACGAGAAGTCAGGAAAGCGCCTCTCGTCATTGTAGCCCATGTGCATGCCACAGTCCAACATAATGTTTTTACCCCCCATCGACAGCAAGATACAGCTGCGACCGACATCTTGGCCAGCTCCAAGCGGAGTTATCTTTATATCAGGCATGATGATTTTTTATCTCAATGTTTTACATGAAAAAGACGTAGCCTGGTAATTGGAATGTTAGGAACTCAGCTTAATATGTACAAGAAATAGTTTTTAACTATTATACGTTCATTATACACTTTTCCTTATGATAGTCGCACTATTTATTTTACAAAATATTATCAAGATAAATAAATAACCTCGTTAAGACCGTCGTTTCCCTCTATGGTCGTAATTCAGAAACAGATAATAAATGTCACTAATGTCAAATACATTGATTTTTTTTTCTTTTGTTCCTTGTGGAACAGGCTAAGGTCAGGGACGATGCTGCCTAGTCATTAGTTCGTATCACTGACCTCTATTATTACCACTGGACAGGCTGTTCCAAGCGTTTGACAGCAATTTTTTTGTGTCTTTTTGAAGCGCCACTAGCGAGTGTCCAGAGAACTAATTTTGACATATATTACATTTTGGTAGGGCTGTTCCAAACAATGTAAACGAAATATCGAAGCAATGTGTGGGATACATAGCAGGTTTTGTGATTAGATCTATCAAGAACAAAATTACATGTATTGATTGTTTGAGCGCTTGTGAATCAATACCGTCCGATGCCATATCTGATCGACGAAACGGTATCGCACTAATTATTCAAAAAAATAGAGGTGGACTAACTCTTCCATCACAAAGCATCGTTTCTATATGTTTGTTAGTGGAATCACTTTTTCGACAAGCATGCAAAAAGTCCAATGGGAAGCCGCCGGTGGAAAAAATATTTCCGGCAGTTCTCACAGCAAAAGTTATAAAAGAATTGCTACCAAAATCAAATACTTTGTTTCCAGAACTACGCGATCATTTTTTGGAAACAATGATGTTTGAAACTTTAAATAGTCATTATGATGTATTAATTAACAAATTATATTTAAGTATATCGATGTTAGAATTTTTGCAACAACGAAAAATTACTCTTTGTCAATTACAGGTCAAAGTATACGAAATTTCTTAACCCGTCAAATAATTTGGGCACGTCAGTAATTAAAATCGCTTATGCTGTTAGGAAGATAAGGCAGTTAACAGATGTAGAAACCGCGCGTTTAGTCTATTTTAACTACTTTCACAGCATTATGTCGTACGGCATTTTACCACAGTATAATACAGTAAGTTATCTAAGGCCGCCCGCCGAGTTATTAGCCTACTCTTGCGTTGATCCCCAGGGTTGTCACTTTTACTTTTAGTTAATATTTTCGAACAAGCAGCACTTGATCTAAATTTATGAAATAAAAAGCATATTATGATTGAATATTTTACCAATTTATAAATTTAGTAAAAAAAAAAGCCTTTATTCACATAACATTTATTATACTAAGTTACAAATTTGATACCGAGAAAATTTTTCTCCTGTTTCTGCACGTCCGGAACGCTTTATTATTATTTGTTAATGTAAAGTAAATTCTCATTCTTATGTAAAGTTTTTGTAAAGCTTTTGGGAAAGCATGGACAGGGCATCTTAAATTCTATATCATTCAGTTGATCGTAAATTGACCGGCCAATTTTAATGTTGATGTGGTCCTTTTCGAACGCTTTGCGAAACACCTGCTCCATCCTTTCTACATTATCGACAAAATCATCAGGTGGGATCATGAGTAAATTTCGATCTTTGCCGTAATTCCTGTAATGGGTGTATCTAGATTCTACACTTAAATTACACGCTCGTTGATTAACGTCGACGTAAAGCAACCCTAAGCGTTAGTCGGTCACATGTTACTGTAATTTTGTTAAGTTAATATTATGATTAAGACACCATATTTGGATTGAACAACACATCAGACAATAGAAAAAATAATAATTTCAATAGTAATTAATTTGCAATATTAATTATTGTGAACTTGCCCTTATTACAACTATACGCGACAAATACGTTTACCTAAACGATGTTTCGTACTCAATCCTCTGTTTTATAATATAAAAACTTTTTTACAAAAAAAAAACAACCGACTTCAAAAAAAAAACACTACAAAGTGATAAATAACTTTAATTTCGGAAGTTGGTGTCGTTGGTTCCGCATTTTCGTTTTTTGACACCGACTTCCGAAATTAAAGTTATTTATCACTTTGTAGTGTTTTTTTTTTTGAAGTCGGTTGTTTTTTTTTTGTAAAAAAGTTTTTATTTTTCAATTTTTAGTTGTACCTACCCCACAAAAAAGTAAACAAAAAGATCGTTAATGTAGACAATGTAGATAAATTTTTAGATTGTTGTTGATTTTTCAAAAACCGCTTGTCCGATTTCGATAAAATTTTCATGGGACCATTTGGGAAGTAGGTATACCCTTTCCAACAAAAAAAGAATTTTTCAAATCGGTTGGCAAGCAACGGAGTTATGCGGGAACAAACATAAAAAAAAAAAATACAAACATTCGAATTGAGAACCTCCTCCTTTTTAGAAGTCGGTTAAAAACTAGACTTCTTAAAATAAACTTTAGCTCTAAACATAGTATTCAGAAAGTAAATTTGGGAATACATTTATATGGAAAAATGCGACTCGGCTACGCTCTTAATAAAACAAATAAACTGTGAAATAAACAATACAATACCACATTTTCTAATAATATTTAAGTATAAGTAGGTACTTACATTTCTGGTTGAGTAGGAACTATGAAGAATGATAAGTCCGGGTTTGCGAAATCATTATTGAGGCACCCGAAAACACTACAATATTTTTTTCCCCTTTTTGAAGTCATGATACTCGTAATTTAAGTGGCCGCCGCCGGCGAGAGTTGACGAACGCAAGCGGTCATGTAGCGTACGCGCGTGCTCACAGTCGCGCTGCACAGCCCGCACTGCCGCCACCTTATTCCCTCATATATTATGCTAGCGTGTGCGTGAAATCGCGTGCCGACATGGCGCGCGGCGCGCACGCACACATTCAAACCGAGAGCGGCACGTTTGTATGAAGATGTTCTACTGTATATTATACTGTGATTTTACTATGGGGTCGAGCTGCTGACATTGAATCCATCTTTATTTTGCAAAAGAGAGCTGTCAGAGCCATTTATAATCTACGTCGCCGCGAATCTCTCAGGGAACTATTTATAATAAATGCTTTGACTTTGAAAAATATAAATTAAATATATAAAACGTGTTTTATTTTACCTTTTCGACTGTTACTTAATACATTCATTATTCCATTATTATTATTCATTATTCCCTGTAAATTGTTAATATAAGTAGTAATTATGATGATACGTTTATTAAATGTTAAAATATTATCAAAAGTTATCGATATTTGCTCGCTGATATCGACATCACTAGTTTTAGTACCACAGACACTCGCTATGGCTAACAGCGCCAAAATGGCGATTATCAATTAGGCACAAAAGCACTTTGACAGCCGCCAGTCCAGTGGTAATAGAGGTCAGTGGTTCGTATTTGTTTATAAATTCACCGATTTCAAAAAAGGAGGTTCTGTATTCGACCCGTATGTATGTATGTTTGTATGTCAGCGATTTTCTCAAAAACGAATGAACTGATTTTGATAATTCTTTCACTAAAGTGATCTCCATACTTTCAGGAAGGTTTTAGTATACATATAATATGTACAGACGCCAGCACATCAACCTACTACAATCTGTCAAATTTCTTTAATAGATTTTCAACTATATCATTGAAACATAAGGTTCAAAGTTGATTGGGAAAATGTGACAGTTAGGTGTAGGTTGATGTGCTGGCGTCTGTACATTAGGTAATTATTCTTATGTACGAAGTTATATGCATAAATGTACTGCATTTCTATGCGAATTTTGATGATTCTTCTAGTCGGTGGCTGCTTATTCTTCAGCACACTAATGTTTTAATTGAATTTTTGTGGGGTAGGTACAACTAAAAAGTGAAAAATAAAAACTTTTTTCCAACAAAAAAAAAACAACCGACTTCAAAAAAAAATTAAAGTTATTTATTTATCACTTTGTAGTTTTTTTTTCTCCACCTCTCCATTCCCATTGCAAATGGAGAGGGCTATGCTTGGAGTTTCCCTGCGGGATCGAATCAGAAATGAAGAGATCCGCAGGAGAACCAAGGTAACCGACATAGCCCGAAGAATTGCCAAACTTAAGTGGCAGTGGGCAGGGCACATTGCTCGCATAACAGATGGCCGATGGGGCCGAAAGGTTCTGGAGTGGCGACCGCGTACCGGAAGGCGTAGCGTTGGAAGGCCTCCCACAAGGTGGGCCGACGACCTTGTGAAGGCCGCAGGAACTCGTTGGATGCGAGAAGCACAAAACCGGTCGAAGTGGAGGTGCTTGGGGGAGGCCTATGTCCAGCAGTGGACGTCTTTCGGCTGAAATGATGATGATGAGTTTTTTTTTTGTAGTGACTTCCGAGTCGGTGTCAAAAAACGAAAATGCAACGACTCGAACCAACGACACCGATGTCCGAAATTAAAGTTATTTATCACTTCGTAGTGTTTTTTTTTTAAGTCGGTTGTTTTTTATTTATCTCAACATCATATTACAGGCCTTAATTTATGTCTGTAATTTATATTATGGTGTACATAATAAAGAGTATTCTATTCTATTCTATTAGTTAATAAAATGCACAATCTTAATACCTATAGAGAAAGCTTAGAGCATTAAACCAACGAGGAAAGCATAGAGAGTGAGGTGTATAATGCACGCTCAAATCGATTATATCGATTACATTCTTAACTCGGAACGCGGCATCAGACTCTTGTCTCTTGACCACCTCTTGAAAATGTCAACTTCAATCACCTGAGGCTGTCACTGCACTGACGTCTATGCACTGTCGTATAAAATTATACGTCAGTGCGTCTACGTCAGTGGTCAAGTGTCAATCGGCTCAACAAATCGGCTGTCGGTGTCGGCTGTCAATTCTGTCATTTGAAACAAGCTTGCTGATCATTGTTGTTTATATTCGTTTATCGGCTCGAAAAGGATTGTTTTCGTATATTTTCTGTTTAGGTAGTTATTGAATTTTATTAAAATATTTGTTTGAGACCCCGACTTCATCCTTATCCAATATTTCGTTCGTTAGGTGGAAATAAATACAAACGGTGTCACAAACTTTGCGTACGAACGTTAATTTGTGTTTCTTGTTATGATAAGCTTATCACACTCTCCCACAGCATTGCGCGCCGGCTCGTGGAGTGCAGACGTGTTCTTCGTCTAAATAAAAATACGGAAAATCAATTAAAAAAGCAATTGCCGAAATGTCAGGCGAAGGTTCCAGTTTAGCCAATGCAAATAGAAAAGTGGCGTTGATAACCGGCATAACAGGCCAGGTACGTACATGTTTACTGTGTTTATAGTTAATCCACGGCTCTTAATGTTTTCGTGGATTTCCTAGTAGGCCACGTTGGTCATAAATGAGTTATTTTATGGTTCATTTCATGCTTCATGCTCTGGATTGGCCGGTTTAGGCATTATGTTTTATTATGTTAGGTTCATACTTTTATTGTTAATGTATGGTCTTATTTATTGTACTTTTTACAAGATTGTTTTCTTCTGTTCTTAATATTTACTGCTTACACTTAATTTTTAATAGGCATTTACAGGTAACTACATTAACATAAGTTATACACACTAAAAACACATTGTAAATTGATAGTGGTTGCTTTGAAATACTCTTCAAGTAAAGATGATGTTGATGTAAATAGGAAATATATTGTAAACTAAACAAAACCTAATAATTAAACTCTATTCAGCATTCCTAAGTGGCTGAAAGAGACCTGTGCATTTACAGCTCAAGCCAAAAAAATCTTAAATATGAATTGTATCTAGTGGAAAACATTTTTAAGAAAATTATATAGATGTGTTCATCTGATCTTATATAAAGCTTAATACTTGATAAAGGCTTATCGACTCAATACATAAATACACATTATTAAATAAATAAAATAAATAAATTATATTTCTTGCATCCAAACTAATATTATAAATGCAAAAGTAACTCTGTCTGTCTGTCTGTCTTTTCTTCACGCCTAAACTACTGAACCGATTTGTGTGAAATTTGGTATAGAGATAGTTTGAGTCCCAGGGAAGGACATAGGATGCTTTTTATCCCGATATTCCCACGGGATCGAGACTTATGCGGGTGAAACCGCGGGGCGCAGCTAGTACAAAATAAAGGATGGCACGGCATTATTATTGTTTTTTTTTTCATTCTCTGTATTTATAATTTGTAATTGAATGGATTGATTTTATCTATATCTATACTAATATTAGGTCCTTACATATGAAATTGGCGTTTTTCGTACTGGCCACTTTAATCACGAATTTCTCCTCTTTGGTAAGGAATTCCAAATTCAAATTTGTACAGCTATTTACTCATGTATTTGTGCTTCGATGACCGTCATTCATTTGTTTTTTTTTCTTCTGTTTTTTCTGTTTGCGTCACTCATTTTACAAAATGGAAAATTTAAAATATCGCATTATTTACGAGTACGAGTTCCGCCGTGGCACTAGTGCTGCGGAAACGACTCGAAGGGTGAATGATGTGTATGGCGGTCATGTTGCAAAAGAAAACACAGTTCGTTTTTGGTTCCAACGTTTTCGTTCTGGAAATTTCGACCTGCAGAACAAGCCCCGTGGACGGCCTGAGACCCAAGTTGATAATGAAGAATTGAAGGCTATTGTGGAAGCGGACCCATCGCAAACCACGTCCGAGTTAGCTGCAGGCTTCGATGTTAGTGATAAAACTGTTTTAATTCACTTGAAGCAAATTGGGAAGATTAAAAAGCTTGAAAGCACGACAACGCCAGACCACACACTGCGCAACAGACGGCTACCAAATTAGAAGAGCTTGAATTGGAATGTCTTAGACATCCTCCGTACTCCCCGGACCTTGCTCCAACAGATTACCATTTTTTTCGCAATTTGGATAACTTTTTGCAAGGGAAAAAATTCAACTCCGATGGGGCAGTCCAAATCGCCTTCAAAGATTTTATTGATTCCCGTCCGACTGGTTTTTTTAGTAAAGGGATCAATGAACTACCTATAAGATGGCAAAAGTGCATTGAAAACAATGGTTCATACTTTGATTAATTAAATATATTATATTAAAAAATATTCGACTTTTTGTTCCTTCCATACAAAACGCCAATTTCATATGTAAGGACCTAATATTATAAAGAGGTAAAATTTGTTTCTAAGTTTGTAAGTTTGTATGTAGGGGGTAATCTCTGGAACTACCAGTCGGATTTGAAAAATTCTTCTTGCATTTGATAGCCCAATTCTTGAGGAAGGCTATAGGCTATTTAACATCACGCTATGACCCTTAGGAGCCGAGAAAAAAGAAAAAAAGAACGTTAAGTGATAGCGCGGGCGGGTGATGCGATACGACGGGGTGGCTCGGGGGAAACAAGAAGTTTCACGCGAACGAAGTCGCGGGCTGAAGCTAGTCTGAAATAAATTGATTAATAATAATTATTATTATTTAGGATACTTGCACACTCACTAACTGGGTATTATCATCAGAAATTCATCAACAACAGAATGTCCGGTTTTTTATGTCTTATAATCTCAAAACAATCATATTACAAAGGTAAATAGTTTTTTTGACTGACTTCATTTGTACTATGTTTAATCATTGAAGTGACAACACCTTGACTTGTTAAGGCTGTCTATTGTATATTTAAATTCAATAGATTTTTTACTTGCTTTATAATTTATGGTGTATAATAAAGTACCTACATTCAATAAATTATTAAATAAGTATAAGTAGCATTTACAAACAGTTCACAATAATTTAATTTAGAACTAAATTACTTAATAACTAATTTTTTTTTTTTTATTTTACTTATTAATAAATTTCAAATTTATTAATAAGTAAAATAAAAAAGGATATTTTTTGGCTAAGAAGAAATTTAAAAAAAAAGTGTGGCTATTTGTGGCCACCCTGTTGCCTTGGAAGGAAAACCCATCTGGGTTTGTCAAAAAAAACCTCTGTGGCTGATAGACCAAAAGTGATGTTATAATGCCTCCGTATTTTCTTTTTAGTTTGAATCTTAAAAAAATTATAATCTATTAAGAATACTTGACCTACTTTACTATATTCATCCAAACTAATATTATAAATGCGAAAGTAACTCTGTCTGTCTGTCCGTCTGTCTTTTCTTCACGCCTAAACTACTGAACCGATTTGTGTGAAATTTGGTACAGATAATAGTTTGGAACTTGAGAAAGGACATAGGATAGTTTTTATCCCGATATTCCCACGGGATCGAAACTTATGCGGGTGAAACCGCGGGGCGCAGCTAGTGTCTTATAATTATGAATAAATTTTAAGGTCTTCAACTGTCAGCTGATGGTTGGTTTCGTCACACTATAAGACATTACTGTAATTCCATAGAAAACGATATAAAAAGAACCTTATTGAATTTAAAGTGCTTTGGAATAAGGCTGGTGTGGGTTCCTTTAACAAAGACAAGGATATGGTCATAAATGATTTCTTTCTGGAAAGGTTCTATGACAAAATAAGGTTTATAACCTATGCCCTAGAACCGTAGGAAATCATTTATGACCGTATCTTTGTCCTTGACTTCATCTAGGGCATAGGTTGTCAACCTTATTTTGCCCACTGCCTTGAACTATTGAGTTTTTTTTTGTAGAGCTTTCAATTTTTTTTCACTTATCATCTGTCGCGAATCTGAAACAGATTATTGTCACGGTTATATTTAAACATGTAATATTATGATAATATTTTCATTTGTGTGTATAATATAGGAATATAGGATACTAGCTGCGCCCCGCGGTTTCAACCGCATAAGTTTCGATCCCGTGGAAATATCGGGATAAAAACTATCCTATATCCTTTCCTGGAACTCAAACTATCTCTATACCAAATTTCATCTAAATCGGTGCAGTGTTTTGGGCGTGAAAAGGTAACATACAGACAGACAGATAGAGTTACTTTCGAATTTATAATATTAGTTTGGATATATAATTTTCTCTGGATCTTCTACTGCCCCCCGAGAGTCACAAACGCCCACAAGGGGGCGTTGTCGCCCACATTGAGACACTGTTCTAGTGCCACCATCTTCAAAGTTAGACACCTGAACCTACCCTCAGGGATATTGAAGATAAAATACCTATATATATTTTTAATTATAGTCAAACACTATAGTATATTTGCCATTTTCCTACTCACACAGTATTATTTCACAATTTCCTCATGTATCAATTTGTGCATGATATCAGGTTGACATGTTCTGTAAATTGCTACATAGTGATAAAATTAATTAGATTTAATCTAGTCAGGAAAGTGTTTTTACTACACTGTACCCTGTATCTCTTAATAATGTAATGGAAATCCATTAACAACTTAATCTTGTTAGGTAATTTTATTAACTGATTATGATCGTAAGTACAAAATAATGGTACTTACAATATTAATTGAAATCTATCAATATTAATAATCAGAATGTTAATTTTAAAGTGATTTGAAGGTCCGTGGCATACCTACTGCCGCGCCATTTTGTTTTTTTTTTTCAAAATGGCGGCCACGCTTGTAACCTATATGTATAATCGATAGCTGACATCAACACAAACAGAAAACACAACAAACCCCTTAAAAGTGTCACGTTTCCGAGATATTAACGTAATTATTATGGCGATCTTTACCTCCAAATATATCGTGACACTAGGATACCATATTACTTGACATTTTTTCTTTGGATAAGTTTACCCACTTGCGCGAAAACTTTGAAAAAAATATCAAAATGGTCAGGGTCGGATATGCCACAAAGGCTCGAACACCTTTGTAAATATTCCAAGTTATTATTACCTACTTTGTTGGTATGTAACATTTGAATATTAATGAATCTTATCAAGTTTAATATATCCTATTTAGAGGGAAATCCGGTTTTAGTAAAAATAAATTAATTTAGTGATAGTGTACAGTCATCCCATGGGTAAGTTTGACAGCGTCTTTATGTCTTAGCAATAAGGGCTGTTTTCGTAGTTTAACAGTTGCTACTGGCGCTCGTTTGACGGTGTTTATCTTATGTGAGATGCATACTTACTTACAAAATAATAAGAATGAAATACAAATTATAAACAAAAGTAATGTATATTTCTGTATTTTTTTATGTCCATACTAATATTATAAATGCGAAAGTGTGTCTGTCTGTTACCTCTTCGCACTTAAACCGCTGAACCGATTTAGATGAAATTTGGTATAGAGATAGTTTGAGTCCTGGGAAAGGACATAGGATATATAGTTTTATCCCGATATTCCCACGGGATCGAAACTTATGCGGGTGAGCCGCGGGGCGCTGCTAGTCCAAAATACTGAGACTAAAATAAACGTTTGGGAACTCTGCCTTGCTGTGCCTGTATTATTTGGTGATCAACTGACGTGCTATGGACCGTACCTACTTTGCTCGTCAGTCCTGCTCCAAGCGTGACGTATTTCGTAAAAAAAAATGCAAAACGGCCATCGCTCAATGCTGTGTCTCTATGCTAGACAGAGCCACAGCGCTGGTTATCAGCGATAGCCGGCGTTACCGTGATGACGTCAACCGGTCAGAGAAAAGGAACCCCCTTTGGTAATGAGTCATTACCAAAGGGGGTTCCTTTTCTCTGACGCTGTCTGTACACTAAAGCAAACAAAAATACACAGTACAAGTTCCATATCGAAACATATTGTTACAGGATGGTTCATACCTCGCGGAGTTCCTCATCGACAAGGGGTACGAGGTGCACGGGGTTTTACGGCGCTCGTCTTCCTTTAACACTGGCCGCATCCAGCACCTGTACGGCAGGCCGGCCTGTCACACCGGCGGCCAAATGCACCTGCACTACGGAGACCTTACTGACACGACGTGTCTGATCAGGATCATCACAAAGGTAAGCTATGACTTCGACCAGTAAATATTCGGGTGGCCCGCCTGGGCACGTATCATTAACATCCCCACGCTCCTGTGTCAGCCTCATCCAGGTTCTACCCGCGATGGCAACAATATCGTTCGCCCATCGCACCGCCGGCGCCGCGCCGGACGTCCGACATTTCGCCTTATTAGAAACCTTAAAAAGAAGACATCCTGTACCTAATAAAATTGCATAGTCTATTTAACATTTTCAACCGACTTCAAAAAAAGGAAGAGGTTCTCAGTTCGTCGGAATCTTTTATTTTTTAAACATAATGTTATGCTGTATACAACTTGTTAACCAAGGCCGCAACAATGACTGTTGTTACTCACGGTAATGCTAACTGTTTATAAACTATGTACGATTATATCATGCATGCACAAATGCCACGATTTGTTGACGTCAGTTCCAGAAACGAAACGTATCTACATCTACACTTCTACACTAATATTAGGTCCTTACATATGAAATTGGCGTTTTGTATGGAAGGAACAAAAAGTCGAATATTTTTTAATATAATATATTTAATTAATCAAAGTATGAACCATTGTTTTCAATGCACTTTTGCCATCTTATAGGTAGTTCATTGATCCCTTTACTAAAAAAACCAGTCGGACGGGAATCAATAAAATCTTTGAAGGCGATTTGGACTGCCCCATCGGAGTTGAATTTTTTCCCTTGCAAAAAGTTATCCAAATTGCGAAAAAAATGGTAATCTGTTGGAGCAAGGTCCGGGGAGTACGGAGGATGTCTAAGACATTCCAATTCAAGCTCTTCTAATTTGGTAGCCGTCTGTTGCGCAGTGTGTGGTCTGGCGTTGTCGTGAAGCAGCAGTGGCGTGGAGCGATTGACCAGCCTTGGTTGTTTAGCCGCTAGCTTTTCCATCATGGTTTGTAATTGCTGACAATAGACATCAGCTGTAATAGTCTGGCCAGATTTGAGAAAACTGTAATGAACAATACCGGCACTAGTCCACCAAACGCTTACAAGTAACTTTTTTGGGGTTAATTTTCGCTTGGGGCAGGATTTGGCTGGCTGGCCAGGATCCAACCATTGCGCTGAGCGCTTCCGATTATCGTAAAGAATCCATTTTTCATCACAGGTAATGATTCGGTTTAAAATACCTTCATTGTTGTGCCGGTTCAGTAATGTAACGCAGCAGTCGACGCGCGTTTGCCGGTTTGCTTCAGTCAATTCGTGAGGTACCCACCTTTCAAGCTTTTTAATCTTCCCAATTTGCTTCAAGTGAATTAAAACAGTTTTATCACTAACATCGAAGCCTGCAGCTAACTCGGACGTGGTTTGCGATGGGTCCGCTTCCACAATAGCCTTCAATTCTCCATTATCAACTTGGGTCTCAGGCCGTATAAAGAGAAAAGATTTGTATTTTTGTATGTAACGAATAAACGTAAAAACTACTGGACCGATTTCAAAAATGCTTTTGCCGTTAGAAAGCTACATTATCACTGAGTAAAATAGGCTATATTTATTCCTAGAAAAAATTTGGGATCCTTAGAAATTCTACTAAAACCAACCCAAGGTGTAAAAAAATAGCCATAAAATGTCTTTCATCGCATGCGCTGCGGAAAGTATTGATGATAGAACAAAAAATGTTCTACAATATTATAGAACATATCAATATCTACAAAAAACTTCGCGAGACCATGTGTCCAACTATTGTAGTTATGTCACTATAACTACTTTTTTACATTGTAAAAGTTGATAGAAATGCCGATCAAAATCAGACCATGTTATCCATACCTTTGTACTTACTAATTCTTATCCAAATAAATTGTTTTGTATTCAAGACTTTATCAATACCTGTTGATTACTTTTTGAATTATTGAAATCGGACATTCCATTCAAAAGATATTACGAAATTAAAAATGTCAGTAGAAAAAAAAATACACGCCGATGACGCGCCGCGCTGGTGCGTGTGGCTCCGCTCCACGCAGCCACAGCAGCGATAAAATTCTCGTGTCCACAGCGTTTGTAACAAAACTCCTCTGAAACGGCTTGACCGATTCTTATGAAATTTTGTGTGTATATTCAATAGGTCTAAGAATAGGACGTAATCTATTTTTTATTTTATTTTAACTACTACTATTGATCGTGTAGGGTAGGGGTAGGGTAGGAGTAGGGTAAGAGTAGGGTAGGGGTACGGTAGGAGTAGGGTAGGAGTCGGGAAGGGGTAGTGTACGAGTAAGGTAGGAGAAGGGTAGGGGTAGGATTAGGGTAGGAGTAAGGTAGGAGTAGGACACCACGCGAACGAAGTCGCGCCGGGCAGCTAGTTTTTTATATCAAAAATTATAATAAATCTGTAGAAGTGAAAATTCTGTACATTGAAAATATCAAAAAAAATTAATGGCAGGGGGTGTTACTAGATCGACACCGAATCCAAAAATGTGATTAAAAAAATTTTTGTCTGTCTGTCTGTTTGTTCAGACATCACGCAAAAACTACCGGTTCGATTACGATGAAACTTGATATAATTATTCTTTAACATCCTGGGCACCATACTGGGTACTTTTTATCCCGGAAAAGTATATATGTTACCGGCCAAACCCGATTTCAGGACAAACTAGTTTAGCCTAGGCTAAACTAGTTCCGTCGACATAGGATGCAAGGGCGAGCGAAGGGCACCCCGAGGTTCGGTTTGGTTAGGTTACTTTAAACCCTTTACACAGAAATAGGGGCCCCGCGAAGCGGGGCTCCGTCGACATAAGATCCAAGGGCGAGCGAAGGGCACCCCCTATCGCGTATAGGAAGAACTAGTTTAGCCTAGGCTAAACTAGTTTGTCCTGAAATCGGGTTTGGCCGGTAACATATACAATAAAATACAAACTTAATTTTGCGGTTCGATCCCTAGACCCGAGTACTGTACCAACTGCAAATAATAAGTTTGTCGTAGGTTACGTCACCCGTAGTGGAGTTATTATTAGGTATATATAGCCTATTTAACATCACGCTGCGACTCTTCGGAGCCGAGCAGAAAGAAAAAAAAGTCAGAAAGAACGCCTAGCGAAAACGAAGTATAAACAGCGCGGGCAGGCGATGCAATGCGATGTTTCGGGGGAACCAAACATTCCACGCGGACGAAGTCGCGGACAGAAGCTAGTTAAAAAAATATAGGTAACCTAACAGGAAACGTTTAAACCTTCTCGTCAAGCGTTTTACCTACTCGAGTTATTAGAGTTATGGTACCAGATAACATGGAATATGGTAGACCCTAGTAATTTTCTGTTTTCTATGGCAGAAAAGAGGAAACTATGGCTTATTTGGCAGTTGATACCACGTCTTCGATGTTTTTTCCATAGACAACTCCATTGAAGTTCAACTTAAATGGATTTGTATGGCGGCAGTCGCTTGAAGACTAAAATTGTTGAGTATCTAAGATTTGAGTAGCCTTGTGTACGAAGGGGCTTAGAGAATGGACTGATGAGCAATACCCGTATGAAATTTATCACTCTCTAGAAAGAGATAAAGCGATCGTGCGGCCAATACCTATCTCTGTCTGCATGAAGTATACAATACATCCGCTCCTGCAAGGCTGTGACGTGGACCAATCAAAATCCTAGAAAAAGGCGGCTACTGGCCGCACACTCGCTTTGTCTCTCTCACACTTTTCTGCCCGTATCTACTTTACAGCGGGATAGGGAACGCTCAGTCCATTTTCTAAGTCTATGGATTTTTCCTGTCTTTTTCGAAGATGGTTCCAAACCCAAGGCAGCTGAATCTTTTCACTCGCTGACCGTCATTGTCCGTCGGTTTTTGTTCTTTCTGGTTTGTCCCTTGACTTTATCCTTGGTTTACCGTCAGCGTAGAATCTAGATTACAAAAAATGGCAGTGCTCGAGAATAATGTGGCAAGGCCCAAATAAAAATACTTTTAGACAGCAAAAAACACTAACACTCGTAACAAAACTGTTTTGTTTTGGCAAGATAAAGATTCTTCGTTTACAAAAGACAGCTTTTACAGTATTTCGTCGTAATTTACTAGCGACCCGCCCGAGTTTCGCACGAGTGCAGTTTCGCACGAGTGCAATTTCTTTTTTCGAATTTTCGAAATTTATTTCATACAAACCTTGTCCTGGCAATACCGAACATAACAAAACGAAAAGAATTATCCAATTTGGTGCAGTTATTCGGAAGTTATGCGGGTACAGACATTTTGGCGATTTTGTTTTATACGATTTCTCAAAGATACTTACCGCGAAACAAAGTTTTAATACCAAATAATATCTCATTGTTAAGAAAACTTTTACTCTGTGGGCCCCACAGAGTTAAAGTCACAGTGTGGGGTAATTGCGTAACTATAGATGCTGGCGGGAAAAATTCCGAATCATTCCCGTCGAATACTTCGGAAGTATTCCGAAATATTCTGAAACTTTGGGAATATTTCAATTGTCAAAAAAAAAACCGGGAAAATTGTATTAACCTATTAAAAGTCACTGAACTCGATTGAGTTCAGCGTAACAAAGTAAAATAATAAGGTGTATCACTTAAAATTTACAAGATCTGTAATTTACACTTCGGGATAAGGCTGTACTCAATTGAGTACAGTTACCTCTGATGGGTTAAGATCAAAAATAAACACACCTACATACGGTTCAAACTCATAACCTCCTTTTTTTTGAAGTCAGTTAATATATATCAAAACCTACTCCTAAGTATAGCAAATAGGTACTTTTCTAAAAACCGCATCAAAACGTGTTTGCTTGCAAGGTTTGCCTTTATTTGTTTTTATTGACTTTTATACGCGTTAAGTAGATAAGTAATGATTAATACCTATCTATGTGACTCGCGAATACTCGGGATGCGAACAGAAGAGCTATATACAAACTAATCAAAAACATAGGTAATCCTTTTTCAAAAAACAAATCAAATATGCTCGGTGGTTTTTTATTCCACAACCAAGTACAGTCACGTCTAAAAATATGCATACACTTGGCTATTTTCAATTGCGATTTTTTCGTGAAACAACGAATACGACGTTGAAATACGACACTTAACATAAACCTATGGGTTCGAAAATACTATTTTCGTAATAACATAAAATTTCATTCAAAAATAAAGGAGAAAATTGCTTTTGAATAAAGCCAAGTGTATACATACTTTTAGACGTGACTGTACCTAACATTTAGAAAAATAGCATTTGCAAAAATAGCACAAAGAAATAAAAATCCTGTTAATCGCAGGATAACATATTTACCTATAAAAATATCAACATAATATATTATACTTAATCAATCATATTTATAATAAAATAAACATTTATATTTTACTTACTTATGTGCCACTGAAAAATAAATTCACCCACCACACAACAAATAAACACGTTTATTCCTGAATAATTCGGGCGAAATATTCCGCGGAAACATTCGATTGCGGGGTATGAATCTTTCATCGCGGGTGAAAACTTCACCGGGGAGCATCTCCCCTCTTACCGCACCCCGCACCGCCATCGCCTGCATCACCGCTAACAAAGAGTTTCAAATAAATGTCACTAGATGGCACGACATTTATTGATTAATGGTTGAAGTGTAATTTTCAAGTTTTTATTGACTTTTATAAGGTTTATTCATACATAATCAACTCTTATACACACCAAATGATGTAACAATAAGCTTTTATTTCAAATTTCAAAGATGATTGGAATGCACAATTAATATTTATACCAGTAGATGGCGCTGTATTAAATTTCAAAGGTTAACATCTCGATTTTTTAAATTTTGTTTAATAATATCACTGATAATAGGAGTACGTAGCAGCAGCACAAAAGTACAGTGTGCTTTTAACGTCATCTATTCGGAATAAAAGTATAATGTAACCCTTCTTGCAAAGTCGCACTAACACCATCTATTGGGAACGAACGCGATTGATGTACAAAAATAGCTAGAATAATTGCCAGATGAAATCTGCTCTTTACGTCGGGACATTTCTTTGTATGGGATGAGGCATCTGTATGCTGTATCGATGCAAAATACGATATTTCAGCAAAAAAAAATAAAAATTTCAATAAAATTCATTTTGAATAATTCTGATTTAAAGAAACTTTCCCAGAAGTATTCCGGAATTATTCAGAATTTTTCAGAAGTTTTGCAACTATATGCGTAACACACTATCAGTAGCAATGGAATTCATTTTGACAGTTTAACAACATTCATTGCGTTTTGAACAGATAATTTTCACAAACATATTAAGCAACTAGTTATATCTACATACTATATCGGGATAAAAAGTATCCTATGTCCTTTCCCGACTCAAGCTATCTCTATACAAAATTTCATCTAAATCGTTTCAGCGGTTTAGGCGTGAAAAGGTAACATACAGACAGACAGAGTTACTTTCGAATTTATAATATTAGTATGGATTACTAGCTGCGCCCCGCGGTTTCACCCGCGTAAATGTCAATCCCGTGGGAATATCGGGATAAAAAGTAGCCTATATGTTAATCCAGGGTGTCAGCTACCTCCATACAAGATTTTATCAAAATTGGTCCAGCGGTTTGAGCGTGAAGAAGTAACAAACATATAAACACACACACACACACTCACAAACTTCCGCCTTTATAATATTAGTGTGATGTGATGTGATTAGTATGGATTGAGCAGACAATTTTTTCGAACATATGAAGCAATGGATTAGCAATATCCTTCAAAACGATTCAGATTGTGATTGAAAGTGTATTAAATTCATTGAGTCTCAAAGAATGTGCGCAATTTGGATGGAGTAGTGGAACTGTGGAGCTGACGCTGCCTGTGTGAGCGTGCGCGTTCCATCGCCGCCCGTTCGATGTCCACCGCGCACAGGATGGATGAAAACAGCACATGATGTAATTTCTTGCTCCGTTGGTGTAATTGCTGTATGGCGTTCCAGTAGGAGGATAAATAAATAAATTACGCAAATAGAGTGCCAGTCTGTAAATATAAAACTACCACCGGCTCTTAGATCCTAACTAGGAATACAATATCAACATGTTTACACATCGGATTAGCAATCTCTCTTTAATTAGGTCTGCCTTGGTAAGGTTTCCTTACATCAAGGTTGTGAGGTACAGACGCCAGCACATCAACCTACTACAATCTGTCAAATTTCTTTAATAGATTTTCAACTTTATCACTAAAGCATAAGGTTCAAAGTTGATTGGGAAAATCTGACAGTTTCGGGTAGGTTGATGTGCTGGCGTCTGTACCTCGTTATATTACTATGATCTAACTATCAAGTCCGTCCACACTAACAGTAGCTTTCATTTTGACAGTTCAACAACATTCATTGCGTTGTTTACGCTGTTGAGCAGACGAATTATTCGAACATATGAAGCAACTAGCTGCGCCCCGCGGTTGCACCCGCATAAGTGTCGATCCCGTGTTAATATCGGGATATAAACTATCCCATGTCCGTCCCCGGGATGCAATCTATATCTCTGCCAAATTTTATCGAAATCCGTTCAGTGGTTTAGGCGTGAAAAGGTAACATACAGACAGACAGAGAGAGTTACTTTCGAATTTATGATGTTAGTATGGATGGATTAGCAATATCCTTCAAAATGATTGTGATTGAAAGTGTGTTATGCAATTAGGGTGCTGCTCATTTGTAATAGATTGCTGTCATTGCACTTTGTATTATTATTTCATTTTCTCCGTTCTCAATTTGTAACGGACTCTTATGGTCCCTATTAACAATGTCGGTTCTGCAAAAAGACTACTCTTCAGTAGAGCAGTTCAAAGTTTGTTCTAGCAATAAAAAAAAAAAATTATAAGACTGTGGTGTTCAAATTTGCACAGATTGTTTTATGTATTGTTTACTATGTACTGACATAGACAAATATAGAATTGCCAAAACAAACTGAACTGCTCTACGGAACAGTAGTCTTTTTGCGGAACCGACATTTTTAATAGGGACTATCGTATTATGATCTCATATTTTCTGCGATCGACTTTAACAGACGTGTTATTCTCTCGCATAAACTACGGATGGTATTGTTCGAGTTTTAAACGAACACTCAGCGAAAATGCATAATTGCATCGAACACAAGTACCTATGCACATTCGCTCGTTCACTATGTGGGCCAGTTCGCGTTCATATCTCTTGGAGACACCATGTACTTAAAACCGTTACCATTTTATCAATAAGCTAGTTAATACAGGGTGAAATTGAATTCATAGGCATCCTTTTAAGGGGTCATTGTAATCATCATTATGAACAACTTTTACTATGGGACCAAACCTGAAATCGCGAAAAAAATCATCTCTTCCCTACATTTTGACGAGTTATGCGAACATAAATGCAAGGAACAGCTGTTTTTTTTTTTCACAATTTTAGGTTTAGTCCCATAGTAAAAGTTGGTCATAATGATGAGTACAAGGACCCCTTAAAAGCATGCCCATGAATTTAATTTCACCCTGTATAGTTCGATCTCTCTCTCAAAGAGAGGAGGCCTATGTCCCAGCATTGGGACATTATAGGTTGATTATTTTATGTAAGTATGTCAAAGTAAGTAAATATAAGTATGTTATGTATAATAATCCCCTGACCGATTTCGGTCACAGTGGCCTATCTCAACGAAGATTAGCCAGGTCCGCAGGAGATATTATAGTGCACAAGTGTGTGCGCAAAAACAGGTGCACTCTCTGTTCCTTTACTCTCATAGTCCGACGGGACGGCAATCCGACACGACCGGGGAGAGATCAGGCGCAGGACCAACAACTTTACGTGCTTTTGGAGGCACGGGGGTATCACACCACCAACTTCCAAACTCCGGGCTGCTACTGAGATATTCCTATTGGAAAAACCCAATAACACTTGCCCGACCTTGGAATCGAACCCAGGACCCCATGCACAGCAGTCGTGCTTGCGACCACGAGACCAACCGGGCAGTCATATATGTATTGTATATTACGACCGGGTATTTTCAAAAAACTTTTCTGTTACAGATTCGTCCAAAAGAAATCTACAACTTAGGAGCACAGTCTCACGTCAAAGTTTCCTTCGAGCTCAGCGAGTACACAGCTCAAGTGGATGCCCTCGGGACATTGAGGCTTCTAGAGGCAGTGAGAGCAGCAGGTCTTGAAAAGGAAACCAAGATATACCAGGCGTCTACCTCAGAACTGTACGGGAAAGTTGTGGAAGTGCCCCAGACGGAGAAGACGCCATTCTACCCCAGGTCGCCTTATGGTAAGTGTTTGTCTAGTCCCAACAGGAGATTGAAGATTGATGAAACCTATATAAATCGATAGCTGACGTCAATGCAAACAGAAAACATTGTAAGATCAAACCCCGTAGTGTCACGTTTCAGATATTAACGTTAGAAATTGATCACGTGACATCCATTTATTTAACTTGCTTACATCTTGTTCCATAGAGGATTCCGCCATTTTGAAAAAAAAATGCGTGTCAGTAGATATGCCGGCGATCTTCAAAGACCTTTATCGTCATTTTATCCTGATGTATCTTTATAAAAAAAAAGTATGTCTGTATTGGTGTAAATGTTAATTGATTTCCGTGTAATCAGTACTAGCACATACCTTGAACACAAAAGCCAGATTTAATTAAAAATAACGAAATTGAACGATAGCGGTAATCATGCAAAGCAATTAAAAAATAATACTATACCGGTATTGTTTACATTTTGATGTTTCTGATAATGTCCAAAATAATAACAGTCACAAAAACACGTCTAACTTAGTCAAATAACCCGCCCCTAACTGTTCCCTGCGCAAAGGTGCCCAAAACGCTTGCTGCATTGCCACTTTGAATGGCAATGGCTAACCTTTGCACCAAGAACGAGCCGGAGCGGGAGTCGCCCGTTTTGTCACGAAGCTTGTACCCTATCTCACTAGTGAGCTTCCTGGCCTCAGTGCCCCAAGCACCCATGGTCTCAACAGCAATGGGCACAAAATGGTAACGGTCCACCAACTAGTCTAAAGAGTTTTATTAATTATCTTCTATACATACGTATAAAATTCAAAGTCCTGACTGACTGACTGATATATCAACGCACAGCCTAAACCGCTGGTCCTAGAGACATGAAATTTGGAGGGTGTGTTCTTAGTGAAAAGTAGGTATCCACTAAGAAAGGGTTTTTCGAAATTGCACCCCTATGAGGGTGAATGGGGGGAGGGTGAAATTTCATGCGGACGAAGTCGCGGGCAGAAGCTAGTCTTTTCACATAATTTTATGTTTAACCGACTAGTTCTATTATGTTCATGGCAGAATATTAGGTTCGATAATACTGGTAGATACATGTTTTATTTTAAGTAACCAACAATGCTCATGCCTTCACTATGTATGAGAAGGGCTTTTGCCCTGCAGTGGGGCAATGATAGGCTGGCTGATAACTAAGAAATATTTTAACATAACAGAGGCTGAGGCTTGAGGGGCCCGTGGCTAAATAATAACAGCCGCACAGGTCGATCGATCAGGTTAAGCTACGCTTGCCTCGGTTGGTCAGTAGATGGGTGACCATCTTTACATACCGAGACCCCTCCGTGCCTCGGAAAGCACGTTAAGCCGTTGGTCCCGGCTGTCATTCCTGGATCGTTGACAGTCGTTACGGGTAGTCAGAAGCTCGAAAGTCTGACAACCAGTCTTACCAAGGGGTATCGTATTACCCAGTAACTGGGTTGTGGAGGTCAGATAGGCAGTCGCTCCATGTAAAATACTGGTATTCAGCTGCATCCGGTTAGACTGGAAACCGACCCCAACATAGTTGGGAAGAGGCTAGGCAGATGATTTGCCAGATATATTTGAATACCATGTAATAGATGGAGAGTCTACTCGTATTGCCAATAACCTACGAGAATTCCAATTTCTCAGAAAAAGCAATCGACAGGCGATATATCGTTCTCATGTATTTACGATGAATAATCGCAGCTGAGTGCGATTCTCGTCTTCGAGTTATTGCTAAGTCCAAAACATTTGGTATAACCAATATGCACGTACCAATATGTAACGTACAGACGCTAGCACATCAGCCTACCCCAAACTGTCACATTTTCCCAATCAACTTTGAACCTTATGCTTTAGTGATAAAGTTGAAAATCCATTAAAGAAATTTGACAGATTCTAGTAGGTTAATGTGCTGGCGTCTGTACAATGCTTACAACAACGTACAATGCGTACAATGCTTCTTGTATTTCAGTTGTCCATAGGCAGCGCCGACCACTTATCAAAAAACCCGCCTTTGTTAGAGATATTCTAAAACTGCACGCCCCTCCACTAAAATTTCTGTACAAACATTTGAAATGTTTATGCAACACACAGTGGAGGGGCGTTCATTTTTAAAATGGTTTATCTCTACCAACCTAGACAAAAAAAAAAAACTGTTTTACAATTAAAGTTATTTATCACATTATAGTAAGTATTTTTTTTAAGTCGCTTGTTTTTTTTTTTGTAAAAAAGTTTTTATATATCACTTTTTAGTTCTACCTCATCATCATCATCATTTTAGTTCTACCTACCCCACACAAATTCAATTAACACAAGTACACTGAAGAACAGAAGACACCGACTAGAAGAATCATCGAAATTCGCATAGAAATTCCGGAGATGCAGTACATTTAATATACTAAAACCTTCCTGAAAGTACCTATGTAGATCACTTTAGTGAAAGAATTATTAAAATCGATTCATTAGTTTTTGAGAAAATCGCGGACATCCAAACACACATACATACATACGGGTCGAAAACAGAACCTCCTTTTTTGAAGTCGATTAAAAAAAAAAACCTTTTTCTTATAGCTTGTGCGAAGCTCTACGGCTACTGGATCGTTGTGAACTACAGAGAAGCATACGGCATGTTCGCGTGCAACGGCCTCCTCTTCAACCACGAGAGTCCTCGGCGCGGGGAGAACTTCGTCACGCGGAAGATCACGCGCGGTGTCGCCAAGATATGCCTCGGCTTGATGGAGTACCTCGAACTGGGTAACCTGGACAGTAAGAGAGATTGGGGACACGCTAAGGATTATATTGAGGTACAGCCTTACGATTTTTCCTTAGAAATAGATTGGTATAGAAGCGAAAATTATCTTGCGCGGTGTATCCTTAAAACAATCAAGCCTAGTAACGTCTTAACTGATTAAAAGTATCAAATACCCAGAGGAAATAATAAGAAATAATAATAGTAAAAAAAGGTTGACTGGTAGAAAATGCCTCAGGCATTAAGTCCGCCTTTGTACAGTAGTTTTTACTTGTGCATAAAGTTTTAATAAATAAATAATAATAGTTTCTGCGAGCAAAACAGATGGCCGATGGGGCCGAAAGGAGAGAAGACGTAGCATTGGAAGGCCTCCCACAAGGTGAACCGATGACCTTGTGAAGGCCATAGGAATCCGCTGGATTCGAGAAGCACAGGATCGGACGAAGTGGAGGTGCTTGGGGGAGGCCGATGTCCAGCAGTGGACGTCTTTCGGCTGAAATGATGATGATGAATAATGGTTTGCTGCCGACAAGGATCCTTGCCGCTAAATCATTAAATTTAATTTAATTCAGTTGAAACATGTCCTTTTTGAGAACTATAAGTATTAATTCAAAATTCAAAGCCTTTTAAAGTTTTGTTCTGTGGGAAGTGAGTACCCTATTTTAAGTATACTAGCTAAAACAACTCATTCATCGCAGGCAATGTGGCTGATGCTTCAACAACAGGAACCAGAAGACTTCGTGGTAGCCACAGGCGAGGCTCACAGCGTGCGAGAGTTCGTTGAACTAGCGTTCTCGTGTGTCGGCCGCAAGGTGGCGTGGCGGGGCACGGGAGAGAGCGAGACGGGACACGATGCTGAAACAGACCAACTGCTGGTCAAGATTAATCCTAAATATTTCAGGCCTACTGAAGTGGTGAGTCACATTTACATACATAAACTCACACATTTATCCCATGAAAGTCATAGTCAGATTTCGCCATGCAAGATTCCCTTGTGTAGGAAAAGTTTAATAAAAATTGCTCTACAAAATACTCCCCAAGTATTTTAGGCGAATCGAAGTGGTGAGTTACATTGGAGGCTTTAGCAGACATGCTATTTTAATCATCGCCGATTTTACGACTTCATAAATACTATTACGTTTTGGCTTCTCCCTCTGTTTGAGCGCGTTGTCAAAATAATGAAATTTCTATCAGTTGGCTGTTTCGACAATAATTTAGTATAAAAAACCTTTTATGTTCAGGCTTCGAATCCTCGAAGCGTGTTCGTATTACAAATTACTTAAGAACTATTTTAGTAGAACAATTCGGTACAAACGTATAATCATAAAATCATTACAAAAACAATATAAAAATCACAATCACAGAAAGATTTATCAGGCCTTTATTTTTTATTTTTTTTTTGGGTGCGAAATGATCAAATAACTTCTCCCGCTCTGGGCGGAGCGAGAGGGCGTGTCAGACTTTTACTAACTAAAACCCACCCGTGTTCCTTCAGTTGCCTGTGCCAGGGGCCACGGTACCTTTTTCGAACAACCCGGGACCCCGGCAGGCATCGGCTCTAGCGTACATCTCTTTGAGGCGCGCGTGAAACACAACGCGCCGTCGACCCGGGCCTGGTCCTTACCGGACTGCGAGCTGCCCATTGCTCGCCGTTCGCAAGCCCGCGCCTACGGTGGCCGGGAATCGGCTATTGATTCCCGACGCCCCGGGCGTCTCGACAAAGGGCGCGAGGGCGCAATGATTGCCTAAGATTTATCATTATCATATCATTTAGTTTCATAAACTTATCCATTGTAGGCCTATTAGGGCCTCTAAGTAAATACCTTTAGAATGCTGTTGTTGCTTCCTCTAACTCAGACAGCCACTCAAACAGCTGTCTCAACAAATAATGACAAAAGTTAAGTTCAATATTAATTTTACTGTAGCATGTTAATAAACCAGTTTCGATATCTGACAACAAAATAACAGCTAAGCAAATACATAATATTTTTGGGTGAATTTTTCAAGTGGGCGTGGATGGCCAAATCCGAAACTACGAAAAAAGTACTCAAAGGAGTCCCGGGCTCGATTTTGATGAAAACTAAAACTTCATCTTTGGATTTTTGAAAATCAATATTTCTAGCCAGGAATTGAACTTGTTGATTTTGAAAAAAAAAGAACACATTGTATTATTACATCATTCGATAGTGTCCCTAATAAGGATCAAATTTTGGGAAGTAATGGCATACGGCAAACTTAAGGAAAATTATGATGAATGATGGTGTTCGAAATGATGCTCAATATTTTTATTAACACACCACTCCCGCAGCGCAGTCACCTTCACAGTTGTTAAACCGCAAAATGACATTTAGCTATCTTTTTTACCGACTTCAAAAAAAGGAGGTTATTACATGTCAGGCCTAATGAAAAATGTGGACACAGACAGACTTGTCAAATCAGATCAAATTGATTTACTTATATTTCATGAAATGGCCAAGCCATTAAAAAGGTTTTAGGCTGATGCCAATTCGACATTAGTGAAAGGTGTATGCTATTTTGATCTTTATAGTTAAGTAATTAACGATCGTTTCCTAGCTATGCAATAGTCTGCTCAGTGCCGTAGCGTCAAAAGATATGTGTCCTGATAAAGGAAATAATTTGAAAACTGGCAAAGATATAAAAGATTTGACTGTACTTTATATATGAAGCAATACTTAGTTAACATTGGTTCGTTTCATTCCAGGATCTTCTTTTAGGGGACCCGTCGAAAGCCAAGGAGAAGCTGGGATGGGTGCCGCGCGTGTCCTTCGATCAGCTGGTCAAAGAAATGGTGGAAGCTGACCTTGATCTGATGAAGAGGAACCCTGAGGCGTAGACTAATAGGTAAGACAACAATTTGTTAATGTATAGCCCGATAAACTATATTTTTCTTACGAATCGTATTTTGATCAACAAACATCCGGACACTTGACTTTTTTTTTTGTAAAATACACAAGAATATTGGACTTTCGTGGGCTACCTTAGCGCAACCCCTTGTTCATTGGCAGGGACATTGAGGGCGTTGTTGGTAAACATTTTTGTAATTATCAGAAATTGTTTTGACAAAACAGAATGGCGGCGTTAGTTCCGAATTTTGCCACGCGCCTAAAGAAATTTGTAGCGTTGCAAAATCTATTTTGGCCCACCTCATCCAGCTTAAAAAAAAATATGATTGACGTGTAAGTGTTTGTACAAACCTACTTACAGAAAATAAATCATTTATCATTTATTGTAACGACAGAACTACTTTCCAGCCCTTAAAAAGTAAAACAATGTGTATAAAAAATCCTTTTTCATTATTAATGACAAGTATGTAAGTAAATATATAATATTATGTAAATACATAAATTATAAGTATGAAACTATTTCACAATATCTATAAGATAAAACAGTTACAGTTAAGTGCCATTCAATGTTAACCCTCGTATATTTGAAGTGTTAACAATATATCCAATATGTGCTATCTTAACATCAGAGGTAAAAGCTTTTGACTATTCCATTTTAATATCAGTCTATGTTTAAAAATTAATAATTACATAACATCACACCTCTATTGCTGAGCAGTGGTGGACCTGGTAGTGGTCGTGAGTTCGAACCCAGGCAGGCACTTTATGCATTTAATTTCAACGCCGCAGCTCTCAAAACGGTGAAGGGAAACATCGTGAGGAAACCGGCATTTCTTAGAACCAAAAATTCGAAGACATGTGAGATTGTCGATCGATGTTGATCGATTAACCCGCTCTGGGCGCGCGTGGTGGATTACGACCCACTCCCTGTCATAGAAAGGAGGCCTGTGTCCCAGCAGTGGGAATATTGTAAACTGATTATGTTATGCTACACACCTTTATTCCGCAAAATCGTAGGCAGAAATGTATAACACTTACATTTCGACAGTAATGTCAAAGTCACACATCTACTTAGCTTTTCCCTATGTTGGGGTCGGCTTCTAGTCTAACCAGATGCAGCTCGTACCAGTATTTTACACAAAGCGACTCCCTATCTGACTTCCACAACCCAGTTACTAGGTAATACGATACCTCTTGGTGTAGGACTGGCTGTCTGACGACCCGTAACGACTGTCAAATGACAGCCGGGAACAATGACTTAACGTGCTTTCCGAGGCACGGAGGCGTCTTCTTGGTATGTAAAGATGGTCACCCATCCACGGACCAACCGCAGCAAGCGTAGCTTAACCAGAATGATCGACCCGTGTGGCTGTTATTATTTAGCTACAGGCCCCTTCCACAGTAATGTTAAAGTCTTATATGTAATTCCCATTTTCCAACCACCGGGCACAAATCTAGTCTCCGTACTACTACGGAAAAACACAATTGCCCTTGGCCCGACCTGGGAGTCGAACCCCACACGATAAGCAGTCGCGATTGCGACCACTAGCTCGTCGAAGCAAACAGTGAAATAATACAGTTTTGTTTAAAATCTTTCAGGTACGGTGTGATAACGATGAAAACGGACATTATTTCAAGTGCGTGTGGGATTCGTTCGTGGGGACTTGCGGGCAGCCATATACGCTTGCAAACTTCAAGTACTACGTATCGATTCTTATATTTTTAATCACTTAGTTACATGGTACGAAATTACGAATATTTAAACTCTGTCCCTCTGAAGTGTAGGGGTACTGCGCCTTAGGAATGAGTTTGACCCAGTAGAGCGGTCTGCACTACCCCCCTGAGCCGCGCACATACCTAAGGTCCTCAGGCGCAGTACATCGGTCGCTCGCCCCGACCCTTGTTCGAACCAGCCGCCCCGCTGAGCCTGTAGCTTTAAATTCGTCCCTAAATAATTCCCATCCAGCCTGTCCCTTGCTGCCCTCTCCCAGCGACGCCCTAAGCCGAGGTCCGTACCCCACAGGGGGTGTCCTTAGCGTGTAGTCGCTTAGTTTTTAAGCCCTGACTCAGTGGCGTGCATTGGTTTTCAGAATAGGTAGGCACTAGGCCGGTTCTTCGGTTACCCCCGGCAGGAACCAAGTTCAAAATGAAAATAATATAGTGAGTTTTTTAATTGTGGGGCACAGGGCACACACACTAAAATGTAATTGACAGGCTTATGTTGATATATCGAGGTAGGCATTGCTTATATGCCTATATGCAATGCACGCCACTGCCCTGGCTGGACGCCTTAATTTTTTGAGGCATTCACAGGTAAGTTCGGTTAAGCTGACGACAACCTCCTAGGTTGAACTGCCAGATGCCATTTAAAAAAAAAAATACAGCGGTCGCGATCAAACTATATCCATGAATGCCACCGCTACAAACACTGATCAATAGTTGTGTTACAGTTTACGATCAATACTTTCTCATTCTCATACCTTGACATTGGCAAAATCATCGAACGTTATCGATGGAGCCAGAACCTCAAAATAGAATAGAAAACTATATCTAAATATTTTGAATTGCACATTTTGAAAAATTAACTCTGCGATGAAAATTATAAATATATCACGCCTGTGTTTCCCGAAGGGGTTGATAGAGGTGTGTTAGCAGTATACTCACATATCTGACTCTTCTGGTCATCTGTCAGGCAGGATGACACCTCAAACATTTTCCGTTTTTTTTTAATTTTAATGTATTTACTAAAATCATTGTGTTTCAAAAATTCGCAATTAATGTGTGCAATTTATGGAAGGAGTGATGGGGTTATGGAGAAATGTCTTGAAGCTGCGTGAGCGTGCGTGATCCATTGCCACTCATTCGATGTCCACCGCGCACAGCATGGATGGAAAGTAGCAGATGAAGTGATTTTTTACTCCGTTGGTGTAATTGCTGTATGGCGTTCCAGTGTGAGGATAAATAAATTAATAAATAAATATCTAGTTATAGGTTGAACCTTTTGCCACAACGGGGCAGAAATCCAGAGTCCAGACTGCTACTAAAAATCAATTACCACCTTAGGCTGAGCTCAAAACCACGACCCGACGATCAGCAGTCGTGGTTGTGACCAGAACCCACGACCGGCGGTCGAACCTGTGACAATTGAACCAACGGCCACTAATTTCAGAGGGACACAGTTGAAAATACGTTATCTGTGAAATATCGCCTTTGTAGGAAGTTATCAGTTTTTGTTTTAAAATATAAAGTGTACTAACTCTATGTGATAATCAAGGATACGTTCTACCTCCAATACAGTGCAATGTAGAAGTAGCAGTGTGGCACACAGATATAGATACACCTAGATAACGCAAGAGCACCTACTTCGCGTGCCAAAAATCGCACCAGTTTACGATCGAAAATCATAAGCCGCCACTTTCGCGCTCAGTCCTACGTACTGCTGGCTGGGTGAGCGTGAGCGAGTAATTTGTCTTTGACAGCGCCTTTATGTCGTCGCAGTAAAGGCGATTTTCGTAGCACAAGGTTTGCCGCTGGCGTACGGTACCCCATACTTATTACCTACCGTTAAAATATTTTATAATATTTTTGTTAGATGTTAAGGACGTATCTTAATATTTTGGATAAATCAAGAACGGCAGTGACCGAAGTTCTCTTCACGAGTGAATCTACAGCGTGTATTAGAACGGTGTGGTTATATTTAAGGGTGTGGTACAGACCATCAAACTGAACAATTTTCTTCTTGGGACCAACATCGTTATCGCGAAAATATAATCAGCCGTCCCGTACATTTGGAGGAAACCGGCATGTCCTAGAACCAAAATTTCGAAGGCATGTGACATCTACCAACCCGCACTGGGCCCGTGTGGTGGATTACGGATCACTCTCTTCCACAGAGAGGAGGCCTGTGTCCCAGCAGTGGGAATATTTTAGGGTGATTACAGATAGTGCCATCCACGAAGACGCGCCCCACTCTTCTTCCTAATAGCTTACAGTACAAGCACAGAATACTTAAAGTACTACGTACAGAAAGGACACTCCCTTCCCCGCACTAACATCAGTTACCGCACCTCACCCCGCACTTCGGCGTATTCGTCGCAGTTCTTTAACAAGAGCGCTCGCAAACACAAGTACCTCACGCACACATTCATACGTATACAAACGTCATTTTTTAATGTAGTAGTAGTAGGTAATTATTTTGCGAGCGTTGTATGAAGTGTCCGGGGTGTGGTACAAGTGTACAACATTCCGCTAGTGTTTTAGTTTTGTCGATACACAGTAATAATTATTTATTAGTGGGTAATTAGTGTTTATCAAAAAACTGAAACACTAGCGGAATTAACTGGCGATAACCACTAGCGATTAGTAAGAAGAGTAGGGTGCGTCTTCGTGAATGGCACTATTTATATGATACATTTGGATGGAGTAGCTAAGTAGGTATTGGAAGTTTTGTATGGAATACTTGATATTTCGTAAGGCATAGTTATTCAGTTTGATGGTCTGCACCACTCCATTCTGAGACATGCTGTATATTGCTATAAAATGTGATTTAATTGCTTTTATATTTATATTAGTCCTTTTAAATATTGCTGAGTTTGTAAAGCGTGAGAGAATACCTATCGCACAAAATGTCAACTCCTTTTATTTGAAAAAAAATAACTTAGTGTAAATAAATACCCCTCGACAACTATTTTAATGCAACGGGATGAATGAAAACTTTTAAGACATAATATAAATGAGTCGGAAATAAGTGATATTCATTTCTTCAGAATTATTCATAAAAAAGACGTTATTCGCGAGTCATCATCATCATCTGCATAGCCTTTTTCCAACATACAGTGTGTCCCTGGAAGTATGGATCAAATCGAATAGGGACGTGGGCAAGGTCATTTCCAAACGTTTTAGCAAAAAAAAAAACAACTAAAAAAAAACTTAAAAAAAAATACTAAAAAAAAGAGAAGAAAGATCGAATTCGTGAAAACTATCAGGGCTATCCATTTTTTTTTTAGATAGCCCTGATAGTAGTTTTATATGATTAATTTCTTTGAACACTAAGCGAAGTGATTGAAAAAAAAATTAAAATCGGTCATAACTTTTGAATCGTAAAAAAATTCACTGACATTCTCAGGGTTAAAAAGTTTGGAAATGACCTTGCCCACGCCCCTATTCGATTTGATCCATACTTCCAGGGACACCCTGTATAGTGGCCTCCAAAAGTTAGTTGACTTTTTTTTCACTTGACGAATAGACACTGACGGCATTGAAGACGGTCAACGGGGACTATTCTGACTGACGGGGATCTATTCTCTTAGGCCGCTTTCATATTAGGACGTTAGTAGCGCGACAGTAGCGCGGTAGAAGCCGATGCCTTCACATCATGAGAACAGCCGCGCGATAGCAGCACGGCTGCCGCGCCGCAGTTTAGATCAGTGTGGCGCATTTCATTCCAAAAATAGATTCCGACGGGGAATCATTGTTGCTCCTGCTTTTGATAGTACTCCAGCTCATCGCCGACGTAGCGCACGCGGCAGCCCTCTCACTTTGAAATTCTGACTGGGCGTCTGTCGCGCTGCTAAAGTCGCCTAAATGTCAAAGCGGTCTAAGTCCGTCAACGAAGATACAGATCTGTCCTAAACTATCCTAAAATAGTTGATCCGTCAAAACAAGTGTCAAATGAAATTGTGTTGTCATTCATTCCTAAGTTCAGGCCACGAACTTATCATATGTCCGTAAGTGATACGGGCTATGGAGCACCCGTAACTTCGGCTGAAACCACGGATTTCGTGCTTAGGAAGTAGACCCTCAGAAGTTGTGGACTCAACGAAATTTCAACGCCATGAATATTATTAATATTGCCGTATTTAAATGCTGCCAGCGCGGCGATTTCGTGCTCCGTAATGCCGGGGCCACACCAACGGGAAACGCCGATAATTATCGCGATGACGGGCGTTAATCGTAGGTGCAGCCACAACGTATCGCGATAATTATCGGCGTTTCCCGTTGGTGTGGCCCAGGCATAAGGCCTCGGTGTCGAAGTCAGCGATTGCGGGGCGGGGGTGGCGGCGGCGACGGGTGACGCAACGCAGACCCGGTCTCGAAGCCAGCGGGCAGATCGCGCGGCGCTAGAGCTGCGTAGTGTTGTGTTATGAGAAATTTGTGTCTTTATTCGCGAAAGAAATGTCTAAACAGCGACGACAACATCTTTTAGAGACAACATTTTGTAACGTCGGTCGTTAAAAAGTAAAACATTAAATGCACAACACTACGTCAATGCAGACGCGCGGGCACCGCTAGACTGGTGCGCATTGCTCGTACGCCGCTCCCCGCGCCGCGTCCGGTGACTTCGTGTCCGTAGCCTAAATGTGCATACACACGAGGGGCTTCCGACAACGGCAGAGACAACATGCCTCTCGTGTATTTCAGCACCGTAGGTACTCATATACACGAGTGGCATGTTGTCGACAGCTGCAGTTGCGCCTCTGCCTTTGACGCGTGCCGCTCGTGTGTACGCATACTAACGTAAACTATGTATAGATAGTGCAATTTTGTATTATATACCTACATAAGATATGCATACTTTAAGACGTACAGTAATTATAACTGCCTTAATATACAAATGCCATAATAGGCACATGTTTCGACGTAAAGTAGTATTCAGATAGCATGAATATTTGTTTTTTATTTTACTATGTAGTTGAAATATTTCAACAAATTAAATGTTATTTTCAGTTATTATGTTATTATTGGAATCAATTTATGTTTATGTCAATTATTATTGTTGTAATCAATGAATGTTTATAAAATGCTTGTTTACTTCGTATTGTTTAGGGAACATGTATCTATCCATTATCATTATGTTTAAGGATATTTTAGTGAAATCGTTTTTTTGTTTCTGACGTAATACAGGGTGTAAAAAGACACATCACATAGCCTTTAACTACGCATTCTGTACAGACGCCAGCACATCAAGCTACTACAATCTGTCAAATTTATTTAAGGCTATTCAATACATGATCTCCCAGCCACTTTATCGCTAGATGGCGGCACATTCGCACTTCGAACATTTTCAATTTTTACGCCTAACTCAGAAAGCTTTGCGAAACAACTTTATTATATGCGTCAACTAACGCATTAACATAATCTTTTTAGATATTCACTTTGCTTGTTAACTCGTCACATACAAAGATTTGTACCCCTAAACATTTAGCCGTTTCACTTTATATCTTTACTATGTCTTTACACACACATGTACAGTTACACACTACGTGTATAGTTTTACTTGCGATATAACTAGATGGCGTTGTATTCATAAACTTGGTTTGTGAACTTGTTTTCCAGAGGTGGCGTTAATTAAAATAAAATATTTTTACGAAAATATTTTTATGACTGTCCTTCATTCTCTAAAGAAAAGCGTACTTTTTATAGTAAAAACCGAAGAAAAGAATACTTGATTGCTACAAGGGTTGTCAGTTGCTTATTCAATTATTCTAAGGGTGCTTTTGTAGTGTGTTAGGGTAGGTTTAGGTTTAAAAATAATAAAATAATAATAAATCCCCTGACCGATTTCGGTCACGGTGGCCAATTTCAAAGAAGATTAGCCAGGTTTGCAGGAGATATTATAGTGCACAAGTGTGTGCGCAAATACAGGAGAGAGAACAGGCGCAGGACCAACGGCTTTACGTGCTTTCCGAGGCACGGGGGTATTACGCCACCAATTTCCAAACTCCGGGCAAAAAAAAAAAGAAAAAGAGTAAAGAAACTCCTAACGGGAAAAACCCAATTTTAATAACACTGTCCGACCTGAGAATCGAACCCAGGACCCCGAGAACGGCAGATGCACTTGTGACCACGAAACCAACGGGACAGTTAAGATTCTTTGTATAATTAAACGCTACTATAAAACAAAATATATAAAATGTTTATTTGAGTCGTGCGCGAGAGATGCAGCCGGCGCGACGGAATTCCGCGAATTTCGGTCACTCGTAGGTATAATAATAATGTATCATTCAACCGCAGCCCAGCGTGCCCGCCGTCGCAGGCAGTAAGGCAGTGTACAGACGCGTGAAATTATTAGGCCGTGTACACACGGTTGTGGGTATTTAATTATTAGTGTAATTTTATTACTGTTGTGTGTATGTGTATGTATATGTATATAAGTGTTATGTGTAATATGTATTATGTGTTTACTATTTACGTGTGTTTGTATGTTTAGCCTAAAAACCAACAAATTCACATACACCAGCGTCCACTCAAACCAACAATTCCAATTTCAAATGAGAAAATGAAAAAAAATCAGCTGTTCCCTACATTTTGACGCATGATGATACCTATACGAACATAAATGTAGGGAACAGCTGATTTTTTTCGCGATTTCAGGTTTGGTCCCATAGTAAAAAAAATTGTTCATAATGATGAGTACAATGACCATGTTAGTGTTGTTCCAATAACCCTGTATATACTTATACTATATTATATCCATACTAATATTATAAATTCGAAAGTAACTCTGCCTGTCTGTCTGTATGTTACCTATTCACGCCTAAACCACTGAACCGATTTAGAAGAAATTTGGTAGGTATGGGGAAGGACATAGGATAGTTTTTATCCCGATATTCCCACGGGATCGAAACTTATGCGGGTGAAACCGCTGGGCGCAGCTAGTTGCAAATAAAGTTTATTGAACTCTTCTCTCTCTTCGATAATTGAGCTTTGTTGGTACCGACTTTGTTTTGAAGATTCTATACATCTTTTATTAGGTACTTATTTACACCCTAAGTTACATTAAAATTAGCAAGGAAAAACCGGCCAAGTCCATGTCGGACCACAATGAAGAGTTCCGTAGTCGAAATGAATTTATCCCAAGAACAAGCTTAACATTGTAGTTGAAAATCATGTCCTCCCATACATTGCAACTAAAAGTTGGTCGACTATTACTCGTAAAGTCTACTCAGCTGTGATTTTGATTTCGTGACATATAAGTACTACTGCCGTGAATTTTAGTATTTCTTCTAGTATTTCACAAACAATTTAGGGGATATGACATCCCCCTGTATCACCCCCCTGAGCAGTTGGATGGGGCTGGTTTTCTGATCCTGGATCTGGAAAGTCATCGTTGCAGCATCATACAAACATCTCAACACTTCGATTTAGCACCAGTCAATTCGACATCATTGCAGAGAGGCCAGAACTGCCCATACTTCGATGGAATCGAAGGCTTTCTCGTAGTCCACAAATGCCATACACAGTGGCTGACTGTACTCCTCGGTCTTCTGTACAATTTGTCAAACAGTAGGTATGTACCTATATGGTCTACGCTCGTAACTGCGTACAAAACCATCACATCGTCCGGCGTCCGTTCGTCACTGTGGAGCATTCGAGACTGTTTGTTTACCGAGTGTAAACCGAACTCGCGGGCCGCGGCGCGTAGGTATGACTCGCATAATAATATTACCGCGGTAGTAGATTGATGTACTTGCGTCTGTACAGTATTGAATTTCATTCATTTTCACCTATTTTTTTTCGCGGAACTTATAACATCAGCTTTCTGCCAGTGGAAGTCTCGTCAAAATCAGTCTAGCCGTTTCGGAGATTAGCCGGAATAAACAGACAGAGACAAAAATTAACAACAAATGTTTTTTGTTCAAAGTAGGTACCGTAAATATAAATGACTGTATTCAGATTACTTTATTTGATCAACCGCACAAAACAGAAAGGTAATTTGGTACTTGCAATTTTCATACCTACGCTCGGCGGTCGCGCTGGGGTTGTCAACTTTGGCAAAAAACACACAAAACAAAAAACACAAAAAACTAGTGTAGTAGTGGTACTCGTATCTAGTTATTTGATTCATTGTTGAGAATGAAACAGCAAGAAAGGAAATGATCGTATTTTTTTAGCTTATAGGTACTTACTACAATAAATATCTAATATAAATTGTAAAAATATTACAACGCCACAAAGTCATGTTCGCTTTTACGGCTCGGCACCGGGGGCCGGGGCGCTTACCTACCTATCTAACTATTCGAAATACAAGCAAATGCCTACTTACCTCTCTGAAACAACTGGTAGCTTAAAAAACGATAATTCATCGTAATGTTGAATTTAAACAACCATCCACTCAACAGTTACTTATAATTACTTTTTTTTTTGTTACTCCATTTTTAGGGTTCCGTAGCCAAATGGCAAAAACGGAACCCTTATGGATTCGTCATGTCTGTCTGTCTGTCTGTCTGTCTGTCTGTCTGTCTGTCCGTCCGTCCGTATGTCACAGCCACTTTTTTCCGAAACTATAAGAACTATACTGTTGAAACTTGGTAAGTAGATGTATTCTGTGAACCGCAGTAAGATTTTCACACAAAAATAGAAAAAAAACAATAAATTTTGGGGTTCCCCATACTTACAACTGAAACTCCAAAAAATTTTTTTCATCAAACCTGTACGTGTGGGGTATCTATGGATGGTCTTCAAAAATGATATTGAGGTTTCTAATATCATTTTTTTTTTTAACTGAATAGTTTGCGCGAGAGACACTTCCAAAGTGGTAAAATGTGTGTCCCCCCCCCCCTCTAACTTCTAAAATAAGAGAATGATAAAATTAAAAAAATATATATAATGTACATTACCATGTAAACTTCCACCGAAAATTGGTTTGAACGAGATCTAGTAAGTAGTTTTTTTTTTAATACGTCATAAATCGAAAACCGCAATTTACCTTTCACAAAGTTACAACGAACTACAAGAACTTTTATATTATGTTACTTGCTGCTACGGAACCCTTCATGGGCGAGTCCGACTCGCACTTGGCCGGTTTTTTGCACTTCACAGCTACGCGTGTCTCGCGCGGATGGCAGTCTGTAGGTACTCTCTATATTTTGTGCCTGTAGGTACTGCGCGGTACAAGTAGGTACTAGGTATTACATTTATATACGGTACGTACCTACATTTTATACAAGTCCGTTGCCTAATTTCAACTTCTTCAATACGTCTATTGAAGAAGTTGAGATTAGGTAACGGAACGCGGAATTAAGAATTTATTTAGGTAGGTACTGCTACTCTACTCCATAGGTAGAATAAAATTATTTACTTTTACTTTATCGTACTTTATGGAGGTACTAGATTTTTCCCGCAGCTTCGCCCGCGTGGATGTCGGAGATTATCCCACGGAATCGTACTACCGGAATAAAAAGTATCCTATGTCGTAATCCTAACCCAGCACTCTAATTACCTACGTAACACAATCATTATCAATCTCAATCTGAATCATTTTGAAGAATATTGCTAATCCATTGCTTTGCATTACCTATGTTCGAAACATATGTATATCATTTCTATGGTTCGAAAAATGTTTTTGCTCAAAAACGTAAATGATGCAATGAATGTTGTTGAACTGTCAAAATGAAAGCCATTGCTACTGATAGTGTGTTACGCAATTACCCCGCAGGTCATGGTCTACCCATGTGCCAAATTTCATCTAAGTAAATCCGTTCAGCTCAGCCGTTTTAGCGTGAAAGTGGAACAAACAAAGTCAATTGCGCATTTACAATATTAGTTAGGAACAAACATAATATGAAAAAGCTAAAGTATTTGTGTATATTATAAATAATTTCCATATAGTCAAAAATAACGCTAGTTCGGTAGGTAGGTACCTAGATTGATAAAAATTCAAACACACATCTCCCCGGCGCGGGGCCAAGCCTCCAATAGTGCCGGCCGGGCCTGCCGCCCAAAGTCCATGCTGCCGCCTGCGAGTGAGCGGCGGAAGTTACCGAACCCGAACCGAACGCCAACCGAGCGTTCAGGCGCTATCTCTCTCTTTTTGCTTTGCCTCTTTTTCAAACAATGCGCTGGATTGAACAACAAAAACAAGCTTAGCTCCGCTAGGGAAAGGTAATAGTGTTCTGTGAACAAGCTTTTGACTATGCCCGCGTTGACGATAGGATAGACGGTTTGGGAACAGTGGGAACTGGGAAGGGCTCTCTCAATAGGTACTTACCAGCCTAATGCAGAAAGATTTTTAATTCAGAAAATTTTTTGAAGACAGTTCAAGTGTAAGTTAGTACTTACATTTATGTAGGTACTTAGGTACATAAACTTAGTATGTAGGTACATACATTCATTACAGTAATATCGAACCCAGGGTAGATCGCAAATACTATCAATAAGTAGGTAAAGCATTTTTTCTCACTTCATGATTCAATTGATAAATTGATTTAATATATAACTGCGCGGGCAGAGCCACCGCGCCAGCCTTGTAAGAAATATTGCATACCTACCAACGATTCGCAACTTGTCAAAAAAAACACGCATAATTCAACGATTTATTATAAAATTGGCCAACCTGTTTGACATTGACAAACAACGCCATCTAACGAGCAAGATCAATTGTTGTTGATAACCTTAGCAAAAATTTGTGTTCTGCTTCTCGATAGTTCTTTGAAATATCCTGCAGAGGGCGTGTTCCGGCCGCGCACACATAGAAAAATTTATCGATTTTGTCAGGCCTAGATATCCTGGAAATAGTGTTTTTTTTATAGGTTTTTGTCGATATGCGTCAATAATAAGTCATAACAACTTAATATACGTGCTTTTATTCTGCAAAAATCGTTTATTTTTCGAGATTTGTACCCCGAAAGAATGTATGAAAAAGTGTCAGTATCCAATCACCTTAATAGATTTTCAACTTTATCACTCAAGTATAAGGTTAAAAGTCGATCCGGATTTTTTTACAGTTTCGGTTAGCTTGATGTGCTGGCGTCTGTACATAAAAGTACAAAAATAATTGCTGGGAAATGACTTTTATTTTTTGTGTGAAAATTTGCTGTTTGCAGTTTTGGTAGTGCGCAATGTAACACACGCAAAACATTGTGCTTATGGGTGCATGCAACAGTACAGGTGGGGGTATTTATTAAAAGTTGTGTTAATAACATTAAAAACTTGTTTTCTTAAAAATACATCACTTTCAATATCTCCGTAACCTCTCTCAAAGAGAACTCTCGGCTTCGTTAAGAGTCTTTTTACACCCGTTATAAAGGACAAAAATCTCTTATTTTTTATTTATTACTTGAATCATAAAAGTCGATTTGAGATTATTTTTAAATTCGTTAATATACATAAGCATAGGTCGATGTCCGGCTGATAGTCGACAGAAAACCCTCCTGTTAGATAAAACTAAAAACATTGAAGTATTTAATTAGCAGGCATATGATAAGAGCTTTTACGTTACGAATTTGTCAATCTACAATAATCCATACCAATATTATAAATGCGACAGTGTGTCTATCTGTCTTGTCTTCATGCTTAAACCGCTGAACCGATTTAGATGAAATTTGGTATAGAGATAGTTTGAGTCCCGGGAAAGGAAATAGGATAGTTTTTATCCCGGTATTACCACGGGATCGAGACTTATGCGGGCGAAACCGCGGGGCGCTGCTAGTGAATAATATTGTCAAAATTTGGGGATTGTGACGCGTCTCGCGTAGCGGTTATCTGACTGAAAATTTCATTTAACTTTCGTTTCCGTTAAAAATTTATCTGGAGGATAGTGCCTAACCAGAGGCTGTGAAACTGGGCCTGATTGTGTTAATTTCTTCAATTATTGTACCTACAATTTATTCAAATTAAATTTAACATATTGTTTACTAGAATATGAAGCATTTTTATTTATATTTCTAATCGGAGCATTTCATATACATTTTTCTGTGGAGAAAAATTTGACTTTCTTGTTGGCCTGTATAATTGAACAATATTGAGTGTTCTGCGTAGCTATTCACAACCACTCGACACACTTCCGTACAGTATTGAACATCAGTAAATTTTATCGTAGGAGTCCTTTAACTCTGTTCACTTCACAACCCGATAATCTTGTCGGTTTAAATCAAATAGACAACTATGCTATTCTTCCGACAGCTGTTTGCTATTGGGGGCAAGGCAAATCAGGTTATCGAAACGTGCAAATTTCGATACGCTAGCCTTCGGATTGTTGTGAATACTTATGCTGGTGTTCTAATAAACTTGGACGCTTTATTGTTATCTAGTCACCTAATAATAGTTGTCTTTATCAGACATTAATAATTTTTGTTGTGATTAGATGACCCTAAGGCGGATCTCACACTACCACGCGCCGCGCTCCGATGCGCGGAACACCCCGCGCGTGACTTTGTAATACAAATTCAATAAAAACACGCGGGGCAATACAACGCGCCACGCGACGTTTCACGCGTCCCGTCGCGTGGAGCGTTGTAGTGTGAGATCCGCCTAAGGAGACTTTACGTTTAATAGTTATTTCACGAATGTAATTCTGCGATTCTATTTTCTAGTTTCTAATCATTCTCCATAGAATAATGTTTTCAAGGTAATATGTTTTAGTTTACATGTAATGGTGACATTCCACATGTTATGTACAGACGCCAGCACATCAAGCTACTACAATCTGTCAAATTACTTTTAACTTTATCGCTAAAGCATTAGGTTCAATGTTGATTGGGAAAATTTGACAGTTTCGGGTAGCTTGATGTGCTGGCGTCTGTACCTACAGATGTTAAGAGTATTGTTACACTATGAATCTATTATTGTCAGTATTTTGTTTTTAATAAATGTAAATATAATTTCATTGACAATTTTGTTTTTTTTTTAACCTCGGCAGTAAGTGTCACTCAGTTCCCGACGGGCTATGTTATTTAGGTCATTTAAATTTATAAAAAAAACCTCCAACTAAAAGAATTATATTATATAATACAATAATAAACAACAGTCACAACATGATAACATTAATATTATATTATAAAATGAAATATCATGAATTCCATTAAAATCTTGCACTTATGTCGCGGCACTTGACTTTAGTTATTATGAGTTATGTGCTTTTCACATGTCATCAGCATCTGCATACGCACTCTTAGCACTTATGGAAAATAAAAATAAATCACAATAATTGTACAGTACTAGGTACGACTACTATTATAAAAAAAAAACATGAATTGCTTTGTTTTTAAGATAAGGCACGGCGGCGGTGACGCCAGAGCCCGTTGACCTTGGAGCAGGACACACAGACTCATTTCGAGCCGCCTTCCTCCCATGTACCGCCGGAACATTCCACTGTCACTGCAATCTGCAATAGAACGATAAAACAAGCAGTGTCAACTATAAAGCCGGCTTTTGACTATGGGATATAATATAATATATATTACATCTTGAGATATAATATTTTATTGCTCGTCATACATTTTGTACGAGACCCTTCACACTGTGCTATAATATATATTACATACCAAACTATAAATATTTTTTCGAGCGATATTTAGAGGTCATTTGAAGATGTATATTTTACCTCACGTCCCCGGACACCACGCCTCCTCCTGTCTCGCCCTCAGTTTGAATTTTGAATGGTAACGTTCGTGTGCAGACGTGTCAAATGATCACATGTTTTGAATTTTCGTAGATGTTAACTACAGATATTTGAAGTACGGAATCCTTACCTACGCATTCAATTAATTAAATAAAGAGCGTGATGACACAGTGATGACCAAAGCTGAACTGTTCCAAAATATATAGCTTACAGTGTGAACAGCAATCGCGGGATGTAATATATAGCTCAAGATGTAATATATATTACATCCCATAGTCAAAAGCCGGCTTAAGTTGCCAAAACCAATGGAGCTATTCTGAGCGTCAAGAAACTAACGGTTTACCAACAGTCGATTGGTCCATGAACCGTTGGTCAACATTATCTTTAAACCATTAACTTTTCATTCAAAGGACTTCAAACAGACTATCAGATAGAATACGAAACACAACGTGAAAAATGACATGAATAATCACTTGAAAAGCATTATATTATCTACTTACTTTTATGTGAGGACTAACTATGTCGGTTATTTTCTTTTTGACATTCAACAGTGTATTTTATGTACAGACGCCAGCACATCAAGCTACCCGAAACTGTCAAATTTTCCCAATCAACTTTGAACCTTATGCTTGAGCGATAAAGTTGAAAATCTATTAAATAAATTTGACAGATTGTAGGAGCTTGATGTGCTGGCGTCTGTACCTATTTGAAATAAATTCTTTTACTTTTCCTTTTTAATGTCTTAGTTAGTTTAAACAATGGCTTGGCAGTTTGAGAACGTTATACTGTACGGCCTACTCAAATGTTCTTCCTTTGATATTATTCGTAGAGTCGTTGAGCTGCACGATTACGACAAATTTTTGCAACGACTGGACAGGTCCACTCAAATCTGTGTGGTTCTTTCCTCAAAATATCATTTCAGACACTAATCTACATGTACATGGTCCTCAGATGATCTGACCAAGATTATGTCTAAACTTTAAAAGAGACAGTGACACCTGAGTTAGTTCCGCCATTTCTTCTGAGGGGTACCTAGTCAGATAGGAAATGTCGACTCCATCTAACTTATTTTTTTGTTAATATGATGTCTAAAAGAGATTACAATACCCTATATTTACAGATAAAACAATTTCATTTTATTCCAACGCAGCGGCTGCGCCCAATATGGAAACAGACAATAGTATATTATACGTTGGCTAAAAGGCTGGGACAGTCCGCGCCGACCATTTTGACTTCTTGATGATGACCTCAGACCTATCAAGTCCTATGAAAGGCACCGAGACATGTAGGACCTATATTGTGTCTCTTATTCGTATGTTACGTAAGATTTCGGAGATGAATAATGTGAACCGAGATTACTTTCCAGATAGAACATGTGGAAGAGAAACTGTGAGGCTTCAAAAATTTCGACCAAACTGGGCCAAACCCCGCGTCCCGCGTACTTGACTGACGCTCAGGTTTGGCCGCTTTACAGTGTAGTCAAGGAAACGAATTCTTTCAAACTGACATACGAGTTCGTTCTTAATCTTTTAACCGCTTACGTCGGATTAATCCGACAAATATTTTCGTGTCCATTCCGCCAGAGTCGTATATATACGACCAAATAACACAGCTCGTTTAATCTGTATTACTATTACATCATCACAGCTCGTTACATCGGTATTTATTTTTCGTTTTTTTTTTGTTCGGGCGCTGGTGCCACGACAACTGATATAAAGTCGGGCGGTTAAAAGGTTAATGTTAATATAATTCAAATAGCGCCCAAATTCGAAAGAAATACGTCTCTTTAACTTTATAATACGAATAAGAAACACTGCGATGCGATGTTGCCCGTTTCATCTGGTTATCATATATCAATAAGTATGACTAAACTAACCTCAGATATCGCTTAGGTTAAAGGCACTTGGTCTATGTTCGAGCTGCCTCCCTAGTTCGTTTGCACGTTCGGTGAAATTTTTTATGCGCGAGCTGGCTCCGTGTCAAGTAGTTCCTATTGCTGTTCAGCGTTCTGATCCGTTTCTGTGCCGGCTCGTATCGTTTTAAGCGCACATGCGGATCTGAAATTAAACATTTTTTTATCATGCAACCGTTTACCTACCTCCTTTTTATTTTGTCATAGTTGAGGCCTTAGTAACACGAATTGTGTGTAAATTTTCAACTGAATATTCTGTGTATTTTTTAATAGGTATTACAGCAATGTGACAGATTGACAGGCAGACCTACGGACAGGCTTAGTACAGGGTCTCGTGTTCACCCTTTTGGCATGGATACCTAAAAAGCAGTGACTTTCTAGTAAGAGTTAAAAACTTGTAAAAAATCTTACCCTGTTTATCCAGCTTGTGTTCTATACCAGGGAATGCAGAGAGATGCATATGTTGTGACTTCATAACCCTCGCCGGGGTCGCCCGCAGCGACATGTTGTTTATACTATTGTTGTTGTGAGACCTCGTCCGCTTCGAACTCGGCACATCACTGTCGTCAACCAACGATCTCTTCAAACTCCTTGGCGATTCAGAACTAGAAGATGTAACATTATAAACATTGTTCTGCTTGGGTTTATTCTTTTTATGAATAGATGTCGGAGCTTTCATTGTATCGTCGTTTTTCTCATTGGCCTTCCGCTGACTTCGTCTTCTTTCATGAGGTTTTCGTTTATGATCTGGTTTTTTATTTTTGTTTCCTGAGCATTTCTTTTGAGTGTTTTTACCGTTGTTTTCCTTATTCATAGATCTGGTCGTTCTGGTAGTTGTTTTGGAAGCTGATACAGAATTTAGCACTAGACTATCTTCATTATGATTCTTTCTAGCAAATGATTTTGTTTTAGAATGTTTTCCCTTTATTTCAGGTTTTCCAATTTTCACTTCTCTCTTGTGTTCGTTGCTTTTATTACCTGGTTTCTTTCGTGGTGTAGTTTCTTTATTTTCTGTTTTTGTACTTTCTTGATATTTAGAATCTATGTAAGATTTTTCCTTTTTGAATGATTTAATCCGTTTTATATTTTCAAGGATAATATCTTCGTCTATTTGATCCTCTTGCTCCGTCAAGTAACTTGGTTTTAAAATGGTTGAGTGATTTTTACTAGCTTCACCACTCAGCAACTTGAAGGTAGGTTTCCGCTGGCGCGTTATTACTCTTTCTGGTAACTTTTCAAACATTTTAGTAAGATCAACCTTTGGTACAGGTTTAGTTTTATTCCTAAAACGGCGTAAAAACTTGTAACTCTCGTCTTCCGAACTATATTCTGATTCGGATTCGCTAAATGAATCTATGACTGCAGGTTTTGGGTACGACATCAGTATGTCTGTTATTTCATCACTATCCGGGAAATCGCTGTCCGTGAATGTGAATCGTTTAGATTTTTTAGGAGTAGATTCTTCATCTGACGAGTCACTGACATTATGGCTAGTCAAATCAATCCCATAGTAGTTGTTTTTGTTCCCGGCTTGTTCATTTTTAACGTTACCATTAACTGGACATAGCACGACCTCATCATCTGCATTAGATGCAACTACTAAACTGACGTTGGACTTTTCTCTTTGATCTCTGTTAATAACTTGTGTGGCGTCAAAATAATTATAGGCAACGTCAATAGGTTTAATTTTATCAGCTTTATCTGTGGGTATTATATTCGGTATATCTTCACTTTTGACCCTTATTAGAGATTGTAGTGCTATTGTAAAATGGCTAACGGCTTCATCGAATATGTTTTTGACATTATTAATTTTATTCAGTACAATCCCCTCAACCTCTTTTATTGGGATCGGTATACCTTCGGAAGCAACGTTATCAAAGGCCGTGTCTACAAACGCTTGTCTTTTTTGTAGTCGTCAAGAATAATTACTTGTTTTGCCATCTCATCTTGAAATAGTACACTTTGAGGTGGTTTATTTGTATTTATTTCAGCCAATTCACAATCAGTGACGTCATTGTCTACATTAACATTATTTTCATGTAGTGCAGGTATTATAATTTGCGTTTTCGTCATATCTTGTTCATTTTTAACGTTACCGTCGGAACATAGCATTATCTCATCATTTGCATTAGATGTAACTACTAAACTGACGTCGGATTTTTCTCTTTGGTCTTTGTTAATATGTTGTGTGGCGTCAAAATGTACGTGGTCCCGTTGTGCAGAGATGATCGAATCTAAAGCAATGCCATTGGTTACAGTTGCTGCTAGTATGTGTGATGAGCATCGTATGGTAATGCCGACGACAAGCATGACGCCCACGCCGGCCACTCAGTTATACGATGAAGTGGTGAACGCTGGCTCGCGTTCACCGCTTCATCGTTTAGTCGAGACATATAGAAATGAGTTCAATTCAATCGACATTCTTTCTTTCAAGCAGCCCTAAAGGATCAGCAAAGCAATATATAATAATAACGTAATGTTTAACAACGTACGCATACAAATTTACATCTACTTTTTCTTTTTTTTTCTTTTATAAATGTATCTGTGTTACTAGCTAGTTTTTAAATATTTTAATTGTTATCTGTGGAGAACGTAGTGGGTAGCATAATTTATTGTTTTAAACTGTAATATTTACGATATTATGACCACAGAACATATACCTATACCCTGACGGGATTATGGCTGGATCTTATTGTGCTACTGTCTGTTTTTCCTTAAATAAATACCCTATCTATACAGGGTGGCCAAAACGTCGTGGATGAAACGAAATAGGGAGATAAAGGAGGTCATTTCCAACAAAAATCTTTCTACAGCATGGCCATAATTCAATTGCCCTAAAAGTTATGTTTTGTTTTCTTTAAATAAAATACAGAGTTCTTTTACAATTAGACGAATTAAAAAAAAATACAAATCAAAATTTTTGACAAAAGTTCACTGCACCTCCTGGTTCTCCAATTTTAGAAGACAGTTTTATTACTCCTTTCATCGACGAAAAAATTAAAAATTTCAATGAGATTTCGGACAGACTCCAAAATTAATTTACATTCGGCATCCACCCTGATTAGATACTGTTTTTTTGGCCCAAATTTTATGTATTTTCTACGCTCTTCCCCTTTATGGAAGTAGCCAAATTTTGTCCAAGAGGTCTTGGACAAAATTTACCAAATTGTTCGCAGCACACTAACATCCATTCTAAATGTGGCCTTGGACGACCGAGCGTGGATTCAAGCCAAACTACCTGTCAGCGCGTCACATATGCGCGTGATTGACCCAGGGGTCGGCGCGGGGCGTTTTGGGATACTGACGGCCGCTGTGTGCCCTTCAAGCCACTCAGCTCACAGACATCCTCCTGAGATGATGAGAGGTGCTTCGAGCCGGATCATTGAATTGAATTGAATGGGCTCAATCGGGACTATAACAAAAGAAGTAGTGGACTGTATTAAAATAGGTGTAATATAAGAGACTAGCTGCCCGGCGCGACTTCGTTCGCGTGGTTCCTACTTCTTCCCCTACCATACTCCTGCCCTAATCCTATCCCTACCCTTCTCCTACCTTACTTCTACCCTACCCCATCCCTACTCCTACCCTACTCCTACTGTACCCCTCTCCTAACATACTCCTACCCTACCCCTTCCCTACTCCTACCCTACCCCTTCCCTACTCCTACCATACCCCTTCCGTACTTCTACCCTACTCCTACCGTACCCCTACCATACCCCTACTCCTACCTTACTCAGTTACTCCTACTCTACCCCTACCCTACTCCTACCGTACCCCTACCCTACCGCGACCATACGCCTACCGTACCCCTACCCTACTCCTACCCTTACTCCAACTGTACCCCTACCCTACTCCTACCTTACCCCTACCCTACACGATCAATAGTTTTAAAATAAAAATAGTTTACGTCCTATACTCAGACCTACTGAACATACACACAAAATTTCATAAGAATCGGTCAAGCCGTTTCGGAGGAGTTTTGTTACCAACACTGTGACACGACAATTTTATCGCTGCGCTGCTGCGTGGAGCCATGTCGGCGTGTATTTTTTGTTTATTTTAACATTTTTAATTTCGTAATATCTTTTGAATGGAATGTCCGATTTCAATAATTCAAAAAGTAATCAACAGGTATTGATACAGTCTTGGATAAGAAATAACTTATTTGGATAAGAATTAATACAAAGGTATGGATAACATGGTCTGATTTTGATCGGCATTTCTATCAACTTTTAAAATGTAAAAAAGTAGTTATAGTGACATAACTACAATAGTTGGACATATGGTCTCGCGAAGTTTTTAGATATTGATATATTCTATAATATTGTAGAACATTTTTTTGTTCTATCATCAATACTTTCCGCAGCGCATGCGATGAAAGACATTTTATGGCTAATTTTTTTACACCTTGGGTTGGTTTTAGTAGAAATTTCTAAGGATCTCTAATTTTTTGTAGTACTAAATATAGCCTATGTTACTCAGTGATAATGTAGCTATCTAACGGCAAAAGAATTTTTGAAATCGGTCCAGTAGTTTTTAAGTTTATTCGTTACATACAAACATACAAATCTTTCCTCTTTATAATGTTATTATATAGTAATAGTATAGAAGTATAGATATAGAAAAAAAAAACAATGAAATGCACGTGGTCGAGCGCGTCTGTGAGCTGAGTGGCGTGAAGGGCACGCAGCGGCCGTCGCGTACCGGGTTCGGTACCCCGACGCCCCGCGCCGTCCTCTCGGTCAATCACGCGCATGTGATGCGCCGACATTACCCATCCGTTTTGGTGGTCTCGGCGTCCGCAAAATTACCAGTACATATTAGCTACCGGCGTTCCTGTCTTTTGTCCACAGCACTGAAAAGTTGACCGGGGAAAATTTTAGCTCCCTGCCTGGTTGACTGTGAAGTGCCGTGCTTGACCGACGGTGAACGCCTGGAAAGCGGCTTGCCCGGATACAGATCGGCCCGTAAACCCATCTTCCCAGAGACAGTGGGATGAGACGCTCTGCAGGTTGGTACGGAATAATCTTATCAATACGTCCACCAATTCTGCTGAGCGTGCCCGCCTGCTGGCTGTGGGTGAGTGGGAGTCGGGGCTGTCTTCAAGCGCTCCCGTCAACCAGCATAAGCACTATGCTGGGTGACACCACCTTCCGGCTCGCTACCTGTCTGCGTTTGGGCGCTCCTTGCGGGGCTCCGGATCGCTGTCAGTGCGGCGAAGCTGTCGACTGCCTCGGACACCATGGCCTATCCTGCAGTAGGAGCGCAGGCCAGATAGCACGGCACGCCAGCATTAAATGATAAATTATTTATTTTCTGTAAGTAGGTTTGTACAGACGCCAGCACATCAAGCTACCCCAATCTGTCAAATTTCTTTGATAGATTTTCAACTTTACTTCAAAGTGATAAGGTTCATATTCAATCTGTACAAACACTTACACGTCAATCATATTTTTTAAACTAGATGAGGACGGCGTTTCCTATCTGACTACTCTGAGAAGAAAGGCCGAAACAAACTCAGAGGTCACACTCTCTTTTAAAGTCCAGACAAAATCTTGGTCAGATCAAGTGAAGACCATGTAGATTGGTTTTAATGACATCATCCGTCGTGCTCTTGTCACCCCGGGGTGCCAGCTGGTTTAGAGCCCAACGGCCTGCCACGCGACGATGGAAAGAGACCAGATGGAATTACCATAATGCCCTGGAAGTTAGGCAGACCTTTGGTGTGGGATGCAACATGTTTCGACACCCTTGCGCCATCCCATCTTCCTAGCACGGTGGGCTGTGCTGGGGCGGCTGCTGCAGGTGCAGAAAACCTCAAACGGCGAAAATATTGCAACCTGATTTGGAGTAATATGTTCGAGCCGTTTGGGGTTGAAACACTAGGGCCATGGGGTCCGAGTGCCCACTTGGTTTTTCGAGATATTGCCAAGCGGTTAGTCGACTCTTCACGTGACCAGAGGGCTGGCCCTATTCCTTGGTCGAAGAATTAGCATTGCCATACAACGTGGCAATGCTGCCAGCCTTTTGGGCACTGTTCCTGTTGACAGCGATGCGGACGAACTCTTTTATGCCCTTTGATTATTTATCTTAATTTGATTTGATTATCTATACTATAATAATATTAGAGAGATAAAGAGATAAAATTTGTTTGTAAGTTTGTATGTAGGGGGTAATCTCTTGAACTACCAGAGCGCTATGGGGAAACGAAGTGATAGAGCAGGAGGCGCGGGCAGGTGATGCAATACGACGAGACGGGTCGAGGGTATAAGAAATTTCACGCGAACGAAGTCGCGGGCAGAAGGTAGTATTACATATATTTGCACGACTGTACGCGAAGTCTAAGCGCAATTGAGTCCTGCATTCTTCTTTCAGAAACTCCAATTTCTTTGAGAGACTTAGGTAGTCGCATAATAATAGATTGATGATAATTGTCTTTGGGGTCAACGCAGCGGTCGTTGTTGTGTAGTTAATGTCCTCGTACTGCTGGCTACCACATTCTCATTATGAAATACTAGCTGCTGCCCGCGACTTCATCCGCGTGAAATCCTATTTTAACTAAAAGTAAGTTTGTTTGTTTGTTACCTTTTCACGCCCAAACCACTGAACCGATCATCCTGAAATTTTGCATATACGTTGTCAGGTGTACAGAAACGGACATAGGGTACCTATCATCTTGAAAAAAATGCTGTTCCCGAGGAAAACAACAGTACACGTGGCGCCATCTATTATCATAATATCTAGCGTTACTGTTGTTTTTCTCGGGAACAGTACTTTTTTTCGGGATGAAAGTATGAAAGGTACCCTATGTCCGTTTCTGTAGGCAACGGATATGCAAATTTTCAGGATGACCGGTTCAGTGGTTTAGACGTGAAAAGGTAACAAACAAACAAACTTACTTTCGCATTTATAAGTTAGGATGACAACGGACAACCTAACTTAGAGAAATTGGTATGCTGATAATTTAGGGTTATTCCGTTTATCCACCCTAAGGTGGATACGCGGAAACACATGTCCGAGAATCCACCCTAAATAAACGGAATTTATAGGTTTAGGGTGGATTCTCGGACTTGCGTTTCCGCGTATCCACCTTAGGGCAGGGTGGATTTTTTTGGGGTGGGGAATAACCGATAATTTATGATTATTAGAACCATTTATTACTGATTAATAATAATCTACTATCATTACTGCCGCGTGGGTATTAGATTTTAAACAACATACGCCATAAGTACTACTTTAAAGCAAATACAATTTGCGAAAAAAAAAAACAAAATTAGGGTGCCCATAAAATTAGGGTGGAAGGGATTTCACCCTAATTTTAATGTGGATCTTTGATGAGCCCAAATTTAGGTATTAGGATGCCCATAAAATTAGGGTGGAAGGAATTTCACCCTAATTTTTATGTGGATCTTTGACGAGCGAAAATTTAGGTATAAATAATACACAACCCAGCTAGCTTTACACTTCATTCTTGTTAACTCCCTAATTTCACCATCTACTCCAACGCTTATTACAATTTCATTAATAGAAATAAGTATACGCACCGGTTTGTATTGTTATTTGTTAATGACTTCTTTTCTGTATTCTGGTTCTGCGCTGCATATTTTGCTTGCGATACATAAACCATGCAGATAAAATTGTTTTTATCTCTTCGCCACTAGTGATGATAATACACACGTTCGTTCTGAATCACGTTTATTGCGAGACTGACGACGTCACGCAGCGCCACATGTGACATGCTTTACAAACACGCGTAAGCCGGGTATTCCCCTGATTGTGTATCTGATTTCATTGTCCATATTTCATGTTAGGGTCATGGTCACCAACAAAAGGTTAATATTTACATAATAATATGTAAGGCTTACAACCTTTTATTTATTTATTATATTAACTTGCTCCGTTCATATGTGTTTCAAGTACATAATTCCATTTGTCATCCAATTTTCAAGCACTTTCTGGCATCTGATTGAGCTTAATCTTGGCATACTATTTAACTGCGGTGACAACGTAAAAATATGATACTATGGAGCTGGTCTGATGATGGAGCCTGAAGGTGGCGATAGGATCTCTTCAACTAAATATGTTAGCTTCATTGAGTTTGAACTCGTTGATTTTACCTTGACAAATAGGTAGAGGTACACTAGCTGGTGTCCAGGGTCTGATGACGGAGTCGGAAGGTGGCCATAGGAACTCCTCAACAAAACAAGATAGCACCATCGTGTTTGGACTCGTTAGCGTTGTCTTGACAAGTAGGTACTATAGCCCAAGGTAGTATCCGGGTCTGATGATGGAGCCAAAAGGCCATAGGAACTCCTCAACCAAACAAGATATCACCATCGCGTTTGGACTTATTGGTTATGCATTAACAAGTGCTATTACACTAGATGATGGAACCAGAAGGTAGTTACGGCCACTCCTGAAGTAAACCAAATAGCCCCGTCATATTTGGTTTCATTTTTGTTTTGCTATTTGCTATTACACTAGGTGCTGTCCGGGGTCTGATGATAGAGCAGGAAAGTGGTCACAGGAACTCCTCAAAGCACCATCGCGTTTGGACTCATTGGATATGTATTGACAAGTGCTATTACACTAGCTGGTGTCCAGGGTCTGACGACGGAGTCGGAAGGTGGCCATAGGAACTCCTCCACAAAACAAGACAGCACCGTCGTGTTTGGACTCATTGGATATGTATTGACAAGTGCTCTATTACACTAGCTGGTGTCCAGGGTCTGATGACGGAGCCGGAAGGTGGCCATAGGAACTCCTCAACTAAACAAGATAGCACCGTCGTGTTTGGGCTCATTGGATATGTATTAACAAGTGCTATTACACTATCTAGTGTTGTTCAGGGTCTGATGACGGAGCTGGAAGGTGGCCATGGGAACTCTTCAACTAAACAAGATATCACCATCGTGTTTGGACTCGTTAGCGATATCGTAGCATGTACAGACGCCAGCACATCAACCTACTACAATCTGTCAAATTTCTTTAATAGATTTTCAACTTTATCAGTAAAGCATAAGGTTCAAAGTTGATGTGCTGGCGTCTGTACTATAACCCAAGGTAGTATCCGGGGTCTGATGATAAAGCCAAAAGGTGGCCACAGGAACTCCTCAACCAAACAAGATAGCACCATCGCGTTTGGACTCATTGGTGGAACAAGTGCTATTACACTAGCTGATGTCCAGGGTCTGATGATGGAACCAGAAGGTAGTTACGGCCACTCCTGAAGTAAACCAAATAGCCCCGTCATATTTGGTTTCATTTTTGTTTTGCTATTTGCTATTACACTAGGTGCTGTCCAGGGTCTGATGATAGAGCAGGAAAGCGGTCACAGGAACTCCTCAAAGCACCATCGCGTTTGGACTCATTGGATATGTATTGACAAGTGCTATTACACTAGCTGGTGTCCAGGGTCTGACGACGGAGTCGGAAGGTGGCCATAGGAACTCCTCCACAAAACAAGACAGCACCATCGTGTTTGGACTCGTTTTCGATATCTTAGCATGTACTATAACCCAAGGTAGTATCCGGGGTCTGATGATAAAGCCAAAAGGTGGCCACAGGAACTCCTCAACTAAACAAGATAGCACCGTCGTGTTTGGGCTCATTGGATATGTATTAACAAGTGCTATTACACTATGTAGTGTTGTTCAGGGTTCAGGGTCTGATGACGGAGCTGGAAGGTGGCCATAGGAACTCTATGTGTTTTGGGCGTGAAAGGTAGGTAACAAACAAATAAACTTACTTTTAGTTAGGATAGGATTTCACGCGGACGAAGTTGCGGGCAGCAGCTAGTATTTCATAATGGGAATGTGGTAGCCAGCAGTACGAGGTACGAGGACATTCAGTGCCTAAACTACACAACAACGACCGCTGCGTTGACCCCAAAGACAATATCACCAATCTATTATTATGCGACTAAGTCTCTCAAAGAAATTGGAGTTTCTGAAAGAAGAATGCAAGACTCAATTGCGCTTAGACTTCGCGTACAGTCGTGCAAATATACACTCGGCGTCACATAAATCGCACCTCTTCGAAAATAAGTTTAAAGCATATCCCGCCAGCAACGAATACATTAAACCCAATTAATATTGGTATCAATTGAAAGTATGTTTAACGACCTTTAAATTAACAACAGTTAGAATTCCTAAACACAACAGATCTCATTAGTACGTAACGTTAAAAAAAATGTTGTCAAAATACGCATTACAACGGCCACTAATTGCACCTCCCTACAAGGGTATAAAACGGGCGACCCGGGTTAAATGTGGGTCATTCGCTATTCAACCTTTGAAGTGAACACACGTGAACAGCTACAGCAAGAAAAATACCCCAGAAGATGGATACCACTGCAGATGAAGCCGCTCAAGTCATTGCACTACTGCAATCAGGGATGCGGCAATGTGATGTAGCTCGGCAACTGAATTTGAGTCGTTTTGCCGTTCGACGAGTGTTCCAACGCTTCCAAGAGACTGGTGGCTATATCCGAAGACGTGGATCTGGAAGACAACGGTGCGCATCCGAAAGAGACGATCGCTTCATTGTTTCGACGTCTTTACGTAATCGGTTCTCCAATGCTGTTGAGCTGCAACAACAACTGCGATCAGCTCGCAGAACTTCTGTAAGCGTCTCCACGATTAGAAGAAGACTGCAGGAGAAGAAAATTGCAGCTCATAGGGCTGCTACAGGGCCAAAATTGACTGCACAGCATAGGAGAGACCGGTTGCAATTTGAGAGGGCTGTGCTCTTCTCGGATGAGACGAGGGTGTGTCTTTTCTGCAACGATAGGCGTCGAAAAGTGTATAGGAGGCAAGGGGAACGATTCGCACAAGCCTGTATTCAAGAGACAGTGGAATACGGGGGTGGCTCGTGCATGTTCTGGGGTGGCATGTCAATCGACGGCAAAACGAACCTTGTGTGTGTTTCTCGGACTGGAAGTGCTCGCGGGCAAGGGTCGCTGACTGCTGCTCGGTACATAACAGAGATCTTAGAGGAGCAGGTTGTCCCTTATGCGGGTTTTGTTGGCAGTGGGTTCACGTTAATGCACGATAACGCCCGCTGTCACACCGCTTTAATTGTAAGAGACTACCTGCATGAAGTTGGAATCCCTGTTATGCGCTGGCCGGCACGAAGTCCAGACCTAAACCCTATTGAGCACCTTTGGGATGAACTGAAACGGCGAGTACGGGCACGTGATCCTGCCCCTACCACTCTCCAAGGCCTCCAAGATGCCGTCGTTGCAGAATGGGACAACATTCCGCAAGAGACTGTTGTCACATTAATTAGGTCCATGAGAGAACGCATGGATGCAGTCATCAGGGCTAGGGGGGTAACACTAGGTTTTAAGTTGTTTTTAAGGACTTTGATGTAATTTTTGCTGATAAAATAAAATTTAACTTTTTAATCATTTGCATTAGCTTGCTTTTTTTTATTCCCTGGTAAACAAAAAACCAAATCCATTGATTTATTCTGAAATTTAAATAAATTGCCTTTCCAATGATACCTTATAGTCATATGTCTACCATTAATTAATAGGGTTAAAATGACTTTTAAGGGAATTTTTAAAGAGGTGCGATTTTTGTGACGCCGAGTGTATATAATACTAGCTTCTGCCCTCCTTTAATTAATTGACTTGTGCTTGAAAACTTGCGAACGTACATAATTTAGTAGCATTTCCATCATCATTTTCATTTTTCTTTCATTGAGCGGTAACATTATTATAATTATGCAACTACATATGTATAGATAACTATGTACACTAGGCATTAAATTAAATGTCTAACTATACAATAGTACAGACGCCAGCACATCGACCTACTACAATCTGTCAAATTTCTTTAATAGATTTTCAACTTTATCACCAAAGCATAAGGTTCAAAGTTGATTGGGAAAATGTGACAGTTTCGGGTAGGTTGATGTGCTGGCGTCTGTACATTATGATACATCATGTGTGCTATGTTGATCATGGCACCCGAGGCGGTATTATTATTAGATAAGGAAGCCGAGTGTGTAATGATAAATGCACACGCGTTTCATACGACGTTTATCAAAACACTTGCGAGGAAAAAAACAGACTTGTATTGTTATTAACTTTTATGGAAAATGGCGGGCTCGGTTTGTTTGGCCGCGCGCCGCGCTAGCGATGCGCGCGCAGGTGTAAAATAAAGGCACTGGCAAAACCGCTAAACAGCCTAAATACAAAATGTAATAAACAAAATAATGTTTAAACTGATCGTAGTGTTGTCGTAGGTCAAATAGTGGTTTAGTTAGTATGGAATTAGAAAGTACTATTGGCATAGAGAAATATACATGAGTTCAGTGAGAATCCGCAATAATAGAACGCCAGTCAGGGTCTTTTCCGTTTAGCTCATTTTGGGACCAAGGACAATTCAGACTATTTAAAAAAAATGTGAAATATGGCCCGCCCGCGGATTCCTTTTGGCGTGAAGTCTCTTTGATAAAAAAAGCGCACATCGCCGACTAGTAAATAGTTATCTGTGGCGTTAACGCGTGTTTAATACACTGCATTATGGACCTAAAAGCGGTTCATTAAGAGCAACTTTACGAGCAAGTGTGTTGAAAATAAATACAATACCAAAGTGCACTTAGGCGTCAAAGTACTCGTCCGCATCGCTATCATCCGGAAACGTGCCTAGAAGACTGGCAGAATGGCCACGTTGAATGGCAATGCTAACTCTTTGGCCAAAGAAGGACCCAGCCCTCTGGTCACGTAAAGTGTCGACTAGCTGCGAGAAATTTCCTTAAGGCCGCCTTAAAAAGGGACGCGCACTCGTACGCGAGCTTTCGACCCCAAACGGTTCAAAGCTGTAGTTACCCATAAGGTATTACATATTTGCGCCGCTTGAAGGTCTCAGCAGCCGCAGCAGCGGCGCCAGCACAGCCCACTGTGCTAGGAACACGAGATAGCGCAAGGGTATCGAGAAACGTTGCGTTCCACACCAGAGGCCTACCCACCTTCCAAGGCAACAACGTCATGCCGTATGGTCTCTTCCCACCGTCACGTACCATGTTTGGTTCTAACACCGCTGGTACGCCGGCGGTGACACGGGCTCAAATAATATCGTTGATGCTGGCGTGCCGTGCTATGCGACTCTCCAGCAGGACAGGCCATGTTGCCCAAGACTGTCGACAGCTTTAACGCAGATTCACCGATGCGGAGCAACGCAATATACGCCCAACCGAGGACGTAATAAAATCCAGTAGCAGAAAACTTAGCAAGACTTTGTTTTATAATATATGTATAAACATAAAATATTGCTTTTATATCCTTGTATAGTTTTTCCTGTTACGAGTAGTATGTATGTACGCTTTGTCACGTAGGTACTTATGTAATGTCCTCACAATTTTATGAAAACATGAAATAGAGAGAAATAGATGTTGATAATTTATGATTAATATTTATTACTCATTAATAAATAATTTAATATTTTATCTGCCATTAATTATATTTTGAACAACATACGCCATAGTACTACAACAAAGCGAATTCATTTTGCAAAAAATGTAGGAAAATTTGAATTTTACCGGCTACTTTATCAGCACATCCCTCCAACCTAATTTTTTGTGGCTTTTCGATGAGCCACAATAACTATACATAATAAACAATCTACTAGCTACCCGCTAGCCACTAGCTTTACATCTAATTCTAATTCCCTAATTTCACCGTCTACTTTCACGTTTATTACAAACCAGCTTCTTCCCGCGACTTCGTCCGCGTGAAATTTATTGTTCCCCCGACCCACCCCGTCGCATCGCATCGCCTGACCGCACCTAATACTTCGTTTTCGCTTAGCGTTCTTCTTTCTGACTTTTTTTTTCTTTTTGCGCGGCTCCTAAACATCCTAGCGTGATGTTAAATAGCCTAATAGCCTTCTTCAAGAATTTGGCTATCAAATGTAAAAATAATAAGATTTTCAAATCCGACTGGTAGTTCTAGAGATTAGCACATTCAAAGTATTCAAACAACGAAGAAAAAAAAAAAACTTCCGATTTGTTATAAGCATATAGATTAGTATAGATAACATTACCGTGGTATAGATATCGATACAATAATAGAAATAGGTCTAGGTACGCACCGGTTTATGTTCTGTTAATTTTCTTCCTTGTATTCTGGTACCTCTCCACTGTATATTCTGCTTGCAAATGCATTTTATAGTGTAAATAAAATTATCTCGTCGCCACACTTGGCACTAGTAATGATAACACGCACGTTTGCTCTGAATCACGTTTATGGCGGGACTCGAGAACGATGACGTCACGCGCGCTATACAAACTAGCATCGCGCGCGACTCGCATAATGCTGCGGTCCCCACCCCGGTTTCTCACAGACCAGATTGCGCCAGGCTAGGCCGACAGACCACCGTGGGAACTTTCGCATCCGATGAGGCCAACGGTGGCCGAGAACGATAGCCCTGTCTCTTGTGTCGTTCCTGTGTACGCGTACATTGGAACGCTTAGTCCGTACGCGTGGCGTGGCCTCCTGTCGCGACCTATACGGGCGCGCTTCTTTTTGCTTTTTTATCAAATATGAACTACTGAATATAACCACAGCGGCTGCACACGCAGCCATACGCTTCGAATCACTTGACATATTGGAATAGCAGCTAACAGGCCGCACCAGGCCGACACACGCCATGGGAATGCTCGGCACTGGCCGCGATGGGCCTCGACAGATGTAGCAATGCCTGGCGTGGCCTGTCAATTAGCGGGCCGTGGGACCGGTCTTTACTGTCACGGTCAGCAACCGGCCAAGTGCGTGTCAGACCAGCACAATGAAGGTTTCCGCAGTTGGGATGAAAATTTACGCATGCACAGTATCGATGTTGTAACCGTAAAGATACCATTTATCAAAAACTATTGTCTTAAATAAAAAGTTACTTAAAACATCATAATCGTTTTAAAATTGGGACAACGATACCCCACACGCTTATATTATGTGCATTGATTTTCTTTCTTATCTTCCGGTTACATGTATGTAGGTATGGGGAAAGCCACTCCTAATTGTTTTTTTCGTTAGTTTACTACACCATTGTTTAGCGGTGCACAGATTACACCTTTTTCCAATTTTCATCGATTTAGTGCCGAGTAAAATGGCAAAAAAAAAAACAACTGGAATCTTTTGTAATAAGAGTCGTTGGAAGTTCGTAGTAAAGTGAACGCGAACAGAATTATCTATAAATAAACCCACCCAAAACATAAATGTGAAAAAGGCTAAGTTCGATACTAAGTACAGGACTGTAGACTTCGCCAATTAAATAATTAGGATCTAAATGGTGTGTAACATTTAGATCCTAATTATTAATTTTAATTTAAGTTCTATGGAGGTGGATGAAAGTTAGGTTCCTTGTTACTAAGGGCGAAGTTCTCAAAGGGAGGCCTCGCGCCTCCCTGTGCAATTATTGAGTTATTAGCCTCTGAATAACGAAGAAAAACGCGGTTTTGATCGGGGTACCGCCTTAATCGCGTTCCAAAGGTGTCAGTGTCAAAATTTCACAATGGGTGCGTTCCGAGTTGCGCTGTAATCGATTTCAGCGTGCTTATCCCTGTTCCGAATTAGCGTGAGCACGACAACACGTCCCGTGAATCATCATGGATGACGTCATGACATGTACCATCTTGCGATAACGCCGACCATACCATAAAATAATATCACCGTGAGCGCTGTCAAAAATGACAATTGTGCTGTTTTGTTTTGAGTTTCATCATAACTTTAAACTAACGTGGCATTATCGAAATTGTGCTTCTGGCTGCAGTCGCCATCTAACCAAAAAAGAAGAAGAAATGTGGCGTATACACAAGAAATACTGTAATTAAACCATGAGTATTCAAGTGAATATAGACGTTGAGCGAGTACTGTAAGCGCGTTCATGAGCGTTCCGACTTGTTGACAGCTCTTGAACGCGGTTTAGATGTGCTGATCGCGTTCAGTTTCATTAGAGATGAAAATAAGGTCATAATATAAATAAATAACACTCAATTAAAAAGTAAGACTATATTATACAATAATAAACAACAATCATTGAATGATAATATTACAATTGCGTAAACTATGATTACAGCTATCAAAATTATTAATACCATACAATAATCATCATACATTCACTCAAGTAACGAATTTGTTCAATATTTCAAATATCCACATTTATTCGAAAAACGTAATATAACTTCAACACCACATTTGACATAAAGATTTATCACAATATAAAAAAAAAACGTATTATGTAGCATATCAACAAACATTCATTAAAACTTGCTTTATGAAAATGATAAATAAAAGAGAATTTAAAAACATGGATTCTAAAAAATGTGATGCCAATGATCGATCTAATCAGTCTTATTACAAAACGAGTTCTAACTTTAGACCGACCCTAAACCTTCGAACCAGTTACTGTATTTTGAACTTTATTCCGACAAAAGGAAAGTTCTTAATGCAAAATTGACAACATAGACTCGGGTTTAACGTCGGTAAAAATGGCTCGAAGATTTAAATCAGGGTCTAAAGATAGACCTTGTTTTGTAATAAGGCCGCTTGTGTTAAAACCTAAAATGATTGAATTATAATGATACACTTGCATGCATTTTAAAGCTATCATATTCCATTACTTTTAGGGAAGCAACAGAAGATTGCCCCTAACAACTGACTGGCAGTTCTGTAAAGTCTGGGACCGTATTATGAAGTTAATGCAATTATGATTCATGGAATGATCGGTCATGTATAGCTCCATTTTTCTCTCACACTAGAATCACGATGGCATTAAAACGTCATAATACGGCACCTGGTATACATTAAATAAGTTCCAGAAATGGCGCTACCGGCACAATTAAACAATGAATGGCATGTTTTATTTGAACATCCTAAACGCAGCACTGATGCAGTAATGTTAAGGTTCACTCAAATCATAAAATTTCAATGAAAATCTATGAGAAAACAATGTTTGTCTACGGTTTATGCTGCTAGCGCCTCTAGTGTTGAAACTTGGCAGTATACTCTGCCAGTCCAGCAGTTATTTTCCAATTATGTTTTTTAGCTTTTGACCATTGTCCAATCAGCTTTATCCTTGTATACAGCCATCGATTGCAAAGCCGAGATGAATATCAAAACCGTCTCATTCATGAATGAAATAATTCACTAAGTATACTCTTACCCAAGGGCCACGAAACGAACGTTAAAAAGCGTTTTAGCTCTGCGAGCCAAAATTTGGCGTCCAGCGGCAAAAATAAAATCAACATTATTTACACAAAGATAAAGTTAATATTTGCTTTAGTGGAATTAACATCCATTTAAAGTTCTTGTCCCGATTACAAGGTTAAGAGAAGCAGACATTAGAATTATTTTGTACTTTTCATACGTTACTCACGATTTTTGATCCATTATCATAATATAAACTTAGAAATATACATCTAAATCACGTTATTTACATTTTAATTTAGATTTCAGAGCCCGTGACAACATTATCTTTTAAAATCAAAATTATAGCTTCAATGAAAGTGCAGTACCAAACTACGATAATATCGTGAGTGGTACATACCTAGGGGAACGTATTGCTGGCAATGTCGAGCTTCTGCCGCAGCACTCCTCCGAGGATGAATTCCGTGGACACGATTGTGGCGCCTCGCTTCCTCAGTGCTGGCCAGAGCCCGTTGTCCTTGGAGCAGGACACGCACACCCAGTTTGGACCGCCTTCCTTCCACGTACCGCCGGAACATTCCACTATCACTGAAAGATAAAAAATAATAACAAAATTTCAGATTAAAAATCCATATCGTCGGCTAAATATTCTAAGCTGCTAACTCCATTTTTGGCTTTACTGACTATTTAGTATCAAATGAAAGAGAAACCTCACCTATTTCTGCCGTAACTCACCTGGAAGGGTAGGTATATGTGCCAACGATATTGCATAACATTGCCTAATTGTATCTTTAGAATAAAAATAGAATTTTCATTTTCATTTGATACTAAATAGCCAGTTAAGCCAAAAATGGAGTTAGCAGCTTAGAATACTTAGCCAATATGCCTATAGCCACATATGTTTTAAGTAAAAGTCCTAGCCTAATTTTAGTAAAAACACAAAATTGAAACGACTGACACCTACGTGTGCAGCCGTATCCAGTGAGCCAGCATGGGGCTGTCCCACCTATCACACAATACACTCAGGATGCTGTAGGAGCTAGCATGCATTTTAACGAGAATGGAAGCGCACCGTTTCCGTATAAAGGCATGAAAACCATCAACCTTGGCCTCGGGGAACATTCCGGAAGCGCTACAAAAGCGTGGTAGACCCAACAGCATTCTGAATACATTGTTATACTGGACACGCAGGGCGTTGTATGCCCTCAGATAATGATACTGTTTTATTGCTAACTAACGTCGCATAAGTTCTGTCGTATTAGAGGATTCATACCTGACGGGAAGCGTCATTCAATGAAGGAAATTAAGATGTAAAGTAAAAGTACGCAGTTCTGCACATCCCTACCCTATTTCAAGTTAAACAAATATCAACTTTAAATGATGATTAAGTTGATTTCAGAGTGACTAGCACTATTGACAAAGTTATAAAAATGTTTGAATTTGTAGCGTAAACTGAACTTTATTGTGTAGGAATGAAAGTTATTTTTCCATTCATTCTTATTCTTATATTTTTGACAAATAAATCGCGAATGCACGGTAGGTATATCTATTTTCAACATGAATGATGTAACCAATATTTTGTAACTATATTTTGGTTTAAAAGTGTGTCCGTGGAGCTTCTTGCCCGTTCTTCTCCATAGGTAACTACTACGGTTTGGAATGGGCAACTATAGGCCGACCGCTTAACTGAGACGTTTCCTGAGGTAGCAGCGCGTTGCGGGAGGGGTGTGGTGACGTGATGCGAGAGTTCAGTGATTCGTCAACTTGGGCAACTATCACCCCTCCCGCACCGCGCAGCTACCTCAGGCAACGTCTCAGTTAAGCGGTCGGCCTATAGCTTCATCTTTCTGACTGACCGACCCCTTGACAATTAAAAATGCCTGTAATTGGTTTATTTGAATTCGAATAATTATTAAAGTCCATATTTGCAATACATTCAGTGGAATTGGAATCCGGTCGAATGCTATCGGATACGCACACGCGTCGTTTTCGCTGGCGCCACGTCAAGTATCATGTGATCACAATTCAATCATTACGATAATTAATAGAATGAATAAGATAATATTAATAATGTTGTAATTGTATTCTTGCAAATACATAATAATTATATTGTCTGTATTTATATAAATAAAAATGAAATGCTGTTTATTGGTAAGCGCATCACTTGGGAATGGATGGACCGATTCGGCTATTTTTAGTTTTAAAGTGATTGTAATAGTCCTTCAGGTTTGTATGTAAAGGAAATTGGAAACATTCCCCGAAAATGATCAAATTCGGAAAAAACTGATCGTCCTTTTTTCTATGGGTTTTTGTATGAATTCAAGACCATAACTCGCGATCTAAGCGATGGATGTGCGTAGTTATTTTTTTGTTTTGTTTATAGTCATGGAAAAGCTGGCCAGGACAATGTCAGTTGGGTCAGCTACTCCTTAACCTTTTAACCGCCCGACTTTATATCAGTTGTCGTGTCCCCAGCGACCGAAAAAAAAATTAAACGAAAAATAAATACCGATGAAACGAGCCGTGATGATGTAATAATAATACAGATTAAACGAGCTGTGTTATTTGGTCGTATATATAGGACTCTGACGGAATGGACACGAAAATATTTGTCGGATCAATCCGACGTAAGCGGTTAAAAGGTTAATAAAGTGCGTAGATTATTAGCATGTAATTAAGGATCGGTTTTTACTCACGTTTCATTTCCGCGGCGTTCGGTTGCACGCTTGGTGTGGACGACACGTTGTAGCCTTTCAAGAAGTTCCTCCTGCCGTTCAGCGTCTTGTGCAAACTAAACTGAAACCGTTTCTCTGCCGCCTCGTCTTTTACTAGGTACAGCCAGGGATCTGAAATTAAACAGACAAGTCCTTGTTTAATTAATTGTTTAAACTTCACAGGCGTAGCAGCATCTAGTAAAAATAATAAAAATCACAGAGTACGAGACACCTCGGTGGCCACGGTTAGAGACGGTATTGTCAATACAAACTAGGGCTTGGAACTGGTACGGACAGCGTCAGAGAACAGGACCCCCCTTTGGTAATGAGTCATTAGTTCATTACCAAAGGGGGTTCCTTTTCTCTGATGCTGTCTGTACCAAAAGTACAGGTTTATAGAGTATAGATTAACTACACGGGAACTGGCCTTCTGATGTCTGTAGTTGCAGATGGCTAGAGAGAATGAATGACGAAGCAGGTTCCTCTTACCGACAATGACATTGGTGTCGGCGCAGGCCTGCACCCAGGCGGGCCCCACGATGGGCCTGCCGAGCCCCACGGCGCACAGCAGCTTGAAGGTGCGCTTTATCTGCATCGTCAGCACCACGGAACACTCCATAACATCTGTTACTATTACCGCTCCTACACATAATAACAATATTAGAATTGTGAATACTGATTTTTAAGGACATAACAGTGACTTTTTCGTGATGTTCTTCAGAAAGGCTAGGTGCGTAGTACGCGCGAAGTGTAGCCAACCGCACGAACTTTGTCGCAACAAAACCCTTTGATGTGCGGCAATTTACCGACAGCGGCGCGAAGGGCATTCGTATTCGCGAAGATGATTCGCGAAAGGACGAATTCCTTGGCCAGACGTGTCGCGACAACGCAAATCTTCGCGTTAGGGTCAGTTCACACCGCGACGCGACGCGACGCTCAGTTTTCAAGATAGCAATACAATTATAGACCCTACATTCTACACAAAAAGGTACACAATTCTGTGTATACTACGTCGAGCTACGCCGCGCGGCCCTCCTCACTGATGTGTACCTTTTTATGTAGTAGATAAGGTCTATAATTGTATTGCTATCTTGAAAACTGTGCGCCACGTCGCGTCGCGGTGTGAACTGACCCTTATCGCGATAGTCTGGCCCCAGCATAATTGACAACATTTCAAACCTGACACGACCTTAAAACAAAAATACTATTTCTTTATTTTTGTATCCTGAGTTCAAATATATTTTTATTTTATTTTTTTATTTCTAAATTTCTGAGAAAAAAAATAAAAATCAAAAAACATGTGATGACGTCACATAAACGGCGGAATGAGGTAGTTACCTTTGCGCATTCCAATGTCTTTGATTGAAAACATTATATCAAACAAGACATGTCAATGTCACCTAAGAAGTGTAACTAGAAAACAACTAAAAAACTGAATTGAATTCCACAATATTTTTTCCTATCAACTCGACACGCTGCTTACTGTTAATATTATCAATTTTTGATTCATATTTCGCCAATAAAATGGATCCCAATGAAAAATATACGCCAATGACGGAACCAAAACAACGACTGAGACAAGTGACATCTAACAGTTTTTTTGACGGATCACAATAAAGCAAAGGTAATATCGCCATTCTACCGTCATCTGGCACTTACGTCTTTTTAGAATACACCGAATTTCAAAGTTAAAATTATGAATGAAAAGTACATAATTTCGAAAAACGAAAAAATATGGGTGCCCTAGATTTGAATTTACTTTTATATAACGTAATAATACATGCAGGTTAAAAATATGAAATGTTGTCAATTGCGTAGCACATTATCAATCACAATCTGAATAAGTTTGAAGGATATTGCTAATCCATTTTTTTTTGTAAGGCTATACTGTCCCACTGCTGGGCAAAGGCCTCCCCCAAATCCTTCCAGGAACTCTTTTCCCGCGCCACGTCGAGCCAGTCCTCGCGATACGCGTCCAGATCGTCTTGCCATCTCATTCTGGGCCGGCCTCTGCGGCGCCGCCGTCCATACAGCTACTCCATTATGTTCGAAAAATGTGTCTGCTCAACAACGTAAATAATAATAATAATAATATTAAACGACCAGATAGAAACACAAAACACTACCAATGATGACCCGCAGAAACAAAAAATTGAAGAATGGAAGAAGAAAGTACTTCACGGCCGGCACCCTCATGACCTAGAGCAGTCCCACATAAACCAATTAGCATCCAATAAGTGGCTAAAAATAGGAAATTTGTTCCCTGAAACAGAAGGCTTTATCATAGCTATACAAGATCAAATCATCAACACCAAAAACTACAGGAAATTTATTATTAAAGACCCTACCATCACAAATGATAAATGCCGCAAATGCCACATTCAATCAGAAACCATACAACACATAACAGGAGCATGCACAACCCTCACACAGACAGACTACACTCACAGACACAACCAGGTCGCAAACATCATTCACCAAAAACTCGCTCTCAAACACAGTCTCATACAAAACTCTAGCACTCCTTACTACAAGTACACACCACAAACTATACTAGAAAATGATACGCACAAAATGTACTACGATCGCGCCATACTCACAGATAGGACTATCCACTACAATAGACCAGATATAATCCTGCAGGATAAAATAAGAAAAATCACATACCTCATAGACATTGCAGTTCCCAATACTCATAACCTACAAAAAACTATATCTGAAAAAATAAGTAAATATGCTGAACTTAAAGAAGAAGTCACAAGAATCTGGAGACAAGAAAAAGTGTACGTTATCCCTATAGTTCTCTCCACGACAGGTGTTATTCCCAACCATCTTCTCCGTAGCCTAAAACTAATAGACTTAGAAGAATCCGTCTATATCAACCTACAGAAAGCTGCCATCTTAAACACCTGCAGAATAGTTAGGAAATTCATGCAGTTGGAGGAAGAAAACACACCCTAATACCACAGTCTAAAAATCATACAGTCGTCCAACGAAGACGTCTAGACAGGGCAATCGTGCGGGGTGTGAGGGGCGAGACGCGGGTGAGCCGATCCCGAACTGCGAACAAAACGATGTTAGTAGTTCGGGATATATCATTGAGGGCTGACGCATGCTTGTTTTTTATTTGTTAATTTAAAATGGTGCATACGACGTGTGCTGTGACTGATTGTAAGTCTTCATCTCATATAAATAAAGATCTGCGGTTTCATCAACTTCCACGTACAGAAGAAAGGTAAATAAAATATCTATTTTGGTATTTGTAATGTCGTGCCATGTTGATAACGCTAATAAAATGACCGACCGGCGCACGGTAAAAAAAAATAATAGGGTATCACTACGTATGATTCCTATGTTCTGTGTTTATCACACAGAGCATCTGTTTGGAAATCCTACTAATATTATAAATGTGAAAGTGTTCGTTTTTATGTTCCGTGTCAAGATGGTGGACTTTTTTATTATTTACTAAGGGTGAATTTCGAGATGGTGGCCGTAATTTTTTATAATAAGATATGAATCTCAATTTTGAGTATAATTGGAGTGCTTATTACGAAAAAGCCATCCTTTTTGAAATCCAAGATGGCGGACGTCATTTTTTTATAATTTGATATGGGTGTCAATTTCGAGTATATTTGGGGTGCTTGTTACGAAAAAGCCATCCTTTTTGAAATCCAAGATGGCGGACGTAATTTTTTTATAATTTGATATGGGTGTCAATTTCGAGTATGATTGGGGTACTTGTTACGAAAAAGCCATCCTTTTTGAAATCCAAGATGGCGGACGTCTTTTTTTTATAATTTGATAAGGGTGTCAATTTCGCGTATAATTGGGGTGTTTGTTACGAAAAAGCCATCCTTTTTGAAATCCAAGATGGCGGACGTCATTTGATTTGCAATGAATAAATAATTATATAAATATTGTTTATTTGTGACAACCCTGGCCGATGCGTTACTGTCTAGACGATGTCGGCATTTTACACGAGATCAAAGGCGTCGTCCTACTGTATGATTTTTATACTGTGCTAATACACACCACACGCTGCATTTACCTGGCTTTGGCCCGTAAATGTAGCTTAAACCAGCCTAAAAGCTGAGAAAAAAGAAACACTCTCTAAATAATAATAATAATAATTTTATTTCATAAACGAAAACACATTGCACTGCATACATTGAGTTGACATAATTCAATACAACTTTAGCATAGGAGTACAATAATTTTAACCTCTATCCCTTAAACTAGGTCTGGCCTGTATCTTAAGGGATAGGGTTCAGCCATTATGTTATACTAAAATGTTAAATTTACTAAATGACAACAACAAGTTAAACCAGCGACGTTGTGGTACCAAAAACGAAAATAAAAATAAAAAGTAACAAATAGAAATTAAAAACTAAAAGTACGAAGGTTTGAATGAATCGGTTGCATATTTTTGGATGGGTGTGTGTGTGTGTGGTTTTGAGTGTGGTGAATGTATATAGTATGATGTGTTGGTAGGAGAGATGTTATGTGTGTTTGAGTTTAAGAGATGTATGTCAGTAGATTTTCTGTTGTAATGTAATCCTGCTGAAGTAGCCACTGAGAGATCTTGTGTTTTAGCTCGTAACTGTTAGAATCAAGTAAGTTAACGCAATGAATGTTGTTGAACTGTCAAAATGATAGCCATTGCTACTGTTAGTGTGTTAGGAAATTACCCCGCTGAATTATGAACGTAAACGAAGCAATGGTCTAATAAAATAAAATAAAATAAAATATTTTTTTCTTCCTTTTATGAAATATCACAGTATATACTCTATGCACATTACACCATCTAACCTATTAAATAATAAGTAATTATAATATAACTTCATCTAAGTAACTATAAAATTAAGAAATCGTCCAATAACGTCTTTGTTATTGGGAATGGGTCCGTATGACACACTGAACCAACCGATTGTTAATTTCCCTAATATCATTACATTCGCTTAATTTTTTTTGGTAAAAACTTACCTAGTTTTTCCAACTTCTGCTTTACTTCTGCACTGGGGAATGCAGTGAGGAGCACATGTTGTGTCTTCATAACCCTCGCCGGGGTCGCCCGCAGCGACGCGTTGTTTATACCATCGTTATTATTATTGTTGTTGTGAGACCGCGTCCGTTTCGAACTCGGCACATCACTGTCGTCAACCAACGACCTCTTCAAACTCTTTGGCGATTCAGAACTAGAAGATGAAATATTATAAACAGTGCTCTGTTCGAGAATACTCTTTTTAAGAATAGATACCGGAGCTTTCATTGTGTCGTCGTTTTTCTCTTTGACCTTCTGTTGTCGTTTACTTCTTCTGACTTCAATCTCAGGCGATACTGATCTCTCTTTCTCTTGTTTTTTACTTGTACGTTTTCTTTTATTATCAGATTCTTTTACAGTGTTTTCTTGGGATACGGGTTTCATTTCCGTGGTTTGACTGTTTTTTTCATTTTTCTTAGATCTGGTTCTTCTGGTAGTTGTTTTGGAAGCTGATGTAGAATCAAGGCTATCCTCTTTAGTATTATTTTTTTCCGATTCATCATATTTTTGGGTAGATGAGTCAGTTTTTGACTTCGTATCCTTTCTTTTGGGCTTTTCAATTTTCACTTTTATCTTTTCCTTGGGTTCTTTGGTTTTATTATCTGTTTTCTTTCGCGATGAACTTTCTTTTTTCTCTTCTTTTGTACTTTCCAGATTTTTATCTTTGTTCGATTTTCCTTTTCCGAATGTTTTAAGTCGTTTTATATTTTCAGTGATAATATCTTCGTCTATTTGATCCTCTTGCTCCGTCAAGTAACTTGGTTTTAAAATGGTTGAGTTATTTTTACTAATTTCACTACTCAGCAACTTGAAGGTAGGTTTCCGCTGGCGCGTTATTACTCTTTCTGGTAACTTTTCAAACATTTTAGTAAGATTAATCTTTGGTACAGGTTTAGTTTTCTTCTTACGCTTTAAGAACGAAGTATACTCTTCCGAACAGTTTTCTGGTTCGGATTCACTGGATGATTCTGTAACTACAGATACTATGTGCGACACCATACTTGTTTTGATTTCTTGGCTGTCCGGTAGATCGCTATCTGTGAATATGAATTTTTTCACCTTTTTAGGAGTACATTCTACGTCAGACGAGTCACTGGGCACCTTTTTTAACTTTGCAACATTGGTACTTCCATTAGTCGGACTTAAGTCTCTCTCAATATTTGCGAACATATCTTTCACTTTGTAATCTTCTACGGAACATGGCACAACCTCGTCATCTGCGTTAGATGCAACTACTGACCCATCATCGGACTTTTCTCTTTGAGAGCACAGATCTTTGTAAATATCCTGTGTAGCGTTATAATAATTATCATCAACGTCAATCGATTTATTTTTATCAGTTTTATCTTGAGGCGTCAGCTTTTGGATATCTTTACTTTTAACCCTTATTGGAGATTGTAATGGTATTTTGAATGGGCTAATGATTTCATAAAAGGATTTTTTGTCATTTTTAATATTTTTCGGTTCAACCACTTCTATTACTTGTGTCGGTTGATCTTCCAAAGCAACATTTTTAGAATTCGTTGCAACACTGTCTATAATTTGTGTGGGCATGTCTTCCAAAGGTTGTTGGTCTTTTTTGTAGTCATCGAGGTCTATTATTTGCGTAGCTATATCATCCTGAATTAGGTCAACTGTAGGTGGTTTATTTGTTTTTCTTTCAATGACGTCATCTTCACAATCAGTGACGTCGTCGTCTTCATTAGCTTTCTTCTCAGGTATCTTTTGTGTCGGTAAAAAGTCAATGTCTTCACAGTCAGTTGAACTGTCAGATTGGATTCTGTTTAGTCTCTTAGTTGGTTTGGTCTTACTTTTCATGTCAGATTTTTCTTTTACAGTGTCCTTCGTAGTCGGTAGTGCAGGTATTACCTGCGTTGGCGCCATATCGATATCTTCACAATCAGTAGAACTATCCGATTTAGCGCGTGCTATTCTCTTTGAAGACTTTGGGTTATTTTTCGCTTCAATCTTTGTTTGCTGCTCATTTACTTTACTGGGTAATTCTGGTATTTTCTGTGTTAGCAACATATCTTCTTCTATGTCTTCACAATCTGTTGTACCATCAGATACGGTTCTTTTAGGAGGTATAGGACTACCTGCCGTTTTTGGTTGGTCTATTGCATTTTCTTTAAATGGTAAATCATCTTGCAGTATGTTCTGCGAATGAAAATCTTCTTCTAAGATATCGCCATCAACATCATCAAACAACAACTCCTCTTCAGAAGTGTTTAATTTTTCTTTTGTTTCACCTGAACAATCTGACACTGCTTTATTTGTCACATTGCTTTTATTTTTAATTACACCTTCTGTTGATTGGTTATCATATCCAAATGGCTGTGTTTCAGCATTAAATATGTCTCTGTTGTTCTCCTTATTAGCTGCATATATATCTAATTGCATTTCATGTTGACCGTCAATCTTGCGTACTTGCGGCAAATGTTCTGTTGAAGGCACTTGTGTATCTAAACTATGTATAGAAGGTGAAATACCTCGTTCTGGCGGAATCTGAGTATCAGCAGTGTATATAGAATCTGTACTATCATTAACAATAGGGTTAGGTACTTGTGTGTCCGCTTCATGGATGTCATCAGCTACATTCTTGTGACATTTCAGAGATATAAATGAATCATTCAAACTAGTATTAGGGTTGTCAATAAAACTTAACGAAGTTGATAGTTTGGAAGATTTTCGATTGTTATATGTCTTAGCAGAGCTACCTGGTAGTGTCTGTGTTTTGTTATTATTAAGTTTTATAAAAGAACTGCTGGATAATCTTGATCTCCCGCCTTTAGGTTGTGACGGCGTGATAAATGAGTCATCCTGGAAAAAAAACACTTTCTTGTTAAGTTGGCTCATGATGGGTAAAATTCGTTATGGGGCTTGGAAACGGCATTGCATAAAGCATCCGTGAGACTTTCATTAGAAATACTGTTAAAAAATATCAAGAAGCCCTGGTTTATGTAACTACAAAGTACATACCCGATCACTGACATCAGGTGACTCCGGTATCACAGTCGTGGGAGCTTTGTGTAGCTTCGTCACATGTTTGTAAGCCACGACAGGCGTCTCCGGGATTTCGATAGCCTGAGTCATCGGTAAAGCGTTATCTTCCTCTAAAAGCCTAAATACACCAAATATGTCTCCAAATTGCACTGTGTCGCCATCCCTTATAGGGTGAGGTATGTAAGGTTGTAATGTTATCTGAAAAAAAAAAATATGAACCATTTATTTCTAGTCATTCCATTTTTTTCTAGAGAAGTGGTGGCTTAGTGGTATCGGCACCGACTTACGAGTTGTAGGTCGTGAGTTCGAACCCAAGCAGGCACTTTACTTTGTGTATTTGATTTCATCACCATTCTGCTCTCAAACCGGGGAAGGAAAACATCGTGAGGAAACCGGCAGGTCCCAGAACCAAAGCTTCGAAGACTTGTGACATCCACCAACCCGTACTGGGCCCGCGTAGTGGATTATGGCCCACTCCCTCTCACAGAGAGGAGGCCTGTGTCGCAGCAGTGGGAACATTAAAGGTTAATTTTGACATTCGAAAAGTGCTCGATTCTCAGTCTAATTTGAAACAATGACTTTTGATTTTGGTTGATTATGCTATTTATTTCTATTCGAAATTTACGAGTCGGGTTTCAGGATTAACTGAATGAAAAAAAAAAAAAACTTACATTTTGTAATTTAGTTTTGTTAGCTGAATCCAGGTCCATGAGCATGAATTCTTTACTATTTAGTACATTTATCACAGCATGTTGCCTTGAAACAGACTGAAAAATAGAAAAAAAATTGTAAGCTATTTATTGTTTTACATTCCTTCATGTAACCTTTATTTTTTTCAATTGATTGATAACTATTTGTCCTCAGCAGTCAACAACATAACTTCACACCTGTTTTCCCAATCAATCTAAATAATAAGTTAAGTAAGTGTAATAAAGAGTTTATTACATCAGCTATCTGCCAGTGAAAGTCCTGTCAAAATCAGTCCAGCCGTTTCAGAGATTAGCCGGAACAAACAGACAGACAGACAAAAATTTAAAAAAATGTTATTTTGGTATATGTATCGTGTATACATCTATATGCATTTAGTAAAAAGCGGTTATTTTAATATTACAAACAGACACTCCAATTTTATTTATTTGTATAGATGTATAGATTTCTCAATAGCAGCCTGGAGTCCCGGATTTGTGTCTGGTTAAGGGCTATATAGGCTTGCCTCGTGTTACATAAACCTAAATATAAATGGCGCCTTGTGGGTGTACTTCACATCTGCTAATGTTGACTGCCTCATTGGTGTAGTGGTTGCAAGCGCTACTGCTGAGCATGGGGTCCAAAATTCAATTACAGGGTCAGGCAAAGTGTTATTGGGTTTTTCATTTGAGGGGCAATTCTCATAATTTTAAGAATGTTAACAGTCTGACCTCAGTCTCAATCTGTCAAAAACACCTCTTAATTACCCTACATTTTGACAAGTTTTTGACATTTGTTTGTTGTTGAGATGAGACTGCGACTAGATTTTGAACATTTTAAATTGCGAGAATTAGCCTTCTGTAATTTGTCAGTAGCAGCTTGGTGTCTGGATTTGGGCCCGGTTACTGGCAATAGGCTTGCTCCCTATTACATGGGACTTAAACATAGCTGGCGAAACGTGGGTGTCCTACAGGTGCACCTCTACCTAACCCTTGGGAAATACAGGCATGAAGTTATACTAGCTGTGCCCCAAGGTATCACCCGCATAAGTCTCGATCCCGTGGGAATATCGGGATAAAAAGTATCCTATGTCCTTTCCCGGGACTCAAACTATCTCTATACCAAATTTCATCTAAATCGATTCAGCAGTTTAGGCGTGAAAATTTAACATACAGGCAGGCAGACAGAGTTACTTCCGATTTTATAATATTAATATAGTATGGATTAGCTGCTAATGTATTGTATGCAAAACTGCAGCTAAACAATAAAATAAATTAATTATACTTCAATAGATTGCACAGATTAGCACATGTTTTAAAGATAAGATAGTAAATAGGATTGAGTAGGTACTTAATAAACCATATGTTGCAGTCCATGTTTTATTTGTTTGCAAAATAAACCAATTAAGAGCTAGATAATTAATACTTTATTCTATTTGGGAAATTTACCTACAACTAATTTATACAGTGTTCAGTGTAAAGATTATGTAATGGATGGCCATTTACATATTTCCACTGATAAACACTAAAAATAAATACAAAAATAAGGTCGGGACTAAATACATATAAGTAACTTAAATTAGGAAATAAATAGTATACAATCAACTTTGATTTAGATGAAATTTGGCATAGAGATAGTTTAGAGTCCCGGGGAAGGTCATAGGATAGTTTTTATCCCGATATTCCCACTGGATCGACACTTATGAGGAGAAACCGCGGGGCACAGCTAGTAATATTATAAATTGGAAAGTAACTCTGTCTGTCTGTATGTTACCTTTTCACGCCTAAACCGCTGAACAGATTTAGATGAAATTTGGTATAGAGACAGTTTGAGTCCTGGGAAAGGACATAGGGTACTTTTTATCCCGATGTTCCCACTGGATCGAGATATATGCGGGTGAAACCGCGGGGCTAGAATAAACTAAAAACATAAAATTACTTTTCCATAAAGATGCTTTTCATCAACAAATGCTTAAGCCGAGAAGCACTGCTCTTGAAAATATCCAAATCATGTTCACTAGACAGTTCATTAAAATGTGGCACCTCAAGACTCATCCTAACTAATATTATAAATGCAAAAGTTTCACGCTAAAACAGTTGAACGGATTTGGACGAAATTTCGCATGTGGGTAGAACACGGCCTGGAGGAGGACATAGGCTTATTTTCATCATGGATCACAGGCGAAGTCGCGGGCATCAGCTGGTTTGTTTAAATTTCTTTCTATATCAAATTGGATAGAAATACAGTTTAGTTACATTTCTGATGAAGTAAGTTACTAAGTTCCCCAAGTTTTTTTCAAGTTAGTGAAGTATTTTTGCCATAAACATGCAGCAACCACTGTTAGATTAAGTATTTGTGTGTGTGTGTATTACCAGTTTGTACTTATACTTACATTTAAATTCAGGATGATACCGCATGTTTGAGGGTCTCTGCCTATTTTGTTTGGACCTTTTAAGACAGGATGTTTCGCTCCACATATACCCAGGAAACCAATCTGCAAATAAAACATAAAGGTACTGACTTCTGAGTGATTTTAAAAGCTTCGCAATAAAATGAAGTTGATTTTTTAAGATTCAAAAGCAATGCTTCAAGTTTTGCTTAAGCTTGAATTAAGATACGGTAATACATAATTTAATTACTTCGTGTAATTACTTCGAGTCATCGGCTTATCGCATGGTAGGTAACCATGCGATAAGCCGATGACTCGAAGTAAGCGCGTATATTTGATGAGGTTAACCAATAAAACAGCAATAAGTGTATTATGAACTGACCTGTTCTGGGCATGTCCTCTCAGTATGCGTATCGTATAACTCTTGCGTGCACTCCAACCTCTGGGTACACTCCATTTTTTTCTATTTCATATCAAATAATAGCATAAAATATTGAAATAATTATATAAATCAGTAGAGTATACTTTCGCTTTCGCGCTTGAACGATTGTTTGGTTTATGCCGCTTGTTTATTTTCCCACACAGACTACAATCATGCAGGGTAATTTTCCCGTGTGACAGCCATGACAGTACCATACTCTATGGACAGTACGAAGTATCGTTGGCTACATTCCGAATTAAGATACAATCGATGTAAGAATGAGGCGTGTCCCACCCAATATATACTTTAGTCTATGGTGTGGCTTTGTTTTGTCATAAATTATCGCTACGGACAACGGAAAAGGAAAACACAAAAACCGAAAACTTTCCGTAAACGGGTCGATCGAAATGTCTGTGATTTCTTTTTATTGTCTGTGTCTATCACCACAGACTGGATATTTTTTTTAATGGCTGGCTGTCTTCAGTGTTTCCACAATGAGGGGAAGTTCCCCTTTTGAGGGGAAATTAGACTTGAGGGGAAGAAAAATGGGAAAGAGCTAGAAAGGGGAAATCATGGGTAAATCATATTGTGAACGGTGGGTTTATTATTACTATTAAATTATTCCTCACTTTTTTTATTCATCTCTTATCTATTTTTTTTTGCCTCATTTGATGTGGCGTTTGCTCGTACTCACTTTAAATGGAGAATCTGAAATAGATTTTTCATCAATTGAACAGACGATTGGCCTGTTTTTTGCAATTCATATTTTACGCGAAGCATCGATACCATGGTTTCATTATCAAGTCTGTTTCTTTTATCTGTTTTAATATTCTTAACAGCACTAAACAGAAGCTCTGCCGCTGCATTCGAAAAGGGTAGGGACATAAAATAATTCACCAATATTTGCAGTTGTAGGAATTTGGGTCTACCGTCTATGTTCTTTTTTTCAAAGATCTTTTTCCAAAAGCCTATTATGAATAATAAGATAATTAGAAAGAAAAAATAACACATAAAATTACCCTTAAATCAATTTAGAAATTTCAGTTGTACACTAAATCTAATTTTTAGGGATTAAATTAAACAATGTTTTCACTGATTTGAGTACTAATGTATGGGGAATAAGTTGATAAGTCTAATATCATACAAAATAAGATGATTTTACCAAAATAGGTAAAATAAAGATTGCATAAAAGCTTTAAAGACGAGTTCAAGGTAAAAACGGATTTTGGAGAAAAAGTCAAACTTAAAATCGGGGCCCTGTAAAATTGACATTTTGGACTTATTAAGTTCTTCACGCCATGCACGGATATTTTCGAGGGTAAAACAGGCCTAAAAAGGGGAAAACTCAAGGGAGGCGTGGGGAAAAGAAACCATGAAAGTGGAAACACTGGCTGTCTTGTCTTTCACAGGCTGTCTTGTGAGGTCTTGTTGTTAATAATTTTTAGCAAGTACTTAACGATTAATAGTGTGAGAACTGTGAGAAAACATGTTTTCTTGTGTGTAAACCTACAGGTTATTTTTGGAGTCGTGTTTAATATTAATAAGATAGGTTAGGTAGTGCGAAATTGTATGTTTACTGTATATTGTAATAGATTCAATTTGTTTCATAATCAATTCTGTTTTCTTTTCGTCGTTCATCATGGGGAGTGTAAAAGATGGAATGTCTGATACGGGGGACGGTGAAGATATTCCCAGTGACTTCTTTGATGATTTTACGAAGGAAGATTTTATGGAAGGTTTGAGTGTTATAGACAGCTGGGACGATGAAGATGGAACCGGCAAACGACGTGAAGCGCGCCGCATCAACGCAGAAGCCATCGACAGTGTCAAGGACCTTCGGGAGTTGATTGGAGATAGTAAAGAAGACTTTAAAAACAAAAAACAAACAATAAAATTCGAAGACAAATTCAAGTGGCGGAAACGAGACCCCTCGCAGCAGAGCGCCTCGAGCAGCTCTCGTCTGAATGATTTTATAAAACCAGGGAGTAGGCGCGACCCGAGCAAGACCAATGAAGCCATAAAGAAAGACAAAGAAGTTAAAGTGAAAGAATATCTTGCGAAACATTTGGAGTCAGCAGATGATCTTCGGCCACCTGGCACCGAGCTGGACGACTATTTCGACGATGAAAAATCTAAAGAACGCAATAAAACACCAAAACGTGTAGTTGAAGAAAAGGCAGAGCCACCCCACCGGCAAGTGTCTATAAAGGAGCGACGTTATAAGGATTCATCTCACCATAGTCCTCGTCGCCAAAGCCCTCGCCGTCTGAGTCCTCGACGACATAGCCCTCGTAGAAAACATAGTCCTCGGTGGAGTCCCCGTCGTAGTCCAGCGCGCCAGTTCAGACCTCGATTCAGCCCTCACAAGTCATTCAAAAAACGATACAGCCCTCCTCCAAGACGCAGCCCTCGAAGATATACTCCTCCGCGGGCACGTGCACTCAGTCCTCGACGGCGGCGTACTTCCAGATCACCGCTGAGGCGCCCCTACGACTCACGCAGATCACGGTCACCAAGATCTCGCTCCCCACATCATACAGACACTTTTCTTTACCCAAATAACCTGCAAAGTGCCCCAACATATCCTCTTGAAAATACACCCTATCAGCCAGAGCCGGGGCAGCTTTATGCTGCTCCTGTGCAAAATGAATTTCCTGGAAGTGTTCCAGGATATCCATATGCACAAGGCATGGCATATGATACTGGTTTCCCTGCTCCATATAACTATGGTTTGCAGCCAGGTCCCCCAGGAATTATGCCTGAGCCTGTACCAATGCCGAGTATAAACCCTGTGCCAGCACCTGCTCTGAATGTAGTGCCAGCACCAGTCATGGTACCAGCACCTTCCCTCCCCGTCTTGGAACAGAAAACTCCATATGATGCTTTGGCACAAGTAATAATATTTTTGATCAAAATGGTTGTCTTATTTTAGTTTAAGAATTTAAATTTATTATAAGTCTGAATGTTTCAGTTAGTAGCAGAGGGTAAAATTTCTCAGGAAGATTATCTTAAACTTGCACCTAACAAAGGTAGGATTTAAAAATGCACTGTGGTATTTATTTTGTCATACATTCAGTTCTTAACAATGAAATCTGTGTACAATTTATTATTACAGGTGTGAGCAGTAGTATGGACTCAAAAAATATGCATGGAGGTGGGTATTGTATCATACTCAATATTTCTTACCATGGCTTGGGGAAAAAAGGGAACCTAATGTAAAATGAAACTTTTTTTTCATGTGTTCTTTTAGCTTAATATGTTTATTATTACAAAAAAATTTCGTTTTTACTTCACATTTGATATTCAGCTGCATTCATCTGGTTAGACTGGAAGCCGATCCAACATAGTTGGGAAAAGGCTAGGCAGATGACTGTCGTGTTTACTTACGTCGTAGTTGCTATAAGGATCCATTATCATAATTTTAAGACCTAAGTTTTATTAAATGCGGGTATTATACTGACGAAAAACTGGAATAAATAATGAACCTTTAACATATTGACTCCTAGACAACAGACACAATAGAGAATCTATTGTTCGTGGTCACCGTTGACCGGGGTGGCAGTCAATGCCTTAAGTAATTTTATTTTAAAAAATGGTCTCCAGTGTAATTGAATGAAAATGGTGCTGCTTTTGTGTTTACAGTTATGTCTCGGTGCAGTCAAGCTATAAACAAGTTGGAGAAGTTGTTCCTGCCCAATCATTTGAAGATGAACAACCACATCATCGGTGCTGAACCTAAATCGTTGGAGTCCAAGTTTTGTTCGCCGCTGAAGAGACAAGCAGTCATCGAGTTCAACTTCACAAAGACCAACGGGCCGACATTGGCGCAGCAGAACAAGCAGCTTGTGGAGAGCATCATCTCAACTATTGGATTGGATAAGGTGGTATCCAGATATAAAAATAAACTTCCCAAGGACGTGAAGGACGCGGCTTGCCAGACATCAAAGCCGTACTGCGACGTGTGCGAGATACGCAGCTCGACCAAGTTCCATGAAGTCGAAACGTCTGTGGATCGAAGTTACTTCAATACGACTGTACATACGCAAGTTGTGGAGCATGATTTAGTTAATTCTAAGTCTATATTCAATCCGAGCGGCAGCGTCGCGGAAGGAGCTCCCATCTCGATAGCTCACCTGACTCCGGCGCAGTTGGTGTCCCAGCTGGCGGCGCGTGCGAAGACATTGAAACAATCGTCGCCTGGCTCGCCGCCCGTGCATCAGAACCAGTTCGGCAGACGAAACCCAAACTACGACTACGACGGCAGAGGTGGTGGTGGCGGGCAACAGCAATATCATAATTACAATAACTATCGTTATTAAAAATATTTCAAAAGGGTAATACTAAACTGATTAGATTTTTATAGAAATCTGTGGTTAGCTTTTTACCGTAATGATAGTTGCGAAAAGATGTTGATACTTCTAAATAAAAGTAATATTCCATGGTATTTAACTTTCTTTGTATTTTCTTTTACCGATTCTTGAAAAATATAAAACATATTTTCCACTTAGTAATAAATATTAAGTTTAGGTGTGCGCTTATACAAATAGAAAGTGTAGATTGTAATCATTATTTTAACCTTAGACTAGATTTTAATGTAATACATTTTGTACAATTTATATCCCCTCGTGAAATGTGCGGAATCAGCTTGAGCCAGCGCATGGAAATAAAAACAGTAATTGTCTACGAGACGATAGTACGGTACCTACTGCCGAAGCTATTCCGCGTGTGTAGGGGAAACCCGATAACAAAGACGCTGATTTTAATTTGTAAGAATACCAAGTAATCTGCATTCGCGATTTATTTGCCAAAAATGTAAACAAATATGAGTTTATGGAAAATTACTTTAAAACGCTTACGCTGCAATTACAAACATTTTTATGACTTTTTCAATAGTGCTAGTCACTCTGAAATCAACTTAATTACCATTAAAATAAAGTTGATATTTGTTTAACTTGAAATAGTATTAATTTTAAACATGTTGGAATAGACTTTAGGTACTTTGGTTTGAAGTGATAAATTATGCTGTTGGTCTGGCAGTAGTGAAGTTTAGTCTACAAAATCTGCTATTCCCTACTGCGACTGTGAAGAAGGTTGGCTGAAATCAGAACTATTCACTTCATCTCTCCTTGACGCGTCTTTGAAGAAACACTGCCTGTTCCTGACAATTTGATGTCCTGAGACCAGTGAAAAGGAAGAAGCTGGGAGAATCAAGATTGTAAAAAAGTGAAAGTAAAAATTATGTGGGGTTTCTAGTACGATTGCGCATATGCCATGGCTTCGATAAGGGCTGGCGCAGGCCTGGCGAAGCGCAGCGTGCGCAGTTTTTAATGCCAAACCATTAAAAATGGCCAGAGTAACGCCGCTCAGTTTATTTATTTTCGGCTTTATTTTAAGGGCTATAGTGTTGATATGTGTTTGGCAGTGCGCCGGCCCTTACGAACAAGTCTGGACCTTCGGAGCGGGAGTCAGTTTTTGCCTGGTTTCGGACCAGAAGAGCAATGCGCGATCTTAACGGATACTCGACATGAACATACGCTGTGTCGATTACTGACTGTTGTTTTACTGTGTATATTTTGTAAATAATAATTGAAAAAAAAAGTAAAAGTAAAGTTTAGTGTTTATTGTTGTATGGAAATTACTTCTAGGTGATATTGTTTCAAAAGCAGCGCGCTGCAGTAAGTGCAAGTTGACGTTCTTCGTCTGGGAATGTCGATAGTTGTGGTTGCAATATTATTTTGCAAGCTAAGCAGTTGCCTGTCGGTTGTGCCCAGACTATTATACAATTTTATTAAATGATTCGTTTTCTCACCGTGCACTTACTGCATTGCAAGTTGATCACAATGGGTTGGGAGGGGGGGATAAACATGACCTACTGTAAAAGGTCTACATTTTTCACTGTGGAAGTAGGTACTGAACATATTTTTTGCATTCCTAAAAATATCCGTATCAATTATCAGCATGCTTTTATTAAGATCAAGAACAGTCTGAATTTGTAAATTGTGTGTAATTTATAGTTCCTAGCCTAAGGAATAAGTTGCAAATAATTAAGTACGATAAATAAACAATAAATTTTATGTGGCCTCAATCAAAATATTGTGTCTTAAACTACGAAACCGCCCTTACTGCTACGTAATAAAGACGTCATTAATGTCATATTGTTATCATGGACATGCGATTGACTGTACCTACTTACTGATGGTATAAATGGAAGATCATTAAAAGAATAAGTTTAGTCACAAAATTTGTTTTATTTTGATTATTAAAAAATGTTATTTCTACACTGTACTTACAACAATAAATACACTGTATTTTTTTTAACAATAAATAGTACATACCTAATGCATACCTACACTTGTATTTTTTTTTAAATCACAAAAATAAACACATTCATAAAAATAAACACGCATAGTCAGTATGAATCCCAATAGACCTATGGTTAATTTCAGGATTGGAAATTATCTCACGTAAACGTAAAAAAAACGCGAACAATACAGGGTGGCAGCATCCACGCGCAACCGGCGCAACCTGTTACCATGGATTCAGTAGGACGATTCTGGACACTGCGTTAAAATTTTCGACAGTTATTAAAATAGATAATTTGCTGTTCCATACATTTTGACCACTTGGATTTTCCACTAGGGCCACTTTTCTATGAAACCGCGGAATTACATTTTCGAGAAACTGTAGGTGGTAGATACCTACCCCTTTACAACCGAGCTAATATAAGCGTGCGTCGTGGTTGCAATCAATTTGAGATTTTATGGAATAAAAATAATGTTTTATTGATTCTAGAGAACTGATGAGGGTCTATCTATATGTATAGAAACCCAGAAAATAATGAGAAGCCTTCATTTCTGAAGACGATCAACGAGGTAATAATGCCCTGTCCCTCCTGTGGGAAAAAAGATCATTCTCGTTCCTCCAGTTCGAAATGTTTGAAGCGAAAGAGAATTCGAGACACCGAATAAGAAGACGGCCAAGAAGTTTCCGTTTACTGTATGAAACGGGGACTCGATTCGTTCGTGTGCCCCCTGGCCGAAAAGAAAGCAGACTTGTTGAAAACCATACAGTCCGACGTGAAAGAGCTGTCTCGGCTATCCATCGAGCTGGCGTACCTCATCAATTACTTCTTCAAACATTATCATAATCACAAAGAGTTACATCGACTGTTCCCCCGGTTTGATCCTCTTGTTTATATAATAATATGTGTTGAAGGGAACAAAACACAAGCTCCAAAACACGCGCGGCGTCATCGTCTTGAATGAAAATGTAATATAAAAGGGATCCTTGAGTTTTAATTTGATGGCCGTAGCGATTCAATACAAGACGGTTTTGGAGACGAATGTTCACTTGCACGCTTTTCGGCGTCTGAAGCGGTACATGCACCACAGTTTTCGGAAAAACTAACAAAATATAAAATTCACGAATCGACTTTCGAGGCATTCTACAGAAATATGTACGGGGACGACGAAATCGGCGCCTGGTTCAAAACGGCACACCTCGGACACTCCATACAACGATCGCAAAATAATTACCTATTACTACTACATAAACAAATGACGTTTGTATACGTGCAAATGTGTGCGTGAAATCTACATAGTAGGGTTGCCTGTCGTGCGTAGCGTAAAAAAATGGCGCGGAAAGCAATTTGTGTCGGGGAACCAAACGACGACGGCGCGGCGGCGACGCTGCCCGAACGTGTGCATTATTATGAAGTGACCTTGTAGTTCAATTGTTTATTTATATAGTCGGGTTCGTAATGAAATAAAAACACTAAAATAGTTTAGTTTAAATGACTTATCTGTAAATAATCGGTTATTAAATCGCATGTTATTAAAAATGCGAAATCTTACAAACAGTTTATGTAAATACGAATTCGGAAAAGCATCACAATATCCAACCATCGTGATTAAAACTCAAAACTTTTAAATCGCAAAATTGTGTGTTCGTGTCAGCAATATACAGCGCTGCGGTTCGCGAGCGCCCTTGCTAAAGAGTCGGCGACGGATACCTCAAAGTGCGGGGTAGGTGCGGTATCTGATATGAGTGCGGAGAAGGGAGTGTCCTTTCTGAGAATCGGAGACGTCGACGAGAAAATTAAAAGGGATAGGGAAACTGACCATTTCTCGCAATAAAAGGGATCGGGAATCTTTGACCATTTCTCGCAAAAGCCCTGACCTCGAAGAGTACCTACACTAGTTTTCAACTCAAAGAAAAACAAACGGTATACGAGCAAAGGAACCTGTAGCGTTTAAAGTTCGACAAGTAAATCAACCATCAGAAAATGAATCTTTTAATTGTCGACGAATATTTTGGAAAAGAGGCCGATTAGTGGTCTACGGCGCAGGCTTCGACTTCTTCAAGGGCCACAGAAAGTTCAGACACAACGCCATTTTGAACAGTATCAAACGACGCAAGAATCTATCCGTGTATGTAATCATTATCAACGAGTCGTTTACTACGAAAAATTGCAGCAGCGAGCAGCGGGCGCAACGACATCTATAGGTTTCAAAGTCTCCCCACTGTTACGTGTACTGCAGTGTATGTCGTAAGGGCATTCATCGAGACAAGACGGTCCAAAAAATATTCTACTAAAATTCGAATAGGTTCACAAAGTCGCCGGCCAGTCTTTTGTCTGGTACTAATGTGGACCGCGCGGGTGGTGGAAGCCCGCAAGGTTCATTATCGTACACCTTCAATGCCGAGGTTCGGTTGTAAACGTCTACAGTTTCTCGAAACTGTAGCAGTAAATCTATACCAGAAATGATGTGCTAGAGTTTGTCTCGTTTCAGGATTTCAATAGCACATCTCGTAGTTTTGTTTGAAGACCGATTCTATCAGTTCATCGCTTTGGTAGAACCTCTAGCTCCTGGACACGCAGTGGTCAATCTGTGAACTGATTGAACTGTGGGCTCAGGTCTGTCGCTAGAGATCCGGTCAAATGGAGTATCATCGATCCATGCCAAACACTGAACTTCTTCACAGGGTTCATCGTATCCTCTATATTCTGCCTATCGTGCACAACTACCTGCACTCGGCACGCTCCAGGACTGACGATGAGGCAAACGACAGCTCTTCAAGTCGCTACGCCCGACATTTTTTTTTTAAGATCGATGCTTTTTGTATCTTAAAATTGGACAACATTATGCTGGATTAGATAAAACATAACACATACGGTATACTCCAAAATGCAGTTCTTTTGCATTGTTTGCGAAGTACAGACGCCAGCACATCAACCTATTACAATCTGTCAAATTTCTCTAATAGATTTTCAACTGTATCACTAAAGCATAAGGTTCAAAGTTGATTGGGAAAATGTGACAGTTTGGTGTAGGTTGATGTGCTGGCGTCTGTACCATACTAACTGAATAGAGTTTATAGCCATGCTTGTCGACTTTTTGAATTATAATCATGTCGGTTGAGTTGATAGTGGCCTATATCCTGCAGCGATAATCCTATCGCAGTCCGCTACAGGATATTTCACCCAAGTACATCTTCGAGGCGCTTATGATAGTAGCCATTATTACCCTACTTTACTAACTACCCCTGACATTGGCAAATAGCTATTAACCGCGTTCAACACTCCAGATCGGCTGACTCGCGAGGTCGCTCGTTGGTCGGTATGCCGTATGGACAAGCCCGTTTTCCATCCTTTAGGCGTACGAATTACGAATTTGCCTCACGAGGCTGGTCTGGACATGGCGCTACTTACAATTATTTTTTTACAGACTAGATGTGTTAACATAATTTCTTCCGGTCAACAAAAATTCTTATGTTGTTTGGACCTATTGTAAGTAAGTACCATGTTTACTATAAGGTATAATTTTTACCCATCCAAAAAGTCGTCTAGCCACTTTTCAAGATCTTCTGGAGATTCAATAACTGGATTTTTCTTTGTTTCCACTGGTGTGTCAGCCACTGAAATGATAAATAAATATTATAAATACTAGTATCTTGTTTTATTGCAATACCCGAAGAGTTGAGAAGTCTATTCATTATAATCATCTTCCCCAGTACCTCTCGACATTTATGGCCCGATCACACGTACCACATCCACACCCAAACGACAACACGTGGACGGGCGCTAATTGCTAATTTGTATGAAAATGAATATTTTACTCACACGGACCACATTTGACCGTCAAAATCAACCGTGTGGGCGATACCAGCCACATCAAGGCCACGCGACCAGCAGCGAGACCGCGCACTAGCGGCCGGTTACATCGCAAACTCATCGATTCTGTCTGTTTGCAAAAATTAGCCACAACGTAACCACATCGCAGCTACTAGCGACAACACAACTGCAAGAAGCAGCGACACTAAACACATGTAACCATTGCTTGCCCACCTTTTGTCGCTGCGACGCGCGAAACGGACACAGCAATATACTAAGGTCTCGTTCGAACGTACCACAACCACGCCACGTCGCGACGTGCTGCTGCGTATTGCTGTGTCCGTTTCGACTGCTCGGACACAGCGTCGTAGAAGAAAAACAACTACGTCAACATTACGAAGGAATTTTTTAAAACACTAACAAAGAAAGTAGCGAATTCGTAGATCCAATGTTCAGAAAGTTGTAAAGGTTTAACCATGGTAATTTCTTCTTCTTTCTTGACGTACCTAGTCGTTTTTCTTCTACGACTCTTTGTCCGAGCAGTCGCATTGCATTTTGGTTTTTTCTAAACATCAAATATCTCTATTGGTCCTGGGGTTCTGACGCTTACAAACGGACACATGTTGCTGGGGATAGAAGCAATACCTAGTTTGCCCTTGGCAAAAATGGTGGTAAATGGTGACGTGTATCTGCAATAAATTGGACACACACGCGCCAGAGCAAGCAACTGGCGGGTGTGCAACGATTGCAAAGGCGGGGAGCCTTCTCAGTAGAATACCGCTGCCGTTACTGCTGCGGGTAGTTTAGCCATACCATTTAGGGGCGTCGCCCACACGAGCTAGAGTCGAGGCGCGGGCGCACGTTTTCTATAGGAAATACATACCTATATTTATTCCTATAGAAAACGTGCACCGTACCCGGCCGCGCCTCGACTCTAGCTCGTGTGGGCGACGCCCCTTAGGGTTCTGTAAGTATCTCAAATGGAAAAAATATACCTAACTCTTATAAGATCACTTCGTTGTTCGTCAGTCTGTCTGTCTGTAAAGACCCTTTTTCTCAGGAACGCGTGCAGGTATCAAGTTAAAATTAAAAACGCAGGCCTACGGTTCTTCGCGAGCTCTAAAAAATCAGGATTCTATGTCAACGCAATAAAAAATACCGTTTGTTTGGCCATTGCAACATATTTTGATACCTACCTACTCTCAAATAAATCAAAACCTATAGGGTACTTCCCGTTGACCTAGAACCATCAAAGGCAAGAAACAAGGTCTCACTGCACAAGTAAAGGAAAAAGTCCGAAAATCGTTAATTTGTAGTTTTATCACATTTTTTTTTTGCATTTTATTTGGTTATTATTACATTTGCAGTTGGAGAATTGCCTGTGATCTATGTCAATGTATGGGAGAACAGTTGCTCATCGAAAAACTTAGTTTGTTCCTGGGTTTGTTCAGTTGCTGGCTGACTCCAAGAATAGCGGTGGAAAGTGATAAAAAACTGTAGAATGCTTTCTACCGAAAGCTGGTCTTACCTTTACTAACCGCAGGCGCAGGGTCCACTTCAGGAACCTTGGCGGGAACCACAGGTGTCAGTTTATCAACACGAGGCATATTTTCAATATGGCACACAGGTTTTTCTGTAGGACTTGGCGTTTGAACTTTATCGACTACAGTCTCTTTAGTAACGTTACTGGTATCTCCAAATACAAAGTCGCCGTGTTCAACTTCCTTTAAAATATTCGGTGTATCAATGGCTTTTATTTCGTCAATTTCAGTTTCGGCTTTCGGCACATTTTCTTCAACAACGTAGACTGGTTCATCTCTGGTCTTGATTTCTGATTTGATTGCTAAATTAACGTCTGATGCGTTTTCTGTCTCAGAAGTTTTACGCTCATTGTCATATTTTAATTCTATGTCATGGCTAGTATCTTTTTCTCTTTCTACATTTTCTTCTTTTATACTCTCTCTCTCTCTAAGATTGTTGAGTATTTTATCTTGAGCTTCAGTTTCAGGGGTTAAGTATGATTTATCATTGTAATATTTCTGTTTGAACCTTGTCGCCCTGTTATTCATAGTTAGTATATCCGTTTGGCTGAAGTTAGCCTCTTCTATCGAGTTTCTCTCGTAAAAGGGAATGGAACAGAGTGCGATATTGAGGTCTTCCATATTAATCTCGAAGTATTTATCGTATAACGATGGGCCTGTGTTCATGTCCCAGGACTTTTCGTGTTTGAATTGGAAATGTCCACCGATTGAAAGTGGGGCTTGTATGAGTTTCTGAAAAATACATAAGTCATAATCATAACTTATCTGTATAAAAAAAATGCGTGCGTTGTTGAGTGACTGTTTTCTTTTTCCATGTTTAATCTATACTGCGTTCGCGATTTCGTTTCCAAACATGAATATGTGTTTTTGGAAAAAACAACTTTAACACGCACACATAAAATTCATTTTGCGCTACAACTTCTAATATTTTTGTCTTTTTCACTAGTATAGGTAGGTACTTACTACTAATTCTGAAATGAGCTTAATTTACACGAAGTTAAATTTGATATTCGTTTAAATGGAAATACCATTGGCGCTTCCTAGAATTCCAGCTAAATTTTTCAGATAGACCTTATCAAGATTACAGTAACAAATAAATAATCAACAATAGCGTCTCACCTCATGACAAGAGGTAACTCAAATAGTTAGGTACCTATTCATAAGTGAGTGAATAAGTACTAGACCATAGATAGAAAGGTTCCTGTGTGTCCTACTACAAACATTATCTGTATCTACCTTAAATATGAAAAATAAAACTGTTTATTGCATTGGAAAATCCAAAATCTTTAGCTTGCATGGAAAAATCCAAAATCTTTAATTTTTTATTTAAAAAAAAACCCCAACTTCTCTCTGTTCTCCATAAGCAATGATTTTATTAACATAAAATAACATTACGCATGTAATCATCAAAGGGTTAGGCAGAGTTGTAGCTACTTATAGTACACCCACATTTTGCCAGTTTTATTTATGGCCCATGATATAGGGAGGCAAGTCTATTGCCATCAATGTGTCCATTGTTGATGTTCCCACTGCTGGGACATAGGCCTCCTCTCTGTGAGAAGCAGTGGGCCGTAGGTAATCAACCCACGTAGGCCCAGTGCAGGTTTATAGATGTCTTCGAATCTTTGGTTCTAGGACATGCTGGTTTCCTAAAAATGTTTTCTTTCATCATCATGAGAGCAGTGGTGATAAAATAATTTACACAAAGTAAAGCGCCTGTCATGTCCTAGAACCAAAAATTCGAAGACATGTGACATCTACCAACCCCCAATGGGCCCGCGTGGTGGATTACAGCCCACTCCCTCTCACAGAGAGGAGGCCTGTGTCCCAGCAATGGGAACATTATAGGCTAATTATGATGAAAGCGCTTGTAAGGGCTTGAACCTACAACTCATAACTCGCGGCCATTGGCACTGGACCACCAATGCTCTGTAATATAATTATTTACCTCATAATCAGCTCCCAAGTTCTCATGTTCTTCGATTTCCTCATAACTGTCAATAGGCATCTCATATTTGGACCAGTTGCTTTGTATTTCTTTCTTTTTATATTTTGCATTTTCTTCTTCTGTTATTTTGAGTATTTCATCTGTCTCCCTTTTTAAATTTTTATAAAACTCCGGCGGTGGACTTTCATAGACTGGTTTTTGGGGTACTGTAACTATAGAAATGTATAATTAATTACTTTATATTATAAGTATCTTCTATGTTTAGTTTTGATGTTTTTTTCACACGAAAATAACATCTACTCGAACACTGAAAGTATGCAAAGGGTGTGACAATATTTTGTAGGTTTTAAAAGGCACTGGTTTAAAGCACTAGTTGTTTATTGGAGTTTTTGTAAATTAAAAATGACAAAATTAATGTTTATTATCAAGTTATACAGTAAATTAAGCAGAAAACTAAATAAAAATTAGTTGTAACAAATATTTAAATTGGTTATTAAATAAATATTAATCAATAGATGGCTTAATGGGCAGGTTTTACATGTGGGCAGTAAACCAATTGGAATTAGTACCAAAAATCCCAAAAAATGCCCAGATTATGATCTCATTTCTATTTATATGTTTTATTTATTTTTATTTTATTTCTACAAGTTTTGGTTTTAGTAGTTTGTTTTTAGGTTGTTTTTTTTTTAGTTTGTCTTAAGTAAATGGGCAAAATTGCAATGTTGTTTGTCTTTTTATTTTACTTTTTTGTTATTAATCTAAAGTTTAAGAAGTATTTTGCCATCATTTTTAGGTTCTAGCCTTTACTTTTGTTATTATTATGTGTGATCAGATCACTTATTTCTGAGATTGCTGGTAAACCTATAATTGGTGACTGTGAAAGACCGAGACTATTGTGATCCATATCTGTACTTAAGATATATTATAAGTACATAGAAGCTGTTGGAGTACCTTAATAAATAAATAAATAGAACTTGGAAGTAGTGCTCACCGCCGGCCGCTGCCGTGCACTGCTCTAATTCAACTGCCCATTCCAACAATTTACTTGCCATTCATTTATTACGCTACTTGAAAATATAACCAACACATTTTCTTTTTATTATGTTTACCGAAATAACAGTTGTAAGAATTATAATCCATTTTAAAATATTACATTTAGCTACTATGCAATAATTTAGAACATTTATTATAAATGTGCTAATTTAATAAAATATCTCAATTAGCATTGATTCATTGCAACATACTGCAAACATCTGAATTCCAGTAAGGTAATATTTTGTAAATTGGAAAGTTGTGGTACCTAAGTTTTTAATGAAGAATTTGAAGTTACCTTTATGGGCATTCTTAGGCTCTTCCGTCTTCTCTGTTTTCTTCTCAGTTCCTGATTGCTGGTGCCTCTGACGAGGTCTACGCTGGTCTTTTGGATCCCCTTTTTTCTTATCACTGAAATGTTTATGAATATGATAGCCAAGGCACACAGATGTTTTGGAAAAAGTAGTGAATATTGTACTAACTGGTTCTTTTTGGAATCTTCAGGCATATTTTTGTATGTGGGAAATTACTGGAAACGAAACAATTATAAAATATAGCCGGCAGCACAGAACACTATTACTCCTAGCCAAGGAATATATTCTATTCTATTCTATTTTTAATTATGGCAAGTAAAGCCGATGTCGACTATTCTGCCAATGTCAAAAGTGAATTGGAAAAGCAAGTGTGTGACAAAAAAAAAAAAAAAATTCGATGCTACAGTTGAACTTAAGGTGAATGCGTAGTTGTAGCCCGCGAAATTCAATTTTTCTTACGTTTTTTGCAGTTTTCAGGTCAGTGTCAGGTTGTATCTTGATGAAAATTTGATTCGCGACTATAACAGGTACGTATTCACAGAATTATAATCATCAGAATCATTAATACATCTGTTTAAGTTAGATTTCTACCACCAACACTTTTCCATACGAGATTTGTTCTTAACGGTAGAAATCTAACTTAGAAAGATGTATTAATGATTCTAATTATTATAATTCTGTAAATACGTACCTGTTATTGTCGCGAATCATATTTTGATCAAGATACAACCTGACACTGACCTGAAAATTGCAAAAAACGTAAGAAAAATTGAATTTCGCGGGCTACAACTACCCATTCGCCTTAATGTAGATCTTGTGGGATTAGTACTGGACTGAAACAAACAAAAAGATAAAATTACATATTATATTATAATTGTTAGAACATTAAAATACAAGTATACATAATTATGCCACAACCAAACATAAATAGAACATTTAAGGAAACAAATTATAATTTTATATTATTGTGGCGGATGAATATCATCAGCGCCACAAGAAAATCTGGAGAGGAATACGTTAAAAGGGAGGGGAAATTAATCGGAAGAGGGATCTTAAATTTTGGGAGACGGCTATACAAGTCTAGAGGAGGGAGGTTGTTAGAGCATTCGAAGAATATGTGATCCAGGGTGCCCTCCTCTAACCCGCATTCGCATAGAGAGGAGTCACGGACATGGATTTTATGTAAAAAAACGGGAGTGCAACAAAAACCTAGGCGAATTCTACAAAGAACAGAAATGATTGTTTTTGATACTTTTTTGTGACCGAAAAACCACGGTTTTGGCTTGATGGTCGGTTGTACTGCATAAAAAAAATTACCTTTTTTCCTGCTGGAAATATTCCACTGTTCTTGCCAGGAACGTTGCAGGTTCAGTCTTGGAAGGGACAGTAGGTCGTAACCCTGGTAGGAATTATGCGTGAGATCTGAAGATAAAGATGAACAAGCATCTTTAGCCAAAGCATCAACACATTCGTTACCCTTAATGCCACAATGGCTAGGTATCCAAACTAACTGAACATCTCTTTGACTATTAGCACAGGTCAAAAGAGAATTTTTAATTTTTAGAATAAGAGAACTGTGCAATTTACTTTTAAACGGATTTTGGACTAAAGCTTGCAAACAACTAAGGGAATCTGTAAAAATGACGGCCTTCTCAATATTAGGGTGCGACTCTATAAAAAGACAAGCTTCCAATATAGCCACACACTCACCAGTGAATACCGAAGACTCCTTAGGGCCTTTAAACTGTAATATAATTTTGGAGTTTTGGTAATAGACCGCAGCGCCAGTGTGACTAAGATCGGATAGTTTCGAAGCATCCGTGAAGAATAACTGGAAACCATTCCATCGCTCGCCCACCACCGCATTGAAAGCCGAATTTGCTGACGGAGATTTTTTGGATATACCAATGTCAAATAAAATTTTTGGGATATAACATAAAACTTGATAAGGAAAATTAAAAAGGGGTAGTCTGGGAAACTGGACGATCGGGTATACTAAATTTAGAGTTAGTCGAAAGGATTTTAGGAATAAGGGTAGTTCTTTGTTTTTCCAGTAATTTGAGCTTCTGCATATGGCATCTAACTCGTTTAGTCTTCCTATAAGAGGATGGGAAGATCTACATATTAGCCTAGACACAAAGCGGGAGGCCAGGTATTGCCGCCTAAGGGCTAGAGGAGGTTCAGCACATTCGACTTGCAATGCGTTAACGGGAGAGGACTTCATACAACCTGAGATGATTCGAAGACATTTGGACTGAACTCTATCCAGCCCAGCCAAAGCACCTTTGTTGCAAGGAGTCATTAGAAACGTTCCATAATCTAAAACACTGCGAACTAAGGCGTTATAAACTAATTTCATGGTGTATGGATGAGCACCCCACCAAACACCCGCAAGAACTTTTAAAATGGATATAACTCTTTCACACTTTTTAATAAGATAATTTATGTGATCTTTGCCAGTTAATTTTGTATCTAAAATAACGCCTAAAAATTTAACTTTTTTCTCTACAGGAATATTGTGACCTAAAATGTTTACTGTAATTTGAGGGATACATCTTTTGCGAGAGAAAACTACTGCCGAACTTTTGGGAGCAGATAGCGACAACCCATGGCTTAAAAGCCACTGATTCAAAGAGTCCAGAGAGAGACACAAAGATGACGCAGCGTCAACTATGGAGGGATCTGTCACATACAAAACAATGTCATCGGCATATTGTAGTATCTGGCAATTGTTGTTTAGGCAGGACCCAATATCAGCCGTATACAAATTGTAGAGTATGGGACTAAGGACATAGCCTTGTGGGAGACCCCTCCATGTCTGCCTTGTATCGAACTCCTCACCCTGGACTCTCAGAACCAATGAGCGGGACAACAGAAGTTCACATATGCATCGTATCATCTTAGCCGGAAGACTCAGCTGTTGCAGTTTTTGCCTGAGTACGGGAAGAAGTACACTGTCATATGCAGATGAGATGTCCAGGAAAGTGGCAACAACGGATTCATTTTTAGAGTATGCTAAGCGGATATCCGTAACTAAAATACTAACACTGTCCATTGTGCTTAGACCTTTCCTAAAACCGAATTGATGATTCGGCAGTAGATCTCTCGATTCGACTATCCACTCAAGACGATTTTTGATAAGATGTTCCAGTAATTTGGCTAGGACTGAAGATAGAGCAATTGGCCTAAGGCCATTCGGATCATCTGCATGTTTGCCTGGTTTCAATAATGGAATAATGATTTGAAACTTCCACTGATCTGGAACCCAACCATGAAAATAACAAAAATTCAAAATATTTAAAAAATAGTTTTTAGCCTTATCACCAGAATGGGCAATGAACGAGTATGGCACCCCATCAATACCAGGAGCTGAGTCCCGGACATGTTTGAGCACCACACTCAGTTCCTCCAAAGTAAATGGCGTATCGAAAGGATCCTCTGTAACGTTATAAAAGGGCGCGTTTTGACATTCGGATGAGAGAGGAACATAGGATGGTGCTATTTTGTCAAAGAAATGTTCAGCTGTTTCCCTAGCAATCGGAGAAGAGATCGATGGGGAACACCCCCGTCTAAACCGATTGATATTTTTCCAGACGACTGAAACCGGAGTAGAAGGTGATAAAGAGGTGCAGAACCTAACCCAACCCGTACGTTTCTTCTTACGAAGAAAACGTTTGGCTCTGGCATTAATACGGCAGTATGCCAACAGATTTTCAGTACTCATATCTGTATTGTAACATACCTCGGCCTCGTCCCTATCCCTGATTGCCGAAGTGCATTCTGGATCCCACCACGGGGGTGAAGGGATTTTATTACGAGCACTGTTTTTTAAAGGAAAGCAGGAATCTGCACTGGAGGTAATTGCTGTTACAAAACCCTCATAACAGCTCTTGGCATGGCAGTGACCAGAAGGATCTGATAAATTTGAATTTAAATTTGGAAGAACATCGATTTTACCCTCCAATAATGAACTAAATTTTGACCAATCCGGTTTGGACAGGTTATATTTCAAAAGTGGAGGGGAAGTTTTTTCTAAATAAGACTTATTAACCAAAGATATGACTATAGGGTAGTGATCACTACCATGCGACAAGGTTGTGCATTCCCAGTGAGTAGATGCTGCTAACTCAACCGAACAAAATGTAAGGTCTACACAACTCTTTTGCTGGCCTGGAAGAGATCGTCGCGTTGAGCAACCGTTGTTTAAAATGCAGAGGTTCAAGTCGTCCAAAACATCAACCAGAGCTACACCAAAGGCATCACAGCGTTCAGACCCCCATCTGTAATGGTGGCAGTTAAAGTCGCCCATGACCAGTAACGGACCATGAACATTAGAAAAAATATCTCTAAGAGTCACTAAGAAATTATGGTGAGGATGTGCAATATATACTGAAAACACTGTGATGCCCTCGACCCTCCCTGCGGCAATGCTCATATCGCCCGTAAGTGAAGGTAAAGTAAAGGGCAAAAGTGGGACCCGATTATTGACTAAGAGAGCTGACCCTCCATAGCCATCTGATCGGTCACATCTAAGAATATTGAAATGTGGCATACGGAAGCTAAGACTTGGAGTAAGCCAAGTCTCAGCTATGGAACAAGCCAGTGGCTTGTATTTATTTAAGAGGAATATGAGGTCGTGCTTTTTATGCCACACGCTCCTCACATTCCACTGAAGGAATACTTGGCGAGACGCCATTTCTAATATCTAAAAGAAGAGTAATAAGTTGGTCGGCAACGTTGGACGGTGATTGGGTATTAGAAGTAGAAGAAGAAATAACAATAGGTAAGAGTTTAATAAGTAGTTCGATAATAGAAGAAGTACCATTATTGGAAGAGACATTATTATAATTGAGAGCGCAGCCATTAGGCTGTGAAGGTTGAGGGGAACTAGTTATCTGCTGATGAGCAGCTTTATCATAAGATGGGGAGAGGGGGGCATGAGTTTTAGGCTTTAGGGTTACTGTCTTGCGATAAGACTGAGATATCGGAGTTTTAGTGATGTTAGCGTAGTTGCGGGAAGCTGTTGGGATTAATTTGCTAGCCTCAGCATAGGGCATGGATTTTTCAGCCATAACAGTTTTAATGGCTTTCTGTCTACCATGCTCGGGGCATGACCTGCTATTAGCGAAGTGATTACCCGAACACAGAATACAGAAGGCCTCGCCCTCAGAAGTGTTGCAACCATCACCTGGGTGATCGTGGCCACACTTGCTGCAGCGTGGTTTTGATCTGCATACATTTGCTACGTGTCCAAATCTACAACACTTGCGACATTGAATAGTGGGAAATATGTACTGCTCAACAGGAAGGGATGTGTAACAGCAGAAGATCCTTTGGGGTAAGACTTGTCCATCAAATGTGATCACACAAGTTTCAGTGGGTTTCCACACATTAATACCGTCATTCTGATTTTTTCTGTTAATTCTGCGAACTTTAAGGATTTGCCCACATCCTGAAGGCACAGATAGCAAAGACATAGCCTCGTCTTCTGAAATATCAGAGGGAACACCTGTTACTACTCCCATCCTTGTGATGTTGAATGTAGGAATAGAGGCAGTATAGCTGTACTTGGTTAGCAAAGTGTTAACCAAGAAAGAGTTGGCATCCTGAGGGGAAGCAAACTCTACGGACACACGGTTTCTACCAACCCTTTTAACACCACCACGAACTATGTTCGCAATGTTATTACTTATTAAAAATTTGCCAAAATTAACAGGATGTAATGTGGTGCCCGAGTTTGGTTGGGTTTCTATACGGGAGACATGGACAATGTAAGGAGCCTTATCCATTGCCGAATATTTGATACGTCCAATTTGGTTTTTCTTTTGTTTGTTTGGGGGGGTAGGAGATAAAATATCTTCGTTACCAGGACGTTTACGGGAAGATTGGTTGGATTGGGATACATCCATCTCTGTAACACTACAGACAACATCCGCGAATTGCGATAGAGGATTCGGGGAAAAAGGAAATGAAGGACTTGGAATGTCGGGAGGATCAGGATCGGGGGGTTTATTTACATCCATCTTGGATAAAACGAAATTAAAATACGACAATCACAATACAAACCTGTTAACGAACACAACGACAACACACTTAAAAATAACAAGTCACAAAAATGTCAACAATCACTAATAAAAAACACGACAAATTCTAATCACACGTGCTAACCAGGAACACCGTGGACTACCGATAATTATAATCCATTGGCCAAGGAATATACTATTCTCTCCTAGCCTAGCGAAGCCGGTAGTTCACAGAGGACTTTTTTAATAGGTACTTCACGGTGGTGGGTCACTAAAAACAGCTGTTGACTGACGGGCCTTGTCAGATCGGAGGCATTTCAGGCAATGACGTTGACGAATGGACTGTCAACTGGTGCGTTTAGTTATTTAATGCCATTGAATGCAGTTAAACTTGGAAAGATTTTTGCTCAACTGGAAAAATAAATTGTTTTGGTTTTACAGCATTCAGTTTTGTATGTATGTGCTGTGGCGTAACGTGTTATACGTTTTTTGGTCTAAGTACGCGTTAAACGCATTTGAGTCGGAGGAAAAGCAATACTTATATGAAATAACCACACTATATTTTCCTCCGATATTAAAAAGTAAACACACGATTGGGCAAAAGCGTTCATATATCATATTATGTACCTATACAATGAAAAAACCCCTAGTTTTGTAGGAAATAATGTGATGAAAATTTTAACCAAGTAACACTAACTGACTACCTACTGATTATTTCCCCGGTCCCCCGCCAAAAATGAGAACCGTTCATTGGAACTGTTGGAAAACTACGTAATAACAAAAGATTTTGATTTTATTATTTTTATTCATTCTATTAAAATAATTGGAAATAATGTGTTCTATTTTCTAGTCTCATTCCTGAATTTAAAATTGATCATGTTCTCGACTCGTTGCCCGTTGGTCATTTTCAGTTATTTGCAGAGTTCAGTGTTGTTTGAGTTCTGACTCTCCAAATCGGAATTTTTCGTAGGTATCTTGTGAAGTGAACTGTGAATCTGTGATTTCGTGTTTAGGGTAATAATTCATTTTATGTAAGTAAGTAGCTTGCAGAGTAAGCCAGGTAAAGTGGCAGTGTGTTGGCTTGGCCATGTTTGTCGAAGTACCGATCGATGGCCGGTGGAGCAGACGAGTCCTGGAGTGGAGACCGCGTATTGGCAAGCGTAGCGTGTGACGCTCCCCAGCTAGATGGACCGAAGGTGGCCGGCCGGGACAGACAGGATGCTGTGGCGCAGCCTGGGAGAGGCCTATGTCCAGCAGTAGACTGCGATAGGCTGAGTTAATTGATGGATAAGTAAGTAGTAAATGTATTGGCACAGATAATATAATACTACGTAGTATTGGTAAGTAGGTATTTACTCTATTCAGCAGAATGAACAGAAATAAAACCTCAACGAAATGGCTTGCTGACTACACAGTCAGCAAGCCATTTCGTTGTACCTAGCCACACGGCTAGGTACACGTTGTGTTGTGACTTGTAATTTACCTAAGTACCTACTCACTACCTAACTCGATCAGCAAGCGCTTAGGCGTAACATAATGTATAGCTGCCTATATTTTGGGTAATTTTGTATTACCTGCCTCTTGCCTTACCTGCTCATATACGTGTTAGGTACAGATGACAGCACATCAAGCTACCCGAAGCTGCCAAATTTTCCCAATCAAGTTTGAACCTTAGGCTTTAGTGATAAAGTTGAAAATTTCACAGATTGTAGTAGCTTGATGTGCTGGCATCTGTACAGAATGAGTAGGTTATGTGATGTGCCTTTTTACACCCCGTATTACGTCAGGAACAAAAAAAAAAAAAGACGGGTTGCACTCCGGGAGTGCCGGCAGAAGTGAAAACTTGAATATTAACGTTGAAATAAATCAATTATTGAATTAATATAACTCATTTTTTTTCACTATTTCTGCGTCCCTTTTTTCATTAATAGATGCACTTTGTTCAATTTCCATATTTTAAACACTTTATATACACGAATGTTACGAATACACAGTGCAGTGTGTCCACGTCCACTTTCACTTCCACTTCCACTTCGACTTCGACTTCGACTTCGCTTCGACTTCGACTTCGACTTCAACTTTGACTTTGACTTTGACTTTGACTTCGACTTCAACTTCGACTTCGACTTTGACTTTGACTTCGACTTCGACTTCGACTTCGACTTCGACTCCGACTCCGACTTCCACTCCGACTTCGACTTCGACTTCAACTTCGACTTTGACTTCGACTTCGACTTTGACTTCGACTTTGACTTTGACTTCGACTCCGACTCCGACTTCGACTCCGACTTCGACTTCGACTTCGACTTCGACTTCCACTTCCACTTCCACTTCCTCTTCCGCTTCCACTTCTGCTTCCACTTCCACTTCCACTTCCACTTCCACTCCATCCATCCATCCATCCATCCATACGTTGTCGTGTGTCACTAAACTTGGTTCACTTCGGTTGGCGCCGCCGTAGAAAGAGAGGGGGGGGGGGGGGGAAATCTCTCCTGACGGTCACGTGTCCTGACGCGATGCCCTGACGCGAGTTTAACATTTTTTACCCATCACAAAAAGTGTTCAACGCCGCTAAAGAAGTTTTCACTTCAAAAACGATTAAACGTTACGGCTAGTCATAACACTTATAACATTATATTTTGTAATGCGTAATTTACAAACTGTGTTCCCGGAGTTCTGTCTTAAATCTGTCTTACCGGTGCGTCACTCCTACCTGTAGGTATAAAAAGTAGGTATTTTCACTATGCCCCGCCGCGCCGGCGCCGCCCGGCCCGTCTCAAAGCAAAGTTGACTCAATTCTGTGACTGATCGAATAACTCACACTACCTGATGATGTCGATGATTACACGCCATTTTTTCTGGAAATAATCTTTCAGTCGATGTTTTGGTGATAGTAAGACTGACGGTTGGTTTTTGGGCCTCCTGGCGAAGTATATAATTGTACCATGGGCCTCCTGAATTCTGACGTGACCACTCAAGAAGCGTGGATGACGTCACAACACAGTTGTCTTATTAACTTGGTCGTCCAATACCTACGACCACGATTTTTTCCATTTAGGTTTGCCTGAAAATCACAAAGCGCGAGAAGACTCCGAGCAGGTACTTTTACCGATGCCGACCAACATAAGACCGACGCTTACATTTTCACGCAATCATGTAGTTACATCTCGGCAACACCCGTATTAAAATCAGTGAACATGCAGCAGATAAAGAGGCAATGTTTCCACTGCTGTTAATTTAACCCGTATGTCTTGTACGTAAAGTTAAATTTCGTGTGAATTTAGTAATTAAATAAGGCTTCGCTGGTTGTCAGTGTTTAGTCACTATGAAGGCGAGCACAGAACGCTTACTTCGATTATTGAGCTGGAAACCAAGGAAATCAAATCATCCTCGGTCCCCCAGTGACGCTGTTGGTAATGCTGTGTCGCCGAAACGGGCGTGATTTTGTCAGTGGCAGTCCAGACAAGTCCCATGTAATATAATGCGAGTACGTTGCCATAAATCAGGCTCAAATCCAGTCTGTTTGCTACTGGAAAACCCAATAACGCGTTGACCGACCTAGGGATCGAAGCCAGGACATTGGGTCCTGCAAACGCTCTTGCGCCAGAGTTTCAGATCAAGGAGGCAGTCAGACTGTGAGCCTTCTCGTCATTCTTATTCCGTCAATTTCGCGTAGGCGAGTTGTGGGCGATTGGTGGGTGCTCTCCCGAATGCATCACTCGCTTCCCGTCACGTTTGTACGCCCCCGGGCGAGCTGGCAGACAACAATGAAAGTGCAGTCGTTTAACGACTAACAAAATAGTATTTAGGTACTATATTTATGAATGTGACGTAAACTTCGTATAAAAAAGGGCCTGTTAACTAGGCATGTTAAAATTCTCATATTTTGGATGTGAGCCTGATGTAATATAGTGAGCAAACCCCACTGCTGGCTACTACTCGGTAACACCTAACTGGAAACCCAAGAAAAATGACTGTGCCCGACTTAAAATTAATCAAACCCGGGACCGCTCAGACAATCAACATAGCCAGTTGCCACTTGACCAATAATGTGATACAAATTTTGAGAACCATAATCTCATTATGCTGTGATTTTACAACAAAACACCCCATCCAGGGGTGAATTGCCCTTTATTGCAATGCTCCCCTTGTGGCAGGGCACCTCAGGATTACGGGGTAGGATGTTTTAAATCAGCCAAATTAAACATGTTTGATAACTACGCTAAAAAGCAAATAAAGGAATCCCCAAAAAAATCTTAGAACCCTGTAAGCTTGTAAATAGTAAGTATAACACCGGAACCAAAAACCGCTACCAAAACTTATCGGAATTGACGGATAATACCATCGTACTTACTATTTATAAATACCAATCTCTATACTTTCCTAAAAGCTTTGGGTAAGTATACATGAATAACCATAGCTGCAATATACACGGCAAGGACAACGCAGGATTTGGGAACAAGGAAGGAAGGCCGGGTGCGGGCGGGATGGCGGGATATAGGGTGACGCACAGCATAGCGCATGCGCCACGCAAGGGGCGGCTGCGCGCAGTCGCCACGCGCCCGTCCTCAAATCAACATGGCGCGCTCCTACAGCGTCCTTCAAGGACACATCTGACAACCTCGCGGCAAAAAAATACGAGGCAGCTGTCAACCACTGACACAAACCGAGCCGAAATTATAAAGTGAATATTGTGTATTATTTAAGTGCAGTGCAACATCAGTGTGTGTTTACTAATTTCGGAATACCGGCTCCCGTACGCCCCAATTGTTTCCGCAAGGTAGGTATGTAAAAACAATAATAAAGTGTGTGATTAATTTCTTTCATAATGGTCCATTGAGTGGCTGTTTACTTTGTGTGTGATGTTTATTTTGCTGGTAGAGTACGTCCGAGTTTCGGTACCTACTTATAGGTAGGTACCTGGTTTGTGTGCCCAGTGTGACCACACACCTCTCATGACCTACCCCCATAAGTTTCGTCGCCTCGGTTTTATCTCGGTCGTTTATTTTAATCTCTTCGACCCTCTGGTTTCCTACGAGTTATACATTCGTCTGTTCGACGCGACGCAGAGGGATTGTTTTTCCGCAGTAGTGTGCTGCACGCAATTTGTTTTTTTCATAAGTATGAAACTTTATTCAATCGAACTGCAATAATACCGTTGATTTCTTTTTGATAAACCAACACAGGATTTGTTTTACCTATTTCATTTCAAAAAAGTTGACTTTTAATGGACTGCATTCTAGCTAGAAAGCAAGCATGAAACGAAGACTGAAATGTTGTCTTATCATTATGCCTTCATAGAGGAAATTATTGTTGTTAGTATCTAGTAATAATAATAATCTTTGTATGAACCTTGTTATTTTTACAGTTTCGCAATCCAATTTCCTTCCTCATCAAAATGGTTACCTACTTAGTTACGATTATAATTCAGCATATTTATAAATACTTAGGTACCTACCGATTCAGCATTCTGAAAGTAATGTTAATTTCAAAGAAACTTATTTAGGACTGATAATGTGCTGAGGTAGGTTCCTAATGAGCGCTTAGCCACAAACTGAGGGATCTATCTGTTGCACCAACCTTGAGGTACCTAATTAAATTAATTGATAAATAAATATTGATTTTACCTCCAAATGCTTCCTACTGCAATGTACGGAATCAATACATTCAATGCACGCGATTTCAATATTAATTAACGTTTATAAAACAAGTAACTTCATAATTATCATTAAATTTAGAAATACCTACCATTTATTTCCCAATCAACTTCAACTATTGCTTTGGTAGGTAATTCATTATAAATTGGTGGTCCCAACTCTCAGATCAGATTACCATTATTATGATTATACCTCATCATCTGCCTAGCCTTTTCCCAACTATGTTGGGGTCGGCTTCCAGTCTAACCGGATGCAGCTAAGTACCAGTATTTTACATGGAACGACTGCCTATCTGACCTCCACAACCCAGTTACTGGATAATACGATACCCCTTGGTAAGACTGGTTGTCAGATTTTCGGGCTTCTGACGACCCGACTGACAAAGAGCCACGAATGACAACCGGGACCAACGCCTTAACGTGCTTTCCGAGGAATGGAGGGGTCTTGGTATGTAAAGATGGTCACCCATCCACGGACCAACCGTGGCAAGCGTAGCTTAACCTGATCGATCGACCCATGCAGCTGTTATTACTTAGCCACAAGCCCCATATACCTATTATTACTAAATGATTGTTCCACAGTTACTTCACGCTAGGTGTACCTATCTACTGGCAAGCAACACACATATTGTAATTCTAAACTCGAAGTATGACAGTGCCTAGCTAACTAATGACTGGTAGCGGGATCTTTACCAAGCTTTACATAAACACTTGGACAAATACGCATAATTAAAGGCTCGACCTTAGCATCAAATGTCATTAACGCTGCTATTGCAATGCTAGCTCATGAAAATGGCATATCTTCAATTCAGTTTGAAAAGGCCCATTGCGAATTTCGCGCCTTCAGATTGCATGAATTAAGGACGCCAGCCAATGTGGTTATAGCTCCGAACTTCTGGCATTGTATAAAGGTCATCCTTTCAATGACTCGAAAAGGTTTTCTCTACAGAAAAAACCAACCGCTCCCAACGATCGATATTTCAGAGGCATCGATAATCAATGCACCGAAAAGTCCCTACCTAGTTATGTTTCGCAAAAGAAATCTGACAGTTATATCCAATGTTTGGCACCAAGGTAGGCAGGTGTATCGATAACATAACAAGCAACCCACATTACATTATTCAAGTAACACTGTTTTACCCAAAAAGACATCCAAATGTACGAGCAGGTGTTGCGAATCATCGGAATCAGTTGTTTCGTAAATGTTTTCTTACCTCAGCCTCGTCGACTTTATTGCTTTTAAGAACCTTCATCCTTATTACACCAATTTGTTTGGAGTCGGCGTAGTACCTACATCTCTGTGATTAGCCATCGCCTCAGTGTTCACTTCCATCTTAGCCACACTTCTTCTTAGATTATGTGTTATGAAGCTCTACATATTTTCTTTGGTCTGCCTCAGCAGAATATTTTTATTTTGCAGTTTGAAAGGCCTCTCCTCATTCCTTCCTTCCTTTAAAGGACCAGTCTTTAAAGAGCCGAGCTCGTTCTGCCGTAATCTATGCCGTGACGTCGTTTGAAGAAGAATGATGTAATAACAAAACAAATAATAGTTTACACTGCATGCAACCTTCTCTTTAAACGCAGTAATATCCGTTTGCGTTTAAATCAAATCAACGCGCAGTTGTTCCCACTTCAGGATCTTGTCACAACATTTAACCGACCACAAATAAAAGGCGATTAAGCCCCATTCAAGTTTCAGATTCGTTATTATAAAGCTCACTGTGTGGTCTTGGCACCATTGTTCAAGAAGGTTCAACTTAAACATAAACTGGTTTTGGTCCTAACACGATGATTAGGTTTCAAATATTGATTAAATTGATATTTGAGTCCGTTTGCGTTTTGACGATTCTGCTGACTCAAAAGTTTCGATTTGCATCAACCTTATCCAAAAAATGTATGAAAATTATTCTCCCTGGAGCTGAAAACTTTAGCACTTCTACCACAGAATACATAATAGTAGCACTTCTAATAAATAAAGTGATGTGTGAGGTAGGGACGATGACATGTTCTATTAAATTAACACGGTTACTGTTAATTGACTTTGGCAATGAACTTTATGATCTAAATTTATGATGTACTAGAATTAGCGATACTCAATGGTTTTGACTACCGGTAACCAGCATGTAAATGTAATTACTCACGTACGCTGAAAAACTTTATTTCTCAATCCAGTTGGCTATTTAACTTTATAAGGAAGCTTCATCTATGGTTTTCGCCGCTCAGGACATTTATAGGCTTGGAAGAATGCCAACCAACACAAGAACTAGGTAGGTACTTACATAAGGGCTTCCAGAAGCGCTAACTCTTAGAAGTCAGTTGCACATATAAGTATGGCACAAAGCTTTTTCTGTCCTGTACCTAAAATAGAACGAAGTAGTTCTAATATTTTCATGAATATTAATAAAATTTGTTGATACTTTATCAAATAAATTGCGTTTATCAACGACGTCTGCCCATGAACTTTGTTTCGCTCGAGTTCTCCCATAAAAATGGTATATTTTATCGCGGCACGGGCCGGTTCGCGAGGTCTTTGAACCCCCGAATTCCCCTCAGATGTTTAAGCCATGGTTATATTTAGAACTGCACATTCACACCAAATCGGGATGCGGGTGTTGTTTTAAATCTAGGAATTATAAATATTTTAAGAGATCAGTGATGTGTTAGTATGTTACACATTTCAATCCATGATTATGAAACAAGTCTAAAATACTTTTAACTTTTTAAATCTGACTTAACCCAGCATTACGATTGCTTTTTTAACAAGTTATAAGCTGTCGCCTACTTTATCGGGAAACAAAAGCAATTTGACAAGATTCGTTTACTCCTTTTGAGAAAGAAATTATAATATCACTTATCACATCACATCACATCATCGTCATCTTAGTATTCACTAGTCATCCTCTTTCTGGCCATCCATCCATCCACAATCCATTAATGGTTTCTTTTTTTTTGGCGTTATGACGGTAAAATTAAAGAAAATAGACGCGTAAACTGTTACCATGAATTCAGCACATGATTTACAGTCGGTAAATTAATGTATGGAACAATATCCGACGAACAATTTTAACACTGGTGGGTCTAGTACATGTCAAATTACGAACTTCAAATTAGCAATAAATATATGTGCCATAACAAACAACAAAGTAGTAGTAAAACAGCACGTAAGAGATCGTAAAAATTTCAATTTTCTATTATATTCCTCAACCAGTCACGATCCTTTGGATACACTGCCTTAATTTTGCTGCAGCTGCTTCCCAATTCATTTTGTTGTCGAATTCCTCTGCAAATACATAAACATATTCAAGAATTTCTCTAAACAGTGCTTCTATACAGAACGCAACTTGGTTAAATTGCATTTTTGTCCACCTAACATCGGGCCATGTCTTGATTCTCAGACCGAGTTTTTTCTATCTTTATTTGCTCTATTGTATCCAATGACCTGTCCGTTCGTGATTCAATTCAGATCTTTTTGCTATCCAACTGGATTTGCGATTTTCTTTCGCGTGCTGTAAGATCGTGAGGGGAATTTGATCGTCTGATGTAATTCGACGTATTCATTAATTACGACTGCTTAAAGACTGGATTAAAAGTCGTAAACATTGTTGGCGCATCTTTTTATGTACCGCTACCGCCTGAGGTTTCCTATGATTCGGCCGAGTCAACTTTAAAAGAGTAATCAATTTTGTGTATTCGTATCTGCTTAGGGTATTTTCTTAAGTAAGTGCATTCTTGAATTTGTTTGTGAACAGTCAGAAATAGTTTAGTTGCAAATGAGTAGTAATAACATAAAATTCGGCTAAACGAAGGGCATTTCATTAAGACTATCATCAGAAACAGTTCAATTATCAAAGTTATCACTTGAAATTCGTCTCTAATATGCAAAGGCATTTTAACTTTTCAGTCTTGAAGTAGCACGTTTGGCAATACATCGTCAAACACTTCAGTTTGAGAGACCACATGAAACCCTACATGAATCTGGATGACGTATTGTTTCTCCCTACATGGCAGGTAATAAGAATCTAGGGACGCGAGTGCACGAATAGTGTCTCATTTCAACATCGGCTGGCGGATCAATTTACCCACTACATAACCTATCTCTGTCACACATGTTTTTGAGAGAAGGATAGAAACAGAATGCAGATTGCTTTTTTAAAGCAAGGAAGTACGATTACGAGTATGATGAAGTTTTTAATCTGTTCACGTATGGTAGCCATTTTTATTTCCGCTGAGGAAATGATTTTAAAAATTCGTGAATCCATTTCCTGATATAGGTATCCACTCATCGATGTCATCATTGCTTTTAATAATGAATGTCAATGACATCAAGCCTTGAATATTTAAAAAGTCCATGAATATGATGAGAATTCTGTAATTATCACTGGTCGACGAAATACGAGACATGTAATCTTCATACAGAAACAGTTAAAAATGAATGCTGTAAGATGAAAAACACTAGAAAGGCTTATTATAAGCTGTGAAGTATAAACATAGGTGTCAATAACGATTTTTACTATCCAGTATGATCTAATTACAGTAATTGCTTACGTAGGTCATAATTATTGCTTTTATTAGGTAAGAGTGCTGGCGCAAAGGTACAACAATGTTGTTAATACCGCCGGCGCGTTCTATTGTAATGACAGCAGCTGTACGATCGATATGAAATGCAGTAGTTTTGCACTCGCTCCAGATTAGAAATCTACTATCGTGCTACAGATTTTGTGTGGTGTTTACCTTGTGTGTTTATCTTGCCAGTTCCTTTCTGAAGCCAGTACCCTCTGTGTTGAAGTTATTCAATCTGGTGTTGTGCCAAAGTTGAGGTTTGTGGATTTGTTAAGCATACAAGTAAGCTTTAACTATGATTTTATTTCGATTCTTGTCTTATCATAACGTTAACGCTTTAAAGGGACAGATCTGATAAACCAAGAGCCCTTATAAATAAACGAAACTTGACCTAAGCTCATAAGCTCCATGGACTTAAGTTAACCTTACCTACAAGACAATTATGTCATCGATATACATATTTGACCTCATAGTGTATCAAATTGGTAAAAAATATTTCCGTCTCCCATAACGCATTGTATTCTTTTTTGCTGTGCTTTTGGCGCCCTTCAATATTCACCAAAACGGGTTGTTATTGTTCGATTGTATAAAAGACAGTATAATACCACCAAAATGATGTAACGTATAAGGTTGTGTAATTCCGAATGGCCATCGGCATTCTTACACTTCCAAATAAGAAATCGACGCGAAAAGAGAGATCCATGGCGCGTTGTTATGCAAAATAACTTGCTATCTAAGTAGTTAGTAAGTATAAACATAGTTAAAAATGCAAAAACATGAGTAAGTCTTACTCATAGTGTGCATAAGTACAGTTTTATCTTTCCTATTTGTACGTCCTATTTTGCTTAGACGCGCAATGGCTCAAGAATGCCGCAGATGATTTCACTGGATAATCGTAGTAGTTTTGTTTATACTTACTTATCCAAATAAGCGTAGTAACTACAGGATTCTTGGAATACGTGAGGTTGAACTAATTACGTTACGGACGGACGTGTTGTATCATAAGGGAACTTGCAGGAAGTTCGGAAGTAGGTATGCCATCTCTATGCACGTGCAAGTGCAACTGGTGGTGCATATTAATTTCACACTTAAGCGCTACGGTGTAATGCACAGAATTCTGTGTATTAATAATGCTTAATGCTAGTTAAGACATTATGGGAATCGAAATGGTTGCTTCAAGAAATATTAGAGGTTATAGCTTTTCTTGTGAAATTTAATTTGAATGGGTTCAATTTTCTATTTCGACCTCCTATTATGAGATACCGAGTCTTATAATCAATTTTCGCATAGTATTTTTGTCTTCCAAAGGGCACAATAAAGTAACTTTTTATTACCTACAAATTATTCTAAAATGGCCTAAAACTCATTTAAAGACACTCCTGACTTGAAAGCTCTAGAGTTTTTCTTAAGTTTTGTTAATTGAAACAAGTGTATAAGCCGGTTAATTAAAAACTGCAAATTTCTACAATATTTCAGTAATTAACTAGGTAGTACGTACGGTACCAAAAGCGACATCCAAGTGTCAGAGGCACGCGTGCGCTTGCACATGATTCACGCACCGGTCCGCGCTTGGCGCATGCGTAAAGCGTGTTTTTGTACCGACAGGAAGCGACGAACAGCCAGACGGACGTCTGACACACAATTCTCACTCTTACGTACTTGTCTTACAACTGACATTGCCAGTACAAACATAATAATGTATTAAATGTATGCAACGGCGATTAACTAATTCCATGTTTGAATTTTCTAACTGGGAAATGAAATGATTGATCATTAATTTTGACTTCGTTAGTATGTAATGTTAATTGGTCTGGTTAAGCGTGTAAATATTAACTATTATTACTCTAGAATTTTTTTTTAATTTTCTTTGTGTATTTACATAATTTAAAAAGCTAACAATCTTAAAATAATGATATGTACAAGTATATAAAAAGGAAATCAGCATTGCCATACAACGTGGCAATGCTGCCAGCCTTTTGGGCACGTTTCCCGTTGACAGTGATGCGGACGAATTTTTTGATGCCCTTTGATTATTTTCCCTCTAGAAAAAGAATAATTATTTTCTAAAATTGGGGTAGCCCAGTAAATGCTATTATAATTAAATAAAAGATAATGCATTTCTTAACTTTCATTAACAGCTACCCAGACTACTAATGCGCCATAGAACGACTAGATGGCGCTAGCTGTCTGTCTGTATGTGTAAACTGAGTCTGACCCAGTAAACATAAGCGCATGAGATTTTGTTTGTAAGCACGTTGCTCATACATCCAACAAGGAGTTTTATTCACCTGGGCGACCTTGCACAACGATGCCTGAAGACATACGGACTGGAAGCGTAGTAGGCGCTGTGAAATGTTAAGAATCTTTGAATCCTGTTAGATAATACGGCAAGCGTCAATCGCATAAGGGCTTACTGCCAGTTTCTTCCCCATTACTAGATGGATGATGGCTATTTATTTTGCCGACCTTACAGAGTCACCGCTGTGAAGTGCTGACAGAAAGTGAAATACAAGGGAAAATATCCATGTTGAGTGACGGAAGTTGAAATGTGGAAGAGTGGCACGAGGAATGTTCTTACTGACAAGTTCACACTTTCGATAGGACAGTGCATTACGTAAGATGACGTAACAGACGATACAAGTGCACCTAATGAAGTGGATTCTCTTATAATTTATTGGGCTAGTTATCAGCTATTGTGTCTTGCGAAAGCACGTTTTGATGTCTCGTTTTATTAGGTAGATTCCACACACGGTAGTATTTAAAAACATTCTCTTGTACCGTTGTGTGTGGGATTTTTTACGTAACAGATAGGTTTCGTGGTGTCTACGAGGTAAAGGGGTGTTTGAGTGGAGTCCTAGAACTGCCCCTCGGAGCTTGGGCAGGCCACAAGCATGGACAGATGAATGGGACAACTGGTAATTTTTTCGCGATTACGATGTTGGTACCATGAAGAAGGATCAGTTGACAATCACGAGAATGAATTGCCTCGTTGCATGGGATAACTAGGTGGACCGACTTCTTTCAAGGTAGCAGGTAAGAGTTAGATGCGGGAGGATAAATACTGGGATGAATAACGTGCAATGGAGGAGAATTACACTCAGATTTGGTTGGACACGGTTTGGAGAAGAGAGTTTATAAATTAATTTTCAATCCCCCGCTTGTGGGATATACAGGGTGTTACAGAAAGGGTATATCAACACAAACGGGTTGAAGAATGTATCTGGTCTTGAATCTCTGTACAAAATTTCAGCTCAAAAGCATTAACTTTGAAAATGCTTAATATTTTTTTATTTCGACATCACGGCGCTGCACTGGCGCGCGGCGGCGTGATGTGCCTGTACTAGGCGCACAGACACACTACAGATAATGGATAATGACCCTCGTAGTGCGGTGACACGTTTTTTATGATTTCAATTTAATAAACTATCGAAATAAAAATATATTAAGCATTTTCAAAGTTACTGCTTTTGAGCTGAAATTTTGTACAGAGATTCTAGACCAGATACACTCTTCAACATCCTTTATCCAAAATTCTATTTAGCTTAATTAACCAAGATGAGAATTTCGGTCAAATGACTGATGAATAATTATTATATCCACATAATATGATGCACGGTTGTCTGTCTGGTTTTCTGATTGCAGACTATTACGTCATATTTGGGTCTCTTGTATAAAATTAATCTTCCATTCGGTCGTCGGATGACCTGTTCCGTTATAGGCACAGACGGGTTTCAGGTCATCCGCTTTTAATTTATTTGGTGATTATTATTTTAGCATATTTCGATTTGGAAAAGCTATAAGTAGTGTTAAATAACACTAAACAATTTTAGCTGTTTTTGTATGTCAAGATAAGTAACGTTGGTTTACTCTTTACTCCTGCAAAAGTAATTCGCTCTATCAATGCTTGTCGAGTTTAAAGTTTTTTGCCAAGTCCAATAGTCATCCCAGTCATCCAATGCTTACTGGGCCTGGGTGGACTTTGGGGGAAGACTGAATACAGAAATTGAAGGACTCGGGTTGTGAAGTCGGCTGCGATAACCCCATTACTTACAATACTTTGTAATGTAATCCAGAATGGATGGCATTATGCCTGCCACTAGATTAACTTCTTTCTACTGTTCAAAAAATGTCCACTCCATCTTAAGGAACCCTCGCTCTCCAATGATTTTTTTCTTCGTCTATATATACCAAGCCCAACTTGTCCGTGACGTGGCATACATCAATCACGTGTGCTATATTATAGTACTTACATATAAACAAATAGTAGTTCAGCAGTCAATGGTGGACATCCGTGTGTCTGTGGCCCGTATTCAGTGGTCACGTACCCCCCTGCCTTCGTGATCAGTTTGCATTCGACCCGCGAACGAGGCGGCCAGTGTTGACCTGAAGTACGATGTCGATAATTTCGTTTGGGAGGTTTGTCGATTAAAAGACTTTGGAAAAGGAATGCTCCAGTTCTTTGTATAAAGCGAATAGAAATGATGCGAAAGCGAAAGAAACCGTGGCGAAATAAAGAAATAAATGTAAATAATTATATCCAGCAATTTGTGCCGAAGTATGTTGACTTTGAACTTTTAATTGCAACTTAGTAGCCTACTTTTGTCTAATATAGGTACCAAAGTAACAATATGATTAATAATTTCAGTCATCGTCATACGGAAAACTTTTACAAAAACATGGATCGATAACTAAATTTGCGGACGATAACTTAGCGTTTGCATTTATCAGGACCTTATCAGACTAATACAGAGTTGAAACATCGACATTAAGGAACTATCGACAAAGAACAGCTCTATTTATACGTATCAGGATATAAAATTAATTGTTATTCCATAGGCACATCAGGTGGTCTCCTTTCTCCAAAGATTCAACGACAAATCTTTAGAAATAAATATTGGTGAAATCACTGAAGTCATTTTATGGCCGCATGGCATTGATATATAAAAAGGGTTTTTTATATATCAATGCCGCATGGGTTTATTTATTCTTACTGTGCATGTGTATGTAGGTGAACATATAAAATCTTAACTCTACCATGCATTTAATACTTAACTAAAATGTGATGTTAGGAATAATACTTAGGTACATCCAATTACCCATGTCATGCTACGAATGTTTATTTGTAAACTGAGTTTTGAAGCGAATGGTATTTTAATGGCACGGTTTAGCATATAATATTTCAATACAATGGACTCGCCACATTCAGAGAACGATGCAAGAACATGTTTTGGTAAGCATACAGAACTCCAAGAACCATGAATATCTTTAATCAGTCAAAATGAGTCTTCAAGTACCCTCAAAGGGTTCCAGGTTTTAGTTTTTGACGACGAAATTAACTGTTGCCTTGCCTAATGAACGATTCATACCGCTCGCTGCACTCCGCCGGACAACTTCAAAGGAAAATGTAAAAAAATCTGGCGGACGTGTACTGTGTTACATTTTACATTGAATTCTGTCTCGTGTACGAGTTTTATAGAAATAGAGAGAATGATTTGAGACAGGAAAAAGGCATTTTTCGCTGAAATTAAACCTACTAAACACCCATAGGTACATGTTGAATAAAAAAATGCTCATAAGCGAGTATATTTAAAGCTTTCAAAAACTTCTGCAATTGTATAGTGATAAAATGATGCCAACGTAGTTATTTGGTCATAAATTCCAAAGAAAATTACATTATACTTCGTGATTGCAGACCTACCAGAGCAACACGAGGTCCAACATCTTCCTTGTATGTCGCCATTTTGTCAGCCATCAATCAAAGCTGTCAGCTGTGTGAAACGCCTTTGTACAAACGCGCCTGAGATATAAACAGTAGCTTCGCGCAGGATGGAAATAGCGATAGAGCGATTGGCTATCCACGCAATTGCAAACGCACGACCGAACGAGATATTTCGAGTTGCTGAGTAATCGGCAAACCGATTCGTATCGATCTAATTTGTTGCTTAGTCTTGTGACCGATATATAGGTACCTTCCAAAGTCCAAACAAACACTTAACGTGTCATTAAGCGAAGGTAAATGTAGGCAGGCATATTAATTCCTTTTCATATTACTTATTCTCATCGAGTGGCTACTTCTTATTCACAATGCGTTTCTTCGTGCGATCAATATGGTGATTTAAATGGCGGACAATAACAATCTATAATTAAACCTATATTGCTCAGCAATCAGCAATGTAGGTAAGTAATGAAAAGTTGTTGCCAGTAACAATGGCAGAGAAATTATTTTGACACGTGACACTCCTTGCCCGGAGCGAGGATATTAGAAAGCATCAACCTCTATACGTGTGTTCTCCGTTTGATGGCATACGTGTGAACTGATTCGGATGGGTGGCGTTTGTCATGACGTATGACGAAATTAGTCAGCCCTTTGTCGGAGTAGTTGCGGAAAGAATTTTGACAGTGATGATATAAGTTAATAGCGATAAAATACCTACCTATATGTAAATACTGTTCTTTGGTACAGACGCCAGCATATCAACCCACCCGAAACTGTCAAATTTTCCCAATCAACTTTGAACTTTTTTTTGTAAAGTTGAAAATCTATTAAAGAAATTTGACAGATTGTAGTAGGTTGATGTGCTGGCGTCTGTACAATAATCAAATTAAGTTTTCAGACAGCTACCTAAATAAAAGGTGGACATACTCGTAAGTGTCCGCTAAATTATAAAATTCTAAAATGAAATAAAGTTATACTCGTAGTAATAAAGGAGTTGGTTGGACATAACTTTAATAACGAACACTAAACTGCAAAACCGTACATCGGCGCCAGACTAAAAGCATATGGCTCAAACCGTAATTGTAACTTCAAACTAACCAGACGAATGGCAATTAAATTAATGCACTTACAACACACATTTCACACAAAATATGTTTGCAATTTTCTAAAAACCTGCTTTCATATTTACATCACTGGTCGAGTGTTTAACGCAACTCCAAACTCCAATAAGTGTAAATTGGAGCCTGGGTTGAAACAATAGCTGATCGAGAGCATTGTTCTGTATTGATTCGACGCGCCAAGGTCATTACGACACCCACACGACTGCTGCCATTGGGGTTGGACTGCCGTCTGAGTGACAGGTGACAGCGGGTGTTATAACTTCCTTTTTTTATAATAAGCTTATCCTCCTCTCCAAAGAGGTCAAATTTTTATACGTTCCAAAAGTTCTTTAGAACAGTTCTTATGGTTAAGTAGGGTGTTTTGAAAAAGTACATATTTATGGATAAACGTTCCTTTGTTATCGTACTTCGCATTGAAATGGGTCTCAGCTTTTAGTACTCTTTCTTCTTTTGGTTGTCTCTTGTGAAGAACCTGATGCTAAGCATTGAAAATTCTAACACCATCTTTCATTAAAAAAAAAATCTGAGTGAAGTTTTATTATAAACTTAGACCAACTTCCAAATGTCTCCATCTCATATCATTTCTCGACATGTCCCGCCCCTTTATGATACCGCAGGTGTCAAGTGCGGATATGTCGAAATCAACATTGTTATGATCGTAAGGCAGTACTCGTAATGGTCCTCTTGTTACCGCCTAATTTGACAGCTCTATCATTTTGATTGTGGTTATGATTTCAATTATATTATGAGTGGGGTAAGCTTTGAAGCTAATTGAAGTCTTCCGTGCTGTGGATTAGAAATCAGGCTTGTCATATTCACTGATTGAATTTGTCGAGATTTTTCAATCTTCAATAAGGTCGACTGCTGTTTGTAACAGATGGCTAAGTCTATTTAAATTATCTGTTGTTTTATGAACTGATGCCTTAAAGATCAAAACCGTGTCCTTATTTTGCTGTTCTGTTTTTTAGAATAATTTCTAGCTGAAGACATTCTAAAAATAAAAACATCGGGTAGGTTGACTGTAATGTTCGTGTCACAGACGCACCTATTATTATCTCTTTCAGACGGTAACTACTTGCGTGTGTCTACCTGGGGTCGTGGGGTTGCCAGGGCGAGGGTGAGACTTTTGATAAGGAGTGACGTCGGAAAGATTAATGACCGTCTGCGTTCCCCCTCTTTTTTTCTTTCTATCAGTCTGTCTTGTATTTCCTTTTGAGAATCAATATAATCGGTGCGTTGATTGATTTGAACATGTGACATTAGGTATATTGAAGATAGATTTAAAAAAATAGATACTAAAGGTTGCTATGACGATTAAGTATCTCAAAATAAACCTGAAAATTTATTTGCCTGTACATGAGCTGACCGTCACAATATGATCAAACCACGACTTTAAAAGAGACTTTGAACTCTGAATTTGCTGCAGCGTTTCTTCTCAGAGTAGTCGGAAATGAAACACAGACCTCATCTAGTTTTTAAATTATTTTATTAACGTGTGAAAGTGTTTATATAATATTATAAGCCGACTTACAGAAATAATCATCCTTCATTTAATTCATTCATGATTCATGCTGCTTGACTAAAAGAACTGGCCGAGTATGGAGCTGGTCATTAAAAAACCAAGTTCAATATACACGAGCGCATGTTCCCTTGTGACTAGTTGTGACTGCGCAAGCGTCTAATGAATAGTTCGCACTTCGCAGTAATTGTTACCCAGTCCGCAAAGTAAAGGCGTACTTCATTAGCATTCTAATGTTTTGAGGACCAAGCTGTTGAAGTCATTCCCATGTCATTCTCTTCAAGAACCTATTAATCTACCGAGAGCATGCTCTGATACTCGTAGTGATAGGCAACAAAAGGTGCCATTACTATGTATGTCATACGTAAACTTCTTTAAAGGTATTATGCCCGTTTCCACTATCACTAAGATAGGTACACCTAAAGGAACGCCAGTCAAATAATATTGGAATGTTGAATCGATGTCGTTGAGCCCAGCGTTGAAATTGAAAATCCAACAGTGCGTTTTTATTTAGGCATTAATTGTAGGTGTCATTGGTATAACCTAGTGTTAGTAAAAACGAGCATTAAAGTTCCACGGAATTTTATTAGACCTTTTTGGAAAATACTCTTTCTAAAACTTTTCGACATTTTGAATTGTTCAGTAAATTGTCAAATATCATACGAACGTATTTTTTATTTCCGTACAGGACTATCAAGGTTGTCAAAATACGCGTTTGCTCAGTAAAAGGGGGTCTGTATATTTGGTATGCAAAGCACCACGCTGTTTGGTAGACCGTGAATCTTGACGTCATCTAATAGACCCGGATTTCGCAGACAATGTGGCTCCTCAAAATTTAGAACGAAAGGCGGAAGAGAGTTACGATAGTATAAGTTTTATTCATATTTTGGATTAAATTCGCTGTAAGCTTCTTACTTACTCCTTCAAAGCGTCTTAGTTTTCATGCTTTAAGTTTTAGGTCCATCTACTTGTGCTCAATTTTGTCAATTGCAAATGCAGTTTGTGTACTAATTTGTATACGTGCGATTAATCCTTGGTTGTTTGTCGTTTCTCTCAGCTGGACGCCACAGGCTAAAGACATTTCCATAATATAAATAATATGTAATAATATGTTCGTAAATTCTCATGTTCACCTCACGTTTCGTTGTGAACATCGCCAATTACAGCATGTATAGCTTATAACCGCTGTTTTCCTGTTTGTTTAACTAAATATACATGAACACATGTGTATATTTAACGCTTGCAGGCATTTGTTACGCTTAAACGAACATTCATTTTACATCATGCTTTGTTTCAGGCTTTGGTTCAGAGTTTATGTTGGGTACCTACCTATCTACTTTTCTACCTTGAACTGCCCAAATGTTAGTACCTAGTAGTACTTGTAGTATAACAATTTGCAAAGGAGCTCCTCCGGGGAAGTATACCATACTTGATATTTACCAATTTCTGCCGCCAAGTGACATTGCTGCGTTTCGCTTTGAAGGATTTCAGAATCGAATGTACCGATGTGATTGCAGGCGAATGAGATAGGTATTTCAGCTTTGTCTCTGGACTGAGAACGCATACCTATACCAAATCTGTATCTCTGCACTCCTAAAAAAATTACCTAAAGAATTTGGGACATTAAGCTTTTCGTGCAATATGTCGGCCAGTTGCGAAAACTTGCACGTGGACTTTTCAAATAACCATTAGGTAATATCTATCAATATTATAGACTTGGTCCTTCTGGGTTTCTAAAAAAGGCGATAAAACTCCAATATCTTAATTTTTCTTTAGTTGTTTGTTTACTCTAGAGCCCATATGCTCGCAAAACAAAGGTATGTGTTCACTTTCACTTGCTTGGCATCCCGCTGGGAGGTCGCCGGGTCGATGTTCATCGGTTTTTATCTCTTGTACAATTTTTTGTTTGTTATGAATTGTTTCTTTGTATGACTTGGTTACGTTGCTGGGTGAATGATCGCTTACCTAATGTACCTATTTGCTGGGCTCGGCTGTCAATCTGTATTGATTAGGTAGGCACCGTCATCATTATCCATAGCCCAACCTCACTTACTGCCCTCAGGCTTCTCTTTCTTTTCCTCAATCTCCAAGCTCCTATGCCAATCCTATCCAAGTTCGATGTATTATTTACTCAATATACTAATACGTTTCTTAGTACATTTTGCTAGAAATGTTACTTTTTGCGCATAAGAATGATTGCTACATTCCAAGACTACACCATACGTGTCCATAGTCACCATATTGGAACGGAACTCTAAAAACTGACGTCCACAAGTGGGTGCGGTGGTCGAGATTCCTGACGACGCGAGAAGCAAGGTTAGCTGCTTAGACTTAACAAAAAACGGATACCTACATAATTATCTTTATCTAATCGTTACATCGGGTGATAAAACAGATTTTTGTCCACCTGTCGTTACTAAGATTTAGAGTACATGTTTATAGTGATTTTGGTCTTGAGGACCAATTACAAATAAGGCAAGAGTGCCAAAACACTGACACAAAATCATCATCTGTTGACTCGCAAACAGTTTCTTGTCCGTTGTTCTCCAAAGGATAATATACGTAGATTCCGATGTAGAAACCTAGGCTTTGGAAAAGGCAAAGGGACTTGTTATGTGTTAGATTGTCGTAACCAGTGCCTTCTTGGAAGGACCATGATGGGCTGTAATGGAAACAAATGAACATAGGCATGCAACAGAGAGAGCAATGGGATCTAAAACTGGGATCCAACGAAAATAAATCATTTTTTTCAGTTTTTGACGCAGGTTTTATAGCTAGGTAAGGTAGGTAGATAAAGTACTCAAACTCAAAGCATTTATTTCAATTAAACCATTTACAGGCACTTTTGAATTGTCAAGAAGTCAGTCAGTCAGAAAAAGTGAAGCTAGTTGCCCATTCCAAAGCGTAGGTACAGTCGCCAGCAAAATTGCATGGGTACCTTAGTGTCTATTTTCCCGTGAACGTTTGAATTCAAGTTTTCGAAAATAAACTAGATGGCGTTGGTTTCTTCACAACTATGACTAATTTACGAAACGTAAGTAAGGAGTTAGGAAGAAACGAAGGAACTACAAGGCTAATAAGTACATTTATCTAATTATTACATTACAATTACCAGCATACGTAGCTTAAATGATAAAAAGAATAATAGAAACCAATAGGAATATATTTATTAAGCTAACGAGTGGGTATTTTAATAATTAATTTAATATTCGAATTGGTAGGTAGTTACTTAGCAACAGGAAAAAAGAGCAGATTCATCGCAGGTAAACAGGCTCGCCTTGTGGACTCGCAAAAAAAGGCACTATAAAAAATTATAGAGGTTTATTTCTTACAGTTTATTATTCAAATTTAATAGTCAGTTTATTAAATATTATAGGTATAACATTATAATATTATGAAGTTATTGAGGCGATAGCTTAAGTATTCGTTTCCAAAATCGGAAAGAGGATTGAAGCTTATGTAACCTCAATAAAAACAAACATTTTATTACAAAGGTCAAACGGATTAAATGGATACTAAATAAGTAGGCTAAAAACTACAAAATTGCACAAAAACATATCAAATGGTTAGTAGGCAACATAAAAAACTAAAAACTATGTTGTTTAAACTTAAAGTGTTCATAACTTTTTAAATTATTAAAAATACGTAAGTTATAGTTTATACACACATAACCAGGTCTCCAGTCAATATAAATAATATTATCTAAGTATAATTATTTAGCTCGTAGCTACGTAACCACTTGTGTATCGCGTATTATTTCGACGCCACAAACATAAGCGTCCGTGTTCACTGGACTTAAAAGTTTTTTCATCTGTAAAGATGACATTACTCCAATCGAAGTTTATGTGATCCAAAGCGAACTGTAATCTTGCCCTTTTATGGTTTTCCGTGAGCAAGGGTTTCACAGCATGCCTCCGCGGCACAAGTTTTGACGCGGCTCCGTGTCAAAACTTGTGTCAAATAAACCAGCATAGTGGTTCGGCGGCAGAAATCCATTTTCTTTATACTGCCTTATCATGGTTTGATGCTGCAATGTGTTTTATAAGTCGTGGTCCACCAGTTCTTTGATGGTGTTTCAAAGAACCCTCCTCTTCAAATCGTCGTACCCAAAGAACAACTGTTTTTCTCTGCAACAATAAAACAGAAATATACATATAATACCCAATAATGATTATCATGTAGTATAGTAACAAAAAAATAATGCAGTTTTTAATATAAAAGTGTAAAAATAAAACTACTTACGTTTACACCGGTCTCTGGCTATTTCTGACAAGTTTTTGGCTTGATTATTCAAAGCAATTATTTGAGCTCTTGTAACGAAATCAATATTATAACTCGTGCTCGTTTTGGTAAAATAAGTAATCCGCCTGATCATAAATAAAAACAGAACAAAAGGCACTCGAATGAGGTAATCGAAATGAACTTAGCGAACGATCAATTGAGCTGTCATTAATCTTCGATCTAAGTATTATTCATACCACCTACCAATTATTTATAAATCCATATTTAACCTACCCTCTCAAGTTTGAAAACGAAAACTTAGAAAATCATATACCTACCTACTTATAAATTGATATTCAATTTTAAGGTGATTGGATACTGACACTTTTTCATACATTCTTTCGGGGTACAAATCTCGAAATATAAACGATTTTTGCAGAATAAAAGCACGTATATTAAGTTGTTATGACTTATTATTGACGCATATCGACAAAAACCTATAAAAAAAACACTATTTACAGGATATCTAGGCCTGATAAAATCGATAAATTTTTCTATGTGTGCGCGGCCGGAACACGCCCTCTGCAGGATATTTCAAAGAACCATCGAGAAGCAGAACATACATTTTTGCTATGGTTATCAACAACAGTTGATCTTGATCGTTAGATGGCGTTGTAGTCAACCGTCGCACAGGCATTATTATGCGTGATTTTGTTGGCAAGTTTAGTTGCGAACATCGATCACTATTGATCGATGGTTGCGAAGCGTAGGTATGCAATTTTTGACCGACTTCAAAAAAAGGAGGAGGTTCTCAGTTTGTCGGAATCTTTTAAATTTTTTTTTATGCATGTTACCCGACCCGATTACTCGAAGACGGCTAGACCGATTTGAAAAATTCTTTTTTTGTTTGAAAGGGTATACTTTCCAGGTGGTCCCATTGTCATCAAGTCAGGATCTGATGATGGGATCCTGGAGAAATTGAAGGAACTCTTAAAATATTATAAGCACACCTATAGCGATTTGGGTACCTATTTTTTATAGTAACTCGTGCATTTGCTTTCGGAAAGCGCCATTTGGTGAAGTGGAACTGATGATGAAGACCACATGACTGATGGCCACTGGAACTACTCAATAATAAGTATTTCACGGGTTGCGATTCGATTACTTTAATGTGCTTGCTAAGCAATTAATTATTATGCTCGTCACAATGCGAATGGTGAAATGGAGCTGATGGTGAAATACCAGGAGAACTCCTCAACAGTTAACGTCCCTGCATCGGGAAAAGCAATATTTTGTAAAGGCGATAAGCAAGTTGACATTAGGCTATTGAAACTTAGATAAATTATAAACAGACCCACTGAAAAGCGAGATATATTTAATTAAAAAAAAAAAAATACCGACTTAAAAAAAAAACTACTAGGCGAAAAAACCTTTATTTTCGGAAGTCGGAGGCAAAAACTAAAGTAGGTACTGAAGACACCGAAGTTATTTTCGACTTAGTAGTTTTTTTTTTGGAAGGCGGTTTTTTTTGTTAATTTTTTTTCTTACAAGGCTGGCGCGGTGGCTCTTACTTTGTGATAGAATTATCTGCGATCTACCCTGGGTTCGACATTACTGTAATAATGAACGTATCATCTATAAAGTTGATGAGCACACTAGCCGAAATTTTTCCATACCTACTTACAAATTTCAGGAATTTATTAGGTACTCCACCGTTTGACATAGCACAGACGCCAGCACATCAAGCTACCCGAAACTGTAAAATTTTCCCAATAAACTTTGAACCTAATACTTTAGCGATAAAGTTGAAAATCTATTAATGAAATTTGACAGATTGCAGTAAGTACCTAGTTTGATTTGCTGGCGTCTGTACATCCAAAGTTAAACATTATATCGTTTTTTCTTATTTAGTTTTATTAATTTTGTATGCGCGGGAACAAAATAGTAAAATGAAAAGCCATTAAAAAGTTATGAGCTAAGAAAGATTCGTTTTTTTAGGGTTCCGTAGTCAACAAGGAACCCTTATAGTTTCGCCATGACCGTCAGACAATCCGTCCGTCCTCCCGCAGCTTAGCTCAGAGACTCTTAGTACTAGAAAGCTATAATTTGGCAAGGATATACATATTAATCACGCCGACAAAGTGGTAAAATACAATCTTGAATTGGGATAAATTGATTTCAACTCCGGAACTCTTCATTGTGCGTGGTCCGACACGGACTTGGCCGGTTTTTAGGGTTCTGTAGCCAAATGGCAAAAAACGGAACCCTTATGGATTCGTCATGTCTGTCTGTCTGTCTGTCCGTCCGTCCGTATGTCACAGCCACTTTTTTCCGAAATTATAAGAACTATACTGTTGAAACTTGGTAAGTAGATGTATTCTGTGAACCGCAGTAAGATTTTCACACAAAACTAGAAAAAAAACAAATTTTGGGGTTCCCCATACTTACAACTGAAACTCCAAAAATTTTTTTTCATCAAACCTGTACGTGTGGGGTATCTATGGATAGGTCTTCAAAAATGATATTGAGATTTCTAATATCATTTTTTTCTGAACTGAATATTTTGCGCGAGAGACACTTCCAAAGTGGTAAAATGTGTGTCCCCCCCCCTCTAACTTCTAAAATAAGAGAATGATAAAATTAAAAAAATATATATAATGTACATTACCATAAGTATAAACTTCCACCGAAAATTGGTTTGAACGAGATCTAGTAAGTAGTTTTTTTTAATACGTCATAAATCGAAAACCGCAATTTACCTTTCACAAAGTTACAACGAACTACAAGAACTTTTATATTATGTTACTTGCTGCTACGGAACCCTTCATGGGCGAGTCCGACTCGCACTTGGCCGGTTTTTCCTTGCTAATTTTAATGTAACTTAGGGTGTAAATAAGCAATAAAAGATGTATAGAATCTTCAAAACAAAGTCGGTACCAACAAAGCTCAATTATCGAAGAGAGAGAAGAGTTCAATAAACTTTATTTGCAACTAGCTGCGCCCAGCGGTTTCACCCGCATAAGTGTCGATCCCGTGGGAATATCGGGATAAAAACTATCCTATATCCTTGACCGGGACTCAAACTATCTCTATACTTACCAAATTTCATCTAAATCGGTTCAGTGGTTTAGGCGTGAAAAGGTAACATTCAGACAGACAGAGTTACTTTCGAATTTATAATATCAGTATGGATATAATATAGTATTAGTATATACAGGGTTATTGGAACAAGACTAACATGGTCATAGTACTCATCATTATGAACAATTTTTTTTACTATGGGACCAAACCTGAAATCGCAAAAAAAAAAAATCAGCTGTTGCCTACATTTATAACTCGTCAAAATGTAGGGAACAGCTGTTTTTTTTTTTCATTTTTTCATTTGAAATTGGAATTGTTGGTTTGAGTGGACGCTGGTGTATGTGAAGTTGTTGGTTTGTAGGCTAAACATACAAACACACAAATAGTAAACACATAATACATATTACACATAACACTTATATACATACATATACATACACACAACAGTAATAAAATTACACTAATAATTAAATACCCACAACCGTGTATACACGGCCTAATAATTTCACGTGTCTGTACACTGCCTTACTGCCTGTGGCCTGTGGCCACATGATTAGACAAACGGAATTGTCTACTCATGTGCTGTGGCGGCGCGCGGCGGGTACGCTGAAAGCTGCGGTTGAATGATACCTACCACCGAGTTGAATTCGCGGAATACGATGATCGTCCGCCGCCGCGCCGCGTCACGCCCCCCCGCGCCGCCCCCGCCGCGCGCCGCTGCGTCTCTCGCGGACTCAAATAAACATTTTATATATTTTGTTTTATAGTAGCGTTTAATTATAGAGTGAAACTCGACTGTCTCGTTGGTTTCATGGTCACAAGTGCGTCTGCCGTGCAAGGCGTCCTGGGTTCGATTCCCAGGTCGGACCAAGTAATATTTAATTTGGATTTTTCCCATTAGGAATTTCTTTACTCTTTTTATTTTTTTTTGCCCGAAGTTTGGAAATTGGTGGCGTGATACCCCCGTGCTCCGGAAACCACGTAAAGCCGTTGGTCCTGCGCCTGATCTCTCTCTGGTCGTGTCGGATTGCCGTCCCATCGAACTATGAGAGTAAAGGCACAGTGTGTGCACCTGTATTTGCGCACACACTTGTGCACTATAATATCTCCTGCAAACCTGGCTAATCTTCTTTGAAATTGGCCACCGTGACCGAAATCGGTCAGGGGATTTATTATTATTTTATTATTTTTAAACCTAAACCTACCCTAACACACTACAAAAGCACCCTTAGAATAATTGAATAAGCAACTGACAACCCTTGTAGCAATCAAGTATTCTTTTCTTCGGTTTTTACTATAAAAAGTACGCTTTTCTTTAGAGAATGAAGGACAGTCATAAAAATATTTTCGTAAAAATATTTTATTTTAATTAACGCCACCTCTGGAAAACAAGTTCACAAACCAAGTTTATGAATACAACGCCATCTAGTTCTATCGCAAGTAAAACTATACACGTAGTGTGTAACTGTACATGTGTGTGTAAAGACATAGTAAAGATATACGGCTAAATGTTTAGGGGTACAAATCTTTGTATGAGACGAGTTAACAAGCAAAGTGAATATCTAAAAAGATTATGTTAATGCGTTAGTTGACGCATATAATAAAGTTGTTTCGCAAAGCTTTCTGAGTTAGGCGTAAAAATTGAAAATGTTCGAAGTGCGAATGTGCCGCCATCTAGCTATAAAGTGGCTGGGAGATCATGTATCGAATAGCCTTAACATAGTAGGTTAATAATTAGGATCAATTTTCTTTAAAAGAAACTATTAATTATAAATTGTTTGAATGTTTGAAGAGGCAAAAAGAAACTGCAAAAATATTTTATCATATAAAGCAAAGCAACGCCATCTAATAACAGCATAATTCAATTTTGTTAGTCGTTAACTAGTTTTACGCTAGATGGCGTCATTTCTCGCTTCATACGATTTTGTTTCTGTACTACCCATGCACTTTTGCAGCCTACCGTACCTATGGAGAAGAACGGGCAAGAAACTCCATGGACACTTTTAAATCAAAATAATGTGGTTACGAAGTCTTGGTTACATCATTCATGTTAAAAATTATACATGTGAGAACGATGCAGAACGTTAAAAGCGTCCATAATGAAAAGATGAGAAAAAACAACAATTCAAATAATAAATTAAAATAAGCCATGGCAGCAAAGAGATGACCAGTCCCTACTGACGGCGCCCGTTCACGAACATGACGCATGCATCAGCACCATTCAGCTCAACCATTTTGAAGGGAGCTAAATGATCTAACACATGCGCCACCATCAGCGAGACATTTGAGTGAGCATGACATACTCTCAGCCGCCAGAGCACATTCAAGTCAATGAAAGACGTACCCAGTAAATGGTAGCTTTATAGTGTGTACATAGTACTCACACATGTGTTATGCAATTATACAATACTAGGAGATTGAATTTATACAATGCAAAGATAGACTTACAATCTTCAGCAGCTCCAACAGTATTTTCAAGTGTTAATCAATTAGTTGTGGTTGTGGAGCAGGACCAGCATTGAGCCAGGCATTTTTATCCGCGATGTAATCCCCTAACTTATAATATGCCTGCCTGGATAGTGTGCGTTTAATACAAGACTTGAATTTTGTCTCATTCAGTTGAAGAATGTGGGGAGGTATTTTATTATAACATTTTAAACAGTACCCCATAAAAGATGAGTCTACTTTAGCTAGTCTGAAACCTGGTTGAACTAATAGGTCCCTATTTCTAGTACTATAATTATGTCTCTCACCTCTTTTACTAAAAAGATGTAAATTTTTCCTTACATACATGATGTTTTCATAGATATATTGACAAGGTACCGTCATAATGTTAATTTCCTTAAACCGTTCCCTTAGAGAATCGCGCCTGCGAAGATTATATATGGCTCTGATGGCTCTTTTCTGCAGAATAAAAATAGAATCGATGTCTGCAGCCCGTCCCCAAAGTAAAATACCGTAAGACATGATACTATGAAAGTAACTAAAATAGACCAGTCTCGCGGTATCTACATCAGTAAACTGACGGATTTTTCTGACAGCATAAGCAGCTGAACTTAGCCGTCCTGCAAGAGATGTTAAATGAGGACCCCATTGTAGCCTTGAGTCGAGCGTGATCCCTAGGAAAACAGTTGTATCGACGAATTCTAGTTTCTCTTGATTCAATATTATCTCGCAATCACTACCTTTGACATTTGGTAAAGAAAATCTTATGCACTTAGTTTTTTTTCCATTTAATACTAAATTATTAGCAGTGAACCAATTTTGGACCTGCAGTAGGGCGTTATTTACGTCGTCAAAATTTGTAGCACGTCTATTTACCTTAAAAATTAAGGAAGTGTCATCAGCAAATAACACCATTTGTGGTTGGTTTTTTAATAAATGGAGTAGATCACTAATATACACTAAAAAGAGGAAAGGACCCAAAATCGAGCCTTGTGGCACACCCCGAGCCTTGTGGTACCTGAGGGTGACGGGGTCCGCATGGATTCATGCGGGCCAACACCTGGCCGGGGGAGCGTGACGAAATGCGCAAGCACTCCAGCACCCCGGCTAAAGGTAGCAGCAGGACACCGTGTGGTTTTATTCAGTAAGAGTCTGACAGACCCCTCCACCCACCCCAGGGAGGTGGACATCCATGAGGATTTCCTCACGATTTAAAAAAAGGTAGATAAAGTACCTACAGTGCATGTGTGTCATTTACATGATAATAGTCTGTCAAGCATGTTCCGTGTCACTTACAACTTTACAAGCCAATGTTTTGATTCGTGTTTTATCGTCAAACATGACTTTTTATGGCGCCAAGGTGTACGATTTGTTTATGTCTACGTTACTCATCATCTTCTAGCCTTTTCCAACCGTGTTGGGGTCGGCTTCCTGTCTAACCGGATGCAGCTGAATACCAGTATTTTACATGGAGTGACTGCCTATCTATCCTTTACAACCCAGTTACTGGGTAATACGATACCCTTGATAAGAGTGGTTGTCAGCCTTTCTGGGTTTTGACTACTCGTAACAAACGATTGTCAAATACCCACAAATGACAGCTGCAATGGGACCAACGGTTTAACGTGCTTTCCGAAGCATGGAGGGGTGTTCACCGATCCACGGGCCGACCGCGGCAAGTGTAGCTTAACTTTCGATCGACCCGTGCGGCTGTTATTATTTAGTCGCGAGCTCCTACGCCCCTATGCGTATTATATATACTTTACCTTCTGTATTGTTTTTATGGTAATGTAAAAAGGTAGTTCTTAGTACTTACTAAATATTTATTTTTGTTTTCAGGTAAGCACTATAAGCGAAGCATATTATACCTGAATCGGTAAGTATAATCTTAGATCTTGAAAGCTTCTTTGGTTATTTAATTAAAAAATATAAAATAAAATGCATTATTGTATTTTTGCTGTTTTTTTTTTTTGTTGAATTTTAAAGTTTTTAACAGAAACTGTGTGTCCTAGAACTAAAAATTCGAAGACGTGATATTTACTAACCCGCACTGGGCCCGCGTGGTGGATAAGGCCCCACTCCCTCTCACAGAGAGGAGGCCTGTGTTCCAGCAGTGAAAACATTACAGGCTGATTATGCTAACAAAACCTTTTTGCTAAGAATGGCCTGTAGATATTTATTTCTTTCAAATAAATGGCAAAGTAAATAACAGTTAAGTATTAGTATTAGGTAAGCCGGTAAATACAACATGGCCTTTAATACAAATGCCTATTTAATCAGTTTCAGTAACTATTCATATCTGTCATCTCTGCGAATAAATTCCAGTCCCACCCGAATATTTGGCTTATTAGTCGATTCGCACGCATTTACTCGCCCGAAACGGACGAATCGTCACTTTTCAAATACCTAATTATTATTTTTTCTATAGGCCACTCGCACGAAGTTAATTTATTTATGGGCGTGTCAACAACTCCTGAAATTTGTATTAGGCAATTGGCACATTTTGACTTTTATGCTAGGAAGTTAAGAAAAACGTACACGTTTTATAATATTTAACAGTTTAACTCTTAGGTAGAAATCACTTCTGTGCGCTAATGTCCTTTTTTATATATTTAATTGCACAAAATTCAAAATGTATCAATTGCCTAGTACCTGCCTTGCCTGTTGTATTTCTGGAGTTATCGACTCTCCCCCCAAAAAAAAAAACTAATATGATTTAAAAGTGACGATTCGCCCGCTTCGGGCGAGTGAATTCGTGCGAATCGAATAATAAGCCGAATATTTCGGTCGTAGCCTCTACGATTAATAACCGTAGCAAGTCGAACCGAGTCCTTCGCATACTTCTCACCGTATTATTTGCAATTAATTAGTATCGATTGTCTGATATTCTAAATACAGTTATTAGTGCAGTTTAGCCGCACCCACCCACCTACAACCCTGTATAAATGCATACGAAACATTGCCGAAAGAGGACGTTGCCTTGAAGAACATTTGCAACTGATTATTCCTGACTTTGGGCCAATTAACTCCTATCTATTCTGAATGTAAACTAAACGTGTTGTTGTACATTTCGGCCGCACCCACCCACCTACTTGCCCTGCGAATAAATGCATGTGGAATGATGTTAAAAGGGGAGATACTACCGTGGAGGAAAAGGCTCCTTAATTAATTAAATTGCTACATGATGCTTAAAAGGGCAGGGCGGGTAATATGGCACAGTTATCGCCAGAAGGGAAAATGTTACAATAATAGAACTCCTAAAATGGGATATACCAGATAATTTTATAACGGTATTTTAACGTTAGAAAATTATATTGACTTTATGATATTTAAAGTATTAAGTACCTATCTAAATAAGAAATATTTTTTTTCCGGTGAATTGTAAAATAAAATATTCAAGTACTTATCCTTAAAACTTAGTTTTCATTGATTTCATAAAGCTTTAAAATTTATACAAGAATAATACGTCAAACCAGCTATTAGAAACAACAGTTTTACTCAAATGCAAAAGCGCACTAAAATATTTAGCACCATTTAGCATTCAACGCTAACTATTAGGTTTTGTTATTTAAATTCTCGCTACACAGTTTCGGCTGACAATTAAGTGTAATAAAACATTAATATTTTCCGATTTGAGGCCAATTTGTGTGTTTTATTATACCCTTTATCTTACACTTGGTTCAGCTCAAGCACAGTTTACCAATTAGGTGCCATAGAAGAAGAATATATCAGAAGCGAAGTTCCCGTTCGGAAATCGAGCTACATTAGGTACCCCACATTCGCACCACCGTTTATTCCGTGCCGATTTTTACTGCACACTGAATTTTGAACGCTCGCTTATTCGCTGAGACTAGAAAATCCAACAGGACGCTTTTTTAACGCGCTAGGGATGCGCTCTGTTCGATTCACAACGCCGAGAGTTGAAAATCTAGGGCGCGGTGAAATAAGCGCCCGTGCGTAAGAGGCTTATAGCCTTCTTATTTCGGGCTCCGGGGCATAAGTGACGTTGAATACACGATCCCTTTTTCTTTCGCCACGGTACATGCTCTGCGCTCGATCATAGAAAATTGTTAATCTTACACCCTAATTGCGTAACACATTTTCAATCACAATCTAAATGATTTTGAAGGATATTGCTAATCCATTGCTTCATATGTTCGAAAAATTGGTCTGTTCAACAATGTAAATAACGCAATGAATGTTATTGTACTGTCAAAATGAAAGCCACTGGTACTGTTACACCTTTTGTACACACACGTTTTTCTAGCCGTAAAAAACTACGGTTTATTCGCCGTGTGAAGGGAACAGTCGTCAGTGTTGTTTGGATCACTATGGAAGCTTGTTGACAGACACGTTTTTTCTACGGCACGGTTTATACGCTGTACCGTAATGAAACCGTGGCGTGTATAAAGTGTTACGCAATTACTCCGCTGTTTTGGCTTGGGCGAGTGCGGATATTATTTCGGCAGCATCAGCACATGCACTAAGGAAAGTAGGTACTGTCAGGGAAATTTATTGTTTAGCAGATTAACAAAACTAATTTTGACGTGTCAAGCAATTTATGCTGATGTCCATTATTCCGTTTCCCTGACTGTCCTTAACAGTAAATTAGTCGCGAGCTCGAACTTACTGGTGGTCATGGCCAAAAAGCACGCTGTTTCACCTGGCTTCGTGTCCGACAGAGCTAGTATCAGTGATGAGCAGTTAGACGCTAGTTTACACGCACAACGTCTAGTTCTAATGCAAAGAAACGCCGTTCCGAATTATCAGGCGTGTAAAAAAATTCGAAAAGTTCTTTGGAAAATCGAGTTTTATGAAAAAACCACTGCATAAATCAATTACAAATAAAGTTTATTGAACTTTTCGATAACTGAGCTTTGTCTGTACGGACTTGGTTTGTAAGATTTTACAGCCCTTTTATTACTTATTGACACCCAAAGTTACGTTAAGAATAGGGAGAAAAACGAATCTTTGTTGGCTCATAACTTTTTAATGGCTTTTTATTATTCTATTTCCGTAGTTCCGTCAGAGAAAATTAATAATAAGTCAAAACGATATCATGTTTAACGTTGGATGCACAATGTCAAACAGTGGAGTAATACTCTCTCGAAAGTATGGATAAAATATCGACTAGTGGCACCTTAAGTTGCGCTTCTGTACGGATTTCTTTTATTCTATGCAATTACCTAGGCGCCCACAGACTCAAAGTGAATTCCTAGTTGGATTATACCGCTCACTATTATGAGTTACTAGCTGCGCCCCGCGGTTTCACCCGCATAAGTTTCGATCCCGTGGGAATATCGGGATAAAAAGTAGCCTATGTCCTTTCCCGGGACTCAAACTATCTCTATACCAAATTTCATCTAAATCGGTTCAGTGGTTTGAGCGTGAAGAAGTAACAAACATATAAACACACACACACACTCACAAACTTTCGCCTTTATAATATTAGTGTGATAAGTGTGATTATTAGTGTGATTAGTGTGATGAACTTATGACTAATAAATATGTGCATTGCTGGTCGAATATTGAACTATCTCAATGATTGCAAGCGATTCGTTTGTTTATTTGTGATAAATAATTATGAGAAGGGAGATCGATAGGTCTATCAGCGTTTTGGAGTTGTAATCGATGAATTAGTCATGTGAAACGAAGGGGCCAGTAATTTGTATAATCGATTGCTGGGAGGGGCTTGTGGCTTAGTTATAACAGCCACACGGGTCGATAGATCAGGTTAAGCTACGCTTGCCGCGGTTGGTTCGTGGATGGGTGACTATTCTTACATACCAACGTGCATTAAGGTGCTTTCCGAGGCACGAAAAGGTCCTCCGTACCTCCGAAAGCACGTTAAGCCGGTGGTCCCCGGTCGTTACGGGATGTCAGAAGCCCGAAAATCTGACAACCATTCTTACCAATGGGTATCGTGTTACCCAGTAACTGGGTTGTGGAGGTCAGATAGGCAGTCGCTCCGTGTAAAATACTGGTATTCAGCTGCATCTGGTTAGACTGGAGACCGACCCCAACATTGTTGAGAAAAGCTGGCTAGGCATATGATATGATTGCTGGGCATGGTTTTGTTATATTGACTAAATCTTTGTGTATCTAATCGGTTGTCATGTATGAGCATCTAATGAGGACGAATGAGAACGCGAGGAAAGTTTTGAGTATGAATGTGGATGGTTATAATAATAATAAACCACCATCACCTGGTGCGGGTAGCATGTTAAAAACAAACGCCTTAGGCCGGCCGCAAACGTCCGGTTTCCTGATTCGGAATTCAGATTCGGAAACCCGAATGCAAGCATTTCATACAAAATGTTCTCTCCAGCGCACACGTTCTTAAATTTTCCGTTCTGAAACCCTGACGGAAAATTTAAGTACGTGTGCGCTGGAGATAACATTTTCTATAAAATGCGTGCATTCGGGGTCTCCTATTCTAAATTCCGAAACTGAATTCCGAATCAGGAAACCGGACGTATGTGGCCTGCCTTAAAGTTGACGTTGCGATGCGACTGCAGCAGCTGTACCCTCGGCGCATACCTACTTCAACTTTTGGCCTTTGGATCGCTTCTTTGTGGAAGACCAAAGAAACGATGGATGGACTGCGTGAAAGATGATATGGCTAGAAAGGGTTTGACTACCGAGATAACGACTAATAGAGAAGTCAATTTGCCTAGCCTTTTCCCAACTATGCTGGGACCGGCTACCAGTCTAATCGGATGCAGTTAAATACCTTCACAACTCAGTAATTGGGTAATAAGGTACCCCTTGCTAAGACTGGTTGTCAGACTTTCAGGCTTCTGACCACCCGTAACGACTGTCTAAGATCGACTAATAGACAAATATGGAAGAAACAAGATTATGTTGCGCTGATCACAGATAAATTAGGATAAGAACGAGAGAATGATGATCTACTTATGTAACTAATATACTATTATTATTTGAAATATAATGTAGATGACCATCTAGTTAGGTGCTAAGGTCCGCGTTATTACATAAAACCTTCTCAATGTTTGTTTAACACAGAAAAACCAATTATGATGCTGTCACAATAGACAATATTGAGTGATGGGAGAATGTACAGTGGCGTTCATAAGTCGATTACCGATCTCACAAAGCAATAGATTGACGCTTCGGTTTGACTTACGACCTTATTCTATAAGTTGTTTCTATACTATAGACACGCACACACACTCACTTTATCTGGAACTGATACTAGTTCATAATTTCAACTGTCTTACTATGTGTTATCCTAGCGTAATGGCACAGTAATGGTTAACGCGCTGACTTGTGCAATTTTATCTCGAGCGGAGGGTTCGAATCTCACATTTGGTTTTTATTAGATACTATAAATAATAATTAGGTAATAACTATAATATAATTTGTTACTTTTTAATAATTACTATTTATTTATTTTGTTATTTTTTCTAGTAGTAGTTCGATAATTACATAGATGTCATAAATTTTTATAATTACTAGTAGTAGGTAGTTTGATAAATAATCATTATTTTTTTGTCTCGTTCGTCTTGTTCACACAAATAATGAAGTTAGTAGGTAACCACAGAAAACCAACTAATTTATTTCGATTTCTGTGAGGTAGGCAGATTAATGCTCTTCGTTACGAGCGACTAATCACCTAGAACGTTGTTGGTTCGTGGATATTGTTGGTTAGTGACAAGGTGTTTCTATTAGCGGTGTTTAAGTAGTTATTATAGATATTCAAAATGCAGTCTAATATAAATATTGAAGCGAGGGCAGATATAATTATTGCGCTGCATAAAATTGGATATAACAAAACCCAAATAGCGAATGAAACCGGACTAAGTGTGAGTGTATCATTTAAATATTTCCTAGTTTACTGAACATAAATCTACTTAAATCTAAAGCATTGTTAATCGTTTTACTCAGAAGATGCCTTATTAAATATAGTTTTAAATTCATTATGAGGTTTAAATAAAAGAAAAAAAAATATAAATCATTTTAAAGATAATTTATTTAGATTATCAATTCACAGGGCGAGCACTGTGCGTGAGTGGTTTACCAGACACCCGGAGATAGCAGTCGTTCCATGGCCAGCGCGATCTCCTGACCTCAACCCCATAGAAAATCTATGGGGTTTGATGGTGCAAAAGTGGGAAGCCCGGAATGAGAGATGTCTTGAGCAGTTGAAGTCGCATTGTATGGAGAAATGGGAAAATAGAAGGGGAACAGAAATATGTTCTAATCTAGTAGGCTCCATGCGTCAACGTCTACTTGACTGTATCGAGAATAACGGCGGTTATACAAAATATTAGGTAACCGTAATAAACAACAGATTCGTTGTTGCACGACTTTTTCGTTATGTATTTTTTAAGCACGTATTCAACATGGTGTTCGTCTCTTTTCTTTTAGATAGACCGAAAATGTTTACATTACTTTAGTAGGTAATATTATTATAGGTACTCATCCTCTATATTATGCCTTAATTTGAGGTTTAGTTTCAATCTTCTTTTCGTAAAGAAAATGAATACTTAAGCTATAACCTCAATAACTTATTTATGTTTAATAAAGCCAAATAAAATGTGAAATACTTAATGAACTGCCCATAGTTAACCTTAAAATATCTCATTTTGTAAGTATTTAGTAGAATCTAATTTAATATTCTTATTTATAGCTTACTTCGATCATGGACGAAGCTTAATGTTTATGGTGAAATAAATCCATTTAAATTTAAAACATTTCATATGTCAAAATAATACAAATTGCTTATAAGTTTCTTAAGATTGATTTCACATCTAGTTACAATAAATAAATGTAGCGGTTTGTTAACTTTATGAAATAAATCGAATAAATATTTTTTTTTAATTTTTGTTATGACTTAACACGCATTTTTTTTCTAAACCTTTTATTACAATAACAACATTAGTAAAAAAGGCAGCAATTTTGTGAATATTATCAATATTGCAAACAAAAATAAATATTGCCAAAAAACCACACTGCGCTTCGTGAGATTCGAACCTAAGCCAGTTTCATCAAAGTCCAACGCTCAACGATTACTGCTACGAACTCATATTATAATGGTTTGAATTTTAGCACCGCTATGCGTTTGACCGTGTCTAACAGTAGGGACGGAAATATATTTTTTTTCGTTTCTTGTGATGCGACGAGTACACGACGATATGAGTGTGTAAAGTAAGTAGGTGGTGTGTGTTACCGTGTTGTTTACACATACAGATATACGCTGTACCGCGTCGCGCGTGTCACAGCAATACGACTCGTAAGGTGTGAATGCAGTTTTGAACCCTTACTGTACATGTGTGTAACATAAAAAATGGCAACCCAATGTCCCCTTTTTATTATAAATGACTGCGATTAAAATAATTTACATAAAAAATAATTAAAGAGCATCGTAATCGAAGCAATTATGTTATGTCATTGGTGTCATAAAAGACGAATGTTTGTTTACTTTCCGCAGCCATTAGCCTGTTTGTGCTTGTAACTTGAACTTAAAATCTTGGAGAAAAGGCACAAGGAACTGGCTTGAGAGGAAACAGGCCTCCGTGACGTAATACGAATAAATCGTGTTTGAAATTAGAATTGCAAAACAAATTCCTTTGCCCCTGTGAAAGTTTTTAGAGCCAATTTCTTGATAAGCAATATTTCAATTCGAAGTTGCGTCACTTTTAAAGTTTTAACCGTTTGCAACGATTTCCGCATAATTAAAATTAGTTTTGTCATTCATCTTGTTATATTAGTGCATACGTCATGTGTTTGATAATCGTACATTTTGTTTGATTGGGCTTTGTTGTCTTGTTAAATTAACGTACGTTCGTTTGCATTTCCTGCCAAAATGGTTTTTTTGTCGACTAGTCTTGTGATTGATGCCTTGTTTGCATAATTAATGCCATGTTTGCATAATTAATAAATCTGGTTTTTGATATGTACATACGCATAAAAATGAAGTTATTCAATGACATAAGTGACAAAACTATGGTGTCGTATGAAATGAATACAAAAAACTTTAATTAAATACGTACACTACGTACTTAATTAAAGTTGTTTGTACATTTCCCTGACTGTACATTCTCTAAAGGCCACACTTGTCGCTTCGTCGGTACTTTATGTAGCAAAATAAGCATAGCATAAACAGGCTATAATGTTCCCACTGCTGGGACGCAAGCCTCTGTGTGAGAGGGAGTGGGCTATAATATATCACGCGGGCCCAGTACGGGTTGGTAGAGATGTCACATGTCTTCGAATTTTTGGTTCTTGGACATGCCGGTTTCCTCATGATGTTTTACTTCACCGTGTAGCGGTATCAACAATGCCACATGCGAACAACGCGTCATACTGACGTCACGCAAATCCTGCATCTCGCAAGCAGAGTTTACCGCGCAACTAGCATAGATACAACAGCTCGACATGAATCATTGGGCAGTTGCCCGCCAGACACAACACCCGTCTGGTCGGAGGATCCTCCCTTTTCTATAGAGTATGAGTGAACTTTACACCCTGTTCTTCATACCTCTATAACCGTTTTGAGAGCAGTGGTGATTAAATTATTTACACAAAGTAAAGCCGCCACTGGGCCACCACTGCTCTCACTTTAAGTAGGTATGTAGTTAAATATGTAGGTATAGATGAACATGAGACTGCACTTAACCCAGTCACCGAGTACAAAGCTTCCGTAACAAAACAATGTTATAACTGTCTCATTGAGAGGGAAATGCGAAATGTTAATAGTGGTCGAAAGTCGAGCAGAGTGCAAGAAAGTTACGCATTTTAAGGAAAGGTCGCTGAAAACGTGAGGTTAACGTACTTTCTGCTTTTAATAAGATTGTTTTTAGGTTAATGCTTGGAGGGTTTTACAATGTTGCTACCTTTTTAGAGATCCGTACCCAAGGGTTGCCAATGGGACCGTATTTCTAAGGCTCTGCTGTCCGTCAGTGCGTCTGTCACAGGGCTGTATCTTAAGAACCTTAATAGGTAGACAAAAAAAAACGGCGTTTCTAGAAAATACTAGCTGCCCCGGCGAACTTCGTATTCGTACTGCCTCAGATTTGGAACCCTCACGGGCGTCCGCAGAATACCCTACCAAAGTTTCGTCACAATCTGACCAATGGTTTCGGGACGCATAGAGGACAAACATACAAACATTGATTTTTATTTATACAGGGTGAAATTTTAATCACCGCTGATTTTTTTCACGATTTCAGGTTTGGTCCCATAGTAAAAGTTGATCATAATGATGAGTACAATGACCCCTTAAAAGGAAAACGGTGATTAAAATTTCACCCTGTATAGAAGATTACATATTTTACGGTGGTACGGAACCCCACGTGTGTGAATCTGACAGGCAGGCCGCTTTTTAAGTATGATAAGATTGAAAGTAGTTTCAAGTCTAGTATAACATAATTGTTCCTACATATAGTAGGCAGATATAGGTAAAGCTCTTTCATGTGAAAATACATTTCAGCTTTTTTTTTTTAATGTGAGACAGGTGCGATGCCTATAGGTTTGCAGAAGTCCATCGGCGGTAGTGTCCACTTACCTACCCACTACCATCAGGAGGAAAGTCCATAAAAAAACTATATCTCAAATGGTAAACCCTATATTCCCTTAAGCTGTCATTCATAGATTACGGATAGTCTTCAGAGCCCTGATTCACAACCATACGACAGGCTATCGTATCGAAAACCTGACATTTCTATAACCTGATTTGACTTCCCCTCAACAGCAAATACTTAGCTGTTGGAAGAATAGCGGGCGTCTATTTGATTTAAACTGACAAAATTTTCGGGTTTTGGACTTGCGAACAGCATTGAGAAGAATCCTACGATAACAATGATTAATGTTCGATACGATACGAAAGCATATCGAGAGTTTGTGAAAAAGGGGGCTGATGCCCAAAAGTCTGACAACCAGTCTTATCAAGGGGTACCCCAACCCAACTGGGTTGTGGAAGTCAGATAGGCTGTCGCTCCATATAAAATACTGGTATTCAGCTGTATCCAGTTAGACTGGAACCCGACCCCAACATCTAGGCAAATTGATTGCTTTACGTTTACATGTAGGTAAGGTAAAGTATCGGTGTTGGGCATGCCATAGCTGATGGGTTAAATCACCAGTAACCTTGACTTAAAATAGAACAACGTAGGTATTTATAACGGTTAATTAATAAGCATTGTTATACATATGCTCCTATATACTCAGTATTCAATTTTCCTCGCAGGAAAAAGAAACATTGCATGACAATTATAGAAATTTCCGTGTTGGAAACGGAATCATAGTGCACTGAACACGATAGCCTTGATCACACGAAAGGCAAAAAAAGAAAATTGTGTTAGAAAATGTTTTTATTAACCCAGGTTCGCACGGACGATTATTTTGTCGCACTCGATTTTTATGAGCCGAGCTTTGAGTATCCCCAGCGCGTCAAAAATACACCATATTGGATTTTCAATTCTCGGTGCTAAGCAAAGCGTTGAAAATCCAGCGCCCGTGGATACGGGCTTGCAGACTACAGTGTCCATTGGAAAAAATCATTTGCACTTTATTACATCCTGCCAAATAAAACTGCTGTAATTAAACGATGTGGTTTGATTTCAATCCTTAAGAGGGAAGGTATTCATTTTGTATTATAAACTAGCTGCGCCCCGCGGTTTCACCCGTATAAGTGTCGATCCCGTGGGAATATCGGGATAAAAACTATCCTATGTCCTTCCCCGGGATGCAATCTATCTCTGCCAAATTCTATTGAAATCCGTTCAGTGGTTTAGGCGTGAAAAGGTAACATACAGACAGACAGACAGAGTTACTTTCGTATTTATTATATTAGTATAGTATGGATTAAGGCGAAAGTTTGTGAATGTGACTGTATGTTTGTTACTTCTTCACGCACAAACGGCTGGACCAATTTTGATAAAATTTGGTATGGAGGTAGCTGACCTGACACCCTGGATTAAAACATAGGCCTTTTATCCCGATATTCCCACGGGATCGAAATTTATGCGGATGAAACCACAGGGCGCATGAAGCTAGTGAAAAATAAATCTCTTCCCTATAGCGTCACTAGAAACCAATGACATAATTAGAGCTTTACCGGTCTCCTGAGACAGTTTTTATCACTCGACCGGTTTAACATGTTTACTTTGTATATCTAGCGGATACGTCAGCTGAATACGATTCACTTTCATTTGGTTCAAACTCTTGAAACGCATCAGTTACTTAGGTGTATAAATACTACCTTCTAATTCAATGAATCAGTTGAAACTTGAATGTAAACAAATTGTTTTGTATTTTATCCGGAACTTTGGACCATGTTTTTATTATGTCACCTGAGAGAGCGGCGAACGGTCACACTATAACGGCTGTCCAACCAAACACAGAGCGTTTTTTGACACCTTAATGTCAAATACTGGCGAAAATTGAGAGTTCATTGAGAGTTCATTTGGTTTATATGTATGTATGTATCTATGTATCTATGTATATATTCTTGTATTTTATAGTCATTTCCAAGCTAGTTATTCTGTATGTTGCACCTGCCATGTTTTGTCTCTGCATCACCCTAAGGTTGACTGGTAGAAAATGCCTCAGGCATTAAGTCCGCCTTTGTACAGTATTTTTTTTTACTTGTGCATAAAGTTTTAATAAATAAATAAAATAAAATTACTGATTTTCATGACGGCTGTATACAATGTGTTTCACAGGAGTGAGACCAAACTTGGGGGTGTGGTACCACACCCCCAAGTTCTAACTGAACCACATTTTCCCGGGGACCAACATCCTATTCGTGAAAAAGACCATCAGTCGTCGCATACAAAACTTCAATACCTACTTGACCAAATGTATGGGACGCCAGATTTTTTTTTTTATGATTACGATCTTGGTCCCTGGGAAAAAGTTGTTCAGTTTGATGGCCTGTACCACACCTCCAAGTTTGGTCACACCCCTCTGAAACTCATTGTATATTATGATATACAATGAGTTTCAGAAGCATCATAATGCTTTCCTAGGAAACCAAAGCTTTAATCAATCCAACTCAATCGCCGTTCACCACTGGACTTAAGCCTCTCCGAGGCTGCGCCATAACACCCTGTCGTCCGCCTTCCGCATCCAGTCTGTTCCAGCTACTTTCTTAAGGTCTATCCAACCAAAGCAAAATATGCTATTTGAGTAAAGGATTGCTGACCTATTTTGTATTTAACAAGAATAATCTTAGGGTTAAGTTCACACAACACTTAATCCCATTCGAATTAGCGCAGAAAAATGCGGATCACACATTTAGTCTGAAGTTGAATGCCAATTGTATGTGACCAGCATTTTTGACGATCAATCGGCTGCATTCGTGTGAACTCAACGTTACGTAACATAATATGGACAATGTGCAAAAAGAAAATATTCGAATAGGTATTTAGTACAGCCCGATTCAAACTTTATGTCGGCTCGGAACATGAGGCGAGTCGCTGCGCAATAACAAATTCAGGTATCGGAGGGGGTGAGGGGTGAGGTACTGCGCAGAGTGTAGCGCACTTCAGAGCCGTCATAAAATTTGAATCGGGATGTAGAAGAGTGAAGTGTTATAAGTGTTATAACTTAGGTATAATAAGCCATTTCTATTCAAGTTTAGAAACCAATCTATTTTGAATTTCTAGAATTCCATAAGCCGAGAGATATTTCGCGATCGCGAAATATTAAATCAATACGGTATAGTGGTAGATGCAACAGTTTTGATAATATTTAAACAAACGTTTTAGAAAACTATCCTGTTATCTAAAACGATATCTTGAAATTTTGACATAATAAAAAAAGACGGGTTGCACTCCGGGAGTGCCGGCAGAAGTGAAAACTTGAATATTAACGTTGAAATAAATCAATTATTAATTTAATTAATATTACTCATTTTTTTTCAATATTTCTGCGTCACTTTTTTCATTAATAGATGCACTTTGTTCAATTTCCATATTTTAAACACTTTCAGTCTTATTCATAAAAAAAGCCTATTGAAGGTTTAAACCATTCATTAGTTAAAATGCTCAATAGGCCTTTAAAACATTCGATGAAATTTTGTATTTATAAACGCTTCATAAACTAGAATGTCCTACAACTTCTAAATGTTGCCATTATAATGAAGTCATCCAACAAATTGGCCAACACATTAAATCGGCATATGAGAATATCTGTCTACGAACCGAATATTTGTGTCCATAGACATTATTACGTATGAAAAACTAATTTATTGTCAACAGTTTCAACAGTTTTGACGCGACAACGTCATGGTCGTCATGGAAACAATATGAATATGTCAATGAATGAATTTGATATTATTGTATTTGTCAAACTAAAAAACTTTTGAATATTTTTTTTGTATTTAAAATACAAATAAATTAAGTAAATGAAATTAAGACCGGAGACTAGTTGCAATAAAGGGCAAAGAATTGAATATTGGTTGGAGGAGGATAAGGTGTGTACCTACTGTTACAGCTAAAATGTGTTCAAAGTAAGTTATGTTTTGTAAACATTCTCAATTTCTTATACTTATGCTCTCTTTTGCTTCTAATCCTTAGATTTTTTGGAAGAATTGGTCAGGGAGAGGTCTCCATAATAGAAAATAAAAACACTGACACAAGCACTAACGCTAAACAGGGGCAGCCTGGCATGATTTACGAATTAGGTGCCTATCCAATTTACAATTTTACGAAGAACTTCGTTTGCCTGTACAAAACTCATTGTAACAAAAAAAAAAACCCGCCATAAGAATAATAATGACTGTTATTTTGATGCCGCTACTGATTAATTAAATCAGTATAAATAAGATAATGAAGAGAAAGAATTTATAACATTAGTTTTGTATTTCAGGTCAATAGGACTAGTAAGGATGGTGCTTCACTACGAATAGCAGAAAATGAAACGGCCTACAGAAGAGATGGCACAGATGGCAAAATAATGAAAAGCAAACATTTTAAAAATGTTGTTCTGCTTGCACAAGTTTTAGAAGCCAAATTAGAGTTTAGAGTATTGTTCAGCCGTGAACAGGCAAGAGTTACATACGCCAGCGTTAGCATCAAGAGCGACATACATTCGTTCCACATAAATTAGTAATTAGTAAATGAATAAATTAGTCATCAAGCTGGAGTAGAGTTTGATTCATCTTCCATAATTCCTCTCACTATGGCCAAGACACCTTTAGCCATCACCAGTTCAATGAGTCTGTGGGACCGGCAATGACAAAACTATTTCCTGTGTACACATTGCACGACGTACACAAACCCCTATTCCTATCCAAATTCTGTCTGTTCCCGTAGGTCTCCCGTAGGCTTGTATGATAGGTTAGGGTGTTAGGATAACTAGGGTGTTAAGTAGTTGCTGTAGGTTTATAATCAGTAGGGTGAGGTAACCATAGATACCAGGCTCAATTGTTACAAACTTAGCCACACTGTATGCATTTGGAATAACAGCCGTACTAAGCTGTAAGTCCCGGTGCGTACAAGTATTATAAAAATAAACTGATATTTTTGTATACAAGCTTTTTATTAATGAACTACTCCCTAAATTTCTTCTCTTTTTCTTTAGATCTTGTTGGCTCAAAATATTGCCACTTCCACGTTGTCGTCGGTGGCAGCGCAGAGGTCACTTTGACTGCATGTTTTGGATAGGACAAATAAGGCAGGATAGGACGTGGAGCATGTTTTGCAACATAGCTTCACAGCCACACCCTACTGGAGCATCTCCCTGCAGGGTGTAAACTTCCGTGGTCGACACGGAAGCATTGTTTTCACACAAAAGCAGCAATGTCCCACAGTATTACTTGTTGCTATAATGTGCTTCGTTATATTTTTCGTCGCTTCTATTTTGTATTGTAGGTAGGTATATAATAATAAACTAAATTGGTTAAACAGAAGTTCAAAATAAATTAAATACAACTGCGGCTCCTCGAAGTACCATTGTTTACGATACTGACTTTTCAAACATTTGTACGTCAAATGTCATTTTCTTCGGCCATCTTTGTCGTGTCTCACTTGGTTCACTTCGGTTGGCGCCGCCGTAGAAAGAGATGGGGGGGGGGGGGGGATCTCTCCTGACGGTCACGTGTCCTGACGCGATGCCCTGACGCGAGTTTAACATTTTTTACCCATTACAAAAAGTGTTCAACGCCGCTAAAGAAGTTTTCACTTCAAAAATAACTGACACAAAATATTGACAGCGTAGTTGGCGTTAGTTAATTTGTACTAATTAATTTTCAATTATTTATTTTAAAAAAACTGGGCGCTTATCGATCGTTAATTAACATAATAAATAGTTGATACAGTACAGAGTCAACCTTGAAACTAAAAATGGGCCAATCGATCACTTATCTGATCTAGAGGTTTTATCAATTTCCTTATTCGATACATTTTTCTGGACGTATATTTTAGCTGCTACTGCAACATAACCATCGTCATTCTTCCTGCCCTCGTCCTATGTTACTTAGGGTCGGCGCAATACGTTTTCTTCTTCCATTATCTCCTGTCAGCCGCCACGCTATCATTTACTCCCTTCTCTTTCATCTCATTCTCATCTTTCCTTTAGCCTTCCTCTCCCTCTCCATCCATCAACATTCCATCACTATATTCTTCCTACACATAGAAAATGCAAAATTTAACCACTACTGCCGACGACAGAGCGTGGACAAGGCTATTAATATTAATCATTTCCTTATAGCAACCCGCAGTGTTAAGGTGTCTATAAAGCATCTAACACAGAATCGACATTACTGTGATGGTATTGAATAATCGGATACTGCACCCTAATTGCGTAACACACTATCAATCGGAATTTGAATCAATTTGAAGCAAATTGCTAATCCATTGCTTCGTAAGTTCGAAACATGTGTCTGCACAACACGTAGGTAAATAACGCAATGAATGTTGTTGAACTGTCAAAATGAAACCGATTCCGATTGATAATGTGTTACGCAATTGCCCCGCTGCTGGTTTTACTAACTCATTTGGGTAAAGAGTAGTTAAATACTGTCAACTCATCATCGTTTCTTGACTTTATGGCAAATTGTTTAGAGTCTGCGCAATATGTATTTTTCTTCTACTTCTCTATTAGACGTCACTCCGGTAGTCACCCCTTTCTAGCAATATCATCTTTCTCACAGTCCATCTATTATTTATTCTTTATCGTTAACTAGCTGCCCGCCCCCGCTTCGCACGGGTGCAATTTTTTTTCCTATTTCCGAAATTTTCTTTCATACAAACCTTGTCCTGGCAATACCAAACACAACAGTAAAATAATTATCCAATTTGGTGCAGTCATTTGAAACTTATGCGCGTACAGACATTTCGGCGACTTTGTTTTATACTATGTAAGGATAAGGATACTTCCAAGTTCCAACCCATGGGAGAAAAATCGATCAAAATTCAAATGTTCTTCAAACTGCTGCTAAGTGAACACAGAAAACAGACGAATCATGAAAATAATGGCTTCCGTAAACAGCAACACCATTTACCCTTTTGAAACAAGCTTTATGATGAACTAAACTATCTTTCTCTGTATTTCTTAGAAAAGTTCTTGCACACAGTTTAGTTTTCTGTTTATCCTACCCATGTAAGAATATTATTTTTAATAATTAAAAAAAAGAGATACTTTTTACCTACAACAACATCATCTGTCTAGCCTTTTCCCAACTATGTTGGGGTCCTTGTGGTCGGCTTCCGGATGCAGCTGAATTCCAGTATTTTACATGGAGCGACTGCCTATTGGGCCTCCAAAATCCAGTTACTGGGTAACACGATATACCTACCCCTTGGTAATATCGGTTGCCAGACTTTTGGGCTTCTGAGTAGTCAGAAGCCCGAAAGTCTGGCAACCAGTGTCACTGGTTACGGGTAGCCGTAACGACTGTCAATGATGTACAAATGACAGCCGGGACTAATGCCTTAACGTGCTTTTCGAGGCATGGAGGGGTTTCGGTATATAATGGATGGATACCCATCCTCGGCCTGACCTCGGCAAGCGTAGGTTAACCTTGAAGATCGACCCGTGCAGTTGTTATTATTTAGCTACGAGGCTCTTACCACCTATAACAACAATAAACATTATTCTATTGTAACTTTTCTACATGTCCGCTATATATTTTAAATACACACATCAAAAGTGTCTAGGGATCAAGCATTTTTATGCGGATTTCTTGAGATTGAGATGTGGCTTTGTAATAAATTTATGATTTTATAAATTTATATGGATCCTTTTTGGTGCATTTCATAATTTGAATCAGGAACTGTGAATCAAATTCGAGTAAAAGATGAAAATCAGCTGTCAATATTTTCCCTATAAAAACATACAACGCATTGAAGACATTATTAGTGCTACTGTTTCCCTACTACTGATTAAAACCAACGTTATTATGGAGCGGCGACGTCATTTAAGCAGGGAAGAAATGCTCAGAGCCGTGGGAATGATAGAAGCTGGTTCCCGGCAACGTACTGTGGCTTTAGCTCTGAATACAAGTCAGAGTGTTATCAGTCGACTTTGGACACGTTACCGAAGCACTGGTACCGTGGCTGAGCGCCATGGAGGACGGTATCGCTGCACCACACGGAGACAAGACCGATACATTCAAATCTTAACTCGAAGAGCTCCAACAATAACCGCCATGATGTTAGCCGTGAGGCTTCATCACTCTTCGGGGAACTTAATTAGCGACCAAACAGTCAGAAACCGCTTGCATGAAGTGAACCTTCATTCCCGAAGACCGCTACGGGTACCACCTATAGCAATGCACAATCGTAGGATTCGATATCAATGGGCTCTTGAACACAGAAATTGGGCAGAAGAACAATGGCGTTTCGTGTGCTTTTCTGATGAGTCTCGTTTTGGTATGAGACCGGATACAAGACGTATACGACACTGGAGAACCCCTGGACGCCAACAGCGATTAAAATCCTGCCAGGAAGTCCATCCTTATAGTGGTGGAACCATCATGGTATGGGCGGGAATTTGGATCGGCGGAAGAACTGAGTTGATTTGGATCAGAGGCAACCTCAACGCTCAAATTTATGCTGAGACGATTGTATCAGACGTCATCGTTCCTCTACAAGTGCAAATCGGTCCCTTATTTCAGTTAATGCATGATAATGCACGACCGCACACCGCAAGAGTTGTAAGACAGACTCTCGCCGCAGCTAACATCAATGTCCTGCCCTGGCCTGCTCAGTCGCCAGACTTGAACCCGATTGAGCATGCATGGGATATGCTACAGAGAAGAGCTCTGCCGAATATGGAGGGTATCCAGTCGCAAGAAGACCTTTTTTTGTTGTTGCAACGAACATGGGCGGCCATTCCACAGCGTGATTTGGATGAACTCATTTTGAGTATGCCAAACCGATGTTCTTGTGTTGTTAGTGTTCGCGGTAGAAACACGGATTATTAATTGTTTAAGTTACCCAATAAAATTTTAAAGAAAACTGTTATTTCAGTCTTTTTTTCGAACTTTTGTGTTAGTGGTTCAAATGTCAAAAATCCCTTTATTAGGAAAATGGCAAATTCCTTTATTAATGCAAAGGTGACTTGGTTTATCGTTACTGTGACAAACGAAAACACTTTATTTGATGAATCCTTAAAGAAAATTTTAATTAATATCAATCAGGAGAAAAGTTATTGCAAAAATATATGTTGATCCCTAGACACTTTTGATGTGTGTATGTTCAGAGTACTTGTCACATCTGCAATATATTCCATAATCTTCATCCATTATAATGTCACTTACATTCTCAACTACATCGATCGCAACGCAGAATCGCTTACTCGTTACATTGACCGCTCTATTATGTAGTATTCACATCCACACCTCCAGGAAATGGTATCCTATCGAAGTATCTTTCATACAATAGCTTATTATTATTAATTATGGATTGTACTCCTACTCATATGTGAGGGTGGCAAAGCTGTGAATGTTTATAAACAAAACGACATACTTATTCATTGTTATGTCTTTTTGGTTCGCTATCCATTTGCATAAAATTTTAACACTTAATATAACTTGGCATACTTTTGTTTCTCCTAATTATATTTTCGCATAACATTATTTACGCATAACAGCTTACGCATAATTTTTTTAAGCATATTTTCTCTAATCATAATAATGATTAAGCTTAACATTTTAAAGCATACATTTAGCATGCTCGTTTTATTTCTAACGACGTCAGGTCGACGGAGCCCCGCAGGGCGGGGCTCCTATTTCTGTCTGCAGGGTTTTAAGGAACCTAACCAAACCGAACCTCGGGGTGCCCCTGACGTCGTTTAGTATTATGCGAATTAAATTTATGCCAAAATAGTAATGCCAAAGTATATTAGGAAAAATAACATTATGCGAAAAGAAGGGATCCCTGTCTTTTTGCCTTGAAAATTAACTCTCGTTCTAGAACATTATAATTGTAATGGTTTGGCATCCAATACAATCTAAGCTGAATAAATGAGTAAGCCCTTAAGTTCGACTGCAGTAAGCAGGTTTTATGTACTTACTAGCTGCTGCCCGCGACTTCGTTTGCGATCTAGGATGAAAAGTAGCCTATGTCCTTACCTAATTCATGGTCTATCTGTGTGCCAAATTTCATCCAAATCCGTTCAGCCGTTTTGGCGTGAAAGCGTAACAAACAAACAAACTTACTTTCGCATTTGTAATATTAGTTATAGATGCAATTGCTAATTACTAAACCAAATATTTAGATTGATTTACTTGTTTTGTAACTTTGCAAGAGATGATTCAGTCAGTGCAATGACTTATTGAGGACATGGTAACTGAAGTGGTCAAATTCACGACTTATGGAAAAACTGACCAAACTTTTATGGGACTTTTTTGAATGACGAGACGATAAGGACAGGAATACGATAAGTAGTTTTATCATCTTTTTAAAAGTTTAGGTTCGTTGTCCGCCTGTATTTTCTACCAATGTAAAAGAAAATTTTAATCTATTATACATGATGTATGTTCGATTTGCCAGCATAGCAATCAACATAAATTAAACTCCAACAAATAGATATGGCACAAGACAAATGTTTAATTACAATAATTATACACATGCCTAAGGTGTAATTCGCACGAAATTAATCAGCTCGACACGTGCTCATTAAATAGATTACATTTTATGAGCCCGTGATGTCACTGTCATTACTTGAAGACGTAATTGTGATCTGAATAGGCGAGGGTTATTGAGTTTGCTTTGAGGTTTATGATTGAGGAGGTACTATTCAGAAGTTCACATGAGTTTAAACTGGTAAAGGAGGTACTATTCAGAACTTCTCATGAGGTTAAATTAAGGTAAAGGTGAATAGCTGAACCTAATATATAGTGGTATTAGGGAGTGAATGAAGATGAAAGAAAAACACGTGCTGCGCCATGCTGTCCCCGAATAAATTGGAATAAGGGCAGGATTTAAGGGGGGAAACTGACGTGTAACATTCCTAGAAATGTTATGGAAATATTTCGCGCAGATTGTCGAAAAGTTACCGTTTGAGTGAATATTTATGCGCATATTATTTGGTTGTTTTCGCTTTTCTTACAAGAATGGTGTGGGGTATAAAATAGATCAGTTATGGAAGCAAACTTGAGGTAAACAAGAGAAAAGTGGAAATTGGATATATAATTCTGCATCAGCGGAATTCCATCTACAATCAGGTAGAAGAATTAAAATAATGATGGTGATTGTGGAGTGTTCAATAAGACTAATAGAGAAGTACGAAAGACAAAGACATGTTGCGCCGACCTCAAATAAATTGTGATAAGGGCAGGAGAATGTTGATTGCAGTGTTCAATATAAATGTAGAAACCTACAAACATACAACCAGCCTATAGTGTTCCCACTGCTGGACAGAGGCCTCCTCTTAGTGAGCGGGAGTAGGCCATAATCCGCCACGCTGGCCCCGTGCGGGTTGGTGGATGTCACATGTCTTCGAATTTTTGGTTCTAGGACTTGCTGGTTTCCTCACAATGTTTTTCTTCACCTGTTTTGAGAGCAGTGGTGATGAAATGAAATACACTAAAGTAAAGTGCCTGTCTGGGTTCAAACTCACGACCTACAACTCGTAAGTCGGGGCCGATACCACTGGGCCACCACTGCTCTACCTCTATGTACAGACGCCAGCACATCAAGCTACTACAATCTGTCAAATTTCTTTAATAGATTTTCAACTTAAGTTAGATTGGGAAAATTTGACAGTTTCAGGTAGCTTTATGTGCTGGCGTCTGTACATACATCTCAACGTAATATTTAATTGCTCAATCTGGCCCGCACCTACACACCGCAATTTATAGTTCGTTTTTTAATCCTAGAGACAAATCTGACAAGTGTAATGCCAAACTTCTATACTAAAAAAAAAACGAAAACACAAAAGACTTAAATGTCAGATTAGTCTCTGGGATTAAAAACTTTTTAACAAAAAAATTAAACCTCCGAAAAAACTGAAAAGCAAAAAATAAAAACAATTTTTATTTTACCTTAATAAATAAGTTTTAAACTAATGCAAGTATACCTAAGTAATTTTGAGTCGGCGCCAAACAAGCAACTTAATATCGTTGCGAGTGGTCGTGCGGAGAGCGCATTTTTTGTTTGGAATGTTATATTTATCGCTGGAGATTTCACGTTGCATTATTAATTTGATTTGGTTATTTCTTTAAATTTAAGGTAATTTAGTGATCTTTCTTCATTGATTGCTTGGCGCCGACTCAAAATTTCTTAGGTATACTTGCATTAGTTTAAAACTTATTTATTAAGGTAAAATAAAAATTGTTTTTATTTTTTGCTTTTCAGTTTTTTCGGAGGTTTAATTTTTTTGTTAAAAAGTTTTTATTTTATAATTTTTTGAGGCTATAATTTACTAATTACTACATGCTTAATTTTTTATTACTTTTAAATTAGCTACCTCACCTACTTTAGATATTAACTGTTATATAATCTTAATTTAATTATTATTTTTTGTATGATAAAATACTTAAAAAAACAGGTTTTATAAAGCTCAGCATTAAAATCTGTGAATGAACAATAAATCACCGCTATTTTCCCACCCTTAGGGTAAGATTTTTTTTTCCAAATTTACATGGGACCAACTTCGAGGTATGTCCTATCCAATAAAAAAAGAATTATCAAAATCGGACTACTCTGTGAAAAGTTATGCGTGCTCATACATTACAATCAGTGAGTGAACAATCAATCATCCCCTGTTTTCCTACCCTTAGGGTTGGATTTTCTTTTTCAAATTTATATGGGACCAACTTCGGGGTATATCCTTTCCAATAGAAAAAGAATTATCAAAATCGGACTGCTCTGTAAAAAGTTATGCGTGATCATACATAAAAAAAAAAAAAAAAAAAAAAAAAAAACAAAAAATATACGCGTCGAATTGATAACCTCCTCCGTTTTTTTTCGTCGGTTAAAAAACGAACTGTAAATTGCCGTGTTTAATTATTTATTTAAAAAAGTCTATTATTCGTTTGTTTCTTCTCCATAAAGGTTTCATAACGTTTCTATTACCTCAATAGTTCAATATGCTTACCTAGAGGAAAAAAAAAAAAAACAAAAAAATCCTTGGTGTTTTCGACTTATATTTTGATGAATAACTCCGAAACCTGACGCTTTAGGATATTATGTTATATTACATTTTTTGTTTGTATAAGTGTCCTCTATCTAAATATATAACTTTTGTTGTGCACCGCGATTCTGAAAAAAAATCAAAATGGCGGCCGACCTTAGGGCCACCCTCCATACAAAAATCTTCAAACCCCTTTCGAAAATATATGTAGGTATGATCTTTATCATTTATTTAGATAAATAAGTATTCGGGTCAATTTTTAAGTTTATAGAACAAAGGAATCAGATTTTTCAAATGAACTGTATCCCCGCTTTTCACCACCAAAGGGGTGGAATTTTGAAAAATCATTCGTGATGTGTTCATAACTTGACTCAAAGACCCGTAACCATTTTCGAGTTAACGGAAGCAAGCAGTAATATCCACCCCTTAAACTTTGTTACTTACCCTTTTCCACTTTGGTACTGAGTCAATTTTTGAAAAACCCTAAAACAAATAGTTGTTTTATTTTTTGTTTTAGTAGTACAGAGTTTCAAGTTAATCCGACAGCGGGTTACATCTTTTTCTAACCTATAAATTTTTGTCACTCCCTAAATCCTCTGTAAGGGGTTTTTTTAAAACTAAAAGTGACAATCTTTATTATTTACTAACCCAAATATTGCCAAGTTTCATGTTTATTAACCAAATGAATAAAATTTTTCATATACACTCTATTCCCGCTTTTCACCCCCACAGGGGTAGAATTTTGAAAAATCGTTTAAGATGTGTTCATAACTTGACTCAAAGTTTATTTATACCAATTTTCGAGCTAATCAAGCCACGCAGTAAAATCGTCCCCTGTAAAATTAACTACCCCTTTTCACACAGTTAGGGGTAGATTTTCGAAAAACCTTGATAAGTACACGTTATTCTTTATTTTTAGTCTTTAGTATAAATACTGAGTTTCGAGTTAATCGGACAGCGGGTTAAAATTCTTCGATACAAATTTTGACACCCCCCAATACCTCTTTAGGGGGTAGTTTGGAAAAACGAAAAATGCCAGACTTCATAATTTACTTAGATAAGTGTTCGTGCCAAGTTTCAAGGTTATTTACTCAAGAAATAATATTTTTCATACAAACAAAATCCTCCCATTTCACCCCCTTAAAGGTTGAACTTCCAAAAACCCCTTCTTATTCGATACCTACTCTTCACAAAGAATACACTCTCCAAAATTCATGTCCCTAGGACCAGCAGCTGTGCGTTGATATTTCAGTCAGGTCGTTCACCCCCCTTTGGGGTAAAATTATCAAAAACGTTGAGACACGTGTAAATTAATTTTCAATCGTCAGTCTAATTACAAAATTTGAAGATCGTAACTTTTAAACAGACGGACTTTCATACGCAACTTCATCCCCCTTTTTAACCCTTTAGGGATGGAATTATCAAAAATGCTGAGACACGTATAAATAAATTTTTAATCGTCAGCCTAAGCGCAAA